>BCIF01000002.1:1064570-1812747 GCA_001599895.1 Priceomyces haplophilus | reverse complement strand
AATTCTCTATGAATATCTCCGTTCTAGAGGATATCCCCCACGAATATGTCATAAGTGGATATTTTGGCGTTTATCTCAATAATTCAGAAAAGTTACAGAATCCCAATGCACATGATGAATCTAAAAATCCATTTTTCAAATTATTTATGATCAAAGCAAGATATGACCCCCTTTGGGAAACTACAAAGGCCAACATCGTAAGAAGAAAACTTGCCGATGCTTTTTTGCAGTATAGAA
Organism: Priceomyces haplophilus; assembly: GCA_001599895.1. Taxonomy (NCBI): domain Eukaryota; kingdom Fungi; phylum Ascomycota; class Pichiomycetes; order Serinales; family Debaryomycetaceae; genus Priceomyces; species Priceomyces haplophilus. Next base: position 1,812,510 of record BCIF01000002.1, on the reverse strand, counting down.
AACCATGCCGGCTTATATACTCAAAATCAAGAGCCAGTAACTTTATGAACTACTTGAACAGAAACAACCGTACAGTTTTAAGAGATCCCAAACCCCAACGCCTTAACCCCCGAGGTCGATAAGCACATTCACAAACACATCACAAAAGACTCAGACTAAACTAGCCTGATTATCCAAGTTTTGCGCAGTTTTGTGTTTACTTTGCTACGATGTGCCTCAGTCTATATGTATAAATAGGACGCGAGTAGTTATTGACTACAGATATCTACAATATGAAAAAATCGAGTCAAACTTTTTGATTCTCATTTACATAATCAGCTCAGCTCAATACTTCCTTGTGAACTCATGTTAAGTTGTTTCGTGAGATGAACCCCTATTCATCGAAGCATAATTCTACTAGACATTACTCGTGACTTCATCAAAAGATTCTGACACCTTCATACTCTCAGTTTTCTCCACAGGCTCCTTGCTTTCTGCTCCTACCTCCTTGAGATTTTCTTCCCACTTATACTTAGACAACCTAAAATGCTTTTCTGCATCCCATGCCCATATGGAGTCAACTTCAAATAATAAGTCAATCTCCTCTAGTGACCTTCCAGCAGTCTCTGGGAAAGCCGCCCAAACAACGACGAGAAATGCAAAATTCAATGCACCAAATAGGTAAAATGTTTTTTCTTTGATGTTATTGAACATAATAGGAATCAATAACGTGGTAGACCCACATCCTAATGCCCATCCAACAATAGACAACGCATATCCTCTCGTTCGACACTCAACGGGAAAGATCTCAGATGGATATACCCAAGCAACCAAAAACCAAGACAATGAAAAAATGAACGTAAATAAAAAAATAAATGCACCCGCAGCCGAACCATACTTGGAAGCTAATTCAGGGGAACTTGCATCTTTCGTTAGTTTATCGAACCCACCTGTCAAAAACAATAGTATCCCAAGGCAGGTTCCACCCCAATATATTGACATACGGCGTCCTATCTTATCAAGAATTAGTGAACCTGCTAAAACACCAAATATCGGAAGGGTGTTATTCAAACCAGACATCCAGCTGGACTTCTCACTACTAAATCCTGCTTGTTGAAACACAACAGGAGCATAGGTTGTGACTAGAACAATACCATCGTATTGTTGAAGGAATAAAATCCAAAAGGACAATTGACTTCGACGACCTATATGTAATTTTCCTGACTTTGCGCCGGTTAAAACACTCCAGTAAGATAACCTTTCTGCATTTTCTTTTTCAAATAGTATCGCTTTCTCTATTTCCAATCCTTCGCGTAGAATTCTTTCCTCTGACATCCCTTTTCTAAGTCTCCTCAAGACACTCCAGGATTCATCCATTCGACCAGATTTTGCTAGATACCTTGGAGATTCTGGCATCAAAGGCAAAACAACAACAATAATCAAAACGGGTACCATTTGAAAAGCTATTGGAAATCGCCACTGAAATTGACCCAATCCACCATCACGTTTAGATAAACCATAATGCATCCAATATGCAACAGCTATACCTACATAATTTCCAACAAATTCCATTGAAATGAAAAATCCACGAGTCTCATGTTCCGAAACCTCTGCAGTCCATATAGGGATCACTGAGTTGATCATGCCAGTTCCGCATCCAGTCACTATACGAGAACATATCATCATCTTATCATTAGAAGCAGCTGCCTGCAAAGAAGCCCCAACAAAAATGAAGACACAACCAACTAATGTCGCTTTTATACGTCCAATCTTGTCTCCTAGACTTCCACCCCAGAGACAACCAAAAAGGGCACCTAAATAGTACACCGCAACTATACCACCTTGTTTTGTAGGATGGTCGATTGTGTCACCATGGCCAAGACCCATCCTTTTGACATATTCGGCTGAGTTGTTGACTCCACCCATGACTCCTTGGTCATATCCAGAAAAAAAAATTGCGACGGCAGCAATAATGCAGACTCCATAATAAAGCCGTTTTCCCTCCCACTTTTTACTAAAAGAAAAAACTTGCAACATATTATCAGCTGACTAAGAACCAAGGCTCAAGATTTTGAAGAATTGTTGTTATGTAGCTTTGAAAATTACTGTTTTTTTTTTAGAATTTATAACTCAACTAAACACTCTTTATTAACCTCAAAACTTATAGAGATTACAACAAATCTTGTTGTGCTTATATACATCAAAGTAAGCGTAGTGATAGTTGATGATGAAAAATATGCAAGCCCCCAGGTTTCAGCCGGAGATACTTCTCCCAAAAAATTTATCCACTTTACCCCATAGTAATTTGGCGAGATGCGAATTTTGGACTGATGTACCCCCACTCCGGAGAACTTCTCCGTGGAGAAATTCACCGCGGAAAAAGTGTACTTGTCATTGATCTCAAAATGTCAATTTACGGAGACTCTCTCCGCATATGTACAAATAAAGATTTAGGATTTGGTTTGCTTAGAATATTTAAAGACAATTTGAAGGTGTTCTTAATATGTGTTTTCAAATAATAGTTCATATAGCTATACACGCATAAAGATGTTGGATATTAAAGTGCTAGGTTTGAATAGCGGAACGTCTATGGATGGCATTGATTGTGCACTATGCCACTTTAAACAAGCTACACCTTCCTCTTCTCTTGATTTTACTTTATTGAAGTATGGAGAGGTGCCTTTATCACTACCTATTAAAAGAAGGGTGATGAAGATGATCAAAGAAAACACTACCACTCCAGAGGAGCTATCGCAGGTGAACGTTGAGCTCGGAGAGGCATTCGCTGACGCTGTACGTACCTTTTGTAAAGATCAGAATGTGAGTCTTGAAAATGAAGTTGATGTCATTGCTTCTCATGGACAAACCATTTGGTTGTTATCAATGCCAGAAGAGGGACAAATAAAATCAGCTTTGACTATGGCCGAAGGTTCCATTTTAGCTGAACGATTAAAGAAAACTGCAGTGACAGATTTTCGTATTTCTGAGCAAGCTGTAGGAAGACAAGGTGCCCCAATAATTGCATTCTTCGATGCATTATTGCTCCATCACCCAACAAAATTAAGAGCATGTCAAAACATAGGTGGCATAGCTAATGTTTGCTTTATTCCTCCAGACAGTGACGGTGGAATTGATGCATGTTACGATTTCGATACTGGTCCAGGAAACGTTTTCATTGACGCGGCAGTTCGTCACTACACCAATGGTGAACAAGAATATGACCGCAATGGAAAAATGGGTGCTGCGGGTAAAGTGAACCAAACGATAGTGGATAAATTTTTGGAGCACAAATACTTCAAGTTCGACCCTCCTAAAACGACAGGAAGAGAAGTTTTTAGAGATACTTTAGCAGACGAGCTAATAAAAGAATGTGAAGCTAATGGAATGGGGCCAAACGACACCGTTGCAACCATTACAAGAATCACTGCACAAGCTATCGTTGATCACTACAGAAGATATGCTCCAAGTCAAGAAATAGACGAGATTTTCATGTGCGGAGGTGGTGCTTATAATCCTAACATCGTAAATTTTATACAAGAAAATTATCCTGAAACAAAAATATTCATGCTCGATGCTGCTGGCGTTCCAGCAAATGCTAAAGAAGCCATTACATTTGCTTTCCAAGGTATGGATGCTGTCCTCGGTAGAACCTTGATTGTCCCCACGAGAGTGGAAACTAGAGAGCAGTTTGTTCTTGGAAAGATTTCCCCAGGGAAAAATTTCAGACAGATCATGACCAAGACAATGAATTTTGGTCACGGAGAAAATAATCTCCCATCTGTGAGAAGCCTCAAGCTCAACGAAAGGACTTTAGGAATAGAGAAAAGAATAATTTAGACTCAACTTCCGTCAAACATATGTCTATATATACATTTTGGTAATATTATTTACAAGCAGATGACCCCTAATAGTTTCTCAAGAATCAGTATTCCTAGAGATAGTTCTATTGAATTTGTTTTTAAAGGAAAACTAATGTCATAGCTGTACAGAATTAACGTTATAAAAAAATTCCCAATTTTCCATTCCCTGTAAAAGATATTCCGTATCAACATATTCTTCTTCAGTCTTCTGTATTAGATCATTTATGAGAAATGGATTAAATTCTGGGGAAGATATGTGTCCCATAAAAGGTTCAACAGCTGAAGCGTTTTTTTTCTTTTTGTCCCTGGCCTTGGCAATAGAATCACGGACTGCCAAGGCCGAAGACCACGTTTCACCCACTTCACTTAAGAATGAAATGCACTTTGACAAGATATCTGCTTGAATATCATCTTCATCTGTTCCTATTGTTAAAGGAACAGAAGCACAAGTAAACAAAATATGAGTGGCCAAGTTAGTGATATTGCGTAGACGATACAACGAACGATAACGAGACATGATTTCAATTATTTGAGATGCTGATACTTCACATTGATTCAGAGGAATTGAATGTATAGCCCTGCTATAATCCAAATTCAATTTTAAAAATGGCCTGAAAATGAATATCATGGTAGTATGAAACATAGCATGCATCATTAATACATGTGGAAGATCACCGTTGGATTCTGCATTAAGTTTTAAGAAATTAGGCAAGTCGTTACCCCATTTGTCCAATTCAATATAAAAATTCGAGATCATCTCCAAAATACCCTTTTTACTCATTCTCACTTTGGTATGGTAAATTGCCTTGGTGACTCTGGATAGAATCTTTGAGAGTTCTATTATCTCAGCAAAACATCTAGGTTGGTAATCATTCAAAATGATGGTCTCTACACCTTTAGCGATAGCTGTCCACTGATCACCGGTGTTGCCTGACCTACTTGGCGAGTCCACTTGAATCAAGGCTTGCGATAATCCTGAAGGTCTACCAAGATAGGCTGACCAGCCTTGATCAAATAAATAGCATCCCCAAAATGTAATAGACCTTACATGCACATCTTCCTGACTCATTAGGCTCCTGTCAAGCAAAGGCGAAACATTCAAGTGTAGACCAAGATCCAACGCCATTCTGAAAGACATACCACTATAAATCCAGCCTTCTGAGTCCATTCCTAAACCCGCATCTCTGCTAGCTAACAATAATAAAGCTTGGACTGTTGTGACATTTGGACGTTGGATCTCATTCAATATTAACTTTTTGGCCTCAACAACATAACAATGGCCCGGTGAACTGCTTTCAGGATGATTCCTCAAGTATTCAAGATCACTCAAAGGGGCACTGTGTGCTAAGATTGCGTATAGTAACAACTTTGAGAAGTATTTACCCCCCGAATTCATATCCCTTAAAAACACTTTCTTGTCCATGATTGCAAAGTAAGGATGTTGCCAGCACCAGTATAGGTCAAGTAAACTATTTATAGTCCCATTGCTGTATTCTTGGCTTCTCGGTAGTCCGATTTCGTTAACCCCATCACTAGGGGATGATATTGACTTGACTTTCGAATGGTTACTCCCAGAAACAAGAGATAAATTTGAAGTTCCTCCAAAATAATGTATTTCACCATGTTCATCAATAGTAAAATTACTGCTATCAGAAGTACTAGGAACGTCTTCGTGAACATGTGAACTGTTTATCGGCTTCAGAGAGCCATCGTTAGAATAGTTTCCCAAATTACTGGAGTTTGCCATATCTTGTCTTCTTTCCTCATAGTCACCCAAGTCGTAAGGTGCACAAAACAGTAGCGAGTTCTCTAATAAGTCGTCCACATGCTCTACTAACTTTGGTAAATCTGATGCTGATGCTCGTTTGAGGGAAAGCAAGAACTCTTCAAGCTTTGTGTTCCGTTCCAAGAGCTCCCCCACAAAAGCTTTAGAGCTATGACGTCTTCTGTCACTTTTATAGTCATAAAAGCACTGATCAACAGTTCCATGTAGTTGACAGTTTGCACATGCTGATAGCTCGCCGTCACATTTGGTTTTTCTTCTACGACACGGAGTACATGCCGTTTTCACTAACTTCCTGCGTTTGGGCTCCATCCTTGCTCATGTGAAGAAAACGACGTAAATGACCTGAATAAGTCCGAGAAACAAATTCAAGTCTCTTGTCTGAAGAGTATCAACTAAAAAAAGTTACTAAATGATTTGCGTCAAAATAATAAAAAAAAATATAACTATGTTATACTTCAGATCGGAGGCATTCATTCCATCGACTCGAACTTAAGCCTAGATTTTGAACTACTTCACAACTGGGCTCAGTAAGTTACGGTTCTGACTCTATATGAGATAAGGAAAACTTTCCACTTGGATGATGCGACCTTTCCCCAACTATGACAGAAGAATTGAACAACTCAATTTACTCTCCGATTGGTGCTTCTTGATTCCACTTGGATTTTTGCTACAAAATATTTCGGGCCTTGTCTTCTTGTACCACCTACACACGCATTTAGTTAAAGTTATTGAACAACGGCGAAAGATTACCAGAGAACATTATCTGAATACACAAAATCTAGTATTGAGCCACTTAGACCTAGAGAGCTGCAACATAACTCTTCTCTATATGTCCAACACAGCATACTACCCAAATTGAACCCAACTAAAATCTTTTTGTGATCCAGCAAGTCCAGTATAAACTTTTCATGAGTGCTTAATACTGCTTAAAAGCATCATTCACATTTTATGGCCGATATAGGTACTACAAAGTCTGTGAAGGTATTGTTCTTGAGAAACAAAAACTGGCGTACCAATAGAGGGGTATGCGACAGGTAAAATCTAACAGCTATAAATTGTACAATATGATGTCCTTATAAGACTTAACCCCACTGATGAGCTCGTCGATGGTAATGTGTTCAATTTCAGAATGAATAAACTCAAACGGCCCAGGCCCAAATAAGTACCTCTTGAAGTCACCTGATAACTGAAACGCATCAGTTCCTCCAGTGAATGTGGTTTCTTCAAATCCGGGTACATCGTGACTGAAATGAACAGGAGAAAAGCCAAAACCAGAGAGAGAGACTCTTGGTTCCTCTGCGACAATGCCCTCAACAATTTCCTTTACTTTATCGAGATCATTCGCAACTCGGATCAATACTTGAGCCTCCGCTTCTGCGGGAATTACGTTTGGTGCAATTCCACCTTTGATGACCCCAATGTTAGTAGTAGACTCACCTAGAATCTCAGAACTCGGAAGTTTTGCTTTGTTCAACTTATAAAGAGTCAGTAGCAAAATGTCGATAGCATTAACACCAGTTTCTGGTCTTGAAGAATGACCAGTTTTTCCTTCGGCCTTGATAGTAGCAGCATAGACTCCCTTGTGGGCCACTATAAGTTTCAGATCAGTGGGTTCACCAAAAATAACAGTTTCCCATTTCTTTTCGAAGGACTCATTGAAATTGCGGATTCCTTCACCACCTTTCTCTTCCCCAACATCAAAGATGAGTGATACGTCTCCTTCCTTTATTTTGCCATCCTTGAACAACTCTTCAACTGCAATTATTTGAGCGGCCAAAGGTCCTTTATCATCTGCTGCACCACGGCCATAGATCTTATTCTCCTCGATTCGATAAGGCAAGAATGGTGGAACAGTGTCAGTATGGGCTGCTAGCAAAATCCGGGTGTTTCTTTGCCTCCCAAAATATGCAAAAATGTTAGGCCTTTTTTTTTCTTTCACATAGTGCTTTTCCACAGTAAACCCTTTAGACTTGAGATAGGAGCTCAAAAAATTGGCTACATTATCTTCATTTTGAGAGATTGACTCAATTTCAATCAATGACCTGTGCAATTCAAGTAAGCTCTTGCTTTCAGGGTATTTGCTGAACTCCTCAGCATAAGGATCTTTAGTGAATAAGTTAAAAACGTTTAAAACCATATTTCAAATTCTACAATAGCCACAGTGCGGAATTGTTGCAACAATTTGGCATCTAAAGAACCAATCCAAAATGAACGGTATTTATATGCGCATCAATTTTTACTTCTATTTTCGAAGCAACGGTGGAATTTCATTGTGTGGCAATAGAAGAAAGAAACTTAGCTAACGTTGGTTGTTACAGCCAATGTACTCGGTAATGAGCCACATAAGAAAACTGACGTTAGTGAGGTACACAATTCATCTTACGAACTCTTCTGTCTTGGTTCCTATTGTGAGATGCAGATAGATCAACATTTCCTTCATAAACTTCAAGCGATAATTATCATCCACATACGTTTGCAGCTTATGCGTATTAGTAAGAACAGATATCAAACCATAGGGAGTAACCGAAAATAAAATTATTACACTGTGGCACGAAGGGGCTAGAAAATTTTCTCTTCAGTGAAATAGATAAATGATACAAATATCCTCCTGTTGTTCTACTGCATCAAAATGATAACTACTCTTAGCAATTGTCATGGGAAAGGAGAAAGAAGAGGTGATTGCTGAGATCACAGACTTGGAGCAGGATACATCCGTCTTTGAGAAAAATCTTGACGACTCAGGAAATGCTCCGATATCTTTTAAGACATCCTGGCTGTTGTTCTGGTCCAATGATGATCCCCCCCGAAAGAAAGTGGAGTTCTTTTTTTGGAACCCGCCCGGGCAATCTTCCTTTGAGAAGAAATTAGTGCGTAAAATTGATTTTATTGTTTTATCTTACGTCTGCTTATCATATTTTACAAGATATCTTGACGCTAACAATGTTACATCAGCCTATGTTTCTGGTATGGCGGAAGATCTTCATCTTCAAGGGACAGATTATGCATGGCTTCTTCAGCTCTTTTCTTCGGCATATGCTGTTGGTGGTGTTATTTCGAATATTGCTCTAACTAGAGTAAAGCCTCACTACCTCCTTCCGGCTTTCGAGACAATATGGGCGTTATGCTGCCTATTTGTATACAAAGCTCAAAATTATAAAACGGTGGCAGGATTGAGGTTTGTTCAAGGTTTTTGCGAAGGGTCGGCATGGCCAGCCATTCATTACATTCTTGGTAGCTGGTACACTCCCCAAGAGCTAGGAAAGAGAACTGCTATTTTTACTGCTTCCGGTATCGTCGGTACAATTTTATCAGGTATTATCCAGTCTGCTGCGGTGAGACATTTACAAGGTCATAACGGGTTACCTGGATGGAGGTGGCTTTTTATCATTGATGCTGTGGTAACGTTCCCAATCGCAATTTATGGATTTTTCTTTTTCATTGATACTCCTTCACAAGCTACGCCAGGGTTCTTTTTGTCCCAAGAGGAAATTGATTATGCTCGTGAACGTATCAGACTTCCAGGTGAGAGAGAAAGGGTTGACAAACTAGATTTTTCTGTAATAAAAAGAGTATTCACAAGTTATAACTGGTATTTGTTTGTTGTTGTTTGGTTTTTATGGGGAATTGGAGGTTCTCAAGTAAGTTACTTTGGGATTGTCTTGGAATCTTTAGGATATAACGTGTATCAAAGAAATAACATACCCACAATTCTGAGTGGTGTTGGTATAGTTGGTGGAATTATATCTGGATTCATGGTGGATATAAGAGGAAAAAGGTGGGAAGCAATGCTTATATTATGCACTATCTGGATAATAGGCTCCTCTATAATCGTTGCATGGAACGTTTCAAATGCTGCGTTGATTGTGGGGTACTCTTTGATTGGTATATATTATGCAGTTAGTCCTGTCATTGTGGGATGGTGCAATGAACTTGCCAAGGAAGATAACCAGGTTAGAGCGGTAACGCTTGGGTCACTTAATTTCATTGCAGGACTTTTAAGTATACCCTATTCTATCAATTTGTATAACACAGACTATTCTCCGAGATTTAAAAAGGCATCCATTGCGACCTTGGTGGTGGTTATTCTCATATTTTTTTCTACGTTTGTCATACTCCATTTTGACAGATACCAGAATAGAAAACGCCATTACATCGCTTCAATCAAGAGAGAGCAGGAAGAAAAAATTTAAATTGAGACAGTTGTGAACGTCGGAAAGTTCTATTAGTCTCTTTGTAATCTTTAGAAATTTTTTACAGAAAAGTAAGTTCAGTGAATTCATAATCCTCTAGTAAAGTCAAAATAGGAGATGGTTAATTTGATCCTCAAGTGAGCAAAAATTATTAGAAGATTAATGGTACAATTTCGCAAAATTTGCAACCATTTGCAGATTTTTGAATCGGCACTTTTCAAGGCGCTACTTCGAAAATTTTCACGATCATATAGCATGAGAATTTCAGGAAGCATAAGAAGTTGCAAACAAGAACATCTCATTTATTTTACATACAATGTCAAAAGCACTTTCCCTATCCGTAAAGACGATCTTTAGACAACATGATTTTACTGCAGGGTGACCTATATACCGTCCATATTCTTGTGTTATACCACTCCCAAAGAGCACTGTGATCGAAACAGAAAAAAGAAAGTTTGGGAAAGTCAAACTGTTCAACTACAAGAGATTCATATTAAAAGAAGTCCTTAAGTTCGAGCTGGGGTATGTGTTTGCTACGTGTTCCTTCAAACACAGCCATAAACTTCAATGAGAGTGAGCTCGACTAATGTAGAATGTAGCAACGCTAATTCTAGAGACGTTCACGAATGGTGTATGAGAGAGGGGAACGTCACTATAATACGCTTTACTTTAGGGTTTTTTTCTATGTCGACAAGTCAAAAGTTAGGAATTTTCAAAGACTAGTTAGCAATTGTCGATATTAGCCATCGAAAGACCTTTTTCGCAATACTTGCACCACACTCCCAATCTTACAATTTGTAAAATTAATACGAACTTCCAACTTTCAGAATCCTTCACATCTGTCAACTAAGACCTCGTACATGCAAAGGAGAGCTGGAACCAGCTACTCTCGTGGCAGAGTATTGTAGCTTTTATCTTCAAGACTGGGATCAAATTACATTGAATTGTAACTTCAAAAAAAATTGTGTGGAGTATCACGTGTTATTTGCATTTTGAAGCCACTGATCATAAAATATGCTGCATTATACCTCATTCGATAAGTGCCCCTGTGCCTCAATGGGCAGCTCCGTCGTTCAGTTGAATCATTGATGTGATATAAATTGGGCCAAGCTCAGCGGTAAATCAATAGCTCGTACGGTTGTTAGATCTCTTTACTCGTTACTCCCCGTATTTTACATTGACTGCAAAAATGAGTAACGAAGTTTCTGAGGGGAATGATGACAAGAAAGCTTTGTCTTCCATCAAGAGCAAGAGTCTCTACACAGAGTCTGACACAGAGTCTGAAAGAAGTGAGAGCAACGTTTTTCAAGATCCTGTTGTCAGGGAATATTACGAAAAGCTTTACGAGGAGAGTAAATACGAGTGTCGTCATCTCTTAGATGGTGACTTGACGTGGTCACCTGAAGAAGAAAAAAAGATCACCCGAAAAAACGACTGGTACGTCACTTTTTGGGCGTTCATTATGTTCACAGCTTTGGATTTTGACAGGTACAATATTCAACAAGCCTTATCTGATAATTTGTTGGACGACTTGAAATTGACTACCGATGACTATAACACAGCAAATACCATAAATTTATGTTGCTTCTTAGCAGCGGAGTTACCTTCACAGTTAATGTCCAAAAAGTTAGGAGCAGATGTCTGGATTCCAATTCAAATATCGCTATGGTCTGTTGTAGCTATCACACAAGCATCCATGAAATCGAAAACAGGGTTTTATGTTACAAGAGCTCTTGTCGGTGCTCTTGAAGGTGGATTTATATGTGACGTCTGCTTGTGGATGTCATATTTCTTCACTTCAAAGGAATTGCCTTTCCGTTTATCTTTATTTTACATAGCTAATCCTTTGACAAGTGTATGGTCCAGTTTACTTGCGTTTGCATTATTGAAAGTTCACACTGGTAGCATCAAAGAGGGATGGAGATGGTTGTTTTTGATCGAGGGACTATTGACATTGACAATTGGGATTGCCTCGTTCTTCAAAATGCCTTCTTCGGTGGTTGATACCAAAAAGTGGTACCGAAAAGATGGATGGTATACGGACCGTGAAGAAAAGATTCTAGTCAATAAAGTTCTAAGAGACGATCCTTCCAAGGGTGACATGAACAACAGAGAACCAGTGGGACCAAAGCAGCTTTGGAAGGCTTTGACAAATATTGATTTATACCCGATTTACTTGGTTCGTCTATTAGGAGATATTGGAAGTTCTCCAGTGAACACTTACATGACATTGACTTTAAGGAAGCTTGGCTTCTCTACGTTTAAGACGAATGCCTTAACAATTCCATATAACATTATAACTATTATAACAATGGTTTTCATGGGATACATATCGGAAATATTGAACTCCAGGGCACTTCTAATTGCAACAACCCCTATATGGATTCTTTCTTGTCTATTCCCTTTGAGGTATTGGTCGGGATCTCAAATAGATGCTTGGGGAACATGGGGTTTGCTTACCGTCTTATTAGGACACGCCCCAATCTGGGCATTGACCATCTCATGGTGTTCAGCAAATTCCAATTCTGTCAGGGATCGTGCTGTATCCGCTGCGGTGGTAAACATTTACTCCCAGGTAGCCTCCATAATCGCAGCCAATATATATAGGGCTGATGATGCACCTCTCTATCGTCGTGGTAATATTGATTTGATAGGATGCGCGTTTGGTGCATTAGCTGCATGCATAATTGCAAGGTATTATTACATTTACAGAAATAAGCAAAAAGAGAAGGAATGGAATAAGCTAACAACGGAACAGCAAGAAGAGTACATTCTCACAACTACTGATGTCGGCAATAAGCGTCTTGATTTTAGGTTTACTTACTAGGTTATAAATAGCGAGGATAGATTGTTTTATTATTTATTCAATTACAATAAATGTTTCAGTCTCATCAGAGACATCCTACACTGAGACGTCAATCAAATTCCAAGGGAAATTTACGGATTGGTAACTAATAAAAGAGGCGCTGGAAGTCTCTTTCGCAGGCGAATTGAAAGTTTCCACAAAGATTAACGAACGACAAACGATAAACTATACGTATTAATACTTAACGTCTTTAATGCTAATACACGATAGATTTTTACCGATTCTAGCAGTATGACCGTCAAATTCGAACCATTTTGGATCCATTGGACCTGGACCCCAGGTAGGCACATAGCAAACCTCATCCCAGCCGCACTTCGAAGAGCATTGAGTAAAGATGGTCCATCGAAGATCGGCGAGAAGTTTGGTCATATACTTACCCAACTCCAAAAGTTCGTCCGTATATTCTTGACGCCTCCGATGATTCTCCTCTACATATAAATCACCCAAAATCCGAGAGGAAAGCTCAAAAGTTTTAAACACACAAGATGTTAGGGTAGACTGTACCTTGAAGATAGATGAGAAAATTAAAATTTCTGAAGATGTTGTAATGGGATATGTATAAAACACATAATCCGAAATACTAACATCGAACGCATCTTTCATTCTCTTGCATTTATCTTCTATGTTCATGTTAGAGCTTCTCCTCACATGATTGAACGTTAGTTCAGAGAGGCTTTTCGCCACCACATCTAATGCGTCCGGAGAGTTCAAATTGTGCTCAAATTGAGTTAAAGAATTGTTTAATTGGACCAAAATTGGACCGAACTTTTCAACAATACGATTTGTTATTAGTTGCCAGTCTGTTTTCTCAAAAGGATGAATTGGCTCTTCAAGATTTTTTTCAATCTCATGAATGAGATCCTGCTTCAATTCCTCGGGAATACGGTTTATTCTTCTTGTATATGTATCTGGATCAATCCACGTTCTGTTGAGAGGGGTCACCATTTTTGAAAAATCAAGTAAGATTCTGCTTTCGCCTTCATCAACAAAACTTCCAGCACGGATGTGCTCATATCCTATCATATGTTCAAATCGATCCAAAATCTTAGAGCGCTGCTTATCTAGATCGGTTACAGGAGGATACACTTCATTTGGAAATGGAGTTAAAGCAGTGGCATTGCTTAAAACTATTTTGGAAACCACCTCAATATTCTTATAGAAGTCACACAAGATTATTTCGAACCCGATTTCTAATCTTACAACCCCCTGTAGTCCGAATGATTCGCCCCATTCACATATCTTTTTTGCTGCAATGCGCTCGTGGACTCTACTATCTAATTCCTTTTGTTGACTAAGGATTAATTGCTGGTCCATGAACGGGGTTTTCTTAGCAGCGGAAGCTCCATCCAAATATATCAACTTAGTCAATGGTTTTGTAGTCCTGAGCGTAAATAAGTTAGCATCAAAATAATCTTCACTAATATTCCACCTAACCAAATTCTTTTTTCTAACGACCAGGGAAAAGTCGTAGCTGAACTCATAGTCCATTGCAACCCACTCAAACAGATCTGGAAGTTTTTCTGATCCTGTTGCATGATATAATAATGTGTTCGGTGGAACATATGCTGGAATGAAAGATACTCCAACCGGGTTCAAGTCAGCACTCTTTTGCTTGAGAGCTCCATGTACTGTGTTGAAAATTGCTGAAGCATTCTCAAAATCGATAGGATTCTCATCGAAAACTTGCTGAGGCTTCTGTATCAGAGATAGCGGCGTACTTGCTTCTTTTCCAGACAGTATGTCAAGTACTCCGATTCGGCCTTTGTACAAAATATCACGAGAATGGCTGATGAACAATAGACATCCGAAGAGAACGTTGAGCACAATTGAAAATAGTGCGAGACTATACGTATTAGAAGTTTTAATCATTTTGCTACCATGATATTCCAATAACGTTGCATCAAGCTTCCATCAATCATTTTTATGAGTGGCAATTGAAGAATAACAAGTGAACTCCGATTGCGAACGGCTCTTCCGTGTCCCAAATTAGCTTTACTAGGTAGTATGAAGGAGGAAATATCAAAACTGAAAATGCGGCTTTGATCTTTAATCTGCCCCCATACAGAATCGGATGAATCAAGTGAGAGTGGGAGATAAGAACGGAAAATTAGTGAACCTGAGTCGTTCCGATGAAATTAGACATAAGACCATAAAAAACAATATTGACGATCTATACTAAACGCTACTGAAGAATTTAGGTAGGGGGGAATTGGAATAAAACTTTCATCTTCCTAAAATCTCACCTAAATACTCATAAAAGTAAAATACACTCTATTACGGAAGTTCCATTTTTGAAAATTTTGAATTAAACTTTTATATATAATGAGTACAAGATGTCAAGACAAAAGAGACAAAAATAATTCTGTTGAGCTCTTTAGTAGTCTGTAATCAAGACCTTCATTGCTCTAGCTTTTGGGTTGCTGGCAGTTTTGAAGGCCTCAACGGCATCTTCAAGCTTATATCGGTGAGTGACCATATTATCCAAGTTAACTACTCCTGATTCATACAACTTGGTGACCGTAGGCCATGTATTCGCATACCTGTATTGGAAAGATACAGTTATCTCTTTCACCGATAAAACCATGAACGGAATATTCTGATAATCTTTGCCGACGCCGATAACATGCAACCTTCCCCCAAAATCGAGCGCATTTGCGGCAAGCTCCAAAGAAGGTTCTACACCAGTACAATCAATTGCCACATCGTACTTGACATTACCTTCATTTGTTGCACTAGCCACGTTTTCCTCTGGAGTACCAGTAACCAAAATAGGAACAACACTGGGAATTTCTTTCTTAATGAAATCGAGACGAGCCTGATCAATATCAGTCACCGTTATTGGAGTTGCGCCTGCCAGATATGCACATTTAGCTGCAACATATCCAATGGGACCGGCACCGCAAACAAGTACAGATTTCCCAAAAAGCTGACCGATTTGTCTTATTCCACAATAGACAACAGAGAAAGGTTCTAAAAGGGCACCCTGTTCGTATGTAAGACCATTGATTTTATGGCAAAATTTGGAAGAGTGCTTGATGTAACGTCTCAAAAATCCAGGAACTGGAGGAGTGGAAGAAAACTGAACTGTCTCACAACCATTATATTTACCAGTCAAGCAATCTTTACAGTCCTTACATGGAACTCCAGGTTCAAGAGCGACTTTGTCTCCCTTCACCAAGTTAGTCACTTTTTTTCCGATAGCAATAACTTCTCCTGCTGATTCGTGCCCTAAAATATGTTCGTCTCTAACTACCATTCCTTCACCAATTTTACCATGCTTCTGGAAGTGTATATCTGATCCACAAATACCAGTACACCTTACATGAACTAAAACTTCATCTTCTGCGAGTGAATCAGCGGTAGGGACCTCGATATTGGTTACGTAAAGCTCGTGCTTTGGATTGGTGAAAACACCAATGTTAGTTGCGGACATTCAAGTGGTTTTGAATTTTGAAAAATCTACTTATAGAACTGAGTACTTCTCTATTATATATAATACCACATGAGCAAGATCTCGGGAAGATGCATGGAATAAAAGTGCGGAGGAGTCTTTATTGCGCTTCAACTCCGAAAATCTCGGTTCGCCTTTCTGAAAAGTTTTCCGTAATATCGAAGTTTGTGGCCAAGTAGATACCCATAATCACAACGATCGAAGTGTATAGGACAATTCTGTGTACTCTAAACCAATTTAATGTATTCTACTGGGAACTCAGAACATAATGAAGGGTAAATTTACGGTTCAAAGAAAATCTCCGCCGATGTGCCCCACATTGAACTAATGTCCGATAGGTGAGAAAATGTACAAGCGGGCAATATTTGAATAGGATAAAATCACAAGTTCTAAACATAATTCATTGCTTGAAATTAACCATTTTTCAAGGGAAAATAGAACCACTCAATAAAGTAAGAAGATGTTCGATCTATTTTCACTAAAGGGCAAGGTGGCATTGGTTACAGGTGGAACTAATGGGATTGGATTGGGAATGACGAAAGGATTAGCGGGAGCAGATATTGACCAGGTAATATTGACTTACCGTTCTGAAAGCACTTTGAAGAAGGCGATGGACCAGATAAAGAAAGTCAATCCTAAAGTTACGATAACTGGAATTAAAGCAGACTTTGGTGATCAAACGCCAGAGCAGGAATTGGTTGACAAAATTGCTTCCGATGCCTTTTCCAGCTCAACAACAGGGGGTATCGATATTTTGATAAACAACGCAGGCATCAATAACCGTATCCCTTTTGCAGAATTCCCCCAAGATAAATTTGACGAGGTTATAAGAGTTAACTTAAACATCCCCGTGAAGTTGACCAAGGCTATTGGCGTTCGAATGCTTCAAAACAAAATAAAGGGCTCTATTATTTTCACTGGGTCTCTCTGCTCCATCCAGGGAGGTGTAGATTCTACTGCCTATGCTATCACAAAGGGAGGTCTCAAACAGTTTGCTGCAGCACTTTCAAATGATTGGTCTTCCAAGGGTATCAGAGTGAATACCATCGCTCCGGGGTATATTACAACAAATCTCACCGATGTTTTTGATCCGGATTTTCACAAAAGCTTAGTGAATAGGATTCCTATGGGAAGATGGGGTAACCTTGACGACTTTCAAGGCCCCGCGGTTTTCTTATCTTCTGAGGCCAGCAGCTATGTTACAGGAGAAACATTAGTTGTGGACGGTGGCTGGTTACAATTTTGAGATCATACTTCACAAATCAGGTCTCACATTCTCTGACAATTTATAAGGTTTATTATCATAGCCTATACTATATCAATGATTCTTAACCACGATCATTCTTTGACCTTGAAACTTTAATTGATTGGGCAATTTGCAATCTTGTTCTTTCCGGTATATAAAGGAGTGCATATTGTCTCTTTTGCAGCAATTAGTAGTTAAAGTGCCTTGGGTATGATTACATTTTCAGTACTTGATATAAAACAATTTGAGCATGTCTTCATTTGATTTCAAGGTCCAAAGCTTTGATAGTAATTACCAGTAGATATCCTAAACCATTTACGAGCAGAGACAACATACCACAAAGTCGCGATTGATATAGGTCCCCAGTAAACAAGAGCCGTCCAGTTCATACTAGCAGCCAGCAAGTCATTTTCTCTTGTAGCCGGAAAGCACATGATGACTAGCATCAAAGTTACAAAACTAATTGCATAAACTCCAACAAAAGGAGAAAGTTTTCCCAAATTCCAGGGGCCCTTGGGAAAATCTTTTCTTCTGACTGTGTTTCTCAAGACAACTGGTAATATAAACGCAACGTAAGCGGCAGAGGCTCCTAAAGAAAAGATAGCACCAATAGCTATCTCATTAAATAACAAAAGACAAAGTAGGATTCCCACAACAAAGTTGGCCCACACTGATCTGACAGGTGTTTTCGTCACTGGATTAACGTTGGCCCAAAATTTTGAGAAAGGAAAACACCCGTCTCTCGCATATGCAAAAAAAACTCTACTTGCCGTCAAAGCACAAGAACTACCCATGAAAAAAGTGCATACAGCGGTTAGTGATAGTAATGCGATAGAAGTGTTTTTCCCAACGACTTGATCACAATAAGCAGCAAAGGGCAAAGGTGATTCTAATACCTTTTCTAAGTCTACAACAGTATAGGCAACAATGAGCAAGAAAAGAAACCCCATACTGCTTCCGACAGTAGTGCTAGCAACTATTGCTCTAGGAACTGCTATCTCAGCATTAGAACATTCTTCAGATAAATGGAAGGCACCATCAAATCCAGCCTGGGCCCAAATCGTGCACAAAAAAGACATCAAAACTGCAATTCCATTAGGCCACTCCGTACTGTTCAGGAAGGTAGACCACACAGTGTGATTTGAGTTGAACTTCAGTAATTCTCTATTGTTTGCAGCTAACAAAGTGATGCACACTATCAAATAACAAACAATTTGAATAAAAGTGGTTGATAAGTTGAGATAAGCTAAGTATCTAGTTGGCAATGATGCAATGAAAGACATAAGCACCATTATGGCTACTGTCAATAAGTACACTTGCCATTTTTCAGCAATAAAGGAAGGCTCATTTATACTTGCAATGGAGTAAATCATTTGTGACAAAGAGTACGAAACACTAGGTGCCCAAGTAACCTGACCTAACCAATTACTCCATCCAGTCACCCACGCAAAAAAAGGGCCCCACCCTTCGGGTGCTAGAATATAGGAGGAATAGTACAATCCTCCACTTGTGGGAGTGCTCGAAGCTAGTTCAGCCATTGCCAAAGAGATAGATATTACTCCAGAAGAAGCGATTATCCAGCCCCATGTGACGCCAGGAAGCCCGATGTATCCAATACCGTAAAGTAAAGAGGAAACAACCGACGGGAGGATACCTATCACAGAAAAGGCAACAGCGAATGTAGACCAGAAATCAAGCTCTCTGTTGAACTGCTGGGTATACCCCAAGCTAAGCAACTTTCGTTCGTCAGCTGAAACATGTTCCACAGAGGCTGGTGCGGATGTGACTTCCTCACTCGATAGTTTCTCACGATTACTCAATTCAATTGACATCTTACCATGAAAAAAAATTCAGGTGAGATCTTAGCAAGGAAAGTACATGAATATATGATTATTTGCTTAAAGGAGAGATCAGCTTTCGGAAAACGGTGTCAAGAATTATTATTACATTTGCAGCTCGAGGACTCCCGAAAACGCTCACGCCACAGTCAATAATTGTGCGCATCCTGCAACACGGAGTGTACCAGGTATTATCGTCAGAATGAAGGTTGATAGAGTAATCTGATGGCTTGTATAGACAATTTCTTCTTCTTGCAAACTGATATTTGAAAGATTTCCAGTGTTTTATACATCGACTTTATTTCGTTCGACAGTAGTGCAGAAATTATTGTATAAATGTCTAAGGAATATGCAAAAGGACAAGCTTCAATAATTCAAAAACTCGTGTCGAATGTTGCACCTAACGATACCAAGGTGTTCATATTGAAGCTAGGTCAATTGGATGCGGATTCGGGCTTTTTCTTGCAAGGGAAAAACTCTCAGTCTAAGTCTCAGTTTGATAAAAACATCACACCTACTCATGATAGAACAAGACTACAACTATACACAGTTTTGATCGATCACCCCATAGAGGGAATTATCTTGTATGAAGTTGGACCAGGGAAGAGAGGGTGGGAGGAAAAATGGGGGAAGGATGTTTTAGATACCTTCTGTGTACCCAATCCTGAAGATACTGTGCCTTTAAATGAAGCTATTGAATCCATTGGGTACAAAATTGAAGACGTCAAGCATGTTATTATCGGACACCTTCATATTGATCATGCCGGAGGATTGGAGTACTTTAAAGACACGGAAGTACAGATATGGGTCCATGAAATAGAACTCAAACATGCGTTCTGGGGGCTTGCAACCAAATCTGAGTTGGGCTCATATATGTCCTATTACCTTATTCCCGATTTAAATTGGAACACATTTGCAGAGGACACTGTTGATCTCTTTCCTGGAATTACTGTTCATTTAGCACCGGGACACACACCAGGTTTAATAATGCTTCAAGTCAATTTAGAGCAAGATGGAACATTCATTTTCACCACTGATCACACAGTCATAAAAGAAAACTATGAAAATGGAGGGCAAAAACAGGGTTGGCTCATGAGGGATCATGTTTCGTGGTATAATTCTACGCAAAAACTAAGGAGACTACAAAGGCACACGAATGGTCAAGTCGTATTTGGTCACGATGTACTGACAATTGAAAGTCTTTTGGAAAAGAAAAGGTTCTTCAGATAAAAAAGCCTAATCTTTGACAAGCTCCTCATTTTCCCCAGTAGTTTCTCTGTAAACAAAAACTTTTGATCTGATAACATTGGGCTTTTTGATCAAATTCTATTTTCAGTTAGTAATAATATCATTAAGTTAAGCTGTTTGAATACTCACATATAAAGGGCATATCTTTTCAACCTCTAAGTGTAATTCTCTCAATACCTCAACTTTTTCCGAAGATCCCAAATTGACAACGTACTCAATATCGTCAATACCAGGAACCTCATGTTCAAAACCTTTGGATCCTTTTCTCAAGTCTAAGGAGCCGGACGCCTCGACATTGAGAGAGCTAAGCTGCACTCCCTTGAGACCCGCAACAACCAAGTACATATGGGAGACACAAGCTGTGAGGGATCCGAGTAAAATTTCAGGCGCTGACGCGCCAAGATTATAGCCCGCCCATTCATTCGGACTATCTGCAATGATCTGATGATCCCTAATTTTTATTCTCCTTACCCCACTTCTTCCTTCCACATTGGTTGATGCTGAGACAACTCTCTTTGCCTCTTCATCCTTGGAAAAAGAAAGCACTTTATCATAGTGAGATTTCATAGCAGGTCCTTTGACCTTTAAAAACCCTTCCAAGGTTTGTGAATCATTCAGTACCATTGCTAACTGCAAAAGTCTCAATCAATAGTACTATGTTAATGTAGCAAAAAGTCTAGTTCAAGGAAATTCTAGTTTGAATACATTTGCAAATTGTTCCTTTTGCTCTAATCTATGCCCAAGATCCGATTAAACGCTCCATATATTGAAGTGTATATAGTTAAAAGATGCAATTTACTCTACTTTAAGGATCCACAGTTTTCAAATGCAATAGTGGCCCACCGTAAAGACCTCCACGTAAAAATTATTCTGATGTTCCCCCCCATGGAAGACCGATCACCAAAGAGCTAAGCCAGATTCAGACATACCGTCATCTGCCCATGCAAGAAGACTTCTTAAATGCATTCAGCGGCTTCAAATTTTGCAAAGGGCGAGATACAAACCACATATATGGCCTATGAATGGCTTTGATGTGTGAGCCATTCCAACATAGATCTGGCACGGATACTCTAGTCGAATTGCAAAGTAGATTCTCAGTAACCCCTCGCAATCTGCAGCACAAATTAGCAGACATGGCCACAATTATACATCAGTCTAGGTTCTCTAATAGTGTACATGTGCTATGATATCACCTTCTCTTCTTTTTAGGTTTAATCTGAGTCTCTGCTCTTTTGAGTTGCACAGGATGTTGTCCTATGTATTTCCCGTTCATCTCTTTGAATGCATTGAAATAATCATCGGGCGATTCAAATGCAACAAACCCATACCCTTTGTTTTTCCCTGTCTTTTTGTCTACAGGAACTTTAACCTTACTCATCGTCTTATATTTGCCGAATGCGCTCATCAACAAATCATCGTTTGCATCAGATCCAAGGTTACCAACAAACAACCTAAAATGCTTTGGGTTCCATTCTAGAAGAGATGAATCCTCCCAAGACTTGTCCCCGATCTCTCTACGAACTGTTTTCTGTGTGTCTACCACTGTAGTTGTATGACTTTGCTGGATGTTTTTAGGTGTCACAGCCTTGGTTATGGCATTATGTAGAAAGTTTACTGGATTTCTTCCCCCAGCGAGACGCCGATCAGACGATTTTGATGTATGAAACGGTTTTTGAATACCCCGTGAGGGTTTTGCCATATTAGATTTCTTCATACCGAATAGTAACAATCCTCTATAATTTTGGTCTATGTTACCGCTTCTAATATTGCGATGAGACTGGATTTGACAAAAAAAATACTCAAGGAGTATATCAAAACATCTCTTAACAATAATAAAATATGTTCATACTATCGGAGATATCAGACTTGGTACGCATACCGCCGAATGAATTTAATCTACCTACACGGGAAGCTATTGTGAATGAACTTAGTAAAAAGTTTGCGAACAAAGTTATAAATGACTTAGGCCTTGCGGTAGCAGTTTGGGACGTTTTGGAAATCAAAGAGGGGTTACTCAAACCGGGAGATGGCGCAGCATACGTAGAAACAAAGTTTAGATGTGTTATATGGAAGCCTTTTGTGGGGGAGGTTTTGGTTGGTTGGGTCTCAGATTGTACACACGAAGGCATCAAGGTTAAACTAGACTTTTTTGATGAAATTTTCATTCCAAAAAATTACTTATTTGAGCAATGTACCTTCAAGGAAGTAGAAAAAGCATGGGTGTGGCAACCTGAAGAAGGCGCCGAGCTTTTCATCGATATCAACGAGAAAATACGATTTAGGGTTGAGGAAGAAATATTCGTGAACATTAAACCAAAGTCCAGTGAGGATCCAGACGCTTCTACAGAACGACCACCTTCTTATGCATTATTGGCATCTTGCCAGTCTGACGGAATGGGGTGTCTCACATGGTGGGAATAACAACATGACTTTAAATATAGAACTTAACTTACGTCAAAATTATACGCATTCATTTCTTTAATTATTTATTCTAAATATTCGTAAAGAGTATTTAGTTGTATTGCATATATTGGCTAGTCGAACTGAACTTCAAGTTACCCTTGATAACCTTATCCACTGCCTTTAAAAAGTCTTTTTCATTGGCAACCTTTCTTCTGGCTCTAATAGCAAACATACCCGCCTCAGTGCATACAGACCTTAATTCGGCACCGGTTGCATTGGGACACAATCTAGAAATCAATTCCCATCTGATGTCTTTTTCGACGCTCATAGTCTTAGAATGAATTCTAAATATGTTAGCTCTGCCTTCAAGATCCGGAAGAGAGAACTCTACCTTACGATCAATTCTTCCGGGCCTCAACAATGCAGGGTCTAGCGTGTTTGGTCTGTTTGTGGCAAACATCACTTTTATATTACCTCTTGGGTCAAAACCATCCAACTGAGTAATCAATTCCAACATGGTCCTCTGAACTTCATTATCACCGCCAGCACCGTCGTCAAACCTGGCACCACCAATAGCATCAACTTCATCAAAAAAAATTATGCATGCTTTCTTAGAACGAGCCAATTCAAAAAGTTCTCTCACCATTCTTGCACCTTCACCAACATATTTTTGAACTAATTCAGAACCAATAACCCTTATAAAAGTAGCATCAGTTCTGTTGGCGACGGCCCTAGCACAAAGTGTTTTTCCTGTTCCTGGAGGACCATAGAGTAAGATTCCTTTGGGGGGGTCAATTCCCAACTTCACAAATCTTTCCGGCGATAACAAAGGTAACTCTACAACTTCTCTCAATTTTTCGATCTGTTCTTTCGAGCCTCCAACATCGCTATAAGTGATATCTGGTTTTTCTTCAACAGTCATCATGGAAACTGATGGATCAATACGAGGGGGCAATGGCAATTGAATCTCGTACTTCTGTCTGTCAACCCCAACTCTCATTCCTTCTTCAATATCGGTCGGTGAAACTCTTTCACCTAATCCAACCACGAATTTAGCAATTTGTTTGATGTTAATCACATATTTTGACTTGTTATCAGCATTTTGAAGAGCTCCTGATACTGGGTTTGGGTTTGTTGCCTCTATGATTTTTGTACATCTTGCAACTTGTAATGCTTGTTCTTCGGACATTCGTTGCTTGTCACCCATGACGTCCCATAAATGGGGTGGTGCCAAACCGGTCTCACTTTCCTTTATTCCAATGGTTTCTTTTATCCTCTCCTCTATATTTTTTAAATCTTTTTCTATTTGCTTCAATGAAGCGGCGTAGGGAGCTGCTCCATATGTTTTCAAAACTTGAATATCTCCTTCACTTAATGGTACGATGTTATCCTGATTCTTATCATCATCTTCATCTGGGGCCACATATTTATCCCAATCTGCTTTCGGAGCCATTGCCTATATGATTATAATCTATCTTAGAGCTGATTCCGTACAATTCAGTTGAAGAAGAATATCAGTGGCGATAGACTGCTCGCCTTCATAAAATGAATCGACTAGTTCAAAAATGGTATGCACACTACCAATATTTATCTAGATCAATCAACTCTAGGTTGACGCCTTTATTATTGAACATGTAATTTTCATGTTTTCATGCTATAAAATTACTATAATACATATTATAACAAGCTCGAAATCCCTTCAGAGCAATAGATATGTGAGCCACGTCATAAATATTCTCAGAATATTTTAAGATCGGTAGTAAGGGACGAAATGCGACTCATCAAAGACTTCTTTTCGTCATTTGAACTATCGGGCAAATTGAATCTGAGTAAGCTTTGATGGAGGTCTGATAGTCTTCCCGCCAAATTGTTTGATTTGGCTTGAAGAACAGATGACTTGACTTGCACATATTTCATCATGTTAATCATTAAAAGTAAATTGCTATTGCACTCGCCAAATTTGAGATGCAAATCTGCATGTGGGTGTGCTGTTGACGCATCAGAAGCAAGACTTATAATATCTTTTAAAGAAGTCAAATTGAAAGTGATCACGTTCAAAAGTTTCATGAACCAAAACAAAGTGTTTAAAGTGACTTTGATCTCAGGCATGGGGTTTTCACTAAGAAGCAATGTGAATGAATTAGAAAGGAATTGTAGTGAGAATTGAAAGGATTCCGTGGATGATATTCGATCAAGTTCTATCAAGAGATAAAAGTAGTTCAAATTTACTAAAGTAATCATGTCTTTCAATAAATGAGACAGAGATAAAGCTTGGTGAATACAAGAACTCGATGACACTCTCCAATTTTCGACGTTTTGAGATAATTTTTTCAACTCTTCTTCTCTCTTCTCATCTGATAACCTGAATGACCGGAATCTCAAACTTAAAATAGAGCTATGAAGCTGTGAAAGTTTTATCACTTGATTGATCCGGTTAATATCTTCATTTTCCCTAAACTTTCGAACCAATGGAAATTGAACGCTGATGAAATCATTATGAGGAAGCTGGCTTGGTTTTTCAAAAAGTAAACTGAGTTCTTTATCTAGTATGTAGACGGTCCAGAATATTCTTTCCTTGATTATGTCAGGACTTTCTTTGAATAAATCTAACCTCACAACAAGACGATCTAATATCCCCACTAAACTCCAACACAATTTCTCATTTGACATATTGATACTGTAAATAGTCAACAATATCAACAATTTCATATTCTTTAATGCTTGATCATTTGGTTCGTCCATATTGTAATTTAGAACATCAAATATAGAATTTATAACTTTATCACTGAAGTAGTTATCAAATAGATGATTTTCATTTCCGGAGTCGTAAATAGAGCAGCCTATGCTCATCAACAAATATATATCCAAAGTTATTATTGTTTCATTATTGAAATCTATTTTATCAAACTCACTCAAAATTGCTTCCTTGTCAATAAAAGGATACTTGAATTCGTAATTTTGAAAAAAATTTGAGACAAAAAGCAGGGGCAATTCTTTGTTTTTCATAGGCTTCATAGTTATAAATTCTTCTCTAGGACTATTCGCCGTCGTTTCGTCAACGGGTCTTAAAGCGTACTTTTCAACAGGAACTTGATCAATGCTTTTTGTATGGTTGCAATTCGCATCATTTGTTTTTTCGTTACTTTTATCTTGAATATTTTCACTTAATAGCATAGAGCTTATGGAAACCAATTTATGCGCTACTACCCTTTCGTTTCCATTTTTGTCATGACTGCCATCCTTACCTGAACTTATTATTTGGAACACTTCAGGCTCTTTATGAGAAGAGCCCGGCATCACTCCTGCTTGCGTGTGGCCGTAATTACTATGCTGTTTTTGTCTTTTGTTTCCTCTTTCCACATACTCACAGGAAGTCCCTGCTTTTGTACAGTTTGAGCAGGTAGGATATGTTCTTGAGCATTTTTTCTTCAAACGATAACACCGAGAGCAGTTATTCGGATGATGAGTACTTGGTGACTCGAGAGGATGCTTGGATTTTTTATGACGAAAAATATTACTGCTATTATCTCTCGAATCTTGTTTTGATTTAGAGTTTCCGTTATTATACTTATTTTGGGAATCGGATACAGGCCCGCTTAAACGAAACTTGCTAGCGACTGTGCCATTCCCCATCAGTTTCCTATAGTAAACATCCATTTTTATATTTGGGGATTCTCACTTGTATTATTCACTTTGAACCTACTCCACTAAACTTCAATTGTAAGGTTCTATAAAAACCGAGCAAAATGTAAGTGTATTTTTTCAGTTATTTATTAGAAAGAACGGATAGCCTGTTCTAGATATTATCACGTTACCTGCCTTATTGCAAACGAGATATTAATATCAACGTTACAAATAGATTTTGTTACACTAGCTACTTGGCCCTTTTTTTTGAGTACCCTTTACACTGTAAGCCTTTTTCAGATGATTTTTCAATGAAAGATCCGACCGGCGGCCGTCATTTATGAAAAAGGCAAAGTGGCGGTCCTAATACTGAGGCTCATCGGCCCGAATTCAAATGTAGTAATATCACGTGATCAGGTATATTTTATGTTAAATATCTATGTACAGAGACTAAATTTTGAACCTGAGGTGTTGAATCCCTATAATCTATTTATAATAACAATTGACATCAAGATAGGTGAAAACAAACATGAGTTACTCTCTCATTTAGTGTTAATTTTATTCTCGAGATCAAGTGAGAGGGTTTCAAGATACAAGCTTATGAAACTTGAGGCTCAAGCTCATGAAGTTCATTTTGCTCTTCTTCTCTCAACTTTTGGAACTCCTTTAACGCTTTCTCTCTCAAAAAGTCAAGTGCTACTGACTGATCTCTTGGATTGAATGGAGGTATAGAGTCATGATGAATCAAATCGGATCTCCAGTGCTCGTCATCACCTTTCCTCCATAAACTTTCCCAATATAGTCTTGTATTTTCCAATTCAAATTCATCTATGATATGAGCCAAGTCGGCTACTGCCTCTTGAGAATATGTCGGTCTGTATTGTCCTGAATACCATATATTGCCATCATCATTCTTTTTTCTCATATCGTTAGCTTCTTTCTTTTTATTGGTGTCTCTGATACTACGCAACTGAACAAGTCCTTTGTAAGCTGCCACCGCATATTCATACGATCCAAAACTAGCTACACACATGATCCTCCAAAGATCGTTCCTTCTGCTCGGCTTCCTATTTTCCCAATTAGGCCTTGTAAACTGGCTGTCTATTTGGTCTTGATGAAAAGCGGGCACCTGAGAATATAGAACTTGTCCACTGAACAAATTTTTAAACAAGAAGAGTTGCGGAGCCATATTCAAATTTACCAAGTCTTGTTCTGTTTTCTCTCCCTTAGCTATCCTAGCACCAAGAATTTTTCTGGCTTTAAGTTGCTCAAGAAGATGCTTGCGCATCTTCTTTTCTGCTCTTAAACGCATAGGCATCTTCGAAGATTAGCAATGATTCGATCTCTGATGAGGGCTTGTTTATTAAATGGAGAGTTCGTCACCGGTGGTGAAAATTTAAATTTTTGGAAAACCAAAATAACACAAAACTTACATCTGCATACTAATATGTCCAAGTGGAATTCAAACTTACTCCCTAGGTCACTTAGTACTGAGGTCCTACAAGAATATGTACCAATAGTCATATGTCTACTAGAGTTGTAAATAGGATAAATGATCTCGACATTATTGGGTTCGATTCCCTTTCTACTATCGTTCTCACTATTGTTCATTTGGTCTTATAGCTTTGTTTTTGATCATAACTTTTTGCACTCATACTCTAGTCGACCAGATATCAGAATGACTCAAATTAATGATTACATTCAAAAAAAGTTTAACGAAAAGTACTCAGTACATTTCATTGAAGTTTTGGTTAATAATATTGAGGACTATGAGAAAAAACTAGATGAAAGACCCATATCCAAACGTGTTGATTCTAAAACGATTAAAGACTTAGTTATTCGAGTTGTTTTTAGTTTAACAACCACATTGAGCATTGAGTTGATTATATTGATGATGTGTGAGCTAACCGGCTTTGCATCAGAGAAATCACGCTTGCTTGCGTTCCATGTTACCATTGATTTGATTATCTTATTGAACTCAATTGTTCAACCATGCATTTTTTTGAGCTTACTAGTCAATCAAGATATATACCCTTCTTCTGGGAGTTTCAAAGCAATACTCACCGGTGCATTGTTCATGTCGTGGCTATATTTATTGCATAAATTTGGGGATCTTTCCCAATCTTTCACACCCAGCAGGATCAATCTCAGCACCAGATCTTTAATAGAAATTAAAATCAATGAGATCTCAATTGCAGGTATAACTTCATTGGCCGTGCTCTCCGGAGTTGGCTCATCATCAACATCATATAAAACTTTTTCACTCAAAACAGTCCTAGCAATATTGACTAGAAACCAGTCGTACAGAAAAACAAGAAAGGAAGTGACAGAACTAGATATTAACAATGCAATTCAATCATTCAATCAAACAAACTCGCTTATTTCTAAAAGAAATGTCGAATTAGACAGGCAGAAGGTTTTGAATGGGGGTACTGTGTACAACAATCCTGATCACTCGTATGATAATGTTCTTTATAACAATTTCAAGAAAGAAGGGGCTTACAATAAACAGAAAATAGGTGGATTGCTACATAAAGTGCAATCTTTTGCAAGCTTGTCCAATTTGACTGGACAGAATACGGAAGAGCAAGAGCTCGAGGAAGAGATCAGATCGTTGAAATCAGTTCGACAAAATGTCTATGATGATATATTGAAGTTGTTAAGTCAATATGATATAAAGATGCAACTGGAACCTGTCTCGAAAAGATGGCATACCAAATTGACCAAGAAAGTGAACTTATTTTTCGGGATATATTGTCTCTATAGAGTTGTGAACGTGGTTGTTTTCAAAATGTTGATAGGCTATCTTAGAAGAGAAGAGCCGCAGATTCAAGATATTTTACCTAATGATACAACAGATGATATGCCCGACGCTCTTGCGGTCACAGTTTCGAAGTTGATACTTTCCGTTGTTAATCTTCCACTATCAGAAATGCAGTTGAACAACCAAATTAATTTTGTGTTGTCCCTAAGTTTGTTTTTTTGTTCATTTTCTAATGTACAAACAACCTTCAAGTCATTCAGAAAACTCTTCCCGTCATTCACAAAAATTCCGCCGACAGTGAAAGGTTGGCTCAAACATCTAGCCATTTCTGAACTCCTAAGTATCTATGTGATATCCACTGCCCTTTTGATAAGGACGAATTTGCCGTCAAATCTATCCCATCAACTCTCAGAAATCTTGTCTCTTTCGGGCAGTGAAAATAACAGCTCAGAAATAGCTGTGAAAGAGGTCACTTTCATTGACATGTGGTTTGACAAAGTATTTGCTGTCTCCTGTGTGTGTACATTTGTTCACTTATATTTGAGGGACTTGGTGGCTAGTAGCTCTGAAGACGAGGAATACGATGAAGAGACCATGATTGAAGATAACGTTGATTTCTATAAAACTGCATAAAAATCACACTGAACTTCAGATTGACCCCTCCCCCATTTCTTGATTCTCCGGAGTTGCGAAAAATCTAGAAATCCGTTTTTACATACTATGAACCCTTTGCAATATCATACTAGTAAGAATTCATTACTAGCATTGTTTTAAAATATAGTTTTATACAAAACATCAGGAACCGAGGTCACTTTAAAAACCTAAAGCTACTATATATCGCGAATATCGGACTGATTGCGATTTTGCACATGAAAATTACTTCAATAAGCGGAGATTTTAAGTCCGATCCTCACATAATCATGTAAATCATATATATTCAGTCTGAAAAATTGTCATTTTCAAGCTTGATCAATTTTTCGGAAACTTACGATGTCGGTGGTTAAAATTCAAAATGTGGAATCCCATTCACACCCTGAGAGATTCAGAATCAAGTTTGAAGACGCCCGTGATATCTTCGTTAATGAAGTTCATAAAACCAAGCCCAACAATGAGTTACCAATTTTGAAGTCGAATTCTAAGGTGGCTATTATTGGAGGCGGGTTCGGTGGTCTCTCTGCCGCGTTAACGTGTTTGAAGATGGATGAAACAGATTTCTCAATCTTCGAAAGACATGACAACTTTGGTGGAACCTGGTACGCCAACACGTATCCAGGATGTGCTTCCGATATCCCAGCACTATGGTATTCCTTTTTCGATGAATTGAATCAGTCGTGGACAGAATTGCAACCCCCGCAGTATGAGATGGAAGCCTATATCTTACGTATTGTCGAAAAATACAAACTAAAAGAAAAGGGGATTTTCAAGACTGTTGTATCGAAAATAACATATAACGACAAAGCGGCTACTTGGACCGTTCATGGTGTTAATTTGGTAACTGGCCAGCAAATTGAACACACGGCTAAAGTTGTCGCACTTTGTAAAGGTGGATTGGTTGAACCTCGTCACTTGAAAGCCACCGGTCTTGAAGATTTCGAAGGGGTTTATATGCACTCGGCTATTTGGGACCACTCTGTTTCATTAAAAAACAAAAATGTTGTTGTCGTCGGAAATGGGTGCTCTGCGATTCAAGTTATTCCTGCATTATTGGAGGGCTATGAGCCAAAGTCCATCACTCAAATTGCCAGGTCTAAGCATTATATTATGCCACCAATCTCCAAGGTAATTTACTGGTTATACAGACTTTTGAGCTTTTCTCGAGTTACAATGGTTTTATATCGATTTTTTGTTGCAACTGTCGCCGAATCAAGATATCCGTTGTATAAAGGTGATGGTTTGATGACAAAATTAGTAAGATGGGTTAACAAAAAAGCCTCATCGCATTACATCAACACTGTCGCTCCAAAAGAGAACCGTGAAGATTTGACACCTGATTTCAAAATTGGATGTAAGAGGTTAATTTTTGATAAGAGGTACGTCCCATCTTTGAAGGACCGAAGAATGAGATTGATAATGGAACACATCGATCATATTGGAAAAGATTACGTTCAGTTAAAGAGCGGCGAAAAGATCAACGCTGACATTATCGTAGCTTGTACTGGTTACGATATTCAAAGGCATGCTACTAATACTGAAATTATTGGAAAAGACGGGACGAACGTAAACGAAGTGTGGGAAAAAGAAGGAATTACTGCATATGAAACCATTTTACTAAAAAAATGTCCGAACTTTTTCGTCATTGGTGGTCCCAACTCCGCTACTGGACACTCTTCTGTTGTTCAAGCAATTGAAAATGGTTGTATCTTTTTCTCAAAAGTGGCTTCTAAGGTTCTCAAAAATGAATACAAGTCCATCGTTGTCAAAGACGAAAAGTATGACGACTGGTTCAAAACTTCACAGGCCGAGTTACGAAAGTCCGTTTTTGGTTCCGAATTCGGGGGCTGCTCTTCCTGGTACTCTTCGGGTGGCGTGAACTCCACGGCTTACCCGTATTCGCAAATTGATTACTGGTGGAGAATGACACATCCAAAATTCAAAGACTTTGACCTAGAACCGATCTCGAAAAATTAAACGGACTTCAAGATGAGTTACGATTACATTCCTGATATAAAATCATAGAAACAACGTCGTCTTTGCTACTAGTTAATTGAAAAAGTCGAGTAATTTAGGATATTAGAGAATAGAAAGAAGTACTATAGCACTTGAACTCGCAGACCGTTATGTCATGTAGATGCAGGTAAAGTTTTTTGTAGTGCTTTTACCGATTTGATTTTTTTCAACTCTGACTCAACCAAAAATCAAAAGTCGTTGCTTATAGCATATAACTCAATCACATAATTCACAAATAATCTTTACAAAAACGTTTTCACGGGTATTATTTAGGAAGCAGTCACTATTACTCACAGTAAAAATGTCTACGAAGTCGGCTGCCCCTTTCTCTAGAGATGCATTAGAGCAAGTTTTGAAAAGAAGATTCTTCTTTGCGCCTGCATTCCAAATATATGGCGGTGTCTCTGGTTTGTACGACTACGGTCCACCAGGTTGTGCATTCCAAAACAATGTTGTTGACACTTGGAGAAAGCATTTCATTTTGGAGGAGGACATATTGGAGGTTGACACAACCATGCTTACTCCACATGACGTTTTGAAGACCTCTGGTCATGTTGATAAGTTTGCTGACTGGATGTGCAGAGATTTGCAAACTGGGGAAATATTTCGAGCTGATCATTTGGTTGAAGAAGTTTTGGAATCCAGATTGAAAGGCAACAAGGCAGCTAGGGGTGAAACAGTGACCGATGAAGAAGATGCAGATAAGAAGAAAAGAAAGAAGAAAGTTAAGGAAATAAAAAATGTTAAATTAGATGATAAAGAAGTCAAAGAGTACGAAAATATTTTGGCTCAAATTGACGGCTATTCAGGTCCCCAATTAGGTGAATTAATAACTAAGTACAACATTACTAACCCTGCTACGGGAGGAAAGTTGGAATTGCCTGTTGAGTTCAACCTTATGTTCGATACCGCTATTGGCCCATCCGGCCAGTTGAAGGGTTATTTGAGACCCGAGACTGCTCAAGGGCAATTTCTCAACTTCAGCAAGCTTTTAGAGTTCAACAACGAAAGAATGCCATTTGCTTCCGCTTCAATTGGTAAGTCATTCAGGAACGAGATCTCACCAAGAGCCGGTTTGTTGAGAGTT
Organism: Priceomyces haplophilus; assembly: GCA_001599895.1. NCBI lineage: Eukaryota > Fungi > Ascomycota > Pichiomycetes > Serinales > Debaryomycetaceae > Priceomyces > Priceomyces haplophilus. The sequence continues at coordinate 1,779,501 of BCIF01000002.1, read as the reverse complement.
AGAGAGTTCTTAATGGCTGAAATTGAGCATTATGTGGATCCAGAGGACAAGTCGCATGAAAAGTTCGATGATGTCTCTGACATCAAAATTAAACTTTTACCGAAGGGTTTGCAAGCATCGGGCTCTAATGAACTTGTAGAAAAGACCATCGGAGAAGCTGTAAGTTCTGGAATGATTGATAACCAAACATTAGGTTATTTTGTGGCCAGAATTTACTTGTTCCTTATGAAAATTGGCGTTGATCCTTCCAAATTGAGATTCAGACAACATATGGATAATGAAATGGCACATTATGCTGCGGACTGCTGGGATGCTGAGTTACACACCTCTTATGGCTGGATTGAATGTGTTGGTTGTGCCGATAGGGCCGCTTATGATTTGTCTGTTCACTCAAAAAAAACTAACGAAAAATTAGTCGTTAGACAAACCTTGGATGAGCCAGTGACTGTTGAGAAATACGAAGTAACAATTGCAAAGAAGAAATTTGGCCCCAAGTTCAGAAAGGATGCCGGTACCGTTGAAAACTGGCTTTTGAACAGAAGCCAGGATGAGTTAGAAAGCTTGAGTAAAGATTTAAATACTGAAGGTAAGATTACATTCAAGATCGATTCCATCGAAGATACAATTGAGTTAAACACCGAATTTGTTAATATTGAAAAGGTAAAGAGAACTGAGCATATTCGTGAGTACACTCCAAATGTCATTGAGCCGTCATTTGGTATTGGTCGTATCCTTTACTGTATATTCGAGCACCAGTTTTGGACTAGACCAGAAGATTCAGACAGAGGGGTCTTGTCTCTTCCTCCGATTGTAGCCCCAACCAAAGTTTTGTTGGTTCCATTATCTTCAAATGTCGAATTGCAACCAATTGTCAAAAAGGTTTCCAGCGTTTTGAGAAAAGAACAAATTCCCTTTAAAATTGATGATTCTTCCGCATCTATTGGTAAAAGATACTCAAGAAATGATGAGTTGGGTACACCATTCGGAATAACCATTGATTTTGACTCAACTAAAGATAACTCAGTCACATTGAGAGAAAGAGATTCCACTAAGCAAGTACGTGGTCCAATAGCCGATGTCATTAAAGCAATCAAGGACATTACTTATGAGAACGTTTCTTGGGCCGATGGAACCTCTAAGCTTACCCCCTTTGACTCTCAAAGCTCTTGATATATAGACTAAGTATGTGGTTATTAGGGTGTCCGATAACAAGTAGACGAACCTCATTTAATTTCGTTGATTGAATTTTCCACTTTAATCACTATTGTTAACTTTCTATCACCTTTTGCTTTCAAAATGAAACCTAAGGCAGGTACAACATGACCCAACACAATAATAACAAGACACGCTCGTTTACTGGGCTCCATTTTGAGTAGGACATGAGCAATGGTATTACTTAAAATTAGCTTTAATATATCTAGTAGTGAAACGTGGGAAATCAGTCTGTTATGCCCTTCAAAAATGAACGAGGAACTAAACTGCGCTGCATAATAAAGGGGAGATGCAGTGCAGAACACGTAAAGAGAGAGACAGGCAATATCATATAAGACATTCATCAAAATTCAGCCACAACCGTATTTATTGTTCTTGCACTAATAATAACATTGCTTTGCATCCAACAAATGTTGCAAATATGTCTCTTTTTTTGCGAAAATGCAGGAAATAAACTATTCTTAGATAGTATAAAGAGTTTAGGTAACATTTTCAGAGTAATCTATGCCAGATCCACTCAGTACACACTCAGTTATAATAAAAGGATACATAAGAGCCGAATGTTGCTAATAACGATTACGTGACGTTTAACTTATGAGTTTTAACGATCTGATTTTCCTCATTCTGGGATACCGAAAGGAGAAAGGAAATATGAACAGGCTTTGATGCGACCTTCAAAGTATATAATTTCATGCTAACGACCTGGTTCATACACAAAATCACGATAGAAGTAATGTATAAAGACCATGTGATATCAGTTGGTTGAAAAAGACTCATAAACGTATATCATTGCGCTTGAGTTAAGCCAATATATAATCGGGCGTGTGGTCTAGTGGTATGATTCTCGCTTTGGGAGAATTCAAGCAATTGAATTGACTCAAATATGCGAGAGGCCCTGGGTTCAATTCCCAGCTCGCCCCGTTTAATTTTTTTCATAAATATTGCGAAAGTTTTACTACAAACATGTGCACTTGTTAGCGTATTGAACAAAAGCCTCAGCTTACATTATTATGTATATTTATGTTGGTTGAGGTTATGCAAGGTATTGAAGACATCAGCGAACCAAGGTTACCAAGGGAAGCTTATACATGTCTGAATGTTTCTTTTATACTACAAATACTTCCACCAACTTTCCAAAATCCAAACCGTCCCCACTGGTTATGTCAAAGATTTTGAGGCCATCTAAATTGTAGATGCCTTTGTTAATTCCTAGAATTCTGACATTAGTCTCAAATACAGAATTTGGATCAAGAGGCCCAATTCGTATATCATTATCTAATATGAATACCCCACTGTAACCAACTGATAATGCATTGTGAATAGCGTATAGTTGGGATCTGCTATAAACAAGAACACCACCTCGCAGTTCACATCCCTCTGGAGTTGGTAAGTTCGATGATAAATTTTGAAATGACGGAGCACTTTTCTTTCCTTGGCTGAATCTATCTTGAGTAATTAGCGACAATATTAGTTTGTTCGGAGATGTGTTTATAGCTTGCAATTTCCATTCAGTTACTTCCCCCAACTTTGCTGTCACACTTCCAGTGAAAGTCAATTTCAATCCTGATAATAAGGAGTTACTATTTGTAGTCAAGTTCACTGTCACAGAAGAAGCCGAGGAGCTGACTATGGGCCTGAGCCTCTTGGGGGCAGTACCAGCGAGTGAGAAACCACTGTTTGTGGACGCAGATCCCGAATAAATAGGAGATTTGACATTCTTGGTTTTACTTGAGTTGTTCTGTAGCCCTTGCTTCCTGACCATAGACACCTTAGATGTCCCCAACAGGATATTTGGTTGCGATTGTGTCTGCGAATAATTCGAAGACAACTTTAGAGAGTTACTGATAGGGGGTGATATAAGTCCAAAATCTAGATATGGAGCCCAATTTGTCGTAATGATATCACTGATGTCTTCATAAGTATCACTCAATGCGTTATAGGCTTGTATTAGTAAGGTCAAATTTATATTGACAGATTTTGACAGTTGATTTTTGTAGTAAGAGTTCGCAAGCTCTCGATCCATGAACTCGTTATTGGTTAATTTGTAAGTCAAGTTTATAGAGTCAGAAATTCTGAAAACGAATGGAAAGTTGAAAGGATTGAACTCCTCCACTGTACCCGACTTGTTGCTTATTGATAAGTCAATAATCCTATAGTAATATGTCTTCTTTTTCCTCTCGGACAATCTCACGATTTCATCAGTAGACTCTAAGGCCAAATTCGCAAGTAGAATATCATTCTTGCCAGCAGGTTTGGTGAACTTCACCTTGATAACCAACGACACGGATACACGTATCTTCAAGGAAGCACTTGGACTTGGCTGTGTCTGTTGAATCGTACCAGTCTTAAGTTTCGAGGGAAGCTTTGGCTTTTCAAGCTCTCTTTTTGAAATAGCAGAGCTTGGCAAATTATAGTCAGCGTAAAATTCCAAATTGGAAGCTGAAACGTGATTGTTTAATTCAGACAATAAATTTACAGGCAGAGTCGGCTGGAAGTCAATCAAAGGAGAATTCACTGCTTCTTTTGAGTGCTTTTGAACTGTATTACTATGCGGATCAGTGTCAATCCAACATGAAAAGATAACATGAGGATCATCACATTTCTTCTTTGGGTAGACAATCGACATATTGAACTTCCATACAATGAAATACATATTATTTTGATATCCCTGAAATAAGACGTCTTTCACGGTCAACGTTTGTCTTGATATGATGCTGTCATTACCACTCTCGTCGTGCTCCATGATTTCCTTCTCATTTTTCATAGATGGGGATGACGATCCAGCATCATCGATTTCGAACCCAGAAACTATCGATGCTTCGAAATACGCACTAGCTGACGGTACATCAACTTTGGATTTATCGGAATATATTAAATATCCAGTGACCTTTTCATCATAGAATACCAACTGCCGACTTTTGAATTCTTTTAACTTTGATAGAAACAACTCAAGATCACCTGAACTGACCAATTCATCACACCCGATCGGAAGAGCAATGCTTGTGCTCATTTCACTAGTAAATAGTGATGTATGGATTCAGACTTTTCAAGGTTCATGAATCAACAATATGGCGTACTTTGATTTTTTGTACAGTACATAAATTAAAATGTCATTTATTCGTACATGCTCTATAAATGTTTATACTTTATTATCAGCACTCTCTCGCAGTACTTCAGGATTTATAATATACGATGCAAGTGAAATTGTTTTGAGTATCATACCAAGAATGCATCCAAGCACTATGAACACACACGCTAAGGTGTAAATTGTAGCTAAAACCCGGAAAGCTTTCATGCCGTTGTAAATTTTCCAAATTTCATTATTAGCCAATGCCATTGTCCCCAAAGGAAAAGTCATCGTCCAAAAACTCTTATCATATTTGATCAACCCACTGAAGGGACGTTTCCATGCGTTTTTGGTAGAGGGAGAATAAGCCAGGGCTGGATTTGGATTCTGAGTGAACGGGGGTATTTTTGATAAGGTTGACGCTAAGGCAAGAACTGTGAAGTAGTAACCGACTGATACTAGGAACATCCCTGCAAGTGTTGTAGTATATAAAATGACTGTACCAATAACATATGCCACTGTATCAGAACTAATATTCTCGTATACTTCCAGTGGGATGTATGATAGATATGACGAAGACTCTAACGAAAGTGACCTATCTGTTACTATGTCAAAAAGATTGTGGCCAAACAAGAGAATTCCAAAACTACCCTGGCCCATAAGACCAATAGGAAGGAAACTCAAGAATATCAACTTTGTGGGTGGAAGTTTATGTATTATTATCTTCCAAAAGTGAACTGTCACGACTATTAATCCCATGGCAACAGCATTGGCCCACATTACGAAACACGCAACCAAAGTTATTATCTTATGATTGAAGGAAGGTAGGTCGGAAGTTAAAACCCCTCCATTCGCTGCAGCAACGGTAAGTGTCACTAGCGGAAGAATAAACGACGTTTGTATGTTCTCTGGTTCAGTACGATTAACTCTTCCACTTCTCTTTGATATTGCGAATAAAAAGAAAACAACGCAGAAGCAATATAATGACAAAACCACCTCTACCCACCAAAGGCCCCAGATAAGCCTGATACACGCTTTTTTTGTAATGAAGTATAACATGTTTAGAACAGTGCTGTAAGCCATCGCGACGCAACCCATGAAAGGTGCCGTCTTCTCATCATAATGATACTCTACCAACCGTCTCGGGTTTTTGATTAAGCCTTGAGCCATGAAAAGAATAGATGCAAAGAAAAAAAATAAGGCTATTCCCCAAAGAATGATTGCACATACTTGTAACCACTTAGCAGGATATGGAAAGTTGTATAAGAGATTACTAGCCATACCAGTCCCCATGACCATCACAAAGTAACTCAAACTAAACCCCAGCAACAAGTACAGATCAAAAACTTCCTTGAATCGCTCCCATTTGGTGGTAGAGATCCCCACCGTGGAAGCCAAATCATAATTGCTGAGACATTCGTCACCCGAAGGATCAGTTGTATCTTTGGACGGAGGGATAGAAGCAGAGTGATCGTCCATTCGATGCAACCAGCTTCCAATAAATAATCCGAAGTGTTGACGAGCAAAATTCGGACTCCACAATTAAAGTGAAGTCTAATATAATCTTGATATCTGAAGAATGTGCAACTCGTGATTTTATATAGAAAGAGAATAAAGCCGTGATGACCAATTACTTATCGGATGACGCGAACATCCGAGCTATTAACGAACAATCATCTTAGCGGTGCTTGCTGAATAAGGAAAATGCCGCATATATTTCGCCTTGCACGAGTTTAAGCCGTTGGTGAATCGGTCTGGGCGGTCGACATCCTTTTGTGGTAAAAAATAAGCGTGACTCCGCTGGTATTGTGACGACACCATACCTATTTAGGTGATTTTGTGAGCGGCCCCAAACGTTATTGGTCGGCTTTTATGATGTTGCCAGCGTGTACCGATTGCACACTATATAAATAAGGAGCGGACGTTTCCTCTCTAGACGTACTTTTTTTTTTAGCGGACTTTACTGCAAAGGTAAATAGATATATTCAAGCTTAAAGTAATAAGTTTTTATTAAGCTTCACTGTTTCATATTACTTGTTCTACGCATCAGTACAATCAAGTGAACAAGGCTCTCGTTTTCCGAAGTATGCATCCTGAGTTTGTTGCATTTAGGTTAGCCAGAAATGTTTTTAGCAAATTTTACAAACGAAGCTTTTGATGCCGCTAGCACAGACGGTGTGAACCTGGGTATATTGCCCAGTGCTGTCGTGCCCAGAAGTTGTGGATCAATATTAGATGCAAATGCAAATAATGACACGACCAATTTGGATGTCGATCCGGAGGTTCCTGATAACAACCTTGGTAAGTTGATTTTGGAACTCCGCAACGTATTAGGAAAAGAGAAGGGATTATCATGTGATGACATAGACGTCAAAGTAATTCAAGAAATCATGGAGAGTTACGTCTCCGATGAAAGAGAATGGGGTAAATATGCGTTGCACGACAGTTCAAGAAACTACTCTCGAAATGGTATAATCAACATCAACGGAAATGCAAACTTATTGATTTTGGTTTGGTCTCCTCAGAAGTCTAGTGCCATTCATGATCATGCCAACGCCCATTGTTGCATGAAGATTCTCAAAGGAAGACTTGTTGAGACCGTCTACGATTTCCCAGAGAAAGAAGGTGAGAAGTTGGTCCCTAAACAGCACACAACTCTTAATAGGGACGAAGTTGGGTACATTTCTGATAAAATTGGTTTACATAGTATCTCCAACCCCCTTGAGAGTGGAACAGCAGTATCTTTACATTTATACACCCCTCCATATGCGTACATGTATGGGTGTTCCATGTACGAAGCAAACAGTGGAAAGAAACACCACGTCGACATGAGCAAGTATTATAGTTGGCAAGGGAAATTGGTTTGCCATAAAGAATCATCACACTGTTAGTCGAAATTTGTCTATATTTCGTTGTTACCATGCCTTGTTTCTTTAGATAAGAAACATTTATCTAGTGATGAGTAGATATATAGTTTACGACAATTGAGCATAAATATCAAACTTATTGTACGTAGCTTTTTATATACCATTCCTGTAAAAAAGGTCACATGATATTCCCAAATGTTGTATGTCGGCCCTCTTTCCGCACGATAACGCTCATATCAATTTCTTTGGCCATCAGTCCAAACATTAAGCATCTTCAACGGTACAAATAATAACTCCTATTTCACAAAAAGCTGCACATCAGACGATATTGATTGACTTGCTTTGTTTATGTTGTTTTGAGTGATTTGTTTTGAAAAGTCAACAACGATGACCACTCAACAAGTTGCTTACTATGGTCCTCGTCCTCTCAAAGCCTTGAACAACCAGATGCGACATGGCTTTGACGAAGATTACAATTCGGATAACTTATTGAATTTATTAGCGAATTCGTTTTACATATACTATGATGACAAAAGACATAACACTAATGGAAATCCTATATCGGAGGAAATGAAACGTAGCCCTAAGCTAATAAAGAACTATCAACCTATAACAGACTGGAAAGTGATGAAAGAGAGGCAGAAGACAGTGAGTGCCGTTTTGGTATTATGTTTGAACCTAGGCGTTGATCCTCCAGATGTGATGAAGACGTACCCCTGTGCTAAGCTTGAGTCGTGGTGTGATCCATCTACGTTTGCAGATACTAAAAAAGCTATTGAAACCATAGGGAAGAACTTGCAGTCACAATATGAAACATTGACCTTAAGAACAAGGTTGAAACAGTCATTGGATCCTTGCGTTGAAGACGTCAAGAGATTTTGTAACACCTTGAGAAGAAACGCCAAAGATGAGAGAATATTATTTCATTACAATGGACATGGAGTCCCACAACCAACATCAAGCGGAGAAATATGGGTGTTCAATAGAGGATACACTCAGTATATTCCAATTTCATTATACGATTTGCAAACATGGCTTGGTGCACCTGTTCTTTTCGTCTTTGATTGCAGTAGTTCAGGAAATATAGTTCACAACTTCAAAAAATTTGTTCAGAAGAGAATAGACGATGACAATGAAGGTAATCACGATACAAGTGCTCCTTCACCGACTTCTGCCTACTTGGATTGCATACAGTTGGCTGCATGCAAAAGCAATGAACTTCTTCCAATGAATCCAGAACTTCCTGCAGATTTATTTACTTGTTGCTTGACATGTCCTATAGATATAAGTCTTAGATGGTTTATTATGAGATCTCCATTGAAAGAAAGCTATTACTCTCTGTTACCTAAAAACTCAGTTGGAAACGTAATCATACCTGGTAAACTTACCGACAGGAGAACACCGTTAGGGGAGTTGAACTGGATATTCACAGCAATTACTGACACTATTGCATGGAAATCACTTTCCAGGCCTATTTTCAAACGACTTTTCCGACAAGATTTAATGGTTGCGGCATTGTTTAGAAACTTTTTGCTCGCCAAAAGAATCATGCCTCATTTGAATTGCAATCCAATAAGCGACCCTCCCCTACCAGATTTTGTACGTAACCACTCTATGTGGGACTCCTGGGATTTGGCTATTGACCAGGTTTTTGCACAATTGATCAGGAACGCTAACCCTGACCCTCATTCTAACATTTCATTGAGTAAGCAAAGCTTTTCTCAGGCTTTACAAAACGGCAGTCACACAGATTCTCAGAACTCAATGGTAGTGCTGAATAAAAACGGTTTTGCAAATGGAACGCAAAACCTAGCCAACTATCAACATTCGACCTTTTTTGAACAACAATTGACCGCATTTGAAATATGGCTCCAATACGCTGGAACTTCTTCGAAAGAGTCACCAGAGCAATTACCAATAGTGTTGCAGGTTCTAATCTCACAGGTTCATAGGTTAAGGGCCTTGATTTTATTATCAAAATTCTTAGACCTAGGTCCTTGGGCCGTATACCTCTCATTATCTATTGGTATATTTCCATACGTGTTGAAACTTTTGCAAAGCCCAGCACAAGAGCTCAAACCTGTTTTAATATTCATTTGGGCGAGAATAATGGCTATAGAGTATAAAAGCACTCAGCAAGAGCTATGCAAGGATAAAGGCTATAACTACTTTTATTTGATTTTGAATTCCAATTCTCAAAATCAAATAGGAGCACCTGGAGCACCTGGTGGGACCGTTGGGAGTACAGGTAACATATTAATTAACGACGACCATAAAGCGATGAGCGCCTTTATACTCACCTTATTCATAAAAGATTTCAGAAATGGGCAAAGGCTCTGCTTTTCAGTTGAGATTATTGACAATTGCTTAAACTTCTTGCACTCAAGCGAAAATCCTTTGTTGAGGCAATGGTGTTGCATGTTATTGTCACAACTTTGGTACAAATATCTAGATGGAAAGTGGATTGTGTACAAAGATGCCTACTTACAAAAGTTTCTAGGCGTTATTGGAGATCCGATTCCGGAAGTGAGAACTTCAGCAATTTTAGCTTTAACTAACTATTTAAACGAGGATATCCAGCCTCAGACACAGAAACAACCCCCAAATGTCAATGCAGACTTAAGGAAAGATGAATTGAAACAACAGGACTTGAAAATAGCAAATACTGTGTTAAGTCTATTGGGTGACGGCTCATCTATGGTACGCAGGGAGTTGGTTTTTTTTATTGATAGATTTATTAAAATTTATTTCAAATTTTTTTTGGTGGTGTCGTTCAATCAGCTTGAAGAAGAGATTGTCTTAATTGATAATCCTAACTATTTGAATGACTTTAGAAAGCGTTCTCCAGCATATGGATCGGTATTCAGCTCCGTTTGGAAGGCGTTGCTCATTTTATCGGAAGATCCTCACTGTGAGGTCAAACAGTTTGCCGAGATTTTGATTGATAAAGTCATGATCAAATTGAACGAGAGTGAACTAGGGGAACTAGCGAAGGAGATGCAAGACTATTTGTTGAGCAAATCGACGATCAATATCAATGAAAGCTTCAAACCTACTCGGCCCATTGTTAACCGCAACTTAGGAGTGCTCAACAGTAAAGACGACAAATCAATTTCTTCTCAAAAGAAAAATAATGTCCTAGCTATCAACGGCTCTTCTGTCAAAACCCTTTCGGTGTCTGGTTCCAACGGATCAACAATCGAAGCAAATCAAGATCGCAGTAGCTCAGATTCCACTTCACTCTCTTCCAAAATCAGGAATATTTCCCTTTCAAAAATATTTCAATCGTTTCACATTAATGAAGATAACGAGTTGAAAAATTTTACCAATATATTGAGTTTCCGCCCTATACCCTCGAACTATGGATCAGAATACAGGCCGAAAACCCCCCGATTCAAGCAGAGGGATTTATATGAACAACCTACACTCCCTCCGGATTCTGGATTCTTTGAATATAGTTGTGAATACTTCCAAGAGCCTCAAATGTCCAAGAATGAGATAGATGAGCCAGGATCCAAAGAATACGTGGAAAGAGTATGGCGTCGTAACAGAAATGAAACTATAATCCAGGAGACTCAGCCTCAAAAGTCCTTGGCAATTCGTGGGAACTGGAACAAGAGCGTAAACATTTTGACTAATAAGTCTCAACCAAAATTAATCAAATTCACTCAATTCGAAAAAATCTTAGTGACCAGTGATGAGAAGGATACTGTCACTGTATGGGACTGGGAATCAAACAGTATACTTAGAAGTTTTTGTAACGGTAATCCGTTTGGGACGAAAATTACTGACATCAGATTTTTGAATGAAGACGATTCTCCTCTTTTGATGACAGGATCTTCAGATGGTGTGATCAAAATGTATAAGTCGTTTCATAGCCGTGATGAGGAAGGTAAAATAGAGCTAATTTCAGCGTGGAGAGCGTTAACAGATCTCTTGCTTACATCGAAAAGCTCCGGATTGATTTCAGAGTGGCAGCAATCAAGAGGATCACTACTCGTAAGTGGTGATGTAAAGATCATCCGTGTCTGGGATGCACCGAGGGAACTTTGTTTGGTAGATATTCCAGCAAGGTCTACTTCATCGATCACTTCATTGACCTCGGACCAGGTAGCAGGTAACATTATTGTCGGCGGATTTGATGATGGAAGTCTAAGGGTTTATGATCGAAGACTTGATGCTAGAGAGTCAATGGTAAAAACATGGAATACGAATAACATCTCTCAACCTGGCCATAGCAAGTACGGAGGTGGGCACTCAATAAGAAACGTTCAAATGCAAAGAGGGGGATATAGGGAGCTCGTGAGCGCATCTTCAGACGGATATATACACTTGTGGGATATACGCAAAAATGATCCAGTGTTGTCATTCAACCAAGAAAATGAGAAGTCCATCAGATCAATGGATGTACACGAGCATGCTCCCGTTATTGCAAGTGGTTCAAAATCAGTCAATCTCTGGACGTCTTCTGGTGACTTAATAACAACTTTGAAAAACCCACACGACAACTATCTTTCTAATCGAACGTCCAACTACCTTTCCAGCGTTGCTTTCCATCCTCATAGAATGATGTTGGCCTCCAACTACAACCAGGACAGCAACATTAACATTTATACTTGCACAGAGATAATCAATGACTACTAGGTTTGATAAAACCACTTATTGAAGTGCTATATAATTTAGAATGATAAGTGATACGAAACCCATATCTTTGATTATGCCAACTTAGCTGTGAATTATGTAAATTAATATCGATCTTTTGTAAGTTATAATGCCGGCCTCGGACCAGATGCAGTATGACCGGAATTTTTTCATATAGTACAAGCAGAACTGTAACGGCAATGGTTAATATGTATTACCTAATACTTTAAAGTTGCAGCGTACCACTATAACTATGTCTATCTACAAAAGGGAAGAGACAATAGTAGAGGGTGCTAACGAAAGTGGCGCTGATGTTGCGAGGTTTCAAGGTGAAATACACGATAAGAATTATAATAAAGAAAATATAGGCAAAGATATTTCAATGACACAACGAATGATCAGTGCGTGTCTGGGTTCCATTGTGACGTCTTTGGTTGTGACTCCTTTTGATGTGATAAGAATAAGGATGCAACAACAGGAAATGCTTCCAGTAAACTCTCCCTGCTGCCAAACTGAAGTTCCAGCAGGCGCTAGAAACCCTTTGGCTTCAGCACCAGTCAAAGTTTTCAAAAAGGCAGCATCCGAACTGGGTGACATATTTTGGTTGAATAAGAACTACTGCAAAGGGGCTAAAGATTGCACAAGAATCACATCAACTTTTCAGGGTTTTGCCTCTGTCAGCAAAAATGAAGGTGTTGCAAGTTTATGGAGAGGATTGTCTTTGAACTTGTTAATGGCCGTGCCTTCCAACATAATCTACTTCACAGGGTATGAACAAATTAGGGATCATTCTCCTATATCAACTCATCCTTTGAATCCACTAATTTGTGGATCTCTTGCTCGAGTGCTTGCTGCAAGCTTCGTGTCGCCTTTGGAACTAATAAAAACTAGATTACAGTCAATTCCAACTAACTCTGGAATGAACTCGCATATACTCAGGTCTTTACTAAGAGATCTGTTTGGCATAGCTCGAGAGGAAGGTCTTAAAACTCTTTTCACGGGACTTCTGGTTACCTTATGGAGAGACGCCCCTTTTTCGGGTGTTTATTGGCTTTCATACGAAGTCTTAAAAAAGCGTATATCCACTAAACTTCATGTTGACTATGAAAGCACAGAAAATACAAGAAATCATGATTCGAAAATCTTCCTCACAAGCTTTCTCTCAGGGTCTATAGCAGGGTCTATTGCTGCATTTGTTACTCATCCATTTGACGTTGGTAAGACTAGACTCCAACTTTCGAGTCATATACCGACAAAAGGGGCGACGGAACTACCATTGTTCCCGTACCTTTATAGTATATATAAAAAGGAAGGTATGGCAGCATTATATGGAGGTTTTGGGCCTCGAGTAATGAAAGTTGCACCTTCTTGTGCAATAATGATCACATCCTACGAGATAGGTAAGAAGCTTTTCAAAAAGGGGAACAACTCTTGATGCTGAAAACGCTCCAAATAAACTTGTAAATATCATCAATCTAATTCTCATTTCAATTTCTATGTAGTCTAATATACTTGTAGTGAATATTAATCATGCTGGCAGGATCTTATTCACAGTTGCAGAATTAAATAGCGGCAAGTTGCACGGGACAGTGATAGTGATGTGGGACGCAGTTATTTAGACACTCCAGGTTGTACATAGTCTGTTCTTCTAAGTCTCAGACTCTTTTTATCCCCACAGAGCCTTCTTCGTTGAAAGCACTTGAAGAAGACAATCCAACATCCTTCCCCTTTACACCAAACCCTGACTGGTTAACATACTTTTTAGGTGAATGCCTGTTGAATTCGGCATTTGCTTCTAAGTTAAATAAGCAATTGTAATATTCAGATGTTGCATCATTTAAATTAGTAGAAATTGACTGCAACGCGACTGCGAAATCCACTAAAGCCTCTTTCAAATCTTTTGAAATGGCACGGATGTACTGCAGCTCAAGAACATCCAAATTCCACACCGTCTCTTCTAATTTTTCATTTAGTAGTGTAGTAGAGGAAGCGGTTGGTCCATATTTAATCTCGCTCTCTCTAAGTACCCTTACAATCTTTGATTTTGCGCTTACGAGGTCTTTCAATTTCTTCTCTCTTTGGTTTACAAAATTGAAACTCAACTTCAATTTCTCCAATTTTTCAACAATGGAGGCAGTAGAGTCACATTGTGTATTTAGCAACGAGCTGAACTCCCTAACCATTGTCTCACAATCTGTATTGGGGATATCTGAACCCCATTTGACAAGATCTTCGGATAATTCTAACTGAAGCGTTAATAACTTATTCTCTACTCTAATAAGCTTTTCAACCTTTGTTTGCAACTGATTTGCTAAAATCACTCCCGACTTTCTCTCAAGAGTGCTATTTCCTATTGCCAGAACGGTTTTTCCCCAAGAGTTACTGTTATTACTTAGACCAGAAATAGCAGAAAACTTATCTATCACCTTCAAAATAGCGGTAGCAGGCCTATTCATAAAAGATTCAGATGCATTTTCGTTGTTTATTCCAAATGCGGTGCCTGCCGTTGCATATTTGGTAATATTCGAAGGGTCAGCAGAAGAATCGACTTTACCTCCACTATTCTTAGGCATGTTCTCAAACCTTGGGGCATCAATTCTACTAATTCCGAAAGGATTTCTGAAAGCAGTTAGCAGCCATTTTTATCATACAATGTTTTTGCATACTTACGACATCCTTTAATGTATTATGATGATAAATACAATCAGAAGACCAACAGCGCTTAGCTACACTTTAATATCTGGCGTAAATATTTTCTAAGAAAGTAGTTCATAGAGTCGATTAAATTTTTGTATTTGTACTCTCGACTTCGTATATGTTTATAATCTAATGTGTTTTTAAACCGTTTTTGTGAAACCACAATTAAAACATCTATTACCATACTAGAGCACGTATTAGTTGTCAAAACTCTGCTGAAAGGAAAGTTAACAACCTCAAGACGTAAAAATATCAGAGGGATTCTTTATAAAAAGGGTTGATTCTATGCTCTCAGTTTACTTTTTAGAAACCTCTCCATCAATATTCAAGCCAGTGAAATCTGCGATTTTGTTTTTGGCTAGGAGTAAGTTAGTTTCAAACTTTTCTTTACCTGCTTGGGATGTCTCATCTATCGAGTGAACAAAACTATCGGTCTTCTCAACTACAAGTTCTTGTTGTTTCGCAAGAGCAGGCAATTTTTTCTTTTCAAGATCCCAAATAAAGCTTGTCGTGTTTTTAAATGTCTCCGGTAAAAAGTACCTAAAAGAAATAGTTCCTAAGATGATTGGTAACGTAGCTTTTGCAATCAAACCTCTTTGACGCGCGACTATATTACCAGAAAGACCTGCAATTACGATGTAGAGAGAATTGGGTAACAAGTCTTCCCTTTTATCATGAAGGTTACTCACAGTTGTTGTGACAGTTCTCTCTGTGTCATTAAAATCGTTATAAGTTTTATTCAAAAAGCTCTTACTTTTTTGAAGAACACTTTCTGTGGTTCTCCTTGCAACACCAAATAAATCTTCGAGCGAACTTACTGAACGTACGGACACTCCATTAACTATTTTGTTTAGGCCCAAATTTTGAGATTTTTCCTCTGGACTGCTTGTGATCGTACCAGGGACGGGAACAACATCTGCGTCGTCCTCATAGAAGTTTCTTTTAGAATCATTCATGAGAGCAGGTGCTGAGATAAAACAATATCCCAAGCTAGCGGCAGGAACAACATACGCAATTGATTTGAGACCAATCATTCTAGCTATTGCTCAAAGTTATGCTTTGGTGCACTCGTGAAAACTTAGCCCAATAATTCTCGATTAAAATATAAATATGTCGTTCCTGCGACATATGTCTAATCGTAATTTTTATCTAAGCTCATCTCTGATTTACAAGCCAAGTCTTCATCTAATAGTAGTGATGCAACAGTGATTACTGAATTAATATGTTTAGTGGCAGACTTTCAGGAAAGTCATTGAAAATTTATAAGCAGCGCCAGACTGGGACCACTTTTGCCTACAGATTGTATTCTTGTTCAGACGTAAGTAAATCTTCTGGCAAAAGTGCGTTGAAGTTAAACACCGCACCGATAAATGACTTAGAGCTCGCCAATATTGATGTACCGTCCAACACGAACACAGATAGATTGTTACCATTCAACAGAAGAAGATATGGAGAAAGTTTTGGTCAAATCGTCAGAAGTGAACAATTCAAAAACTCTAATGATTTAGAAGATTATGACCAAAGTATTGTAAAACAGTTGAATTACGACACCAGTTACGAGAACTCACCCTTCCGAAATCCTGATGGCTCATACATCAAAGGGAAAAATGCAGAAGAAGCAAGGTTAGATGACTCAACCTTGACAGGAAGAGTTGACAGAAATGTTACGAAGTTGCCAATAGAGATTGCAAAAGTTATAAATAATAATATTTTAAGATTATCACCTCCTGACAAGCTTAGAGAAAGGGTGGCCAATATATATCAAAGCATTTCAAAAGAGCAGATTCAGTGGTCTCCAGAATCGGCTCTTGATTGTGATGCACATATTGGTGCATTATTTTTACAAGATTATTCTCATTCAAGACAAGTTTTGCTTGAGCTTCAAAAGAGAGTTGGAAAAGAGAAATTCAACCCAAAAAGGATTTTAGATATTGGAAATGGACCTGCGGTAGGCATGATAGCCTTGAATGAGATAATGGGAGATGACTTTGCGCCGGAAGTGAAAGATGCGTATATTGTGAGTAAAAACAATGCTGAAATGAAAAAAAGAGCAAAGATTCTCTTATCTCGTCAGCATAACGAAAATAACTTCAGCGAGAGTACAGATAATAGTGAAGAAGCGGCTACGTTCGAAGAAGAAGATTCTCAATTTTTGACCGATGAGTATGTGGGGCCTGTAAATACGTCCGAAGTCAAAATAAAGACTAATTTAAGAGATTCTTTACCTGTGAACAAAGAGTATGATTTGATAATAGTTAGCAATGTTCTATTAAGCAGAGAATATAGCTTCCCCAGAGATGTTGATTTGAATGTACATAGGATTCTCAAATTAGCTAGCCCTGGTGGTTACATGCTGTTCATCGAAAGGGGAAATTCTTTGGGGTTTGAAACAATTGCCCGAGCTCGTCAGTTAATGATCAGACCAGAGTCGTATGACCAAGAGACAGGTAAAATTCCCCGTCCGTATATAAAAGGTTCCGACTATAAGCCTCAAAAAACCAACACCAATGCGTCACAGGAATCTCGTACAATCGATGTGGAAGAATTACCAATAGAAGCAAAGTTCACTGAGGATGATTTGAAATTAGAGAGTGAGATCATTCAGAAGTACGGAGAAGCTTCAGAAGAAGACTTGAAATTTGACTTTGAGGACGATGATAACTTTGAGATCACCCCCCTTCACAGTGAGACCGAGACCGGCTCAAACTATGTCAACTACCATATCAAGATATTGGCTCCATGCCCACATCACAATAGGTGCCCATTACAACTAGGTGATCCAAAATACTACAAAATTTCATCTCACAAACATAGGCTAGGTTTTTGCTCTTTCTCTAAAATGGTGGAAAGGCCAAGATTCACCTTGGAGTTGAAAAAAGGTAAAAGGCTTGCAACTAAGTGGGATAAAAGCTCTGAAGATGGGTTTGGTTTAGAAAAGTTATCTAGGAAGAGCTTGAAAAAGTTGGAAGGGTCTGGGAGACCAGGTGGTAAAAACATGGAAAAGGGCTCTTTTTCGTATTTGATTGCAGTGAGAACTCTCAATGATCCCGAAACAGTAAAAAAGATTGAATATGAAAGATCAAACAATAATTCGAGTCAATTGGACTCAACAGATCCTACTACATGGCCGAGAGTAATGGGTGATTTACAAAAAATAAAAAATAACGTGAAATTGAACGTTTGTTCTCCAAGTGGAAACATAGAAACTTGGCAAGTTCCAAAGAGCTTAGGGAAGCAAGTATATCACGATGCTAAAAAGGTAACTCAAGGAGATTTGTGGGCACTTGGGAAAAAGAGCGTTATAGTGAAAAATAGGATATCAGATAAGGTTATAGAAAAGCTTGACACGTTGGCCAAAACCCAAAAAAAAGTATTCTTGAAGGAGCAACGGAAGAGACAGCAAAAGAAGTTGGTGAGCGCTTCTGCTGAGGTATTCGAAGAAAATAATTTCGCTGAAATTGCTAACGCATTAGCTACGCAGATGGAGTCATCTAAAATTTATAAAACGAAGGGCAAGAGGGCAAACTTCGACGTCGATCCTACACTATTTGATGGAAAATAAGCTACACTGTACATAGTCAAATAACTTGTAAATACATATATTTTTTTTATTATGTATTAGGTATAGACCTTGAACCTATTTCATGAAATTAAACATATAAATCAAAAATTAGAAAAATGCATAACATGTGCTGGCGCTGCATTTGTAAACTCACAGATAACATCTATAATACATAGTAGCATCCCATTGGCTTTATCTGGTGAGGTTCCATGCTCTCATTAACTTCATTACTTTCTTCTGAAAGAAGAGCCCTCAGTCAACTTAGCCTTACCACCGGTGGGGGTACACAAGACGGTAGAGCAGTTATCACAAGTAACAGCAGTTTGAGCATGGCTGAAGACTGTAGTTATGTTCAAGCATCCTTGACATTTGACGTCCATGAAGTAAGATCTTGGTTGTTGAACCAAGGTCTTCAACTTATGCTTTTGAGCCTCAGATTTTGGGTTAGGGTGTAATAAATCTTGTACTAAAACCATTTTGAATTGCTAATCTTAACTATATTGATGATTATTTAGAAACGACTAATTATCTTCGATTATGATATTCTTTAATTCAGATTGAGAAAAATTTTTCGCCCTTGTGATGAAAAAATTTACCCTGATTTTGTACCACATTTTTTGTGGCATTTTTTTAAAGTCGTACTACCAATTCAGATAAGAGTTACTGATCGGAAATTTTGTCTGTTATATCCCAAACAGGAAGTCTACCCAATACCAAATTGCAGCAAAAATGTTCCCACATTTACCAGACCCTCTTATATATTAGCCCATAACTTTCAATGCTACCATTGGGAACAAAGTAGCATTTCACGAAACTCCCTTTGAAAAAGGAAACGGTTCCAATACTCATCTTTAAGATGTTCGGTATCCCTACTGTTTTTGGGGTAAAGTTCAACAGAAATGAAGCCAAACCAAGCAGGTTTTCGAATGTATCTTGTGATGACGAAATAAGAGAGATTAGATCCAATGAAAGAGAGTTGGGAAATTTCAAAAAATTTAACAGAAAAGAAAGACTGAACACATCGGGTGATCCCTATGAACGTGATATCGAGGAATTGCATTCCGACATAGCTTCTGTCATCCAGCCTCTCAAGCTGCTGGAACTAACAAGTACAAAAACCAACGAAGGATTATTGAGAAACGTCACCTTTATAATGATATTTTTACCTACTGCCATTGCTGTCATTTTCCCATCTCCAGAAAATGATGAAGTGAAAAGAAGTATAGATCTTGCGAGTATTATCACAGATAGCTTGATGATTATATTGGTTGGCTGGTTCATAAAGTTTACCATGGAATGGCCTTGGTCATGGATAGAACAAATAAGGGAGACAAGGAAAAAATTGATAAACCATATAAATTCAACGATGTTGGCCAGGAACAGTGCAATGCTTGACCAAAATAGAACTCAACTTCAAGACGAGGTTTTGGTTAACAACATATTATTCATTAAAAAATTGAATAACTTGGAATTTGTTGCATTATTTTTATGCCTTTTAGGATCTATTTTTGGATCAGTTCTAATGGTTGTCTCCAGAAACTATATGGTAGTTGAAGAGTCGAGGAAAAAAATGGTTTTCAATAACTTCAACCTTTCTGTCTTTATACTATGGGGACTACTCAGGTTGTTGTTAGCAACATCAAAGTTATTACAAAAGGCTACTGTTGGAAGCATAAACGACAAAATTTTTAATTCCAACAACTCTTTTTCTGAATACGGTTTGGTTACTGAAAACAATTTAGATGTATTTTTGCAGTCAAATTCATCTCATAAGAGCACAATAAAGAGAAAATTCGGAGAGCTAATAAAACCATTCACTGTGGCAGCAATGGAGGGAGATGAAGGTGAAGCTGACAATACTAGCGAGTTGGAAATTGAGAAATGGGATAAAATACGAGCTAGCAGCACCGAAAGGCGAGAAAGCTTATATGATCAAAAACTTTCTCTGTTAGAGGCATCTGCCTTAAAACAAAAAGAAGCAATCGAAAATCTAGCTCAAAACCAACAGTTAGAGTTCAAAAAAATCAATTACGTGTTACAAAGACTAAAGGATACTACAAAGACAAATCCCGTAAAGAAAAAGAAAGGACAGCCATGTAGCACCAGTGTTCATTTGAGACCATTTCCGTTGAACTTGAGTAATCGAGAAAGAAACACAAAATCTCAACTTATACTGCCTTTTGGGCAGATACCCACGATTTTCGAAGAAGAAACAGAGAGTGAAGCATTGGGTAATGCAGTTGCGTCAAATGAGCAGAACTCAACCTCATCAGAGCAAAGCTCCTCTACCGAAACACTTTTTGATCTCCCAAAATTCAAAAGCGAAGAATCGAAATATGGTGGTAGTATATGCTACAGTGATGTGGCTCAAGAAAAGACTTTTTCCTCCATGAAGAAGCCAGAGAGAAACAACAGATTTTCGTTGCATGGGATGCCTCTTCTGTCTACTATCAAAGAAGTGATAACAAGGCAGCTTTATTCTGGAGATAGCCCGAATGATGGAGAACTGATTTTCAGTATCAATAATTTAGCGGGTTATGAATCAGAAGCTCATATGAACAACATTACTGTTGAAGATTTGATAAGTGAAGAGAGAAAGCATCAATCTTTGGTAAATTTGCTAAAGAGTACCAAACTCACAATGAAGAGAATAAAAAAGAACTTATCAGTCTCTTCAATTCTAGAGAATCCATATCAATTGAAAACGATTTTTAGCAATGAAATATATCCACTTTTGAATGACTATTTCAGAGACTACGTTGAAAGATATTCGTCTAGTGTGAACGCAATGAAGTTGATCATCTGGGAATTATTCATCAGATACGCATCAAGTAACATTGATATGATTTTAGCATTTGCAGACGATATACAGAAGTATTATCTCAGACCAATGAGGAAATGCCGGTCTTTGGTCATCCTAGTGTTCACCAAAATACCCTTGAATATCATTAGGTTTCAAATAAGCGTTCTCTTTTTCTTTCCAAAAATGATTTTCAAAGCTCTTTTTATAGATCCTTTCTTCATGCGCAGGCACAACCATTATTACGAAAATGAAGAGACAAACTCATCGAAAAGTTTCGAGGGAATGAAAGAGTTTCATTTGAACTCCCCACACCGTGATAGAAGCATTCAATTGCACCCTCGCAACATGAATAATAACATAAGAGTAAGAAACCGTATATTGCATAAGTTTTCAAAGTATTATGATCTTGAAACAGATGACGATAGGCGCGATAGGAACTCAAAGACACCTGTACATCTATATGCGGAGAGACTGCTCATTTCGGAGTAAGATGTCACATACGAGGGATTTCTCTTTGCTGATCTTTTGTACACATCTCTTTACTGTAGTTTAATTTATGATTGTGCAATTTTTCAATCGATGAGAGTGTAGGAAATTTGAGGAAATTTATTCTTTATCGATAAATGTACTTAAAATCAATCATCATCTGGTCAAGTGAGGTTCACCAATCACAACCTTCAAAATAGCTAACAAAAGAAGACCAAAGAAGATACGTCCTCCCTACAAGAGGTACGTTTATGGGAGTGGCAGGGTAGAGAATTCTAGTGACGAAGATGACGAACATAGCATAGACAAATACACGATTGCTGACCAAACATCAGGATATACTAGCATGGAAATCACAAAGTCTAAGAGCAATACTCCAAGTGAAATTTTCGAGAAGAAAAGCTTACGCACGAGTAGTAGATACGAAAAAGTTGATAAAGTCGATGCCGACACTAATGCTGGGGTGATAGATACGTCCCTTTTATCAAAACTTCCTTTAGAGATAGTGGTTCACATTTTTGAAATACTAAAGTGTACTGATAGACTCAGACCTAAATTTTTGAGAGTAAACAGGTTACTTTATCGCATTGTGTCTCCGATGATTTATGAGCGACCAATGTTGAAAGCTACTAATTTTTTTGCATTCGTGGAAGCAGTTTCCAACAATAAGACATTAGGAAGCTACATAAAATATTTGGACTTGACGTACATCATTCAAGCAGGAAAGAATGCGTTCATTGCAAAGCTACTCAAGCGATCAAAAAATAAATTGGAGTCTTTTGTAGCGCCTCAGACAAGCTTTGGGTTGGGTCCTTTGATAGCCTTGAAAAATTGCCAGAACTTAAAGATACTAGATTTAAGATTAGTTTCCGAGACATTAAATCTAGTTGAACTCTTCAGATCTATCAGCACTTTAACCGAACTCACTCATTTGTCATTTCCGAGGTCTTCCATTGAAATTGTTGACTACAGCAGTATAAAATGGCCCCCAAAGCTTTCTTTCTTGCGAATATCTGGGGGTATTACTGATGACTTTTTAATTCAATCGCATTTTCCGTCCACAATAACTCTGTTAGAGTTTGCACATTGCCCTTCCGTAAATGATTTGGGGTTTCACAGCATGTTATACCGTTTGGGCACAAATTTAAAGACGTTAAAAGTACAGTATCCAATGCGAAACCTAACGGGGAACTCACTTGATCGGGTATTTATTTACTGCCCTAACCTTGTCGTTTTGGATGTTGCAGTTGATTATTTGTCATCTTCTTTCTTTGACGAGGAAAATTTATCGTATCTAGAGTATGAAAGGCCTTTGAGAACGCTATATATAGAAAGCAGTGGAATGCTAGGAACTTCTAATAGACTCGATCCAATTGATCTAGCAGTAGCGATCAATGAAGATCGTTTGCCTGTGCTAAAAAATATTAGATGCACTGCCAAACTCGGCTGGAACTCTGATTCAGAATATGTCTCATTTATAGCTGAAAAGTTGGACGAAAGAGGCGGTGGTCTTTATGTTGGATATTGAACTATGGACGATCACTTTTACAAAATCTTCTGATATCGAATATCCTGTATATACCAAATTTCATCAAATATATGAACGTCATCGTCAGATTAACAATAATGAGACTAAGAGTAATTGTTTACGCGACGGGTGACAGGTGCTCTGCTTGCTTTGGAAGAAAAATAAGGCATTGATTGAGAGCGATGAATACTGAATACCAATCAGGTACTTGGCGTAAGTTTCTTTCTACAAGGCCCGACTTTGAGTTGCTGCGCCATGCCTCTTTTGATAAAACAGATCATTTTATGATCTTCCTTTTGTTGTCAATTGGGGTCTTGGTGAGGCTATACAAAATTCAAATTCCGGGAAGCGTGGTGTTTGATGAGGTTCATTTCGGAGGGTTTGCCAAGAACTACTTCGATGGAGAGTTCTTCGTAGATGTTCATCCACCATTGGTCAAATTGATTTATTACTGGATTGCCTTGGTTGTTGGATGGGATGGAGAATTTGATTTCGCAACTTTAGGACAAGATTATGACCCTAGAGTCCCATTTGTCTATATGCGATTGTTTTCAGGAATTTGTGGCGTCTTTAGTATTATTGTCACTTACGGAACCTTGCGATTCTCAGGCTGCAGAAACTTAGTTGCATTTTTTGGAGCGATCCTAGTAACGATTGAAAATTCTTTGATTACACAATCGAGATTTTTGATGCTTGATGGTCCTTTGATACTCGGTATTTCTTTGGTTGTTTACAATTTCAATCGGTTTCAACTTTCTATTCCATTTTCGAAAAGGTGGTTTCAATCATTGGTTGCTCTTGGTCTTTCAGCTGGAATTTCACTTACTATCAAATTGTCCTCTATTCAGACATACACTTGGTTAGGGATATTAACAATAGTACAACTTTGGTATATTTTGGGTGACTTGGAAGTTACTAATTTTACGTGGTTTAAACATTTCATCTACAGAGTTGTAGGTCTCATTATTTTACCGTTACTGATCTACCTTGGAATCTTCTCAGTTCATCTGCTTCTATTACCATTTAATGGATCAGGATCTGGAAGTGTGCCTACGACCTACAGATCTTCATTTGCTGATTCTGATGATATCAATAACATGCCAGTACAAGTTTACTATGGAAGCTCCGTAACTATAAAAAGCAACGCTTTAGAGGGATTTTTGCACTCTCATGATTCTAATTACAAATCTGGCTCTCGTGAACAACAAGTTACGCATTACGGTTTTATGCCAGACCATAATAACGAATGGCTTATCGAGGCAAGATATCAGTATGGCGAGGGATATTATGAAAAAAATTTGAAAGAAGTAAAGGACGGTGATATAATAAGACTATATCATAAAAGCACCGAGAAATATCTTCATGTGAGTGATTTGAGACCTCCTATATCTGAACGTGACTACTCGTACGAGGTGTCATGCAACGGGACCCGAGGTCAGTTAGGTACCGATGGTTATGATTTTAAAATCAGAATAATTTTCAAAAAAACTCATTCTCAACTGGAATTACCTCTCAGAAAGTTGAGAGCTACAGAGTCTGTTTTTCAACTTATCCTGCGAGGAAAGAAATGTAACCTTATCACCCACCAAAAAAAACTTCCTAGTTGGGGATTTGGACACAATGAAGTTTTGTGTATCGAAGAGCCTACAATTCCAAATTCGTTATGGTACATTGAGTATAATTCACATCCTATGTCTGATTCCGACACCGAGTCAGAGAAAGTTAAGTTTCCACATATTTCCTTTTGGAGTAAGTTCATCGAGTACCACAAGGCCGTCTATAGAGTCAACCAAGGACTCACCGATTCTCATGTATACTCTTCCACGCCAGAGACGTGGCCTTTTATTTTCAGAGGTGTGAATTATTTTGGGAACGATTCAAAGAACCTGATTGGTAGTCATATATACTACATTGGAAATTTGGCCATATATTACCTAACATTTGCCGTGATTTTAGTCATGGCAGTATGTCAAGCTGCATATATCCTCAAACACTTGAACCCATACAGCATACCCAAAGAGCCATTGGACACTAAAGTTTTTTATGGATATGGATTACAGTACTTTCTTGGATGGTTGACACACTATTTGCCTTATTTTCAAATGCCAAGACAGCTATTTTTACACCACTATTTGCCTGCCTTGTACTTCGGTATCCTATTGTTATCCCAATTCGTTGAATATCAAGTAGCAAAAAGGAAGCACGTTGGTTATTTATTTATGATAATGATTACCGTGACGAGCTTCTACTGTTTTTTTTCACTAAATCCACTTATTTATGGAACTGATTGGACGAGAAAAGAGTGTAATCATGCGAAATGGTTTTCAGGCTGGGACTTGGATTGTATGAATTATTCTCACTAAATCTTATCTTTTCTTCAAAATTAAGTAGAAATGCATATACATAGAATCAGTGGCTGTTGAGTTCAAGGTCGGATAAACTTCTCACTTTTGTCATACGTCCTGCTTCATCTCCTAGTGTCAGAAATACCCTTGGCTACGTCAACAATCAAAGATTCACACCACTTGAGTAACTTTTCTTTTTCCTTTATTTTTTCAATTCTTTCCTCTTCGATATTCTTCAAATCTTGGTTCAAATCTTCAATTAGTTGTAACTGGCTTTTTGGGGAGACCCCTATTCCAGGAAGAGAGTCTATAAGCATCGTTATCTGTCTTGATTTTAAAATGATATCAATGGACAATTCATTGACAGTGTTCTCAAAATTAGATTCAGCCGCTGCTTTTGAAGATGGTTGATTAGAGACCGAATTACCTGCATTAGTCTGTTTATTACTTCCTGCTCCTGTCTGTGCTTGTTGACCTGATATAGGAGCTCCTGCTGCTAAATTGACTACCGAGTTAGGTCCTTCGTCCAAGGAACCAGGCTCACTATTAATGTTAACATAGTTGACTGTAGCATTGAACTGCTCAACCAATTGATCTAGACATATCTGGAGCTGAGTTAGTCTGTCAGCCATGATTCTCAGCAAATGTTTGACCTTGTCAGAAGTTAATTGAAGAGTTTACTTTAATTCTACTATCAAATAATATAATGTTCAAGTATTTGAAGTAGTGTGATCCTCAGATCACTATCACGGATTACAAAAACAAGTGATGCAAGCTCAATTTAAAAAAGAAGGTTTTAATCTTTTCCTTGATAGAAACTATGAGCTCCACTGAGGAAGAGAACAAGTGGCAAGATGACTCATCCACAATATCTTGTTACTTGTGCGAGTCGACGTTTACTATATTTAATAGAAGACACCATTGCAGGAAGTGTGGTAAAGTCGTTTGTGGGGCATGCTCTGCTCAGGAAATCAAGTACTTCCCAAATACGTATGTAATGAACCCTAGGAACGTCAAAATCCGACTGCTGCCATCCGAGCTATACAAGACGTGCGATGAATGTGTGAGAGAAATACGGATGATAAGAAGGGCCTTGTTCAATAGAAGCACAGACTCTATAGCTAACAGTACCATCTCAAATCAAGGTACCATCTCTTACAATAACGATAGAGGCGACCCAATAGACAATTTATCTAAACATGTTACCATTTCCAATACGACGCTGTTAGTATCATCGTCTTCATCGCTAAACTTACACAGGAATCACCACAATGACAATGAGAGCGATTATAACCTTTGCCCTATATGTGCTACAGACTTATTGAAAGCATACATAAACGACCATAAGAAGAGAGCTGATGAAATCAGCAACTTCAACTTTGAATCATTCAAAGAGTCTCATATAAATGATTGTTTGATCGCTTTTGACTTCAGTCTTGATCACCAAAGATTTAACTCTCCTGAACACAAGGAGCCACACAAACATCCGAGAAATAAAATGCTCGTTTACAACATGCCTCCCATTCCAAAACCCAAGTATGAAAGCATTCCTAACATTGAAGGCACATCATACGATACTATAAAGCAGATAACCCTGAACCAAGGGGGGCCGAGAGTTTCTACCTCGACTTTGAATGATGATGCTATCGGTTCTGTGGGATCCAATTCGACGTTTCATCATACCTCAGAAAAGATTAACCTCGACATGTCGTTAGATAATGAGTGTGTTATTTGCTTGGATGAATTGAGACCAGGAGACAAGGTAGGAAGATTAGAATGTTTATGCATTTTCCATTACGAATGCATCAAAGATTGGTTCAATAAGAAGGGTGATGGCCAATGTCCTATTCATTTCTTTCATGGGTAATTTCTTTTATTTGAATTCACTATAAGTGTTAACAGGGGGATAAAATCCCAGCATATCGAGTAAATTCATTGACAAGTTCTACTTGATGACGCGTTTTATTGAGATTGGGTTCATTTCGTTTTTTAATGTCCTTAGATATACACGGTTTGTAAATTTACTGACTTATTGTACTACTTATCTTTCTTCTCTGTCTCTATCATCTCTACTTTTCTTATGCCCGTTGTTTCTGGAATGGAAATCCTTAGTTTGCCGTATAGCCTCTGCACTTGCTCTATCAACATGAACGTGAAGCGCACTCAACACCTCTCTTGGTGGAGAAGGATCCTTGGGCAATTTCTTTCCGAGGGCGCTTTCGATTCTCAAGTATATCTCCAAATCATACTGCGTAACTAAGGAAATAGATCTACCGGATCTCCCGGCACGAGCTGTCCTGCCAACTCTATGAATATATGCTTTGGAATCAGTGGGAATATCATAGTTGATGACAAAATCCACTGATGGAATATCAAGACCTCTTGCTGCCACATCCGTTGCTACCAAAATATTTGATTTGCCTGACTTGAACTTGTTCAAAGCTCCTAATCTTTGTGACTGGGTTAATTGTCCATGTAAAGGAACCGCAGCAAAACCTAGTATCCTAGCCAACAAAGACGTTCTTTGACAATGGGCACAGGTTCTAGTGAATATAATTATTGATTTCCCAACATACTCATTCAACAAATGAACCAAAAAAGTGTTTTTGTACCCATCACTGACCAACATCATTGACTGAACTAGATTATCGGCGGTTTGATACTTGTTAGAAACCGCCACTCTGGCAGGCTTATGTAAAGATGCTCTTTGTAGTTTCTCAATTTTGCTTGTCATAGTAGCAGAGAACAAATATGTAGTTCTTTGCGTCGGAATAACTTTTAGGATCTTGTCCAAAGCAGGACCAAAATCCATATCCAATAACCTATCAGCTTCATCCATGACTAAATACTTCAAGTTCTTTAATGAAAATCCTTTGGTATTTTCTAAATGATCCATGATACGTCCTGGGGTGGCAATGATGATATGTGGTTTCCTCATCAAGTCTCTAGCCTGATCCATCATATCCATACCCCCTACTATACATGCAGTTCTGGCACCCATTGTAGATCCTAATGCATCAAACGTTTCCTTGATCTGGTAGGCGAGTTCTCTCGTAGGAGCCAAAATGAGCCCAAAGAAGTGAGTCTGGGCATGCCACAATGCTTGTAAAATCGGAATGGCGAATGCTGCAGTCTTACCAGACCCCGTTTGAGCCAAACCGATAATATCCTTTCCCTCTAAGGCTTGAGGAATTGCCTCTGCTTGAATAGGAGTTGGTTTAGTATACTTCATATTTCGAATTGCTTCCATTATCTCTGGAATCAATTTAAAATCCTTAAAGTCATGGACCGTGGGTACTGAATCCGCATCAACGACTATTTCTTTGGTACCCTCTGGTTCAGTATTATTTTTCACTTTTTCCAGTTCTTGTTTCAAAGCTTGCCTTTTTATTTTTTCTGCCAACAGCTTTGCATCAAGTCCACTTCTTTCAGACTTCTTTGCTTTATTGTGATGTTTCTGTACCTTTAGTGACATTTTTAACTGTTGTTTGCTACGACTAATAATGCCTCATATCCTCAATTTAATTGACATTATGAATATTTTTTTAGTGTCAGGTACTGTAGCGAGATGAGCATCAATTTTTTTCAAATAATCTACTTATAGAAGCTTCTCAAATAGAATACAATTGAATAACCATGGCGAAGAGAAGACAGAAGAACAGAACCCATAGAAAGGTATCAAAAGAAGAATTGGAAAAGATTCCAAGGTCTATGGTCCTCAGGTTGGGATCTTCTTTGAAGAATTATTCGTTGAGTCAGTTGGTGAAGGATTTCAGAAATGTAATGCAACCACATACTGCGATCAACCTTAGAGAGAGGAAGTCGAACAGACTTAAGGATTTCATTGTCATGGCCGGACCTTTGGGGGTCTCAGATCTATTTATATTCAACCAGTCAGAAGACTCGGGAAATATATCTTTGAGAATCGGGAAGATGCCTCGAGGCCCTACCCTTCAGTTCAAAATCAACCTGTATTCTTTAGCAAAGGATATAAGCAGATATCTAAAACGCCCAAAGTCAATGGGAAAAGATTCCAAAGAGTTCTTACATCCTCCGCTTCTAGTATTAAATGGTTTTCTGTCAAATTTGAAAGAAACATCTCAACACGAGAAACTTTTAGTAACAGTACTACAAGGAATGTTTCCTCCGATCGAGCCCCAACTGACTAACGTGAACTCGATAAAGAGGGTTTTAATGATAAACAAAGATAAAAAAACAGGGAATTTAGAGTTAAGGCATTATGCCATCAATACCAAGTTGGTGGACGAAAGCAGGAATATAAAAAAGTTGGTTGATTCTCACCATAACTTAAAGAAAAGCTTGCCAGTAATGACCAAAAATGAGGATGTATCAGAGCTAGTACTTGATCCCTATTCTGTTGGCGGCGTTACTTCCGACTCAGAAGTGGAAGATGATCTGGTTGTGGAGGTGAGAGGCCTGAGTGATCAAGCTATTAAGATGAGACAAAAAACTACAACCAATGCAAATGAAGAAACCGTAACAAGAAAAAAGGCAATAAAGTTAACTGAACTAGGACCACGTATTGATATGACTTTAATGAAAATTGAAGAAGGATTAACTGGCTCTTCAAAAACGTTATATCATGCAAATGTTAAGAAAACAAGTATAGAACAAAGGGAATTGGAGAAGAGGCATCAGCAAAAGGAAAAAGAAAAGTCTGAAAGGAGAGCAATACAAGAAGAAGCCGTTAAGGCTAAAAATTCCAAAAAGGAGAGAAAGAAGGAGAGGAGAAAGGCTCGTGCAAATGGGGAAGATGTCCCAGATGTCGCTAAGGAAAACTCGTCTGAAGATGATGATGGTAGCGATGAACCGGAATTCAATCACGAAGATTACGAGAATGACAGTGACCTTTTTAGTGACATTGAAAAACTTGATGCATAAATAGAATTATATAAGTATTATTCCTTTGTTCTATCATTCATTTTTAAATCATTTATTTCGTCAACAAGGCTGGAAATATGCCTGCGTAGATTGATAGCTTTGACAGCACATTCCAAGCCACTGTCAAAGGCTCCTTGAGCCTTTTTCAACTCATGAGGGACTAGAACACCGAACTGATACAACGGATCACTTAGCTTGGGTTCATGAACGACCTCCTCGATTATTGATTTGGAGTTTACATTCTTCTTACTTTTTCTGCTTTTCAATCCATCTTCATTTATTTGAACCCCTGACGACATACTGTTGTTTTTCATTGTATTCTGCCCTAAATGCTTTGGAGTCGATTGTCGTACGACTTCTACTTTCGAACTTTTCTCATCATTCATTTTCACTTGAGAGCATGAACCTTCCTTGGTATTCCCCAAGCTTTGTTTTTTGAACATGTCGATAACATCCAATATATCACTCTTATGAGACACTTTCTTCGTCGATTTGCGTGGCCTCATGTCAAGCAAGTCCGTGCCAAATTTTCTTGACGACAAGCTGTTATTAAAATTAGCTCGGCTGAGGTTCAAGTAGCCGTTTATGAAGCTGCTCCTCATGTTATCGTTTACAATTGTTTCATAGTCATTAATAAGTTTCAAAAGTTCTATAGTTTTTTTATCTATTGTGGCTACTTCACTCTCTGTCGGACTTTCAAAAACCTCACCTATTGACTCATCCGGTTCATCTTCTACGCTACTACTTATTGAAATCTCCAGTTCGATTTTCTTATCGTGAGTAATTACCATAGTTTAGAAACAGAGGATATTTTCTAGCTCAAAAATCTAACCGCATTTTTCAATTGAGATCGCATTATCTATAAACATCAACTTTTAATTTCTTACATGCAAATTCACAACTTGTAAATGTTTTTAAGTCTGATGAACTCTGTCCTCGGAAGAATGTCATTAAAACCAAAATCGTCATTCAAGTCAGAATGTATAAGTTTTTGTTCAGCCTCAGTTCTTTCTTTAGCTCTCATTTGTTTCCCAAGCTCCCATATAGCATAGATTAATTCTTCTTCACCTACAGTGGTTTCAGGGTATCCTTTATATGCTATTACTGACAACTCGTGTAATATATTGGCAGTCAAACCCCATACGTCGTATATCTTTTCGTTGGTTTCAGAGTGCCTTCGTGAACCTAATCGTCCCCAACTAGACAAGTCTTGCTTGGCAGCTTTTGGTTCAATGGTACCCTTGTTCTCTCTCGGATCTTCTTCACAGTTATCTTCGTACTCTTCCTCCGAAGCAGATAAATCCTTAATGTTCTTCAACCATTCAGCTTCATGGGGAGATTCTTGCAAAAATGTGTATGACCTCAAACTCCACGGTATTCCACCCCATTTAACTTTATACGACGACCTTTCGAGGCAGTCGATCGGACCATCGTTTTCAGAAGGATATAAAAAGTCTCTGAGAGGGCAAGAAAATATACTTGAGCTTTCCCCTGGGTTCAAATTCAACGTTAGCTTATGAATTAATTCGGTTTCACTTACCTCATTGCAAAATCGCATTACTCCCACACAGGGTCTCACAGCAGAGAAAGTTCTAGATAAAAAACAAGGCAAAACATTCAAATGATCTATTGTAAATCCATACTTTGCCTTCAAGGCTTCGTTATCAGTATCTAACCCAATCTCCTCGTACATTTCCCTTCGTGAAACCTGCCACTCACTTTCCAACCCAGTATCAGCCTTCCCACCAGGAAGTGAGATATGTCCTGGGAAATTTCTTAGCTTGGAGGACCTCTTAGTTAAAACAACTCTCCACTCTCCTAACTTCCCAAGGAATAGGAGGATGAAAACTGATGATCTGCGGGCTACTGGCAACTTGTGCCATATCGAATGTACTTGATTCTGATAGTTCAACGGCTTGTATTGCTTGATATTTTCCAAGAATTTCTTTTCGGTTGAACCTGACATACTGGAAGAATTGTTTTACTTTACAGTACTACGATTATAGGAACTTACCTAGATCTTGTTTTCCAGTACTTTGGAGTATGTTTCTGGCACGTGACAATGACAATGACATGACGCTGGGTCGGGAGAACCTACCGTTGTTACTATCCCATGACCCGAATCGGATCCTAGACGAATGCAAAAAGCTGTAGCTCAAGAAACTCACGAAAAAGCCTCTCTTCGGAACTTGCATACCTTGCATACCTTTTATGCCTTTCGAGCCTTTCGAGCCTTTCGAGCCTTTCGGGCCTTTCGAACTTTTAGAGCCATAGTTCACGAAATTACGAGATTTAATATCACCACCATGTCACGTGCCATAAACAAATGCTTGTGGCATACTTTGACAAATGTTGCAATGTTCCCTCAGGCTTTCATTCTGGAATTTTGATCTGTAGTTGGGAAATTCACAACTAATTCTACTGAAATAGAGCAGTATGATTGAAGCATATTTGAAATTCAAAATGTAGTCTACAAATCTAATTTGAATTCCCATAAATTTGAGTTTTAGTAACTCTACTCTGTAGATCCTACCTCAGTGAGATGGATCAGGTCAAAATAAAGTTTATCGCGCGATGTTGAAACGATTATGCCGTGTTGGTGTGGCGTCTCTTGAACTGAACGTTCGGGATGATACTGAACGTTTAGAGGTGTAGAATTATATATATCTAGTTTCATTGGAGTAATTGAAAATACATATACAGGGATTCTTTGGCCAGAAATGACAAAAACAGCCTTGATTGCAGAGGACTATGATCTCTTGAAGCCCATTCACGACCCTAAGGAGCCACTACTAGCAAAAACGTTATCCAAAATAAAGGCATCACCATATTTTGAGGATGAGCACCTACTAACCCTAGATACGTTACAGTCTAATTACAGAGCGATCGCGATAGCGTTGCAGACCCTTAGTCCGAAAAGCTCTACTTTTGCATACCAAGAATATGGCGATATTTTTGATTTGAAATCTGTTGTTGAGCTTACTTGCGAAGTTGCAAAAAAGCTCGAGTTCAGATTTCCAGAAACGCAAGTGTACATAATTGCATTCCGATCTATTCTTCAAAGTGAAGTTCAGTCGTCTGCAACTAAAAGGGAGTATTTAGCCGAGATAGATAAGCGTTCGCACTTAGAGGCAACCAGATCGGGTGGTTTACTAAAGTATTGGTACGGCATACCCGATAACGAACTAGGTAAAAATCTTGCAACTTGTTGGTGGCGTTCAAAAGAAGAGGCTCATTTGGGCGGGGGTGGTGAGTATCATCGAAAGGCCATGACCTCGGTCAAAGGGTGGTACAAGCATTGGAAAGTAGAGGAATTTCAACTAACAATTCTGCAAGATTGTGCTAGTTACTCTTTTAATCAAATTAAATAAAATCGCGTGATAATTTCTCTCCACAGCTCGCTTACAAATTTAAGGCTTGTGTAGCGCCGTATAAAGCAACATCATTTTTTTCACATCCATTATAAAGCAATCAGAATGCTGAAAAATTGACCTTCTTTGCACTTTATAGACCTAAACTTTAATTAAAGCCCGATATGTCAAGAAACCTTCTGGATAGTGTAGAAGATACCACGAGTAGGTTGGAAGTATCGTCAGGTAAGGAGAAGAAAAGTGCAATTGAAGAGGGAACGACTGTTGTCACTTCATTAGACGATACGCTATACCAGTCGGAAGATGTTGGATATACCTACTTGGCCAAATCCAAGCTCATTTCTGATGCGATTGATGAAATTGGTTTTGGGAAGTATCAATATGGGTTGCTCTTCGTTGCGGGGTTTGGGTGGTTTTCAGATAATGCGTGGCCAGTTGCAACAAGTTTGATATTGCCAGTGCTAACTGAGACGAATGGCGTTCATCCACC
Organism: Priceomyces haplophilus; assembly: GCA_001599895.1. Classification (NCBI taxonomy): domain Eukaryota; kingdom Fungi; phylum Ascomycota; class Pichiomycetes; order Serinales; family Debaryomycetaceae; genus Priceomyces; species Priceomyces haplophilus. The sequence continues at coordinate 1,745,530 of BCIF01000002.1, read as the reverse complement.
AGTGAACAGAGCTCCATATCTCACTCTTTCTCAAAACCTTGGATTGTTAGCAGGTGCTGCCTTCTGGTCTTTGACTTCGGATATCATAGGGCGTAGATGGGCGTTCAATATAACTTTTTTAATTACAGGTATTTTTGCTACGGCATCTGGAGCTTCACCTACATTTGCAGCGATAGGTGTGTTCGATGCATTGTGGAGTTTTGGAGTGGGTGGAAATTTGCCGGTGGATTCTGCAATCTTTTTGGAGGCACTACCTAGCTCACATCAATGGTTGTTGACAGTGATGTCTATATTCTGGGCGTTTGGACAGCTTGTTGCAAATTTGTTAGGCTGGGCATTGATCGGCAACTTCTCTTGTGATGATTCTAAACTGATCTGTTTGAAGGAAGATAACAAGGGATGGAGATACTTTCTTTACACTTTTGGTGGTCTATCTCTTATAATGTTCTTGTTGAGATTTTCTTTCAGAGTTCTCGAATCTCCTCGGTTCTACATGGCACGAGGTGATGATGCGAGAGCAGTGGAGACTATCCATAAAATCGCAAAGTATAACGGAAAAGAAGTCTCACTTACACTTGAAGACTTCGAAAACATAGATAGTTTGGATCTTGATGATGAAGGTGGGGTAGAAAAATTACTGCCAAAACTGTTGGTGAAATCCAATCTTGCAAAATTCGATTTTACTCACGTCAAAGAATGCTTTAGGTCAAAAAGGCTCGCGATCTCAACATCATTGGTAATATCAGCATGGGCATTGATTGGACTTGCGTTCCCATTGTATAATGCTTTTATTCCGTACTATCTTCAGACTAGAGGCGATGCAGAGAAACCCTTAAGTGTGAGCAAAACATATCGAAACTCTTTGATTGTGTCTGTCATGGGCGTCCCATCCTCTTTGTTGGCTGGTTATTTGGTTGAGTTAAGAATTGGGCGAAAAGGAACTTTGTGTATCTCATTGATATTGACAGGCGTATTTTTATTTTGTTCAACAACAGCCAAGACCAGCAATGCTAACTTAGGTTGGAATTGTGCGTTCAACTTCATTTCTAACATTATGTATGGTGTGTTATATGCATATACTCCTGAGGTGTTCCCTGCGAAGATAAGAGGAACAGCAATAGGATTAGCAGCTTCCGCGAACAGAATATTTGGTGTCTTTGCACCCATTATTGCAATGTTTGCCGATTTAACAACCTCTGCGCCAATTTTTGTGAGTGGAGCATTATTCATAGTTTCTGGTGTGTTGACCATCTTTTTCCCATATGAGCCTCGGGGTAAGTCTAGTTTTTAAAGTAACTTTCCTTGAGTATATTATGTTGCTCTTCTCACTTGCGATATTTTAGCATTACCAAATCCGGTAAGACATATCCGAGTTGTGTAGAATATAAGAATCGTTAATCCCTTCTAATTTGATAACAGATTTAATTCCAATAACAAAATATTCAAACACGTAATAATGTCTTTCACAACGAACCTGGTGATCGGTCAGTTTCAAGGAAAATTGTACAAATTATCTCATGAGTCTAAAACTATTGGCACCAAAATGGACGTGAACGTCTTTTTGCCGAAGGTATCATTGGGTGGGAAATCTAAAACACCAGTGTTGCTTTATTTATCTGGATTGACATGTACACCAAACAACGCATCAGAGAAGTCGTTCCTTCAATACTTTGCCAATAAATACGGCTTTGCTATTATATTTCCAGACACCTCACCCCGTGGTGCCAACATTGAAGGTGAGAACGATTCTTGGGATTTTGGAACTGGTGCTGGTTTTTACGTAGATGCTACCCAGAGCCCATGGAATAAAAACTATAAAATGTACTCTTATATACACAAAGAGTTGTTGGAAGAATTATCCAAGCAATACCCTCAATTGGATTTTGAAGATAAGATTTCGATCACTGGTCATTCAATGGGAGGTATGGGAGCATTGGCCGGATTTTTGAAGAACCCTGGAAAGTACAAGTCAGTTTCAGCATTTGCACCTATAACTAACCCAAGTGCTGCCGCTTGGGGCAAGAAAAATTTTGGAAACTATTTGGGCGATAACAAATCAGAGTGGCTCCAGTATGACCCCACTTTTTTGATTAAGAACTACAAACATGCCAACCAACCTGACATTTTGATACACCAGGGTGCCGATGATAGTTTTTACTCTAAAGATGATCAGCTCCATCCAGAAAGATTTAGCGAAGCTGCCAAAGAAGGAGGTTACCAGGGCAAAGTCGACGTAAATGTTGTTGAGGGATACGATCATCTGTATTTTTTCATTAGTACGTTTGTTGAAGACCATGCAAAGCACCACGCAAAGCATCTTGGACTTCTCGAATAACTAGCAATCGGGCTACCTGTTGTGAGTAAATATTGAATATTATATGATTCATGATGTATATGAAGTTAGATATGATATATGATAATAAACGCTTCAAGGTTGCTCATTAAACTTTGTATTCCATGCCGAACACCATCTAATCTTTTTCTCGTTTGATTTATTGACTTCTTTAACTATCTTTACTAGTTCATTGCAAGTTTTGCTAATTTTGGATGCAATACCTTCAGCCTCGGCATCAGCGCTACGACTGAGCATCAAGTCCACAATCAATTTGTCGATATTGGAAACAAGCTTTTTCTGCTCTGTATTTATTTGATCTATCACCTTACCACTTGTAACAGAAGGCAATGATCTAACCAAAGACGAAAGCAAAAGTTTTATTAATTTAATTTTTTGGAGCCACTTTTTAGCGAAATCAATCAATTCCTTTTCATCGTCAACAGGGTCATTGTCAGGTTTGTAAGACGCAGAAGGTGGATGAGATCCTTCATCTTCTTCGCTTTCAGAATCGCTAAAGCCAAATGGATCATCATCGTCGAAAGCTTGAGGATCCTGAGCCCATTCTTCGAACTCTTCTAATCCATCCTCAATCAATAAAATGCTCTGTTTGACTTTCAAGGACAATAGACCCAACTTTCCCTCTTTGATTATCTTGGACAATGAGTCTGTATTTGACCAAATTTGCCCCACTGAAACCAACCTCTTGTCTACATCGTCACTTCCATCTGAGGAAGTCCCTTTTTTTTCCTGTTCATTAATCTCTTCAAGTATTCCCAACAATTCGCTAGCGAAGTTATGATTGGAGATGAGTATTTGTTTGACATTATCCAAGATTTCGGAATAGTATATATTTGAGAGCTCTTCAGGCTTGAGTTGTGCTATGATGGACATAACAAGTATCACAGTCTCAGAGAGAGACTTTAACAGGTTGAATGCAGCATCTATCAGTTTCACAAGATTTTCCGGCTTGAAGACTATGCCTACTTTGGTTGTATGTGCTTTAATCAACAGTGCCAATTTGGAGAGTTCTCCCAAGGGATCATCTACCTCTGCTGCTTTGATTTTGGTTTCCTTATTCAGAGACCGGATAGTCGATTGCCAGAATTCAATTCCTTCGGCATAGGACTCAAGGAGTCTTTTCAAGTCTTCTTTGGTTGCTACCATTCTCACTAACAGTTTATAGTGCTCTCAAGAACTCTTGACTCCAACACGATCCATTAGAGTTCTCGTTTTCAAAGTAATATATAGACAGATCTTTGTTCTATCGTAATCACAAAATTTTTTTTGAAGAAAATAGTTACACCGCACCAAGAGAATATGATTTTTATAGTACGAGCCCTTTGATAGATATGATGAAAAGTATTTGAAATTCCTTTAAGTATACAATCACACTACAATACTAATTATATAAACCCTCGAACCAACAAATCCCTCACGAAACCATTTATTCTTTGAAAATAACGACACCTCCAAAAGTTGGATCACAAGTTCTAGTTTGACCATACTTCTTGGTCATACCGTTCAAAGTAGCAAAGTCTTCGTCAGAGAGATCAAAAGTTTGCAAATTGCTTTCAATTCTCGAAGCTGTTACTGACTTTGGCAACACAACAGTACCTCTCTTAAGAGCCCACGAAATCAATACCTGAGCAGTAGTCACGTTGTTCTTCTCAGCAACTTCAAGAACAGTAGGGTTTTTGAATAAAGGAGAGTTTGAGGAACCTAACGGAGAGTATGCTTCAACCACAATTCCCTTACTCTTACAGTAATCAGTCAATTCTGGTTGGATCAACAAAGGATGTGCCTCGATCTGGTTTGCAGCTGGGGGGATTGTGACATCTTTACTTGAAAGTAACTCCTCAAGTTGTGCCTTCGAAAAGTTAGAAACCCCGATTGCTTTCACTTTACCTGTGGCATGAAGCTTTTGCAACTCCTTATAGGTGTCCAAAATTGTCCATCCACTAACAACATCCCCATCGTCGTTCTGGGTAATAGGCCAATGAACCAAGTACAAATCCACGTAGTCCAATCCCAACTTCTGCAAAGAAGTCTCTAAAGCCTCCGATGCTCTTTGGTGATCCTTGTTCCACAACTTGGTGGTGACAAATATCTCCTCCCTTGGAACCCCAGAATCCTTGATACCCTTACCAACCTCGACTTCGTTGCCGTAGATAGCAGCAGTGTCAATGTGTCTGTAGCCACTTTTCAAAGCTACCTTAACTGCATTGTATGCTGCTCCTTCTTCAGACGCCCTCCATGTTCCCAAACCCACGGCTGGGATTTTTTGCCCGTTATTCAATTGGAAAGTTTGAGTGTTGTTCTTGAGTTGCACCATCTCTAATCAAAAAAACCAGCGAACCGATAAAACAGTGGTGATTAAGCAACTTATATACACTGTTTCATCCACAGCAGTCACGTGTATATGGTTACGCAACCCTTGGCCAAATCGAAGCGATAGGAATATTCGTGTATATTGATATGACATATGCCATGTTCGGAATAACTACATATATACCGGTACTCCTATTTAAGGTTGAGCAAATAAGAGCCCGTACAAAGCCCGTACAAAGCTCGTCGAGAGTCTGATACACCAATGCCATGTCGAATTATATCTAAACCTGTCCTTAATCAATCTGGTGTTCTATGCAAGTAAGTATCACCATTCGTCATCATCCTCATCGTCGCTTCTGGCAACCTTATCCTTTCTTTTGTTCAACGCTAAAGCCAACGCATCAGCGAGACTAGCAGGTTGTCCATCTGGGGCAGCGGCACCAGATGAAGTGGCTGCAGTGGCTGAAGTGGCGGGCTGGTCACCTCGGGCCTCTTGTAGAATCACACTACTCTTCTCAAGCTGACTCTTGTCGGTCTTCTTCAACGCACCCAAACCTGCACCTCTGATAGATGCCAAAAGCGCGTCTCTTGACGGATCAACCGACGGAAGAGGTTGAGACGGCTCAGAATGTCCTGATTCAGACAAAGATGGCGGTAAGGGCGGTGGGGGAGGTGGTGCAGCTGCTGCATTATTAAAAGTACCAGGTGCAGGAGGCACGCCCCCAGTGGCATTGAGTTGTGGTGGGGGGCCTGGTGGGGGCGGCGGAGGTGGTGGGGGAGCAGCGCTGCCACTTCCAACATTTGCAATATTTGTCGGGATCGGTTGGGGCAGAGTTGCTGCATTAGTTACCGGCTGCTGCATTGATTGAAAAGTGGGATTGTGAATAGGGAAAGATGTAGGAGGTGGAGGTGGAGGAGGCGGAGGAACGTTCTGCACTGGAGCTGGAGTGTGGTTGAATGCAGACGGAGGAGGAATTTGGGGGGTGGGTCTTTGATTGTAGTTGTAATTGTTCAACGGTGCATTGTTTGTAGCTGCTGGAACTCCTGTCGGAGAAATGGCTTGGGGAAGGTTGTTCCGTGCTCTAGGCGGAGGTGGGGGAGCAGGTCCCCTGTTTGCTCTGGGTGGAGGTGGAGGAGCCTGAGCACCTCCTCGTCTAGGAGGCGCGGGTGGTGCGTTTGCTGCTCTTGGTGGTGGAGGTGGAGGTACACCATGAGTGGTTCGTGCTGCCGGAGCAGGTGGAACAGGTCTGCTTGATTGGAGCATAGTCGGTGGTCTCAGTGCCTGAGGGCTCTGTTGATTGACACCAGAGGCTTGTTGCAGCCATTGATACTGCTGCGGCTGCTGATTTTGTGGAGGGTTAGACGGAGCACCTGAACTAGTGGGCACAGGTGCTGAAGCAGGAGGAACTCTGAATTTGTATTTCGGAGGTTCTTCCGCGGATTTTGGCTCTGGTGTCGTTTCACTAGGGGTGGACGACTTTTCTGATATATTGTCTGCGGCAGCTGGTGACGAGTACCTCGAGGCAGCAGCAGCAGGTGGGGCAGCAGCAACGGGTGGTACATCAGCAACAGGTGGTGCAGCAGCAGAGGTAGGCGGAGGTGGAGGAGGCGCTTTCTTTGCTTTGGCAGATGTTAACGACGTGTTAGAGGTGACTCGCTGTTCCACGACGGGCTTTTCCCTAGTCGTTTGGAACTTCCTTGGAATCGGGGGTTCTAAGCCAACCAACGGCCCACCTTGTTGCGCAATGTAGTTCTTGATAAACTCTCTATTATCAGCAATCATGTCCTCGGTGATTCCTGCTGCTGCTAGTTCTCCATACAAAGTCTTCCATTCTGGAGGTGGTTCGTCGTCGTAGTACAAGATTCCTTTGCTTCTTCTGGATCTTTGTGCCGTATTAACATCCATGTACTCTCCCCGTGGCCCTGGTCTCAGTTGACCCGAGGTGTCTATAGTCTTTTTAAGCGCAATTGCGTTTTTGTTGTTGACGGTCTGCTTCGATCCATGCTTCTTCCTGCCGGTGACTCTTTTGTGAAAGTGAGTGGCTTCACTTGTGTCTTCAAAAAGAAGACCCGCTAGACATTCCTCAAGTTCAAAGGTGTGAAAGAAGGTTCTGTCTTGGTTGTAGTCGAATTCAACATACAACTCCTGGTCCCACACCACTCCTCTATGGCCTATTATGTCAACCAACTTCAAGAAAAACGTATGGCCCACCAAGTCGTCTACCAAAGCAATTGCGCCTACTAACCCAGTGTATGTCCAACTCGTAGGCTCAGGATAGGCCACGTACAATCTAGCGACAGTAGCATCTATGATTTTGTTGTTTGCTTTGGGTATCGCCCTCTTTATCTTCTCCTTGTCCTGGGCTGTGAGAATACCCATTTCTCCCTAAAGCGTCAGTGGGTTTAGGTTTGGGTTGATATGTTACTTGTAACGATAATAGATCACCTTGAAATTGCAAAGAAGTCGAAATCAAAATTACAGGTTTGGGGGTTATACACAGGAACGGCCATGAGAGGGAAGAATTTGATTTTAAACCAGAGATCATACTCTAGGACACCACAAAAGCTCTTCATTAAAGTTACAACATGTCAGGTCGTCAAGGAGGTAAAGCAAAGCCATTAAAGGCCGCCAAGAAGAAGCAGCAAGATTTCGACGAGGAAGACTTGGCCTTCAAGGCTAAACAAAAGGCAGATGCCCAGGCCAGGAAGGAGATGGCTTCTCAGGCTAAAAAGGGTGGTCCTTTAGTGGGAGGTGGTATCAAGAAGTCAGGGAAGAAGTAAATGCCGGCATCCATAGTGGTGGGTCGTGGCGTGACTACCACCTCGGCGGCTTCCATCGTTCCTCACCGGGTTATAAGACTTCCCTCTGTGAAGTGACTGTATAGATTCCATAGTCTAATAAACTATTCCAAAAGAGCATGATAAATCTTCTCACAAGGTGCTAGTATGCAAAACAGAATGCTACGACAAGAGGGGAACCCTGTAGCAGGAGTTACAGTCTCACGAGGAGGAAAAAAGCGTGTATCGTAAAGTTGTCGTCCTGTTAAAAAAGAGTATGTTAAAGTTGATCGAAGAGTCGTTGACCAAACTCCTGCAAACTTGAGCCGTGGCTTTCAAAGAACTCTTCGATTGCATCGACTCCTCCGCCGATTAATTCACTGATCTTTTCGTAATCAGAATCTACGTCAGACTCGAACTGTTTCACGTAGTCTAAGTAAGATGGATCAATTTCAATACCGTAATCGTCCAAAATCTTGCTTGATGCTGCACTAAAGCCATTTTTGCCCTTTATAGATGAAAAAAGAGTTCCAAAGACTGACTGCTTCTTATGATCGCTCACAAAGAGATAATTGTTGAGAAAATGCGTCAAATAGGGTAGATCTTGCTCGAAAAAGCGGGCTCCTCTAGTGTAAGCCATAAGACCCACAAACACTGCCACTAGAATCAATGTTGTCTTGATTGTCAGCCACACAAACCTTATCCACATCCTGATTAATCTCATACTGATTCTGTACAACATGTATGCTCCTACAATTGTGAATAAGACAAGCGTTGCCTCAGGATATGCCTTGTAAGCGTACTCGGTTAGATCGATAGCATTTCTAGTAACAAAAGTAAACACCGATACAGCAGCTGCCAACACGCTGAAAACCAACTCTTTTGCTTCAGCCATACCTTTATACCTATCTATATTGCTGCAGATAGCTTTGTTGCTTGTTTCAGTTTTTCCCTGCTGATTCAACGTTGCATCGGTGAGTCGACCCCATACACCGCAATTTGCCAGTAATGGTTTCTCTTCATTATTTCCTATTTGGGTGGAAGGGTTACCCGCTTTACAAAATCTGCTCTATATATAATAAAGATGAGCACAAAGTAGAGTTTGATGTCCTCTTTTCTTCATTGAAAGTTGCACTCCGGATGAAATTTGACGTCTAATCAGAGACAGATGGCATTGTACAGTACTTTTTTGTGTCTTTTAGAAGGCACAAGCTTTAGTCGGGCGCTCTGCCTATTAGGTTAGGAGAGTGTACTGTGCTTGAGTATGAAGTGCTGTGTGATGTCAAATGTCGTTAGCTAGATGATGAAGAAACTTCGGACAGATCGAATGTGATTACAAAGAATATCTTCAAGCGATTACTTGATGGTATCCCGTTATATCACAACATTTATAGTCGTCCTTCTACATGTGGCATAATAAGCTTTGCTCGTTCTTTGATAATGAGAGCAGACTTTATGTGTAACAAATAGAAGAATGTGTAGCGTATGTTTCTCTAGTGTGAGGTAGTCGGATTTAATTTAGTGTTAACGGCGGCGGCTCGGCTTCTTGGCGTGAGTTACAGGACTCTTGCTTTGTCTGTGCGGTTGATTAAAGCATGATCTGACTGACGAGTTGTCGCTAATGTTAGAACACAAAAAGGCTGCGGTCGACCTCAATTTTATACAAACTTGGTATCAAGCTTTAACGTTAACCAGCGATATCGATGCGTATAGACTGTAATTGAGGAGTACTGAATCGTAATATAATTATGCTTCACAGAAGAAAACCACCTCAATTGTCGTTACACGATGAATTGCAACAGGTGTACGACGATTGCTGTAACCTATCTATCAAGAACCTAACTTTAGAAGAGGAACACAAGGTTGAAGAGGCGTTAAAGGGCTGGAAAAGCTTGCATACTTCATTACTTTTTAGAATAGACTCATTCGAAAAACAGATAAAGAAAATGGATGAAGATGACCTGAATATCTTGAGAGAGATTAAGAACATTCGTGATCAAAACGTAAAACATTTGATACGAGTTCAACTTAGAATGGACGAGGTAAATAGAAAGACCAATCTTGCAAAAACATCTCTGGGAGTTAAAGCAGGTACTCAGCCAGTCCCATCGATGGCAGTTCCTTCATTGAGGTCGTCTAGCTCATCTTCTTCGAAATCATTAACAAATAGCAACAGTAACATTCCGAGATCCATGTTGAAATCCTTAAGACCAAACTCGGTACTGGGAAGTGGTTTCAAGAGTGGCAAGAAGAATAGTTTTGGAGAGAAAGGGGGCCAAGCCTCTAAGGCGGCAATGCTGTCATGGGTCAAGCCAGTGAAGGCCAGCAAGCAATATGAGAATGCATCCGAGGAACCTGATGAGTTGTTCAATGACTTTGATCAGGAGGCCTTTGAGTTTGACGAATCTAATTGGGAACGAATAAATGATAACCAGTCACCTACGAACTTGATCGATTTAGACGATAACTACAAGCAAAATTATAAGAACAATAACAACAACACTAATAGTAATAATAACCATAATAGTATTAGTTTTATCAGCCATAACAAATTAAGTCAATCAATGGAAGACCTCACAATCAAACCAGTTTTGTCGAGCCAGGACCCGAAGTCAGGATATATTTCCAAATTGAAGCCTCCTTCTTTGGAGCAGAATTGGAAGAGCACATCCGATATTAAGACTGAGAAGCCTACCAGGACATATGTTTACAATAAGCCAAAGCCTTTGAACATTGATCACTTAATGAAGAAAACGTCTCAAAATACCGCCAAAAATAGTCCAACGAATTACATGAATGCAAAGAGAGATGCATCGAAACCTAGAACAACTTCATCACAACCAGCAAAGAAACTGAATATTACATACAAATACGTGAAGCCGACTCAGGCTACTGTTAAAAAACCCCTGCAAACTTCACTGGCTAAAAAATCAACACAGAAGGCTAATGCTACGAAAATTGCTAAGGATCTGGAAAACGTAAATAGTCCCACTATGGATGATCTACTTGGTGCATATGATAACCATGAAGATTTCCCAAATGGTAATAATTCAGAATCAACTGCTATTTCATTAGAAGAAAAGGAACAAGAGGAGCTCATTGCGTCTGTTCGAGGCATCGATCCGTTAGCAGCCAAACAAATTTTGAATGACATAGTAGTCCATGGGGACGAAGTAAACTGGGATGATATAGTTGGTTTGGATGGGGCCAAGAATTCCTTGAAGGAAGCAGTGGTGTACCCCTTCTTACGGCCTGATCTTTTTAAAGGGTTAAGAGAACCTACTAGAGGAATGCTTCTTTTTGGCCCTCCTGGTACAGGGAAGACAATGTTGGCAAGGGCAGTTGCAACGGAATCCAAGTCAACCTTTTTCTCCGTGACTGCAAGTACTTTGACTTCAAAATACTTGGGTGAGTCTGAGAAGTTGGTCAGAGCTTTATTTGCGTTAGCTAAGAAACTATCTCCATCTATCGTCTTTATAGATGAAATCGATTCTTTATTGAGCTCAAGGTCTGACAACGATAATGAAAGTTCAAGAAGGATAAAGAATGAGTTTTTTGTTCAATGGTCAGAATTGTCTAGTGCTGCTGCTGCAAGAGATAAAGAAAGTGATGATCGAGTGTTAATTTTAGGTGCAACAAATTTGCCTTGGTCAATCGATGAAGCTGCTAGAAGAAGATTTGTTAGGAGACAATACATTCCTTTACCTGAAGATGAAACTAGAAAGCATCAAATCATGAAACTATTGAAATATCAAAAGAACACTTTACTGGACGAGGATTATAACGAAATTATAAGACTCACTAAAGGATTCAGCGGTTCTGATATCACAGCACTAGCTAAGGATAGTGCAATGGGACCATTACGTTCTCTTGGTGATGAATTACTCCTGACGCCTACTGATAATATAAGACCTATCAATCTTGATGATTTCAGGAACAGTTTGAATTATATAAGACCAAGCGTTTCTAGTGAGGGTCTTGGAGAATATGAAAGATGGGCAGTCAAGTTTGGTTCTTCTGGAGCTTAAGGCACGCGAGAAGATGTCAATGAATTAATGTCTTAACTTACACCTTTTAAGCATGAGCAAAAAAGCACTAGCCATAAATTCAAGGATTGGATATGAGGTTATACGTTTCATTGTATGCACGATCAGATTTTGACGGACCGTTTATGAAGGTTCAGACAATTTATTATACATCCTTGTAAAATCAAATATGAGAGCTGTTATTTGAAGGTTTTGGCGCTCTCCATTTTTGAGAGCAATTTTAGAGCTAAAGTGAAGATAATTTCAGCTGGAGATATAAACCTACAATGCCATTTTTCGTGCTGTCATTATAAACACTCTTCATTGTCTACTCAAAAAGCATCGAACACATTTCCACATGCGTTTGAGTTCTTATTGACATTTATCTTTAAGTATTCAAACTATACATATATTAGCACAATCATTTCATTACAGGTTAACTATACTCTCATTTATCAGAGTTTCAACTAACCTCATTATATAGCAATGAACCAAGGTTTCACGTAAATGTATCACAACAAGCACTTCTATTTCTTCCATTTCTTGAACAGAGATGTGATGCTCTTGGGCATGCAGTATACAGGGTCTATTGGTTCTAGACTATACTTTTCATGATTTAATAGACTTAATCCAGATATTCCAAAACAAGTGTGATATACATCTGTTTGATTATCACTTCGATCACTAATTCCACCATTTTCAAAATCCTGGCAAGACAAAATGAAACTCTCCAACAATGCAGAATCAATCCAATGCATCTTCCCAATTATTGCCAACGACGATACTGCCCACCAGGAGTAACAAACATCTGGAAGCTTTTCAGGACGCCCGTTTAGACCACCACTTGGTAGGACCTGTCTATCACTTAGCCAGCTTCCAATTTTTTCTTTATCTACCAATTCAATTTTATCACAGATTGCCAATGTACCCAAACAGGTAAACACTTGAGCAGCATGGCTTTCAGATCCTGGTACCATTCCAAATCCACCATCAAAATTCTGGCATTTTAATATGAAATCAACTGCTGGATTTACCACATCTGGTTCCAACTCTTCTAGTATTGAAAGGGCCGAAATTGCGGTGTAAACGAATCTTGAATCCACTTCTCCAAACCTGTCACCTTGAAAACTCCCATCAGGCAATTGTAGTCCTCTGATGAACTTGACCAAATCGTCCCTCTTTGGCTCTAATAACTCGAGTTTTTCATACATCGCAAGTATTTGGATAGCGGAAAGTGTAGATAGAATATGTGCGTCATGTCTAGGGTACGCTCCAAATCCATGGGAGTTGGCATCCCAGGCGCTCATCACAAACTCGATGACTTCATTTTGGGGTAACACGTCCAACGATTTCAAATTTATCAATGCAATTAAACCCCAGTATAAACCGTTCATGCGCAAATGTTCACTTAGCCAGTACTCGTATGACTGCTGTGATAACTGCGAGTCCAAGTTCTTTACAAACTGAACATGCTTCTCTTTCAAAAACCCATGCTCTTCTATCATTTGTTCCTCCATGGAATACACTGTTTTTAAGCTTATCGGTTCGAGAAATTTTGTATAAAATTAAAAGTGTACTATTGCAATCTATATAAATAAATTACAACTCAAGAAATCAAAAATATAGCTCCGAAAAATCAAACTTCTTAGAGCTGGGCTTATATGTTACGTAATTGATCTTCCTTTGTGCCCCCACAAGACTAGATATGTTGATGACTTTACAGCCATTATATGTGACTTCAAAGTTTTCGAAGTTGGAATCATTCAAAATGATAACATTGGGTAAGGGCTCGATTCTTGAACAGTATTCATATTTCAAATCCACCACCTTCAAATCCTTGAGAAAAGGAACGAGACTTCCTTGATCTAAGAGCGTCTTGACCAATTTTCTAGCTTGTTTAATCTTTGTGGTTAAATGTACTTCATTAGTATTGATGTTTTCTGGAATATTAATATCCTGCATTTTCCTAAGCCTTTCATTCTCAATCTCTATATCACTGGAGAATAATATGTCATTGCGTTTCAACCTGCTCATCAATTCGTCCTTAAATATAACGATTTCTTGACTTAAATAGTTAATTCTTGTAGGGTTCCAACCAAGAATAAGATTTCCTTTTGGAATTAACCTTTCCAATCGAGACATAAAAAACCTTGGAATAGATCTTTGAGGTATAGCACTCGAGTTGGAACCTCCTAAAGAGTACGAGGATAACCAAGGGTCATTTTTACCTGGGATGAAAACGAACTTAGATGAGTTTAAAAGAGCTGGGTATTCCGCTAAGAGTTTTGCAAGATTGTCAAAGTTATCTTTATAGACCTCAGAGTTGGATATAACTGACAACGAAGAGTTTGTAGCTACCAAAGGAACAGATGTGAACGACCCAGTCATTACTAATGCAAGAGGCGATTGAACTACATCTTGTTGTATTATGGTTTCAAAGGTAGAAAATAATTTTTTGAGGCCATCCAAAACTCTGCTGTCGTCAAGAAAACAATCTGACCCTAGAAAGACGATTTTGTGATTTAGAAGAGACTTTTCCATATTTGAAAGCTGTTTTTTCAATTGCTTGGAAACCCTCGTGATATGACCTGATGCAAAACCTTCGACAGCTTTGGTATCTTTACAAATACCAAGAAAATCAATATTGCCATAATAATCCAAACTAACCTCTCTTCTTTCCGCAGGTGGCTGTGTTATGTTACTGACGTGGAAGCATCCTCCCAAATAATCTGGAGACACTGTGCTTCCTCCTGATGCAGAGTAAATTCCTTCCACTATGACGAACATCCCTACACAATAAAATGAACCTTGTGTTTTTAAAGCTTGCGATATGTCAAGCTCAATATAGTCAGTCAGATCTTCAAGTATGAATTCGTCGCTTATACTTTTCGATAACAATCCAAACAATATAAACTTGGATCCATCTCTTCCCAACATATTTTTAATTAAAGTGATTTCGCTGCTCATACCTTCTTTATCCGAAGAGCTGTTTAGTATACTCGAGTATGAGGGTCTTTGGAAGCTTTCATTTCTTGAACACCTCTCTAAAATCACATTGTATCTAGTACGATAATATGAATTTGAAGCAAACAGATTTTTTGTAAGTTTGTGACTCTGCAGTATTAAGTTGAATTGTTTCCTAGATTTATCGAATCGATAATTAGGTTGGGCATCAGGGTTGATCACTTTGAAGAAATCTTTCCAATCGATTGTGCTGTCTTCTTGATTGATATCTACAAGGGTGTCTGTACGCGTGGCGTTTCCTGAGGCTGTCTTTCCATCACCTTTTCCTGAAAGTTCCTTGATGACCTGAGATAAGCCTTTCCCATCAATAAACGTCCCTCTATCTTCTTTCTTCCATATCTTGACAATCTCTTCTATGTATTGCTGACTCTCTGTACCCCTCCATTCTGATCCGAATCGATAACTTATAGTGTCGGTCAAAACACTTAAAGCATCTGTCTTAAGATTCAAACCATGCTTCTTAGACAAGATTCTATAAGCTATGGGGCGTAGATTGGAGGGCTGGAGCTTTATGGGTAACGATGTAGTCTTTTCCATGGGTGCTCCCTAAAGCAGCTCTCACTCTTACAAGAAATGAAAATGTTAACGCGTCTATATAGATTAAATTGATCGCGAATATTGTTGTTTAGGTCTATATATCTGCTATACTAGATGAGAAGGGAAAATCTAAACTCGAATTTGATAAATCAACTCCTAAAGCCTTATACTTACTGATTATTTGGATTTCATTCAACTGCTTCAAAATAGAGTTAATATCCATCAACAAACTGGTGATCAGATCCAACTCATCTAGTAATGATGCTTTTCTCTCAAAGTATCGATACCAAACTCTAGATTCATTCTTGGAAGAAACTCTCCATTGATTATCTAATAAATGTATTCTGTTTTGTTTCTTTGCCTCCGAAGTAGCTAGGTTGTCTTTCAATTTTTCAATCAAATCTTCTATCTCCAGGATGTCAAGTTTGGAATCACTTTCTGATGACGATAAAAGTTGGGAGTACTCTTCTAGTTTGTATTTTATTTTTTGATATTTATTTGTGGTTTTTGGAGGACCCAAGGGGGAGAGTACCCCAAACTCTTTTGACAAAGAATGATACTCTTCCTCGTTTCTTTTCTTACTTATCCCTATCTTGACTCTTTTTTGAAGAAGAGATTTATGTTTTCTATTATGAATGTTTCTTGTAGAGTCAAGCAGCCTTTTGGCGTCTTGAGCATAACACATATTTTCCATGCTTCGTAATTTGGCTTCCACAATTGCACGCTGTTTCGCAAGTAGTTCTTTCTCGTGCGTTAATTGATCTTTCAAGGTCTGAATCTCTCTTTCTTTGGCTCTTTGAGAGATCAAAGATTTTTCTTGTTCTTGAAGTAAGCTTTCCTCGAATTCTCTTCGTATTGATTGCTCAAATTGACCCTTCATGGTTTTGGATTCTTTTCTTAGCTGCTCAATTGAGTCATAAAGGGATGAGATCTGTTCTTTATACTTATTTTCTAAATCCCGAATTTGTTCTCCAAATCTCTTTTCAAGATAGCCATTCCTCGACCGTTCTTTCAGCACAGCTTCCTTGAGTGCAACTATATGGTTCTCAATGTCTGCGGGATACCGGTCATACTTAAAGTTTACATTGTAATCTCTTGCATCAAAATCGAGATCTATTTCTTGTTTCAGATTATGGTGCTGTTTGACATGATCAAAAGTGACTCTTTTAGGCTTTCTTTCGGTATCATGCTCAATCTTTAGCTCTTTTTTTGCAGATGACTTCAATTGATTTAGACTGGAGTCGTCATTATCGACCTTGTTTAAGCTGAAGTTTGTCATATAGCTCCTTAGTTTTTTTAGAATTCCACTGTCGTCCTGTTTTCTTGAATCCTTTGCATTATAGCGCTTACTACTCAGACCACTCAAGCTACTCTTTCTGTACGTCGGTGAAGTATTCAAAAGTTTGTATAAACCTGTTGGTTTGAGCTTAGTTGGTGTGTGCTGCGATCCTAATGACCTTATGGGCGATTCATGGATTGCTTGTCGAGGTCTCTGTTGAGAGTCAGTACTCCGATAACGCTCACTTACCCGATCAGATATGTTATTGCGTGTAAGTTCAGATCGTTCCAAGGGCCTGTTCTTGAATTTGTCTGATTCAAACCTGCTTAGAGGGGCACGGTGGAAAGTTTGTTTATTGACCTCCTTGTCATCTAACAAAGAAGGATACAATGGTTTCCTTGTCCTTGGAACATATCCTAGCCTCCTGGATCGATCATATTTATCTTTCAAAGACACACTCATGTAATTGCAGCTCTTCTGCCAAAAAATATGTTTGTGTTCATATGTTCGTGTTTATGTTAAATTTATCGCGTCCGCTTCAGGTGCAAGGGTGTAGCCTTCCTACATCAAATATAAATCTGATAAGATCAGACAGAGATCTTTCATTGTCGTACTTTGGAAGCAAGCTCTCAGTGGAAGTATGGATCTTGTCGAGTGTTCTGCCAGCTATTATTCTCAACTGGTGCGGCCCACGTCATGGTGGGTAATGAATCCTCGTCCATGAGAGCTGCAAGTTAGAACCTTCTCGTGATCAAAAAAATCATGCATACAAATAGACAAGATTATAAATCGAGCTAATATAAAACGGATGAAATAGATTAAGGTTAAAGAATCGGTCAACAATTTTTATGGAATCGAACAAATATATAACGGATGAAATTGATAAAAGTTAAAGAATCGGTCAACAATTTTTATGGAATCGAACAAATATAAAGCGGATAACGTTGGTAGAGCCTAAAGAAATGATCAACAATTTTCATGAACTCAAACTCTTTTGCTATCAATCTGGCTTTTGTGAAAAGACAAGACAATGCTTTCTAAAATAAAAAGCGGATGAAAATTTTCAATTATGAAGAAACTGCAGTGGTGTTAGTTGTTTCCAGTCCTAAGCTGTATTCAGTCTTTGTGGCACTCTTTGGAGGTAATTCATCAATACATTTCAAACCTCTGTCCTTAATGAAAAAGGAACTGATGAGACAGAGCCCAATGAATGGAATCAACAAATAAAAATATTTTCTTAAGGAGTTGACGTACATTTGTTTCACTTGGTTAGTCTGCAACGAGTTCAATCCTTCGGTCTTCACTTTGCTATAAATGTGACTTTTCATATACTCAAGGTAACTGAAGGGGAGATTGTTCTTGTTGGATTTAATCTCTTTCAAAAGGCTATTACTCACTGTAGTTGAACCTATTGCAATTCCAACTGCACCTCCGAACGACCTCATGACGTTTCTTGTGGAAATAACAACAGCTCTTTGAGATTTTTTAGCTTGTGCTTGTGCTGCAACCATAGTCGGTTGGAAAGTGAAACCAACCCCAGAACCTATTAATAGTAACACAAGCACACTAATTCCGTCATTTAATGTTCTATTCCATAATTGCAACAAGCAAATACCCAATAACCAAAAGCTATAGCCTATAATAATCGAAGGAAGGTAATGCAGGGTTCTAGTAATGATTTGACCTGAGACAACAGACATCACTGATTGACTCAATACTAATGGTAATACGAAGATTGATGAGTGGACAGGATCTTTACCTTTCACAATTTGGAAATAGTATGGCATGTAGTACATGAAACCATAATATGTCATCCCGAAAAAAAAATTAGAACCTAAAATTTGACAAAGAGATGGCACTTTAAATAAACTGAGTGGGATCATCGGAAGTGATGCTAGTTTCCACTCTATTATCAAGAACGCGATAAAGCAGGATCCTCCGACAGAGAGCATCACAATAACATTTACACTGTTCCATGCATAAGAAGAACCTCCACCACTAATCGGGACAAGTAACAAAGTTAATGCAAAAGTCACGACAATGATACCAAGATAGTCAATGTTTTTGAATTTTTCTTTTTTCGTCAAAACCTCACCTGTCTTTTCGTCTCGTCCGTCCACCAAAAAGTATACGGCTGCTATTACAACGCAGCCTAGGGGGGCCAAAAGGTAATAAAATCCTCTCCAAGAATAACCATGATAAAACCCAGCCATAAGAAAAGGGCCAATGGCATTTCCTATACCAACACTTGCGCCGAGGATTCCTTGATATTTGCCCCTTTGCTTCAAGGTTGTTATGTCACTTAAAATTACCATGGACAAAGATGATACTCCTCCGTTACCAATACCTGCAAAAGCTCTGAATATATAGAACTGCAACCCAGTTTGAGCAAAGCCGCAGCATAAGTCTGCTACAACAAGTATCACAAGACTTGCAATCATTACTGGTTTTCTACCAAATATGTCTGAGATTCTTCCGAAGAGAACCTGACAAACACAGTTTGCTAACAACGAAGCGGTCCCAGCCCAATTTATTGTTTTCTCTGCGTGTAAATCCTTAGCAATAACTGAAAGACCCACAGTGACACCCGTTTGATCTGCAAATGAAAGCATTGAACCTAAGGCTAAGCTACAAAGACATATAATTAGCTTTTTTGGGGGTAATGGGTGAAAGTGGGAATCTCCTAAGCGGTCAGCTAGGCTATCACGTTTTTCCTGAATGTTTTTTTGCTTTATGACTATTGAAGTTTTACCGTACTCACTGTTTTTCGGATCAGACATTTTATCAAGTTGAAAGGCCTTTTCCTCTTTATGATAATCTGAGAAAATTATGTCATTGTTACTTACAATAGTAGGAAAGAATTTATTTATATGACATTCTAATGGAAGCCCTTATACCTCTACAACTTGTCCCTATTATCTCTTGGAAGTGCTTTGCGCTTCTGCCTACAATCAGAGTCAGAAGACTTGGCATCAATAGGCACACTGGCTCATTTTCAGAAACACAATATAGTCAACCTTAATATTGACAAGAGAACCAGTGGTCTAGACGTGGGCAGCTCGTGATAATTCTTAGTTGTGTATTTTACATTAAATTGCGCTTTGCGGCATCTGACAAAAAAAGAGTTTATGGTTGAGAGTTTGAATATGTCGGCATTAGGCTTATTGGGTGCCGCATGTATTTCAGAAATTGAAATGCAAAAGACTTGCGTTGACTGCATACACCACACCTCAACGGTTGTACCATGCATCATATCCCTCTGAACTGACGTTTTTGATTTATGCAAACAATAGCATTATAAATTTACCGGAAAAATATGGACTGTATATAACAATATACTACCTAGCTTTACATGGACAAGAGCATTCGGCGTTTTATGGATGAGGCTATACGCGACGCCAAGGGGAAAATCTAGCAATCTTTAGCCAAGATCTGTGTACATCTTCAAAATCCGATGTCTATTTCGCCACACAATTCAACTTTTCTACTGGAGGTGGAAAGATAAACTTTGTAAGTTCCGGTCTGGATTATCCACTGCTGAGATTCAGGGTCCCATACACTCAAATCCCTGTGAAGAATATCAAAATGTACCTTCCCTACTTCTCCCGGTTTCAAAAAGATCTTGTCAAAGCCTCTCAAGATCCTTGGGGGCGAAGGCAAGATAGTACTCGGCAATTCGATATACAATTGAATGACTTGCGCTCCTTTTTCCTTACCGTCGTTCTTGACTTCAGCTGATACTTTATATAAGACTTCCCAAAGGGCCGGATTTCCTCCTAAACCTCCGCCGGCTAATGGGGGGCAATCTTTCTGATCTGGTGTGTAGCCCTTGGGGTAGTCGAAGTTGTCTTCGTCCGGCAACGTGCGTACATCCTCGCTGTATAAGTAAGGATAAATGAAACCGGGAACCGGATCAAATTCATCATGTGGAAAAAGTGCGTCCTCAGGATCACAGACATCATCCTCACATGTTCGGTAAACTGGCAAATATTCTTCAGGATATGGTAAGTACTCTGACGGTGGGTTGATTTCTTTGATCTTCAAATCTCCAACATGGAACGTTGTGTAAGATAAGCCGAAGCCAAACTCAAATCTCGGTTTAATGTTGTGCTTATCAAAAAACCTATAGTCTAAGTAGATGTCTCGATCAAAATTATCTTGTGGCTCCAAAGAGTCATCGAGGTTTTTGATTATAGGGACGTATTGTTGTTTCTTTCTTGCAATGGTGAATGGTAACTTTCCTGACGGGTTAACTTCCCCGAACAACACTTCAGCTAATGCTTTCCCAGTAAATTGACCAAGTGGAGCCGCATACAACACTGCAACTACGTTCTCATTCTCAATCCATTTTTCGGTGTTAACTGGGCCCACCGAATTTACTACTACAACAGTTTTGCGGCATTTTTCTGCAACACGGCAGATAAGCTCATCTCCGTTATGCCACAAAGATAGGTTTTTACGGTCACCGAAGTTGTCGTCTACTTCTATGTAGCCTTCACCGGAATCTGCATTGACGACAACTACAGCCAAATCGGCATAGTCAGCCAATTCATCGACATGATCGAATTCCCAGACGTCATTGGTGAAATCTACCACCATATCTCGCTCTCGAGCTTTTTTGGAAATCGCTTCATATGGAGTGATGACATAGGGGTTATTAACAGCAGCTGAACCCCATCCTGAGGTAAGTACACCATCTGCACAACGCTGATCCTTGCAGTTGAATCCTTTCGGGTCTGGTCCTGCTCCTATTCCAGCTATCAAAATTCTCCTAACTCCATCCTCCTTAGCAATTGGTAAATTGTGCCCCGTGTTCTTTAATAAGACTATGGCTTCTCTGGCTACTGATAAAGCTATTTCATTACTAAACTCTGATCGCGCATCTAGATGCCAATTCTGCTGCACGATCGGGCCAAAATGTTGATAAGGAAATTGCTGACCATAAGTGTGATATGTCCACGAGCTAAAAGTAGGAAGATCTTCTTCAGTGGGCAAAGAAATTGTATCTGTGAAGAAGAATGGCGCTAAAATTCGAATTGCCATATCATTTAACCGCAGCTGAGGAATTGTTTGATTATAGATCGCTCTTGTCAACAATGGACCCCAATAGGATTTACCAGTGAGCCAATCGTCAAACACTTCACCAGGCATTGCCATATCTAAACCTGCAAGAGCGGAATAAACTCCAGTGTGTTGAGCACCCCAGTCAGCCATCACAAATCCCTGGAATCCCAATTCCTCTTTCAATAAATAATTAATCAAGTATGAGTTTTCGCAAGCATAGGTATTGTTGACTTGATTGTATGAACACATCACTGATCCAGCACCTGCTCTAACAGCATCGGCAAATGGCCAAAGATATACCTCGTGCATGGCTCTATCTCCGATATTAGAGCTAAGTGAACGTTCAAGATTCTCCCAGCCATTTATATCCCATTCGCCAACCTGCCTGAAATGTTCTTGCTCATTCCCTACCAAATGTCTGACTGTTGCAACTACCCCTTCGTCTTGGATTCCCTCAATTGTGGCAGCACCAGCAACACCCTGAAGGTAAGGGTCTGCTCCAAAACCTTCCCAGTTTCGACCACCTGCTGCCTTTAGACCAATAGGACCAATAGTTGGACCTAAGGCAATGTGTACTCCCTTTTTTCTATGCTCCTTTCCAATTGCTTTACCTCTAAGGTAAATCAACCCTTTATTGAAAGTTGAACCAGCTGCTAAACCAGAAGGAAAGTTTGTGATAAAATCGGTGAAACGAACACCATTAGGACCATCTTGTAAACAGAGATTTGGAATACCTAGTCTTGGAACTGATCCCGTGTTTCCAATACAAGGACCGGATCCCCAACCAGTACCGGTAGTCAAGTTTACCTTCTCAGGTATAGACATTTTCTCTACAAGTTTTCTTGCTTTATCGTATGCTTTCTGCCAAATATGGTCTATTCTACCACCTAGCGCTATTGATTTTGTTAGTCGACTGCAACTTACTTGGGCGGCAACGCCTTGACACGCAAAAATTAAAGGTATGGTAATACGAACGTGTGGGATAATATGGCTCTGACCAGAAATACTCAGAAGCATGGAGATCTGCTACATATTGGAATAGTGGTGTTTCCTCATGATGTCCTCTTTTCTTTAGTTCGTTGTGGGACTCATTCTTAGCGAAAACAATCATTTTCTTGATATCGCCTAACTCTAAACTCATGGCACCCCATATGAGTGCCATAATAACCAACACTTGCATTCGCATCTCTCTTTGCTATCTCTTGCTCTTTGCAATCTTGTGTTATAAAAGACTGATATCCTCTAAGTTTATAAGGTTACAGAAATTTGGCAGCAAATTCCACCCAGCGCGGAACCCTATTTATCAAAACAAAATAATATATATACATACCATTATGCGAATACAAAAAATAATTTGAAAACCAGTAAAAGGTATTTATTAAGTATGCTGGCGGTGACAAAGAGAATTACAAATGAACCACGTAGAACTAAAATATCAAGTGCTCATGTGAGCCGTCACCTGTACATGACTTATTATGTTAGGTGCTGTTTTGTTATTAGCCGCCTTAGAGTCAAGTTGATTGAGAGTTGCTGATCTTCTCATTTTCTCTCCAGAGCCCGAAGATTGGTTGGTTGACGAGCCCGGTAGGTATGTGAAAACAGTGTGCTTTTGCTGTGTCGGGCTCCTGGGTACCTCTGTGGTATTCATGAGGTTCTGGTTGCTATTCAACGGAGAATTAGGTGACTTAAGAGGCAAGAGCCTCGACTTCGGGTTTGAAGAGGATGTCGTGGTAGACAAACGTTTTTGACCTACCTCTTGCAAATCTTCACCAGTCGCTGTGTTTGAAACGTTCTTCATCTCTAAATTTGCAGAAAAATGATCTAAGAGCTCTTCCATGGCAGTCGAGTCCCGCTCAGCGCATGCATTCTCCTCATCTACGTTGCTGTTCACCTGCAGCAGTTTTGGGATTTTTTTTAAATACTGCTCCAAGACCTTCTCGGAACTACTAGCGTCTAACAATAGCGCACTTTCAAAATATCCTGGACTCGAATCATCAATTTTCATGGGACTTTTGAACTTGACACCATTGAACAAGACAAATAAGTCTATTCTGTAGTTCTTTGGTAGCTTATTTCCCGCTATGAAAACATTGTTGAGTGTCTCCGGATGATTCTTGAACAACAAAACGATAGGTTTCAAATCACTCAAATCTTTCAAATCATTTTTTCTCAAATCTATCTTTTCGACACGTCCAAGAAGCTCCAATCCCAGTAGATCCTTCAACTTGTTATTATTAAAACTCAAAGTTGTTAAATTTTGAAGATTTGTTGGTAAATTCTTGAGATTGGTTAGGAAGTTATCAGAGAAATTGAGGTACCTAACACTTGTAAGCTGATCCAATCCTTCCGGTAATTCTTCTAAAAGATTATTTGACAAGGTGAGCTTTACTAAATTATGCAACGGCTTAAAAACGAAGGGGGGTATTGTAACTATCGAGGTATCTGATACTGTGAACTGTTTAAGCAAAGCCCACTTACTATCGGGAAGTGACTGGTAATCTTTACGATTTTTTGAATCTTTGAAGTCGTTTACTATCAAATCGTTAGGTAATGAATCACCAGTCATAGTTGCTCTTCTCGGAATAGGATCTTTGAAAGAACTGTTTTTGAACTGAGAACCTTCGTGCACTTCATGGTTTAAACCTGTATCAAATCCATAATGGTGGCTTGCATTTTTTCTATTGAATTTGTGTGAATTGAAACTCGAGCGGCCAGATTCATCATCAATAACCAAATTGAATAAAACTTCTTCTATATTATTAATTTTTGAGTCCTTTATGATCAAAATTCTCAACTGCTCGCTTAACATATGCCAGCCAAATACTTCATTTGGTTCATATTCAGATATTTCTAACACTTGCAAATTCTTGAACATTTTTAGGGGTACCAAGGTGTCACATGGGTACTCCTCATATGACTTAATACTGCTTACCTTTGTCTTAGGGGTGATAAGTAAGCAAGGGACTTTTGTGAAAGAGGAGTATAGATATTTGAGTTCTTTGTTTGTTGTTTTAGGGTCCTTAGTGAACCCGAATGATCTCCAATAGACTGAAGTGGTAGACATAATAGATCTCACAGAACTTATAGATGATATTGATATAGCATCATTATCGAAATGTTTAGATGATCTCGCTTTATTGGCCATAAACAGTATGAAGGTTGGTTCATGATTAGGGATGTCCAACTTGATGGTTAATGGTCCAACATCCACGCCAAGGCTTGAACTATCAATTCGCTCGGAGACATAGTATAGGTGATGGAGCGTGAAACTTAATCTCGAAGCTCGGACTTTCGACTTGTGCCTATTCCTCGAAAAGCAAAGTAATCCATTAGCTAATGCTTCCTCATTTCTCTTGACGTAGGTTGATAAACGCTGTATGTACACATCTCCGTCCATCGTGTCACTATAACCAAAGGAACCCATATCCTTGACTGCCAGAAGCAAGAATCTGTTAACTAGCCAGACTATACAACCTTATTTGGTTGTCTGAATGATTCAGGACCCTTATTGATAAATGATCGAGGCAGTTTTCAGGAGAATCATTGTTTTGTTTTTGTACATTAAGCATACTATGCAGGATGGCTGAAACTGAATTATTTTTCTATGAACGCGAAATGTCTTCAATATATTAGTAAAGTTCATCATTAATTTTATTTGAGTCATCTCACTGTCATTAATGTGCCACGCAGCCCATCACTTTGTTAATGGCAGAGAAGGATCAAATTTACAGTTTCCAGCCCTTGGATGGATATGACAATATTTATGATTTCAAAAACTTGAAAAATCGGGTGATAGTCATAGTAAATGTTGCTAGTTTGTGTGGATTTACACCACAGTATAAAGAGCTTCAAATCCTTAATGAAAAGTACAAAGATCAGGGTTTAACCATAATAGGGTTTCCTTGTAATCAATTTGCAAATCAGGAGCCTGAGGATGTGAAGGATATAGTAAAATTTACCCGAGATAAGTTCGGAGTTACATTTCAGATCATGAAAAAGATTAACGTGAATGGAGATAACGAGGACCCGTTGTACACATATCTAAAAAACGAACAAAAAGGCCCTTTAGGTTTTAAAGGAATAAGATGGAACTTCGAAAAATTCATTGTTAGTAAGAAGGGAAAGGTCGTGAAACGATTTGAGTCAACTAAAACTCCTTTAAGTTTTGAGGATTACCTCAAAAAATTATTAGAAGAATAAATAAAAATAGAGATTTAAAACTGTCTGTAATGGCATATTAATGATACATATATATTAGAAGCCTATGAACTGTCTATTGTAACTGCGTGATAACATCACTTTATCTTTTGTCTCTTTTCATTTTGTGACTTATCATTTTTCCTTTTCACGGCATTTGGATGTATTTCTTTAGATATACATGCTAGCAATGTCGTACACCTTCTTGAAAGCTCACTGGGATTTCTGCTCTTAATGAAAAAGTCAAAATCAAACAATGGTGAGTCTCTAATAGCATCTCGAATCTTTTCGTAAACATCTGGAGTATCGAGGCCAAATCTATATAACTGAACCAAAAGAAATCTGTCTTCCTCCTCACTAAATGTACGCTTACTCGAAGATGAGGGTGGGAACTTGAGTGTGAGCTCTTGCAAAGGATACCTGAACTGTGCTAATTTCCTTCTTAACGATTCTTTTTGTACCTTGAGTTTTATTATTCTTTCTTCGCCTACTTCAATTTGATTTATGTACCTCTCATATCCTTCGATTTCCTGGTAGTTTTCCCAAAAATACCTTGCATATTCTCTGACTTCATCTTCAGTTTTATCGTCAAACTCTGCTGCAATGGACCCTATCGAATTCCTACCGTATTTGGTACTTAACAGGATGAAATGATTGAAATCCTTTCTGTTCCAGTTAGAGAACCCACCTGATAAAAGTTCTTCTTTCAACTCTTTTTCCCCGTCTGTTAGGGGTCTTGAGTTATCTATTTCATCTTGTTCAAGCTTTTGCTCTAACTCTCTTTCCTTGAGCGTTTTTGGACTACCCGCTTTCAATGGAACTTGATATTTGATTTGCTTTTTGTAGTAGTTCTTCTCTAGCTCGTATAGCTCGAAAAGCTTCGGGGCATAGAATTGATGATCATAAAGATTCAATTGCTTTGGTGGACGAGGACCAGATTTTGGAGCTGATCTATTACCCGTGTTCAAAACGTCTTTATAGTACATATCAATCGAGTAGTTCTCCTTTCGTTCCCTTTTCGCAGGATGAATCCATGCATGACCGATGCTTGAAATCGTTGTAGGCTCTTTCTTTTTGAAATTTTCACCGTTCCATTCGTAAACAGATTCGTCGTTAGAAAAATTTTGTAATGCACTCAAATCTAACTTTGCGTACTTCTTGGTAAGCTTGTCAGTTTTGGATTCAGATGCTTGCAATATACTCTCGATATCAAAATCGTCACTGCTTCCTTCACCCGATTTAGTGAGTATATTCGAAGCACCATGTTGAATCATAGTAAGCAAATCGTCTTTCGAAGCGGCTTTGTTACTTTGAATGTTACTAGAGTTGCGGCCTTGTTGAATGACTAACTGATCTAACCTTAACTTCTGCGTGGCCCTTTCAAGTACTTTCTCCTCTATAGCGTTTTCAGAAACAAATCTGAAAACCTTCACTTGCTTTGTCTGACCAATTCTATGAGCCCTATCCATAGCTTGTAAATCGGCTTGTGGATTCCAATCCGAATCAAACAAAATCACAATATCAGCAGTTGTCAAGTTAATACCAAGACCTCCAGCTCTAGTTGTTAGCAAAAAAATGAACTTTTCGCTACCTGGTTTATTGTATTCATCAATTGCATTGATTCTGTCTGCATGATCCGTCTGACCATCAATCCTACAGTACTGAAATTCTCTAAAATTAGAGTAATCCTCAAGAATGTCTAACATCCTACTCATTTGTGAAAATATAAGTACCCTTGAGCCTTCTTTCCGAAACTTTTTCAACAACTTATCTAAAATAATCATTTTTTGTGAATTGTAAACCAAATGTTCATCAGTAGTGAAAGGAGGCCCCGGCTCAGCACCCTCGAATAAATATGGATGATTGCAGCATTTTCTTAGTTGCATCACTATATTCAACAATCTTGTTTTGGATTCCTTCTTACCATTTGCACCGTTGACAGCATCAATATCTTTCTCCAAAATCTTCTGATACCACTTTCTCTGCATTTCTGTCAAGCCCATGTAGATATTAAGTTCTTTTTTTGGTAATAAAGATTTTTCCACATCTGATTTGATACGCCTCAATAAGAAAGGTTTCAAAACTTTGTGCAATTGGTGAATGATGTTTTCTTCTTCGTCTTTGTTTTGGAACCATTCATCAAATGACACGCTATCACCGAAAACGTCTGGTAGTATGAAATTTAGCAATGCCCACAACTCGTGTAAGTTATTCTGCAAAGGGGTACCGGTTATTAAAAGCCTATTCTTGGAGTGAAACATCCTTATTATGTGAGATAACAAGGATTCCTCATTCTTTATTCTATGAGCTTCATCGATTATAATGTACTCCCAGTCAAATTTTTTGAACGAAGCTTTTTCTTTAATCA
The DNA here is from genome assembly GCA_001599895.1 of Priceomyces haplophilus. Lineage (NCBI taxonomy): Eukaryota > Fungi > Ascomycota > Pichiomycetes > Serinales > Debaryomycetaceae > Priceomyces > Priceomyces haplophilus. The sequence goes on along the minus strand of BCIF01000002.1, from coordinate 1,717,595 downwards.
CGGTTTCATATGAGGTAATAACAACATCAAAGTCACAAGGTAACAATCTATTTTGAATCAAACTCGCCCTTTGCTCCTTATCTCCCATTAAAAGCAAGGTATGAAACCCAGGGATCCATTTGTGAAATTCTCGTTCCCAATTATCCAAAGTGGATTTAGGAGCAACAACCAAGTGGGGACCATTGATGTTTTTCAAAAATCGCAAGTAGCCTAAAAATGATATAGTCTGGAGAGTTTTACCCAATCCCATCTCGTCTGCTAAGATTCCAGATAAGTTATTCTCGTGTAGAGATATCAACCAATTCAAACCTTGGATTTGATATGGCCTCATCTCACCAATAATGTATCCCGGACTTTCATTGAACTCAGTGATAGTAGGAACATCTTCTTCGTCATTCAATAACTCCAAATCCTCTTCTTTTTCTGTTTTACGTCTCTTGCCGTTACTGTTAGCTTCATCCTTTGACTCTATTTGTTCCAAAACTTGCTTGATCACAGGGTCTTTGGTTGCTTTCGCATTTATGAAATGTTTGAACAAGTCTGTCAAGCCGAGTAAGTGCTTAAAACGCTTTATTACCTTATCAACATCAACGACCTGCTTTTCGGTCTTCGCCATGTATTTAAGTCTATTAGCTGACGCGTTCGACGGGCTTGGGCCATTATTATTTACATCGTTATGTTGAGGAATTGAAGACTACTATATTAGTCAATATGTTGAATATACATCATTTGAATCTCATACTTACCATTACGATAGCTTTTGGAACTGTACCGTCTTGATTACTATTTATTGAAATCCTGATTCACAATTAGTAAATTAATACTGTAAGTGAAACGAAAAAAAACTATGATGTGTCCGGTCAATCTCGTAAACCCTACGTGAGACAAAAAAACTTCAAGTCGTTGATGAAAGCCATCGACCAAGTAAGATGCAAGTCTGATATACAAGATAGTAAAGCTGGGTTTCTTCAGTATGACTGGCACTGTTCTTAAGTTCCGGCTACTAATTATGTAATTCATATTTCTCTATGAACTGTCTATGAAAACTGCTTCCCTAGATAAGATTATAATTTCCTGGATATTGCCTCCAATCAAGAGGGTCATCCCTCGTCTACTAAACTTTATTCTCAATAGACATAGTCTTGGATCACACTTTGATATTTTGATGAAGCCTTTCAAAGGCAACTTGGAACTCTTATTTAGAACACTTATGTCTATATTCAATTATTGATAGCAACTGATATCTCCAACTTTGCTGAAATCATACTAGGAGCTCCTATTCTATTAAGTGAGTCGCTATTTATTGGGATGGGAGATTTCACTGGTAAGATCGAAAAAAAACTGAGTCATGCTATGTGTTGCAACGTTGGGATGCCTTGCAAATTCAAATTGATGTTTCTGGATTGAGCCCACCTGTGACATGCAATAATGTCCGGTATTCTTAAACTGCAATATACTTGGATCTTTGGCAACTATTTCCAAAATTTGCTCATACTCGTTGGTATTTTTGCTGAGAGAATGAGCCTTTTTCACTAGATCATTTGCCTGCTGCGATGCCACGACATACTAAACACTTTGTGATGGTTTCGCTTGGCCATACACTGGCTGCGAGCTGCTGACCAACTTGGTGATGTCGAATGCTGGTGATTGAGAAGCTAACTCCACTTCTGTGTCGGAAAGGCCCACCTGGAGATTGGATAGTAATTTCTCTGCCAAAAGTCACGTATCATGACATTAGCAATTCACGTTCATCAACAGGTTCTCTCGATTTACCCAAGGATGGAGTCTAATTTGGTTTATCGTGAATCTTTTGGTGGGTTCAGGCTTCAATATAGCCTTCAAAAGTGGCCTCAATGTGTTCCCGAAATATATCCAAGGCGCTTCGTCTAGTTTACCGTAATTATCCACGTATCTTGTAAAATGGTCATCTACGCCATATGTCGGCTCTTGCCATGCTATTTGCCCTGTGAGTAACACGAACAACAAAATTCCACAGGTCCATATATCACACATAACAGGATCGTATCCTTCAAAGCACTTGGTTACTTCAGGTGCCATGTAGGGAGAAGAGCCACATCTTTCGTTTGACAATTTCTTTGGTCGTCCATTTTTCCGGTATACTGTTGCTAACCCGAAATCACCCAACTTGAGGTTTCCTTCTCCATCAAGAAATATATTTTCAGGCTTTATGTCTCTGTGTGACACTCCCTTCAGGTGGATATAATCAACGGCATTGATTAATTGCTTGAAGCAAAAATTTGCCAACTCGTCATCCATCATCAGGCTCTATTTTGTCAAACAAGTCCCCATTTTCTGCAAGCTCCATCTCCAAGTAGACCCACACGTTGTCAGTCCCAAACATGTAGAGCTCGTTCAGATGTCCAGAGCATTCCTTGTAAACACGTACCTCTAATCACACCTTCTCATCGGTGACACCCTTCGCATGCGACGACTTGCGGTGTATATACTTCACTGCAACCGTTCTGTTACGCGCCTTCCGAAGTTGGCCTGATTTCACTATAGCAAAGGAACCATGTCCTATGGTTTCTCCGACGACGAGACTCTTTAATTGGGGTGATTTATATTCTTCGAAATTGTTGAGAGCAACTTCACTCATCAACTGCTCCCATTTACAGCATTTAGTGCTTTATTTATATATTTTAATATATATATAAATATTCTTTGTTTACTGTAAATAATCGCACTGATTAGTGTATACACAAAAAATTATATCTGTCAACCTTAATTCGAAATGAAATTCTATGCCAGTATAAAGCCATTTTTAAAAGTAGGATCAACGAGGTGAGATCAATATCAGTAATATCTAGAGTTACTCATCGAATAATACCCTTTCATTTCTCGCAGCGAAAAGCTCGTTTAGAAATATGGAGAGTAATATAACACCTTTGCTGAGCCCAAGTTTGCACGACAATGACGACATAGTAACATTTATCGACTCGTACATCAAGCTGTCCCCGTTGACCAACAAAGTCAGAGAAGAGAATCCTAATCTCCAGTCTATTGAAGACAATGAGCCCAAGAGACTCCCCAGTCCGTCAATTGATGTTTCAGACATAAATCAAACGGCAGAAGAAAGCAGCACTGAAAACAAGAAACGTCATTCGAGAAGCTCGTTGCGGGACACAATTAACAGGCTTTCGCTTAGAGATCTGCACGAATCCGAGGATGACGGCAAAGAGTCGAAGAGCAAAAGATTCTCCTTTAAGCATGCGCTAGGTAAAGTCTCATCGAGGTCGTCGTCGATGCGATCTGAGCCTCATGTCTACAGAGCTACAAGTACGGCTACCTCAAGCATGATTTCTTCTGAACCCCTGGTTTCAACAAGAGAAAGGACTGATGTAAAATGTCCGTTTTGGAAGTATCACGTTCTCAAGTTCGGCAAGGATTTGTATTTAACCACGAACCCCACATTAAAGCATGTTTACTGCCGTAACGGCCCTGGATACTACGTCGAGGTACTTAGATCCAACTCAGGTAACAAGATAAAACCAAGAGATGGTTTCAGTTTAGTTTTTAGGGCAGTAGATGCTATGGACGAGGCCAATTTGAATGAGCCAATTATGACCGTCACCAGGAAACCGGATCACGAAGGAGCATATGTGACAGTTTCATTGCACTGTCTGAGGGTCATCAACGATGGGGTATTCAAACCGTCTATTGCCAAGCCATACAATGGTTTATCAATTCCATCCGTGATAAATGAAAAATACATCCCCGAAGAGATTCGTCATGACCCCAAGTACAATTTCGTGTTCAAAAATTACCAATTCAAAGACCTCAACAATCTTAAATGGAATGTGGGTTCGATCCCCAGGGTGAAGAGAAGCAAGATGAAAAAGTTTAGAGGTAGAGTTGCAAACTTGCAAAAAAATGTGCTCGAAAAGGACGAACTCGACGAAGAGGATCCAGAGTATTTGAAGCTAATTGGAAAGAGATACATATATTTTCACAAGAGCTTCATTGATGGGCCACCGTTCGATACCCTGGGCCATCAAAAGGAAAGAATCTTTCTCGAAGACACCAAGGGGGACGAGGATATCCCCCCAGTTCTCGGTCTTTTCAGACCCTATGAAAGTAAGGTCCACAAAAAGATCATTCATTCACTTAACAAAGGAATGAACATGTTCAATCAAAAGCAGTTCCCTTCGAGCCGTATAAATAGCGAAAGTTTGGATCATGATATCGGTGCAGGCTCCGAGATCCGCCGCTATTACATACCAAGTGACGGTCTCTACGATCAAAGCGATTTGTCTGATGATTCTCCCGACGATAACACACTAGGTTGGCTCACCATGTACGAGAGTCGTTATCTCGAAGGTCCAGAAAATCAAGGTTTGTTCGATGTAATCGTTGGCTTAACCTTGGCTGCTGGTATGGAAAGGATGACCGAACAATGACAGTTAAGTGTTATTTCATCAATGGATATCATGGCATGTTAAAACCCCCTATTTATTTCATAATAAGTATACGATATTCCGCTCATCGCGCAGGCAGCCCCTTTGATGTAATATAACGCGCGTTTCAATTAATTTCATTATTTCATGTTTTCTGATAAGGGGAACCTTAAAACTTTAACTTCCGTTCAAAGAATTTAATTTGAAACCAAATTTGCTTCAATGACGTTGGATATCAGCGACTTAGAGGATAATGCACCTCTTCTTGATGAACACGAAGGAGATATCATTACATTCTGCCCAAATTCAAGACAAACATTTAGAATCTGTTTGAATTTGAAGAATCTAATTGACAAAGTTATCCCCATTGTATTCAAGGAAGAGGAGGTAGTGTCAAACAACTCGCCAATAATCAATGAGCTGGTTATAGATTTGGTTTACAGAGCTGCTGGGGGGAAGGGCAATGGAAAAGCTGGCACTTCATCTTACAAGTACAGGGCATCGCTTGTGTTCTGTTTGTTGAAAGTGTGCGATTGGTATTGGCAACAAGCAGAATTTGAGTTGTATGATAATGAACTTTACAACTTGAGAGCTACCACTGCTCAGCACTTAGCTTCAGTAATCATTGAGAACACAAGAGACGACGAGTACCTTGTCCTCAATATGTTGTGCCATAGGTATCAAATTCACTTAAACGGAGTAGAAGCGGAGCCGGTCAGTGCTTTGGAACTTGCGGTTGATATGCACTCTACCATAGTGATTGGATCTTCTGGATACCAAAGATGTATCAAATGGTTGTGGAGGGGTTGGATTCTCCAGTCGTCGAGCAATCCACATGCTTACGTCACTTTCAAGGGTGTTGCTTCGACTTCTATCAGAGCACACTTTAGTCCCTCGAGAATCAAAACTCCTATGTATCAAAATACCTTGGAGATTTTTTTCAGTATCATTTACTTGATTCTTTACACGATAATACTCAATAGTCACCCCAGAACAACTGATGCGTTGGATGTTTTCGAGGCAATATTCTATATATTCACCATTGGTTCAATAGTCGATGAGATCATCAAGCTTTATCATGTTGGCTGGTTTTATGTGAGTTTTTGGAACGTCTTCAATGACTGTATGTACATTCTAGTTTCTGTTTCTGTTGGTTTGAGATTCTTTAGCTTGGATGCACATGGTGCTACACGAGAGAAATATGATGAAATCTCCTTCCGTATCTTATCATGCGCTGCCCCGTTTATGTGGACCAGGTTGCTTTTGTATTTGGATGCTCAAAAGTTTGTTGGAGCAATGATTGTCGTCGTGAAAACTATGATGAAAGAATCAATAATCTTTTTTGTTTTGTTATTTGTTGTGATCATTGGATTTTTGCAAGGCTTTTTGGGATTGGATGCTTCTGATGGTAAGAACGAAGCTACCAAAAACATTTTCATATCGTTGATCAAGTCTGTGGTTGGGGGTTCTGATTTCGTCGACGTTGCGAAGTTAGCACCTCCTTATGCCTCTGTCTTGTATTATATGTACTCATTTCTTTTGACGGTTATTCTTATGAACATTTTAGTGGCCTTGTACTCTACTGCTTATGCAGAGATTGTTGAAAATGCAATGGATGAGTACTTCGCTCAAGTTGCTCAGAAAACTTTGAGATACATTCGTGCCCCAGATCAAGATCTTTACGTGCCTCCGCTTAATATTATTGAGTTGATTACTTCTCCGTTGTCGTTTTTCACATCCAAGAAATTTTTCAAGCTGTTCAATTACTATGCCATGCTTGTTATTTACTCTCCGATTCTCGTTTACATTACGGCCTACGAGATCACAGTGGCTAGAAGAATCCAATACAACAGGTACAAGGGATTGTCAGATGACGCAAACGAAGTTGATACCGAGTGGGACTTGACAGATGGCTTTTCCAGCGACGTCACCGATTCTCTTGAGAACAACCCAATTGACGCGCACGATGTGCAAGTGGATCGTGCCATTTCAGAGCAGAGAGAGGGCGAGGATCAGGATCCAGAATTCAGGATCGACTTGAAGCAGTTCAATGATGATATTGAAAAGGCAGTGAAACCAGTTGAAAAAGCAAGCAAGGCCGGCATCAAGTGGGAGTACTACGAGCTCTACTCGAAATTAGACTACTTAACATCCTTGGTAGAGACTGTTGTCAGGGAAAACAAAGACCTCAAAGAGCAGCTCGATGCCAAAAAGTAATGTACTGTGATCCGTAAGCTAGGTAGATATTCATACGTGTAATCGATCCTTTGGTTGTCTCGCTACCCTTGCCGCAAATTGTAGGGCCATCCGAGCCACCGCGCACCGAGCCTTTTGTTCCCCGGCCTGTATATAGTACGAATGGCACGAGACTGATGAGATGCTTGAACAAGACCTCCAGCCAATATGTTCAGCTATTGCACGCATAGAAGGAGCTAAGACTCGGATTTCTCTCCACAGGAATCTGCGGACAAATCTCTTGACTCGCTCGCTGTCAGTCATTACCAAACATCCGGACATCAATTTCTTCACTAAGTATTATGTTTCGAATAATTTGAATTTTCTTGCAATGCGAAAGATTCAACCTGGAAAGTACATGAAAGAAAATTTAGAGTTAGTGAGGAAAACAATTGTCAATCGTAGTAACAGGTAATCACAAGACAAACAAGTGCTGGGCTCAGGTGATTACAATGTCAGAGGATTCCATAGGGCAGATAGATAATTCCCATTTCAGGAATGGTAATGATATACATTTTGACTATGGCGCAGAGAGGAGTAGTACGCCGGTGTTGAAGTCAGGCACTGGTTCTAGCGGCAAGAAAAAGAAGAAGAAAAACAAGAAGAGCCACGACGTTGGGAATGGCATCCATGCCACATTGAACAATCCTGATGAGGAGTACCCTGCATCGCGGGTGATCAGACAAACGCCAGATGGAAATGTGATAGTGGAGAGCTTGGACGATAAGAGTGTGCACCATCATGACCACACACATAATAGTTCGGCAAATCTATGGGACAATGCTACTCTCGAGGAGCAAGAGAACTTAAGGAAGTTTTGGGAGTCTTTGGAGGAGTCTGAGAAGATGAAGCTCGTACAGATAGACAAAAAGGCCATAATGGAGTTGTTTCGAGACGAAATAAAGTCTACCAGTCAATCACATCATTCGGGCAACCCTGCGCAGTCTCTGGTAGGTAACGTCAATGCCTCAGGATGCAGCTGCTCTTATTGTGGAAGGAAAAATAGCATTATTGAGGATGAACTTGAAAACATTTACGATAATCACTTTGACGATATCATTGATTTCATACATGAAGTGAGAGATATCAATGATTTGAATGCATTGCCTGGTCTTTTATTTGGCGGATTTCATATGTTGGAGCAGGAACACAAGCTTCAGAAACGACAAGAAAAGCATAAACATAGTCATAGTGGAAGTTGTGCCGATGTGAGCCACCAACACAATAATGAAGAAGACAACCTTCACTCAAAATTTCATCAAAACAAAAAGAGAGATATAAGAGAAGTACATGACGCGCTTAACCCTTCTATACGAACAACTTCGGCAAATGATATTGATTCTTCCGAAATGAGTGAGGAACAAGAAGCTTTCAACAGGCTACTTGATCCCAAATTATATGAGGCATTGGAGGGACTTGATTTGGAAAAAATCAAGCAAGACTCGACTTCAGATAATCAAATGAACCTCGCAGATAAAGCAAACTCTTTGAGGGAAATAATACGAGATTTTCGGAAGGCGGATAAAGACCAACTTGAAAAAGGGATGGCATTCCTACAAGGTGTGGGCAAAGCATTTTCTGATGACCGGAAAGGTAAAAGAACGGGAAATTTCACTGATGAAATTTCACTGGGATTGTCAAAATTTGCAGAGGATTTATTGAAGAACGATGGGAACACTTTCATTGATATGTTAGAGTCTTTGTCTGAATCGAAGACTGAAAGAGCAGATATATTGAGGGAAGGGGGTGAAGCAAATTTCAGTCTCAATAATACCAATATCGCCAACGGCCTTGTTAGGCCTGAAATAAAGAGCATACAAGAGGATATTGAGAAGTTTGTCAACCTTCAATCCAACGAACAATCTGAAGCAGCGGATTCGAGCTTGAGAGAGATTCACGAGGACAATTATTTCACAAATGACGTAATAGTAGAAAATAATGATAGCTACGACGACCACGAAGATGCAGATGCCCATGATGATGAAGAGGACGTGGAGGACGATGAGATTGAAGAAGACGAAGATGAAGACGTAGAAGGTGACTTCAGCGATACTGAATCTGAGATATCAGAAGAGGAGAAAATGCAAGAAATTCGTAGACTATTCTTGATACAGGTGATAAAGTTGTTTCAAGAACGGTTGAAAATCGCATACAAAGAAAAACTTTCAAGGGATCGCACCCAGATGTTAATCGATGAGTTGGAGGCTGAGGAGAATGCAAAGAAAGAAAAAGAGTTGAAGAAACTCAAACAGAAGGAAAAGGCCAAGGAAAAAAAGAGGTTACAGCATCTTGCTAAAGAGGAAGAACGAAGAAAGAAAGAAGAGGCCCAACGTTTGAAGGAGGAAGAAGAAAGGAAAAAACAAGAAGCTTTCAAAGCGGAGCAGAAACGTAAAAAGGAAGAAGCTAAGCAAAAGAGAGAAGACGCTAAGAAGAAGAAATTAGAAGAGTTGAAGCGGAAAGAGGAAGAGAATAAGAAGAGATTAGAAGCTTTAAGGTTGAAAGAGGAGGAAGCTCGAAAGTTGAAGGAAGAACGTAAAAAGAAGGCAGAGGAAGAACGGAAAGTCAAAGAAAAAGAAAGAGCTGATCAGGAGCGTAAGATTAGGGAAGAGAGGGAGCGCAAATTGAAAGAATCAATACTTGAGAGACAAAAAATTGAAAAACAAGTTGGAGATAAAAAGAATCAAAATCTTCACGATAGTGGTTTCAAAGAAATCTCTGTTCAAGCCAATGTTAAACTTGACGATGATGACCTACCTTCCAACCTAGTTTCATGGCTGGCAGATAGAAACACATCCCTATCTCACGATCCTTTCAATCCTGAACATATAAACGACTCATTACCTACAACTAATCCGCTTCTAGATCAATTAGTCCAATCAAGAACAACATCCCTCTCGTCAACCTCATCCACTGCTCCCCCTGTCAGTGCACCATATACAACAGAACCCAAACCCTCTTTGATGTCGCCAGGATTGTTCAACACACCTTCAAGCGCCTTACCTAACTCGATGTTGTCGCAGTCAACTATAGCCTCGCCTAGCTTGCAACCGGCCATGTTGAGTAGTCCTTGGGGAGTTCAAGGTAGCGCAGGGACTCATTCTCAGTATCAGTCTCAGCCGCTTCAACTGAACTCTTTCAGACCGTTCAATGGTTTGGGTGGAACGGAAGCCACGCCATTAGCTACGAAGAGCAATCTCACATCCATAGTTTGGAATCCTAATACATCGACCCGCAGCAGTTCTATCTGGGGAAATGGAAATCATTCTGGGTCTATATGGGGCAATAATACCAATGCAACCATCAACCAAACGCCAGATCTTGAGTTTTTGCAATTGACGGTAGTCAACGCTTTCCAAATATTGCAAAATTCCGGTCAACTCGAGTTCGGCGTCGCACCATGTCTCAAGTTGTTCCAGCAGACAAAGGTACTTCTCGGCCATGATAACCTCACCTTGAACCAGTTCCTCAAAGCTTGTCATACATCTTCCAAGTACGTTTTTGATTTTGTTTACGATGACTTTGGTACGGTCACCCACATAAAAGCCCAGTTGCAAACGGCCTCGTCCATCATGTCCCCGGCACCTCCCTCCGAGAGTGGCCCTCCAATTCCAATTTTACCATACACTCATACCACAGATACTTCGACTCTTTTAGGCTCTCTTGTCGAAAATCCCAACATTGACCCAGCCAATGTTGGGGGGAGTCCGTGGAACTAGTTCCTCTTCATAAATAGTTGTAATTAAATTTGTGACACAAAACTTTGTGATTATATGTAGTGGCTATGTCATCTTTCATCCGTAAATCTACAGGGGAATAAGAAGCTCCAACGCGAGCCAAACGATATGACTGATGAACGGCTTGAAAGTGGCAGCTGTGCCGCAGCTGCCAAACAGTCTGTCGAGAATATTGACAATTGACTTCCAGAGCTTCCTGCTCAATTTTTGGCCATACGCACGTGGGGGTTCTTATCGCACCTCGCTAAAAACGTAAAGGCCTGTCAAAGTCGTTGCAAGAAAAGCTCCGTCCCCATACATCACTACCTCGCTTCCCATTAAATATTGTAGCTACTCGCTAATTTCCTCTGTAAATCAGTGCCTATCACTGTCTCACACTGCCTGACACTGCCTCACACTGCCTGACACTGCCTGACATTAGTTCAGATGTGCAGCACAAGTAAGCTGCTTTAAGTAATCATAGTGCAAATGCTCTGTCTTTCTCGTAGATAGGTGTAAGCTTTCGAGCGATTGGATGGCAAATCAATTACCCTTGAATAAGCTTCTTTCTTGGCGGTTCTTGGGGGGGGGGGGATTTCAAACACAAAAATTGGTGTCAAGAAATTCGTGGTGGTGATCACCTGCTATTGCCGAGCGATGGCGATGGCTATGCCGCAGTCTAATTTGGTATATTACAGTTTTGTCCCTGTATATCGATCACTAATTTTTATATTCTAGAAGGAACATATCGTATTACATTACTTAACGTAGGTAACGTTAGTAACTGACAGCAGGGATATGGTATATAGACAAGACGAAAGTCGACAAACTCAAAATTTCGACTACCAACCACCTGAAATGGTAGAGATGTCGAATTACCCTGATTTTGCAAACGACTCTTTCGGGGATCAAGAAATGCCCCCCATGCAACCAGAAGCTGTTCATAGACGCGGCTTACTGAGGGTAAAAAGTTGGCTCATTGGAGGATACAATAGAAGCATAGCACCCTACTCGGGTTACTTGTTGTTGCTTGTGTCTCAGTTTTTCAATTCCATAATGGTGGTGACATGCAAACTTTTGGAAACAGATGGAGACCTAAATACTCAGCTCAATCCTCTGCAAATCTTGTTTGCAAGGCTGATTATCACATTTGTTTGTTGTATGTTGTATATGCGTGTCACAAATTCCGTCCCTTATGCACCTTGGGGTCCCAAGCATTTGCAGCGCCTTTTAGTACTTAGAGGTGTAATGGGTTTCACAGGAGTATTTTGCCTTTACTTCTCATTGCAGTATTTGAGTCTCTCAGATGCGATTGCCATTACTTTTTTGGTTCCTATGGTCACTGCCCTTTTGGCCTACATTATTTTGCATGAGCGTTACTCGTTGATTGAGGCCATATGCTCCTTGTTATCTCTTGTTGGTGTTTTGTTGATTGCAAAACCAGACTTCATATTCGGGGTCGAATCTGATGCTGAGAATAATGGTGATGAGTCTATTGAAAGTTCATCTACACAAAAGAGATTGATCGCTACTGGCTTCGGGCTATTAGGTGTATTGGGTTCCTCATCAGTGTATATATTATTGAGAAAAATCGGTAAGCAAGCACATCCTTTGATTGCAGTCAGTTATTTGTCCTTGATTTGCTCTGTGATTTCAATTGGATCTATAGTTGTCGTTCCTTCGTTGCATTTTCTTCTTCCAAAGAGTGGTCATCAATGGTTGTTGTTTCTTTTGATTGGTCTCTCTGGATTTTTGATGCAGTTCTCTTTAACTGCCGGGGTACAAAGAGTCACAGCAGGGAAAGCATCTATGATGGCTTACACTGGTATGCTATTTTCAATATTCTGGGATTTGACCGTATGGAATCATTTACCTGGATTCCTAAGCTTATTGGGTATTCTTTTAATTATTGTGAATGCCGTGACGGCTTCTAGATACAATCGTATTGAACCTCCTCCGGATGTGGAAAGAGTGGTGGATAATCTTGATTATCATAAAATCAAATTTGTACCAAGTAACAGTGAAGAGATTTCATTGAATGATTTCGTCGTCACGGATGAAGAAGATGGTCCTCCGCTCGAAACAAGAGAAAATAGAACGGATCTGACAGCGACAAATATGCACTAATATTTGAAAATGGAAACTCACTTTCCAAAATATGAGGCTCACACCACGAGTTTCTTATAAACATTTTATATTTCTCTGGGGTAGTATACCATTTTGTTGACGATTAATAGGATTTATTGATTATATAGATGAGATAGACTCTTGTATCAATGAGACGACTTATAAATCATTCAACCATTGTAGTTCGTTTCTTATGCTGTTCAATATCATGAAGTTCTCGTTGATTTTTTCCGTGCTAGTTACAAGTTCACTACTTGACCTTGTCAAATCCTTCAAATTATTAATAAGTTTTCTCGAATTGTTTAGGTTCACCTCTACATATTCCACTTTCAATACATCATTGTTGTCTGGATTAGATGGAAGTGCTCTAATTGATGAAACCCACTTGGGTAGATGTGATGATTGGGTGACTCCTTGTGAGTGACTTCTATATCTTGTCCCTTGCGACTTTGAATCAGAGGAGTTCCTCGATTCTGAGTCCGCTCTTTCGTTTCTCAGCATCTCATTTAATCATCTAAAGATATTATACAAACATAAAAATTCAGGGTGAATTTTAAAATGAGATATCTTGTGAAAACAATTGTTACTTTTACATATTTTATCGCGATATGCAATAAAAAAATACTTATTAAGTTAGTTCTACTATACTAGTCTGTCATGTTTCCATATAGCATTCACATCCAAAGGCAAGTGCTGAGTTTCAACTTTCTCTGTTACCCAGTTATCATCAAGTTCTTTCAAGAACTTAGATAAAGGATCTGGATACCATCTCTCTCCAGAAAAGGTGAAAAACCCCAAGTGCCCTCCCTTTGAAGTAGTGACCAATGTGAGATAGGGATTCGTGGCAACCTCCAGATAAGGAATACTTCTATTTCCGGTTATTGGATCATCGACTGATGCAAGTAAAACAGTGGGAACCCTGATTCTGTTCAATCTTTGATTGGGAGATGCATGTCTGTAGTATTCATCTGCAGAGTTGAAGCCCATCAATTTTGAAGTGAACTCGTCATCAAAGTCCCTCAAAAACTTTAGATCAAATTTTTCTGGGTTTTTCTTGTACTCTTCTATCAGAGTGTGGAACTTTAACTCTGTTTTGTAGTTCTTTTCAAGAAGTTTCACTAAGTTTTGACACATAATCGGCGAATAAGCAAATTTGCCAAAAAAATGATTGTTTATGAAGAGGGAGCTGTCAATAAAGTCATATGGACATGCAATGACAACAGCTCCTTTTATGTTTTCGTAAACGTCGTCACCCTCTTGACCAAGGTAGTTCGATAGAATTGCACCACCCAAGGAAAATCCAACCAAGTAAATTCTTTTGTTGGGCCATTTGGGCTTGATATGCTCGTTTATCAAATATCTTAGGTCATTGGTCCAGACCCCGTTGAAGAGTTGTGGGGAAGTTATGGTGTGCTGAGCGCAACCTCTAGAATTCAAAACCAAAGCGTCAAAGTTGTAAGGCTCATTAGTGATCTTCAGAAGGAAAGCTCTAATATAGGTCTCATGAGATCCACCTGAGAGACCGTGCAACGCAATCACGAGGGGTTTATCATCATCTTTAAGAATTTCTTTCTCCTTTGAGGGATCAAGATAATATGTCCTTGGTGGAAGCTCATTCTTTTGCAATTCTGGTCGAAAATTCTCACTGTCTGTTGTGTCGGCATTGACGGATTCCATGACGACGTGATCAATAGCAAAAGTACTCTCCCCGTTATGGTGGTCGTAGTGTAACTGCTCTCCGCTCGGTAAACTATATGTTTTGGCTTCCATTATCAAAACTCTTCTCCTATAGTGAATCTTATCAATGTTTTCGAAATTGCCCAATGATGTATAGGCGGTCTGTACATGCCCAGATAGCAACAAAGGGTTAACATAAAAAGTAAAACCATCGTGAAGTTCAGGAACCTTCTCCTCAAAAATCTTAGAAATGGTCTGGCTTTCGCTACCTTCTGCTGTGTTTTTGGGTTTGAACGTCACCGGATGTTTGGGCAAAAAGTTTCTCACCTCCGACTTGAGAATACTCAATTGCATTTCTATTTACACCGTTATTGCTGCTCCAGACCTAACTTGCAGCCTTTTTCGATATGATATATAAGAGCTATGCTGTTTGAGTGGCTGGCATTGTTAACCGCAACATAACATCCGAGGTGCTCTATGTGCACACCATCACGCATTAAGCATGGAGGTATTTCCCAGAGGCGATAAGATTGTGTAACCTATATATACAAGGGTGTTGCCACTTATATATAAGCTTACGAATAACCTTCATAAGAATAGATACACAGATACAACTCTACATAATGAAGGGCAGTATCTCAGGACTCATCGCAATTGCTTCAGCTCTCTTCACTCTCGGTGAAGGAGCCAAACACTCGGCCAAGATGACCAGAATTCCTCTCCAAGATACTTTGGACCCCTCCAAGTTCAACGACTATAAGACGGCTATTTCTCAAAAGTATGTTAGTCTTTTTAATGCCGCCACCGGGAATTCCGAATCTGTTGTTCTCGGGAAGAAAGAGGGAGACAATTCTGACCAAGTCCCCTTCTTGTCTGCTGAGTCTAGCCACGATGCCCCATTGAGCAACTACTTGAATGCGCAGTACTTTACCGAAATTGAAATCGGTTCCCCAGCTCAAACATTCAAGGTTATTTTGGATACCGGCTCCTCGAATTTGTGGGTTCCATCTCAAGATTGCTCGTCTTTAGCTTGCTTCTTGCACTCAAAGTACGACCATGACTCTTCCTCCACCTACAAGGCAAATGGCACTGAGCTGCAACTCAACTATGGTAGTGGTTCTGTCGAGGGTTACGTCTCCCAAGATCTCTTGTCTATCGGTGACTTGACCATCCCTAAGCAGGACTTTATTGAAACGACCAGCGAACCAGGTTTGGCTTTTGCTTTCGCTAAATTCGATGGTATCTTTGGTTTAGCTTATGACACCCTAGCTGTGAATAAGGTTGTTCCTCCAGTGCAAAATGCTCTCAGTCAAGGTCTTTTAGATGAGGCGCAATTTGCTTTCTATTTGGGTGATGTCTCCAAAAACGAAGAGGATGGCGGTGTGGCTACATTCGGAGGTTACGACGAATCTTTGTTTTCAGGAAAAATCACATGGTTGCCAGTCAGAAGAAAGGCCTATTGGGAAGTTACTTTTGATGGGCTTGGTTTGGGTGATGAATATGCCGAGTTGACGTCAACTGGTGCCGCCATTGACACTGGTACTTCTTTGATTACCTTGCCGTCCTCCTTAGCCGAAATAATTAACGCCAAAATTGGTGCCACAAAATCCTGGTCAGGTCAATACCAGATTGAGTGTGATACCAGGGATAACTTGCCAGACTTTACCTTCACTTTCAATGGCTACAACTTCACCTTGTCCGCATATGACTATACATTAGAGGTCGGTGGTTCGTGTATCTCTGCATTCACTCCAATGGACTTCCCAGAGCCAATTGGTGACTTGGCTATAGTGGGAGATGCATTCTTGAGGAAGTACTACTCTGTCTACGATTTCAAAAAGAATGCGGTTGGTTTGGCTCTTGCAAAGTAAGCTGAGCATGTCTTTCTTGAAGCTATACCCCTTTGTTTTGTGTTTCAGAAGTATCCTATCTCCAGCTAGTAGAATACAATAAGTTTATATGAAAATTAAAGTTCTTTATTACGACTTTGTAGGCATGGTTCCCCAAAATCGCATTTCGAAAAAACCGCAAAAATGGCTGGATGAGCGCGGCTGCGAAATCTTGGAGTTGATACCAGCCAGCCACGTTTGAGATCAAAATCATTTAGAGATAACTGATCCTTACTACCTTGTTTGACTTATCTATTATGATTTTTTTGTTTCTTTCACAACCTCCCATCTATTATGGAGGATTTAGCAATTAGGCAAAAACTCGGGGTGGCTACAGACCATCCTGAGCACATAAAGCTCTTCGCAAATCAAGAGATACAAAAGAGCCCTAAAAAACTGGAGACCACTTCAACTTCCACCAGTTCGTTACCAATATCATTTCCACCGTACTTGTATATGATGGATCAAGAAAATTCGTATGATACAGTGAATCTACTCCTCAGTAATCACAACACACCAAGGTATTCCAATACTTCACATCCGAATGATCAACGATCTTCAGTAACTCAAGGAAGTCCAGTTCCATCTCAAGAAATCTTTAACCAAGTTCCAAAAAGGTTCTCTCACTTTATTGATAATCAAATTCGTTCCAGCTATTACGACATATTCGATGAACTATCTGTGGAATCCTCCATGAGAAGCTCCCCAACATCTAATGACTTAGTTCCGGGTGAGTCAAAAGAGAAATTGATTCAAAGAGAATTGCTAGGTAACTCATCTAGTTCTTCCAAATTTCTGAACAGAGAAACCTTCAGCACAATAAGTTCACAAGCAACGATTTTCTCAACTCGTTTTGGAAATGAGTTGTTTCTGAAAAGCTCGAGAGCTAAGAGGAAAAGAAAACCATTAATGCACTCCACTCAGAATGAGGAACCTTCTCTCTCGAGAAGAAGGGCTATAAAACATAAAGAGGGTGGTTGGGCTTATAGGTTGAAGTTGAGGTTGAAACGTTTATTCAAAAAGTTCAAATTATTCAAACTCAACAACTTCAAAGTCAAATCCAAAAGAGCAAAGCCTCAATCTTCTGTTTATAGCAGAAGAAGTCTGCTCAAAAGAAATTTCAGCAAATCGTTGAGAGAAGCATCCAACAAAAGTTCAATAAGATCGGTGGTGAGGTCGAAGTCATTGCTCAAAACAAATAAAACCCATCAGAAACCAACTCAGCTCAGTAACATCCCTAGCATTGATGATGAGTCTCGAGTAGTTAGATCGGTTTACCATAAACCACCACTGAGCTCCACCATCAATTTGAATGAGCATGCTTTATTGGAGTCTATTTCAATGAATTCTCCTCATAATGTCGATTCAAAAAGCAACAAGTTCAAGCCATCAAAACTTGAAAGTGATAATGAAACAATCAGTTCCGTACCACCTACCCCACCTCCTCATCTCATCCGTGATGGTCTAAGAGATTACCTGGTAGGAGGTCATGACGTGGTAGATCTTTGGCGCAATTATTTGAGTATGGTCCTATATAAAAGGGTTCAATTAAGACAAGAAATTCATATATTCCAATCGTTATTGGCAAGTCAAGATTCATCAGATAACACAATGTTCCAACAGGAAGAGCTTTACAGGGCTCAAAAAGCTACGTCTGATCAATCGTCGTCCTTGTCTCGAAGAAATACAGATCAAGAACTTGATACAAGAAGCGTTTCCACAGAATCAACAAACTTGGAAAGTGAGTTTGGTGATATTTTTGTCGATCCGCCCGTTGAAGAAGAGTTCAAGAGGACATATCACAGGAGATCCATTCTAGGTGGAATGCTAGACTATGAGTCCAACTCTGAAGAGCTGTCTTTGAACGGTCTGTCCTCATCTACCAATGACAATGTTACCGAAGAAGAACAAAATGATGTGAGCCCGAACAACTCCATTATTCATTTTGGAAAGAACAGCACGTTCGAAAGATATGGAACTGTAATAAGAAGACCTCAAAAAGTTTTCACTTACCTGAATTAAACGAAAAAGTTTAAATCAAATATACATTAGTTATTTATCAATATATACAAGTAATAACGGTACGAAAAGTCGATGACACACATTAAAGTTATGTACAACTTTCTTCATTTATCAGGGGATCACTAGAATGAACTCTAGTGGTCACTTAGTTCTTTGGTTCTTCAGAACCGCTACTTTCGTTGTTTTGGTTCTCGTTGTTCTTGTATAACTTCTCAAAGACCTTCAAAGATTCGTTTTGCAACTCTTCAGTCTTGGTCTTTAACTCAGCGCTGTCGACCTCCTCAGAGCCTTGGGCCTTGACAACGAGTTCTCTCAATTCGCCAACCAAAGCTCTGACTTTGTCAGCATCAGCAGCATCAAGCTTGTCCTTGAACTCGTTCAAAGAGTTTTCAGTATCGTTACATAATTGATCGGCTCTGTTGGCAGTTTCAATCGCTTCTCTTCTTGCCTTGTCAGATTCTGCGAATTTCTCAGCATCATTAACCATTTGTTCGATCTCAGATTCGGACAAACCAGAAGAACCAGCAACGGTAATGGAAGCATCCTTGTTGGAAGCCTTATCACGAGCAGAGACCTTGATAATACCATCAGTGTCAATGTCAAAAGTGACTTCGATTTGAGGGACACCCTTTGGAGCTGGTGGAATACCAGATAAAGTGAAGTTACCAATCAACTTGTTGTCTCTAGTCAATTCTCTTTCACCTTGGAAAACTCTGATTTCAACGGAAGTTTGACCAGCAGATGCGGTTGAGAAGATTTGAGACTTCTTAGCAGGAATAGTAGTATTCCTAGAAATCAACCTAGCAAAGACACCACCCATAGTTTCAATACCTAACGACAATGGGGTGACATCCAACAAGACGACATCAGTGACGTCACCAGCCAAAATACCACCTTGGATAGCAGCACCCATAGCAACAGCTTCATCTGGGTTGACAGCCTTGGATGGTTCTTTACCGAAAATAGACTTGACGGTATCAACAACCTTTGGCATTCTAGACATACCACCGACCAAAATGACTTCGGATACATCGGATGTTGATAATGAAGCATCCTTCAAAGCCTTCTTACAAGGTTCAATTGTTCTCTTGATCAATGGTTCAACCAAGCTTTCGAATTGGGATCTTGAAATCTTTTGGTTGATATGCTTAGGACCAGAAGCATCAGCGGTGATAAAAGGTAAGTTAATTTCCGTAGAAACGGTAGAGGATAATTCAATCTTTGCCTTCTCAGCGGCTTCTCTGATACGTTGGACAGCCATTCTATCCTTCTCTAAGTCGATACCGGTTTCCTTCTTGAAGTTATCAACGATGTTTCTTACGACAGCGATATCAAAGTCTTCACCACCCAAGTGAGTATCACCATTAGTAGACTTGACCTCGAAAACACCAGCACCAATATCCAAAATGGAGATATCAAAGGTACCACCACCTAAATCGAAAACGGCAACGACTTCACCGTCGTTCTTTTCTAAACCGTATGCCAATGCAGCAGCGGTTGGTTCGTTAACAACACGTAAAACGTTCAAACCAACAATCTTACCGGCATCTTTGGTAGCTTGTCTTTGAGCGTCATTAAAATAAGCAGGACAGGTAACAACAGCATTCTTAACTGGCTTACCCAAGTTGCTTTCAGCAGTTTCCTTCATTTTGTTCAAGACGAAACCACCGATTTGTTGAGGAGAGTAACTTTGACCTCTAGCCTCAATCCAAGCATCGCCATTGTTGTGCTTCACAATCTTGTATGGGACTTGATTCAAGTCTCTTTGAACCTCTTGATCTTCGAAACGACGTCCAATCAAACGCTTAGTGGCGAACAAAGTGTTTTCGGGGTTGACGACAGCTTGACGCTTGGCTGGAATACCTACCAATCTTTCACCTTCTTTAGTGAAGGCAACAATAGATGGTGTGGTTCTACCACCTTCAGAGTTTTCAAGAATTTTTGGGACCTTGCCTTCCATGATAGCAACAGCTGAGTTGGTGGTACCTAAATCAATTCCGATAACAGGTCCGCCTGGAGCAGCCGAAGAGTTAGCACGGGTGAGACCCGGGACACGACGACTAATGTTTTTTAAGGAGTTTCTGGCAGCTAACATATTTAAATTCTGTTTAGACCTTAATAACAAGACTATGCTAACGGAAGTGAAAAAAGTGATTGTCGTTACATTATTAAATGAAAATTTTAATATGGTCGTGTCCTGATGAACAATTTTTGGAAAGTTCCAGAAAAACTGTTCAGCTTACTTGAACTCATATAATATTTTATTAGGCTAATTGCTAGAATACATTGTAAATTGATTGAACTGGACCCAACAGTGGCAGATGTGATCTTCACTAATCGAATAAGTATCAAAAGTAAAGTAACACGAGATCAAGCCATAGTTAAAAGAGCCATTGAAATAAATGCAAGTACGAAAAGTACTTGTGAGAAGATTGAATTTACATAGTGGAAATCAATCAGCTGATCAAATCAGGTGGTAAGTTTCCGTTCATGACCCAGGTTAAAGACTTGTCACCTCTAAATTCTTCTATGTACCTGATGATTTCTTCTGCTCCTTTATCGTACTTCTGCATTCCTCTCGTAATTGCATCACAAAGCTTTTTACGTCTCTGGTACCTTTTTGACTCTTTGGACCTAGAGTCACCCCTCCATTCATGTTTACCGTATTTGCTGTCCATCTCACAAAGAGGTGGCTGGCCTCGGAAACCTTTAGTGAACTCGTCGTGTATCTCCTTGACTGTCATTGGATTATGGAGAAAGTCTATAGTAATTTTGGGCTTTTTACCAGATGAGAGCGAGTCACCAAACAGAGAATGCTCGTGCAGAGTGTCATCGTTATCTCTTCTTTTGGAATAAGATCTTTTTCTGACTTTATCCGGGTGCCTTTGTGCCTGAGCAGCCACTGCAGCCACGGCGACATCATGCAAAGCTGGGTCCATATTACTATCAATATGAACAGGTTGTGAGGTCAAATCTTGCCCTGGAATATGCAGTTGAACTTGATCACGCACCTGCTGCTCGACTTGGTCTTGAACCAGTTGCTGTACATCATCCACCTGGTGGTCAACTTGATGATGGACTTGTTTCAGGACATCATTACTGTGTTCTATTTCATTGTCCTGGATAGCTTGTAACGAACTTAAAATGGCATGTTGATTCTTGTTTTCGAAAAAGTCTGACATCAAGGCTGTTAATTTTTCTATCTTGTTGTTTTGGTAGTCGAAAACATGTCTTAGATATGAGAGCTCTTGATTTATTGCTCCTAATTTTTCGTTCTCTATTTTGCTGACTTCGTCTTGTAACTTTGCAAAGCTCTCTTGAATATAGTTGGCTGAAAAGACATTTACGTCCACTTCACCCCTTTGGTGACTATTGCCTGCGCTCTCAAACTTTTCATTCCTTAAACTTTCAAGTCTTCCAGAATTATCCAATTCCTCTGGATTAGTAGCCATCTCCTCCATGTCAACAGCTTAAATCTTTATGATTGCAAAATGTCGGAAAATTCTTATAATCACAACAAGATAAATAAACAAGAGACTTTTTTCTCAATTATTGATGATGGTATTTGACATTTTTGTATCCTGTATATAATCATTATGGGAAAGACATGATTACTTTTATCGTAATAGTTTCTATAATATTAGAAATAATAATTTAAACCTGAAAATGAGTCACACTAGAGCATTGATTCAATTGTGTATATGACTTCTATGGATTACTTTCAGGAACTTTGGAAGGACCTCGAGAAAAAAGTCTCATACTCGATGTAAGGGGTCCGAGTTAATGATGGGCCGAAAAGTACTAGAATGCCGATGCAGAATCCTTCCTGATTCATATAGATAACACGACATTTGCCAGTACCTCCGTAGTTTTTCTCCGTGATTTCTCTTAAATGGTCTAAGTTCAGCGATCTTGGTAAAAACAATCCATAATTTTGAGAGTACTTTGACATTCTTTCACAGAGCCAATCTACTGAAAATGGTTCCATTGTATGCAAATTGAAAGCTTCCTTTCCTCTTTTGTAAGATGGGCCACCCCAAGGTGGCGAACAAAATACGAAGTCGAAAGGGCGTGATGCTTTGTTGGCGATTCCATCTGGAATCCATGATATGTTCACGCTGCCATCCTCCATGGGCTCAGACAATTCACGCCAGTCGCCGACTACGGGCCATATTCTGTCACTAACTTTGTATACCGCCGCGTTGTTTAATGTACATTTAACATTTATTGCTTTGATATCTATGGCTCCAACTGATCTACAATACCTCGCAAACTGAATAGTATTACCCCCACCTCCACAGCAGATGTCGAGAACATTAGTGAGTCTAGGAAGCATCTTAGCCACAATTTTAGCAGTAAACTTGGCCACTGCCTCTGGTGTCACTGAAAACCAAAGTTCGGCACTCATGAATATACCTTCATCGTATCTTTTGAATAGTTTGTATCTTTTTTGCCAATACTTTTTACACTCAGCCGGAAGTGTGCCATGAGTATGCATAAGCAATTCGTCATCCTCGCTAATATAAAACTCGTCTGACTCCTCGAAATCGTTCATCTTTAATGTGCCTTGGGAATGCTTTTGAGTTCAAGTTATTCTCCCAAAGCTCCAGATCTGCATATTTGAAAATCTGGTTTACAAGATGCGATGAGCATACATTTATTCACTCAATATAAAATTACACCCATTTCCCCATAATGAATTAAACACTCAAATATAAACTGAGTTCAACTTAAATTTTCCATATTTTACCTTCGCCTAGATAAACTTTGTTTTCATCTTGCATTCTTGCAAGTGCTGAGTCGACCTCCACATTACTGAAGATTTCTTCCTGAGGTAAGGCATCGTTAACAACTCTAATTACTTGCTCGATTGCGCAAGATCCCGACTCGTTGTCAAACAAAGGAGAATTAATGGTCTTAGACATGAGCTTAACAAAAGACGAGTATCTCTCTGAACTTATCTCTGTACTTGGTTCATTGACGCGATTTGTATTTTCAGTCAAAGCTGCTTCCACCCCTTCATTTTGCTGAGAAAGAGACAATTGCTGAAGATGCAGTCCAACCTCGGATGAATTGTCTTCAACTGTTTCTTCTATCTCAGATTGAGTAGATATTGGAGGGGGCGTACTGGAGGGCGTACCCTGTTGGGGTTCAAACTCACTTAATCCTCTAGTTCTGGTTGTAGTGGCTCTTGGAATTATTTCCTCATCTTCACTTTCTTCACTTTCTGGTTCACTTTCCAGCTCATTTTCAGTTGTACGGGTTTTCTGTTTTTTGGCTCGAGTCTTCCTAGTAACTTCTTTGAATAACGCAAATCTGAGTAATTCCTCTGCAACCTTGGCATCTTTGACATCTATTGTTTTAGATAACCTCACTTTGGCATGAGCAGTGGACAAACGAATTAAAGTTTCTAATGTTCTTGCAGTGATTGGAGCTGTATGCCTTTGATTACTATCTATCAAATCGTTTCGAAGGGCTGAATATGTTCCAACAATGTAGTCTGATGCTCTTTTAGTCAAAACGGGTTTGATTCTCTGTTTCGCATATTGAATATACTTCCTCAAAAATGATATTGATAAAATATTAGTGCTCTTCTTTGAAATCGATTGTTGAACCCCAGCATGGAACATAGCGTTGAATTTTTCATAAATAGGTTGTTCAAGCTCTTCTTCTTCGTTTGTTTTATCATCTCCTACAGCCAAAGACAAGTTAGACTTTTCCCTCACTGGCTCTCCCTCTAGTAACCCAGGGGGGATAAATCTATGCATCCTCAAAACGTGTTCTGAGATTACTCTATCTCTTGTGGGTTGCATTTCATCAGTAACGACAAAAAGTAAATCAAAACGAGATAACAAAGAATCTGGTAACGCAATATTTTTATGTGGATCCTTATGGACATCGTATTGGCCAAAGACTGGATTTGCAGCAGCTATCACTGAACAACGAGCATTAAGGGAGGTATGTATACCGGCTTTTGCAATAGTGACAGTCTGCTGCTCCATAACTTCATGAATTGCAACACGATCGACATCGGACATTTTGTCGAACTCGTCAATACAAACAATACCACGGTCTGCTAAAACCATCGCACCCGCTTCCAACCTTCTTTCCCCCGTTTCTTTGTCAGTGGTGACAGCTGCTGTCAAACCAACACCAGAGGAACCTCTACCCGTTGTAGCTATGGCTAGGGAAGCAGTGTTTAAAACGAATCTTAAAACTTGTGATTTGGCTGTTGATGGATCTCCGACCATCAAAATGTTAATATCCCCTCTCAAGTGTGTACCATTGTCCAAATTTTTCTCAACACCACCTAGTAACATAAGCAAAACAGCCTTCTTGATGTATTCAAACCCATAAATTGAAGGAGCTAAAGAAGTTGAAAGAAGATCAAAAATATGCTTGTTCTTGGCCAACTTATTTATGTTCCGAATATCTTGATCGGTTAGTTTTTCCTGTGATGCAACACCTGTTGACCTGGCGTGTAATAAGTACACTGAGTTCGCTAAGATAACGGTTTTGAAGCTCGAGCTATTGTTAACAGCAGCGCCTAAAGCACGATACACCCCTACAACCTGAACACGATCACCTGGCTTACACAAGTCTACTAAATCATCATCGAGAATAACATCGATTGATCTTGGAAGTTGACCTGCGGGAGCTAATTCCGGCATTTCTTGCACTGATACCTTTTGGTGGTCTCTATAAGTTGAGTATCCATATTCGGTGGTAAGTTTGTTTCCGTCAAGATCCTCTGTTGGATATATTGCTGCAACAGAGATTGGATCAAATGACGTTTGTTGATCTCTGTACTCTCTGGCATAAAATCTACTGGTCTTCTCAGCATAATGAACTGACCTAATCACTTTGGGACGAACCAACGATGCTCTTGTTACAATTCCCTCAATGGACACCATTCTTGAGATATGGCTAGAGTTTATTGATCTTGGTGTGACATGGTGATCACCAAAAGAACCCTTGAACGACAAATAAAACTGTTGGTTCTCTTCGAGAGTGTCAAACCTTGAATCCGTTGGGTCATAAATAGTTAAAACTGTATCCCTAAGTGCTCTTTCACAAGCTGGCAAGAAATCAGCAGGAGTAACCAATATTCCTCGCCAGAATTCTCTGTCAAAATCTCTAACCTCGTCCAAGAACACAGAAAGTCTGTATTTTCCTTTCATCAACATCTCCTTTATCATTGTTCTATAATCGATGCCATTATCATTGATTCTATCTAAAAACTCCTGGAATCTCCGAACTCTGTCACCAAAAACAGCGTCAATTGGCTGTTCATTTAACGTTGTATCTTCCATCAGGTCACTTTTCGGTCTTTGAAGGGCTAACGTATAAACAAGAAAAAGAATGCTTCTAAAGCTAATGAAATGGGAGTTTAATGTGTCGCAGCTTAAAAAAATTAAAAACGCGTTATATAATGTTTCCTAAAAGGGAATAATATTCGCACCCATTAATTATGAAATATATAAGGTTACTTAAATTACATGCAAATTATGAGATGTTGATCATAAAGACCAATTTTTTATGAAAACATTGTCACTTTGTTTACCATCCTTGCTGAAAAGTCCATCAAACTCTTCAAACTCAAGGGCAACCATTCCCTTGTAGTTTCTGGTCTTCTCACTATCGAGCAAAGTGATGTAGCTCCAATCTAAAAAATCCTCCATATTGTAGCTCTGCTTTTTGAAAGGCTCTCCAAATATTTTGGAAAGAGTAGCGATATTCGGATGGTAATGTGACATCATGGTCTCAAGTTCCCATAAAGAAGAACCCATCGCACCTGTTTTCAACGGATCTTCCTCGAGGGGATCAAAGGGATCGATGTAAAGATCTGACTCACCAGCAACTACTGCGTTCTGTAGGAGTATCATGCAAGAGGGATGTCTTTTCAAAAGGTTATAAATGAAAGGGATTATGATAACGATTCCAGGCGCACTGGATGTCAATGTCAAGCGAGCAAGTCTTTTGATGAATGAGGCAACCAAATTTGCAGACAAATGAGTTGAAGAAAGAAATAAATCACATAGTCTGAAAAAACGGGATCTATAACGAGTACTCAAAAGGTTTGGGGTAAGCAATGAGTACAACTTGGTATAAAAATCAGGGTATTCCAAATTGTAGCTCTTCATCAAGTGATACAAAGAGTTTAAAGTGAGAATTGGCACAATCTCATCATCGCCGACGTCATATGAATATGTCAAGAAGTCCATCAAGCTCTCTGGCTTTGTCATGTAAGGAATTACACGTTTGTGCAACACAAGAAGCGTACCTTTATATTGCGAAGACGTTAGTGGATACGATAATGCGGTTATTAAACATTTCTGATAATTGATTTTAAAAGCTGATGGTTTGTAAGCAGCAGAAGGAAGAAGACTTCCTATCCAGGTTTTTAATTCTTTCAACTCCTCGGGATCTTCCTTGAACAATAACGGATTTTTAAAAATTGTCAAGTAGTTTGCGAATATCAAAGTCAACGTATCCTTACTTTTGTTTTCTTTCCACTCATTTAGAATATCATTCAAACCATACAAAAAATAAAATTGCAAATCCCAATTTTGTTTGAATTTTTTGATAAACTCTGAAACAATAAAGTTTTGGGACGATCCGTCAGAAATAATTGTGCCATTTTCACTAGAAAGAAGAGTTTTAACCAAATGTTGATAAGTCAAAGTTGGAAAGTACAAATCGTTTGCACCTGGTCCTCGTTCCTTGCTTTCTAACTTTAATAAACTCAAGTAAACGTCCAAAGCGTCAACCTGTAAGGAGGCTTCAAATGGAAGTTTTGTCCTCATAAGATCAAGTAACGTCTTTTTGAAAGAATCATACTTTTCGATTAACCACTGAACCACTAACGATTTCTTCTCATCGTATGACTTTTTATTGACCAACATTGAGTCCTGGGCCACCTTTTGAAAACATTTATATAGAACCAAAGTTGTCTTACGTGCATTTGTTTCAATAGTCTCTTCGCCTTTATTTTTGAGTTTGTCAATTGTGAAGTTTAATTGACTTATCAAAGGTACAAAGTTGTTGAACTTATTTGATGCGATGAGCTCATCTCCAAATGTTTGAATCTGCTCTAGCGACAATAAAACATCTTTGTCTTCCTGAGAAAGCTTAGCCTTCTTAGATAATACATTCAAGTTCTTAGACCTTCTCTTAGGTGCCATGGTTCTAAAATGTCTTACTTTAAAATATTCTTTAAGTAAGAATAGCCCCTAACATTCATATACTTAGAAGATGGTGAGATTTGGTATGCGCGCCAAATTAAATTTTTCAAATAGTTACCCGGATGTCTCGCTAATATAAAAGGTTGAGACTTTCCATCGCTTGTTATAATATATTTTGATCTTTGTATGACCTTCCAAGTTTTTACACTATATGATGAAATCTCGCGTTATTCCTGACAATTCCCTTCAAGGTTGCAGTCTCTTTTCGAAGAGATTCCCTTGGAAGTGACTTTCCGTACGGGAAGTCGGGGTTTTATTGGAGAAGGTGTTTGGCGCAATTTATCTTGTTACAACTTAAAATACAAATGCCTAAGAGAACTTCTGACCCCATTTTACTTGCAATGTCATACAATCTGAACGGATAGTCAGTTCGTACTTAAATTCAATAGTGCGCATACAAAAACTACTTAATACATTGAAATTTATTTGTATCGGTTGACAGTCTAATTATACAAATTTTTTACGAATGTTAATGAGGTTAACATTCAGCTATACCTCAATACCAAAACTGGTAGGCCTTTTGCATTGAAGTTCAAAAAAGGATATGCTTAAATGAAGGTCTCGTAAGCAACTGGAGCCAAAGTTTGTGGAACGTTGCCCTCGGTGGTAACGATTCTAGACTCTCTTGGCTTGGCCGGTTGTCTTTTCAAATTAATCTTTTCACCGCTTTCCTTTGCTTCTTTCTTCTTTCTAGCATTTTCCTTGACTCTGTTCAAGAATTCCTGACGACAAGCAGAGTGCTTGACGTGTTCAACCCTGAGATTTACCCTCTTTTCGATGTATCTGTTACCAACGATCTTGTAAATGATGACTCCAACGGAAGACTTTGTAATGTTATAAACAACACCAGTTTTACCTTGGTAGTACTTGTGTGGCATACCCTTTTGGATAGAACCATTGGCCTTGATGTCAACAATGTCGCCAACCTTGTAGACCTTCAAGTAAGTGGAAAGCGGGATTGTTCCGTGCTTCTTGAAGTCACGTTGGAACATGTAACGTGTACCCGATCTGTAACCGTGTCTATATCATGTTAGTATAATGATTTTATTCTGAATGGGTAGATTCCTTAGACCGATTTCTAAACTTTTCGGCTTGCAAGTGACTTTTAGCCACACGTTGCTTTCTTTGAAATGAGCTCTCCTCAAAAAACCCAATGAAATACACATGAGCTGAAAATGTTTCCTACAATAGCAATTACTCTCTTGATACCATCTAAAAGTGTCTTTTTCAGTTATATCGCCCCGTTGCTAACATTTTGACATGTGCCGAGTAGTTTCGTTCGAATAACGATCAACGGAATCTCATACCCAATCATTACTTTCTTCCCTTTGAATTAAACATACGTTTTAGCCATCTTGTTTCGTTCTTGTCCCTGTCACTACTTCGTTCAATAATTGACCTGAGATTTGTCTTCTTGACCTTTTACTTAATTTGAAAATTTTCCTGGGACTGTATGTAGTTTTGCGGGTAGTGTGTTTATCTCTAAGTCATGTGATATTTTCGCAAGTAAGGGTAGAAGACCTCTTTTAGCGGTCCGGCACATGCCATCTTTAGCAGCTAATTGTAGTTCAAAATGTTCATTCAACAACCTGTTTCTTTAGTCTCGAGAGTAGTAGAGTGAGCCTGCCGCTCATTCTGTTAATGTTGAAGAACCTAAAAGAAGAAGAATCTTAACTACCTTTATAGTTTTACGATTAAGTAGTAAGAATTGAGGCAATGTTCCCAATCTTTGTAGCTTTTGC
Source organism: Priceomyces haplophilus (assembly GCA_001599895.1). NCBI lineage: Eukaryota > Fungi > Ascomycota > Pichiomycetes > Serinales > Debaryomycetaceae > Priceomyces > Priceomyces haplophilus. The sequence goes on along the minus strand of BCIF01000002.1, from coordinate 1,688,530 downwards.
AGCTTCCCGTTCCTGCAAGTCTGGTATTTCGAGTGATTTGTTGGTATTCAGCTCGTGAAGCTTGCCACCAAAGTAGCATTTTCACCGGGGCACGTTCAGCTTAACCTGCTAGCATTCGAATTATCCACATGGTGGTGCGAAATACCTGAGAATATTTCAAGCGTGAAAGACAGGACTAAACAATATGTAAACAAACTAAAACATTGCCTGATAAAAAATATTGCTTATGAAAGTGTAGAATAATTGAAAGTTCACTTATCACTTTTAGTAAAGCTCTGAAATTTTACAAGCCCCGTCCGACCTAGGCATAGACATTCACTCGTTTTCTTTTTCAAACAGGTTACCACTGATTACATTAGCCCAGGGAATTTGATAAATTGCATAAACTGTTACGAAACTATGTATGAAGAGTTAACTCCGAAAGAGAAGTCCCACAAACATGGAACATTTGTCAGGTACCTTTTTATAGTGATATCGTTCATTTCTTCCTTCTGGTTCGCTACTATACTCTTAATCGGTGGTCTTTTTCATCATTTAGCGGAGAAAATTGGAGGTAAAGAAGATGAGAACGTCAAAGTGGAAGTGATAGGAGATGATGCTTACGTTCCGAGAGAGGCTTTTCCAAATCTTGATAAAATGAAGGCATCGTCAGACTTGAGATACTATGCTTTACAATTGGGCTTGGATTTAGAGGAATACAAGATCACAACGGCTGATGGATACGTGCTTCCATTGCATCGCTTGATTGATCCGAATGAGTCGGTATTGGACAGGCAGCAAAGAAAGCCCATCTTATTGCAGCATGGACTTCTTGCTTCATCCGGTGCGTACCTAACAGCTGGCCGCAATTCCTTAGCTTATTATTTTCTTGAGACTGGCCTTGATGTTTGGTTGGGAAATAATAGATCAGCATTTGAAGCCATCCATACACACTATGGTGGTAAGTTGATGAATTCGGAAAAGTACTGGGATTGGGATGTAAAGGATTTAGCATATTATGACATGCCTTGCATAATTGAAAATATATTGTCACATAAACCAAATCATGAGAAGCTACTCTTGGTTGGCCATCTGCAAGGATGTTGTCAAACTTTTTTATTACTCAAAAATGGGAATTTGGCACATATACATGAAAAAATTGAGTACTTCTTTCCACTTGCCCCAGCCATTTTTCCTGGACCGATATTCCACGACAGGAGATTCATAAAATTCATGCATAACAGAAACAAATTAGGCTTTAGTTTGATATTCGGTTGTTGTGCGTTCATGAGAAATCTAACTCAGGTTAGATATTATCTATGCTCAAGTCGTATATTCTTCTTTGTCTCTTACGTTTTGATTAAGTATTTATTTGGGTGGACTGCGAAGCATTGGGGAGCTGATAAAAAAGTATGGCATTTCCATTTTGTATTCGTAATGAGTTACGTTTCTTCAAAATCCATGTCATGGTGGCTTAGTAACTTCGTACCGGATGGGTTTTCTAATCAACTTCAACCTAGAGAAGTATACACTACAGGTGAAAACTATGCGTTCAAGGATGACTCGACCTTATCGGTGAACCCCGTTGATGATTCAAAGAGTCATTTTCCATATAAAAAACCATGGTTTGACGATTTGGAAACCACGGTTCCTATGCTTGTTTTTGATTGTAACCTTGATGACCTCGTTGATTGTAAGAGACTTGTGGCACACATAAGACATGTGGAGAAGTCGTATGAAGAAGGTAAAAACTTTGACGTGATAGAAATTGCACACTACAACCATGCTGACATTACATGGGCTCACGATGCGATTGGCACTGTAGGTGTTCACATCACTAAGAAGCTCAAATTTTTGAACGAATTAAAAAATACTGATCTTTCTGAGAAAACTCAAGACAATGATTATGAAATAAAAAACACAGAGGAAAAGTGATTCATACAATGCTACACCAAGTTTACTAGCGTATAATTGAACTAAGCGCGGTTTTTGTATCTTGTAATTATACACAGTTCATTCAAAATTCTTTTCAATAACTTTTATAGCCTCAAATATGTGAGACCAAAAGATCTCTACATTTAGTCTCATACCCACATAGGTCCCATTCTCTTCTTCTATGGATTCATCATAATTTTCGTTGATAACAACGCTCTCGCCTTGCTTTTCATCTTCCTCTATAATTTTCAATTTCCTCCTCAAGTATTTGAATTCTGATCTTCTCGATTTATCCAACATTGGGATCAAAGCAAAAACTGAGACTGGATCGTGAATGGGTGGTGAATCAAAACCAGATTTCTCCCTGTATGTTTCAGCGAAAAAGGTCAAAATTTTTCGAAGCTTCTCCCTCAATTGGGACCTATTGTTCTTATTGCATATTTCGTGCAAAACCTTTTCGGTGGCCCTAGCTTGATGTGTAACGTTTAAAGGTGCAAGAATAACTTTCCCACGAATCTCGTCATCAGAAAGAATATAAGATGCAGCATGTGGGTCACAGTTAAAATTGAACTCTGCATAACGTGTGACATTACCAATGCCAATGCCTCCACCCATGATAGTAATGAATCTAACCTTCAGTTTTAGTTCTGAATATATTTGGAATAATTTCACCAAGTTTGTGAGAGGACCAGTACAAGCGATGCAAATTTTGTCTTCATATTTTATAATAGCATCTCTCATAGCTTCCAAATAGTTCATATCATTGCATTCCTTGTTTAATGTCTCTTCTGGGATATCGATACCTCCAATTCCAAATTCTCCATGTATGTTAAGAGCAAACTTGCTGCTATTGTTCAAAGGAAACTCTGATCCGCGATAGACCTTATAATGATCCGGTTCTGCTCCAAACATATCCAACGTAGCCAAAGTGTTATGTGTCGTTTTCTCAACTGGGGCATTACCATGAACACAAGAAATTCCTAATAAGTTATAGGCCGGATGATATGCTGCTAACAAAATACCGAAAACATCATCGTTTCCTGTATCGCAATCTATCCAAATAGGTATTTTGTCGTCGGCAGTCATTCAACTAAACTTCAGGTATGATCCCTTATTCGAAACTTGTATACCACCTCGGCGTTGTCAAACTTAAAGACATTTTCTATAATTTTCTTACTCCGGCTATATATAATGAGTTTCCCATAAAATGCCGTGGCAGCTCTCGATACAGGCCCGAACTTAAATCGTGATGAGAAGGGTCGCATCAAATGCACATTTGAGAAATGCGAAGCATGAGGTCACGAATAGTAAGACAAATTACATGCTGTAATGTGTCATGTGCAACCGAATCCTAGTACGGAAGTAGTCACTTTCATGTACCTCCTGTACATTGTACTACAAGCGAATACTTATAGAGAAGCTATTTGGATTCTTCGAAGCCAGATTCTTCAAAGGCAGGCACTTGAAAAGCACCAGAGATACATATCGCAGGTTCTTCTATATTGTTATGCTCGTAGCTTAAAATTCCTACACCTCCTGCATCTAGTATAAGGCTTGGGTTGGATTCGATAGACTTTTTCACCCATCTTGCAGCAAAACATCTAAGAATATGGCCATGGGCAACAACCATTACGTCATGAGGCTCGTCTTTAGCGATCGCCTCCTTGTGAATATTTTGAATCTGGGCAATCATTTCGTCAACTCTTTTTGTGACCTCAACATAAGTTTCGCCATTCTCACACCCATCAGACCAAATGGACCACTTGTGATCTGGCTTGTCGACTCCTCTCCTTTGCCTCGATTCCACTATCTGAGATGTCAATAAACCTTCATAATCACCATACTCCCATTCACGTATGTCTTCACACACGGAAACTTTGATTTTACTTCTTTCTTCATCTGAAAGGCCTTCCAAAAGAATATCTGCGGTTTGTCTGGCTCTAGTTCTGGGAGAGATAAAGATGTCTTTCAAGTTGCCTGGACGGAGTGGGTGATACACACTATTGCCAATAAGATTCCTTGCTGTGGCTTTCATTTGCAAAACCCCATAATCTGTCAAACTAAGGTCTGTTATTGAAGTATGTTGGCCAGATTTTGACCACTCGGTCTGACCATGGCGAACAAAAAATACTCTTGGTGTCTGTTTCGGCATACTCTTGCAAAACTATGATAACCGATGTTGAACGTTGAAAGTTGAGAAAACAATTATGCCGATAAGGTAACTCTTGCTCTTTTATAACCTTATCCATTACTAAATTTTAACAATGCTTGCAAATCGTCCAGTTTCAAGGTACTGCCGGTGATGTTTATATGCAGTTTCCATGTAGCCGAAAACTTCTTTGATTTGAAAAAAGATGAGAACAGTAGCATCATACTAGCGAAACTCAAAAATAATAGTAAAGTGCTCAACATCAAATTAAAGGTGTCGTAGAGCTTCGGAAACGTTAAAATGTCAACCAGAAAAGAGCTAAGTGACAAAATCGTGTCCTTATTGAAGACATTGCCAAAAGATAGACTAGAGCATTCTGTCAGTTTTAAAGACACACAAATAGCGAGATTCCAAAACAGGGAGTTCATAAATAGTATTTCTGAGAAGGATTTACAGTTGCAATACATATCTCTCAGAGATTTGGTCAACGATAAGTACAAGAACTATTATAAGTTAGATGATAAGCTATTACAACCCAAGGGAAATCCTAAATACTATGATAGACTCTTGGCGGAGTTAAAAGGAGAAAGTAAGGAAACATTCTTCACTGCTTTAAGAACAGTCATGTTTGGAAAATAGTTACTTAGTTAATAAGATTCTTTTCAATTGCTGTTTCGATGTATATATTATATTTAGTTATCACCATGTTAATGATATAGAAAAAAAGCGCTTTGAAGCGATATACTTCATCTGAAGCTCTATCGGGTTGGAGATCCAAATACTTGGGAAAAATGGAGATAGTAATAGAATAAAATAATCACTTGATTAATCAAATAGTATAGTAAATGCATAACTCGGATATCAAATAGTGCTAATATCGCATTTCGTGGCGGCTATAAAATTTCATGGTACTTTACAAAATCAAAAAAACCAGTAACCCATGAAAATGGTTGTATGGGCCACGATTAAGAAGCATCGTATTAAAAGCATATTAGGAATAGTTTCAGCAATCTTTTTGATAACATGGCTCACTTCCAGCGATACATTCTCGCCAGAAGATCTAAATTCGTTACTTCAAAATAAAGATCAGAGCGTAGTAACAGTTAAACGTACGGAAATAACATCTCATGGTCTAAAAACTCCATACTTGAAGGAGGGGAGCTTCAGTATTAGCGGTTGGCTTTCTAATGGGGGGACATTGGTGAGAAATAATGAGTTAATTAGATTAACGTCTGATAAGCAGCACCAAGTGGGAAGTATATTCAGTGAACAACCACTTCCGGCCGAATCTTTCGAAATGGAATTGACATTTCACATTCATTCAAAATCGGCTGCAAACCTTGTTGGGGATGGTTTTGCAATTTGGTTTATAGATGAACAATCTGATGTCGGAGATGTTTTTGGAGGTAAAAACTATTTTAGAGGATTAGGAATTTTCATTGATACATACAGAAATGGAAAGAGAGGTGTTTTCCCATTTGTTAATATAATGGCAGGTGATGGTAAGATGGCCTATACTAAAGATGATGATGGTTTTAGCACTAGACTTGCAGGATGTCCCGCAAATAGATTGCTCAACCCAGAAGGTGGTCTGTCGAAGGCTAGGATTGTGCATCTCAATGACGGATACTTTTCTTTGGATTTTGATCATAACGGTAATGGAAAATGGAAAAACTGTGTTACGTTGAGTAATGTACTTTTGCCGAAGGTAATATTTCTTGGTTTAAGTGCTGAAACAGGAGAGCTTTCTCTGAACGTGGATATCTTAGAGAACAAAATATATGCACTTTTTAACCCAACAGGGGAATATATCCAATCAATAGATGAGTTGAGTCGGTTGATTGGTGACTCTAAAGACGGCTCGAAGCCAGCCACCAAAAAAGGGAGAAGAGTTGAGGCAACAAAACAAAAGAGAAAGTCTTTGAGGCGTCTCAAAAATGCAGAAAGAAGATTGAAGGAAAGGGAAAAACAGCTAAGGCTAGAAAAGTATGGAGATGAAGAAGCACGTTTTCTCAGAAGGCTCTCTTGGAAATTAAAAACATTGTTCAGGTACACACTATACTTGCTAATCGTTGTGTGTTTGACTTGGTTCGCATTTATCACCTACAGAGTTCAAAAGCAGAGGAAGAAATCAAAAGTTACAGGATTATTGGATTAGTGAATATGTCAGTGCCTTTCATAAACTATTAAGTGTAATAAGATATTATTGTGTTTACTTGCGCTGCTATTAGTATTATCTTACTATTTACTTTCTCCTTCTAACATTAGAAACAGATTCTTGTTTTTGTAAAAATTTATTTGCCTCAGTCAAAAGGGAGTCTTGTTGACCATTTTTAGCTGTGAAAGACAAGCCTAAAACATACCTTTTAATACCAAAAATCTTATGAATCGATTTCAAAAGATAGTTGGTATTTTGGGTACCAACAAAAGGATTGAGTTCACGGGATTCGCTGATTTTACGAAAGTTGTTCTTCTCTAAAATCTCTAGGTATCTTTTATCAAAAGAATAAGCTTGTGATATAATCGTAATTCTGCTTCCTTCCACGTTGGTCCTATTCTTACTATACTCCTGGAAAAGCTTTCTAGACCTTAATAGAGTCCAATCAAGAAGTAAAGTCTCAAAGTCCACCTTAGCAAAAACCTTTCTAACATGTAACGAAGACAATTGAACATAAAAGCTTGTCAAAGAAGATTTCTCAGGAAGAGGCTTTATTGTTACCACTGCAATAGGTGATCCACGATAAATGATTAAGTTTGTGTTTTCGCCGTTCTTGAGAAATTTAAGCTCTTTCGGGGACAACGATTGTTCAGATCCAAGCTTCGCAAATTTACGAAGATCGAACCCATAAATCTCTTCAATGTATTTAGTTTGAGTCAATTTGTCGCTAATGGCTTTGAAGTCATCGCTAACCAAATATCCAATTATACCAACTATTCCAAAAACAGCAATCAATATCGGGAAGGCAGTGGTCAATTGAAACTTAAAGTCATTGCTTCTGACGAAGAAGCGAGCCAAATCTAATGGACTATTAGAAATCAATATATAATCCCATATCCGTGAAATTGTATATGTAATAGTACCACCAACTATAAAGATCACAGAATATGGGTGCCAAAAAAAGTGTTGGTTCAACTTGGATTGTAGCTGTCGATAATAGTCACCATGCAAAATAAGCGATGCCTCGGATAGTTCTGGTAACAATTTGGATGTAGCCAATGATGGCTTCGAATCTTTGTCCAATGGCACATTCAAATCAATTTTTGTTTGCTTTGTCATTATAGTTCTATCTTGATCTATGACTGAAGACTCCTTATAAATTTAGCGACTGTGTACAAATGATGTATCAAAAGTAGGGATGAGCGAAATACTCGTTTTCGTAGTTGTTTCTGGCTACTTTACTATTGGTACTAATAATACAATGACTATGTGATATTTTAAAAGGATGAGATGAGTTCTCGAGTCCTCAGAGCCAATATAATCAGCGCCTTGAAAATTTATGCACGTGGAGCTCAGCATATTTTGCGAACGGATAATTGAAATTAGGTGAGTAGAAGCGATATTAAATCAGACGGGTCTGTTCTTATCGGCCCAAGCACTTCATGACGTCTATCTTTCCAAAACAATCTAAGGCCATGATTCAAAGTGTACGTAAAAGCTTACTATGTCCCCGGGTTTCCTAAAAGAGACGCACAGCTATTCGAGCCACATTGCAAAGAATTCGCACAGTTTGCAGCCATATCTCGGATTGATAGGACGATTCATGAAGTGTGGATCCTCCCTTTGCTTATAAATACCCAAAACTAGGTGCTCTTGAATGGTTTTCACTTGGAATCTATCTCTTAATTAAGGACTCATTTGCAATGCCATCCAGTGACCAAAAGGAGTTCGAACAGACTGAACCTGTGAAAATAGGTTTGAGAAGTGTTAGATCGGTCGCAATCATTGGAGGTGGAGCCTCGGGTGCTATTACTTTGGATTCTTTGATAAAAGAGGGAAGCTTTGAAAGCATCACGCTATTTGAAAGAAGAAACAAGTACGGTGGAGTATGGGCATTAGACGAAGAAACTATCAGAACGCCTAGAAATATTGTCCGTCCAGGATATACTCACGTACATACGGATCCCCAATTGGAGAATCCTTTTGAAGGCTCTGGTAAGCAATCTAAGTTCATAGTGCTCCCTAAGAAGAACCAACAACGATTTGAAGAAACTGCAGCGTATAAGGGACTAAAAACCAACATTATAGAAAAGTATATGACGTTCAGTGACAGAAATGAGTGGGGCATAGATGATCCCGATCCCGAACACACTAAATATGCTGATGTGACTGTTGTTCAAAGATACCTTGAAGAATACATCAATCGCAACAAAGATGATCCAAAAGCCAAGTTGGTTTCGAACGCCTCCGTTGAGGAAGTACAAAGAATAGTTTCTACAGCTTCCCCGCTTGGGCGGAGGTTCAGACTCACTATCAAACTGCCTCTTGATGAAGAGAGTGATATCTGGTGGCAAGAAGACTTTGATTCCGTTGTTGTAGCTAATGGACATTATCATGTTCCTTTTATTCCTGAGGTGACTGGTCTAAAAGAAGTACAAGAGCAATTTGATGGGGTGGTCGAGCACTCCAAATTTTACAGAAATGCTGATGCGTATAAAGATTTAGTTGTTTTGATTGTTGGTTCTCGTGCTTCTGGGGCTGATTTGGCTAAGTTCATCTCTAAAACGGCAAGTGAAGTTTACCAATCTATTAGATCTCAAACTCTTAAGATGCCATCGAGTGATCAAAATATAATACAGAAGCCTACAATTAAAAAACTCGATATAGTTGATAAAAAGATCAGAGTCACTTTCAATGATGGAAGTGAACTCTGGAATCCGGATCGTATCATATATGCGACAGGCTTTCAGTTATCATTTCCATTTTTGAACCGTCTTTATGAACAAGACAGGGTTCAACTCACTATCGATGGTAGAGTAATACCTAGTTTGTACCAACATACGTTTCCAATTCATGAGCCGCTAATTCCATTTGTTGGTGTTCCAATCGATGGCCTTTCTTTCAGGGTTTTTGAATATCAGGCTATACTTGTTTCAAGGTTCCTTTCTGGAAAAATAGCCCTACCGGGTCCGGAACAGCAACGTCAATGGTCTCTTAATCGTTTAGAGGATAAGGGGGTTACAAGGGCTTATCATACGATTGGTGAAGATGTTTATCCATATATTCAAGACATTGTACAACTTGGGAAAATAGAAGATGAAAAGCTCAACACTGGTAGGCAATTTCCAATCTTGACTTTGGAGAATGTCCAAGAATACCGAGAAGCTGGATTAAAACTACAAAAGAACTGGTTCAATCATTAGTATATATTGATAAAACAAAAAAATTGCAATATTTCCGTAGATTTGTGATTCATAATTTTGCGATCCACAAACAAATTTTCGCAACCACTTTATAACTTTTCGTAAATGTGTTCAAACTAGACACAGTAAACCGAAGGGTCCTATGACGCAATTCAAACTCTTCCAAAGTGAAACTCGGGATTCTTCATCGTCCTCATCGTCTTCTTCTTTATCACCACAAGTAGGCCAACTCCTGAAGACAACAGGAAAAGAGCACCCAAGGAATATTGCACCAAGATCACTTGTGAATATTTCTGTGAGATATGCTAAAGAATTGATGGGGTATATGTGGGGGAACTTGTCTTCAAGGTTACTGAGCGACTTCTCAAAAGCGGATATGGATGGTACTCACCAGAAACCCCCGATCAATAATTGCGTTGTTGAAGAGATCAAGTTTGAAACCAAAAGTTGTAGTTTCCTGGAAGTTATTGGACCTACCAAAAAAAACCTAGGTTCAATTCTGAGCCAAAATTCTGACTTCTATCCTGAAAACTATTCCTATTGTGATTCTGCGTTCATAAATAATTCAGACCTAGAAAACTTTGGGAGACTTGGCGCGTTGGATTCCACTAGTGTACCATCTGCTAGAAGTTCGGCCAGCTTGTACTCCAGTAGATTAACAATGACGTCTCCATCAACAACAAATTATCCTTCTTTTTCAGCTGTGGAGGGAATCTTTCTTCGTAAGTCAAGACCCCCTCCTAACTCCGATGGAAATGAAAACTTACATACTATTGACGACTAGTGTTGAAATGCAAAAACAGACTATAAGCAGCACTCAGGAAAAAAGGGCAATGGAAAAGAAAAAACAGACAGAAGTTGTGTAACAAGGATAACTACAGATTGCCAGAGAGACATACATAGAGCCCTCAAAAAGCAAGATCTTGTAAATATTTACCTACTCACATTTCGGTCTGATTATTGCAAAATCGTGTATCAACCATTATGTTATCTAGGTTCAACTTAAACTTAAGTATTTTAAGTTTTTTGCAAACATCTAATTTTGAAGTAAAATGTCAAAAAGGCAACAAGATTCAATATACGTTCCTGTACCCGAGTTTCCAAGGTTCCCCTTGAGATCCTCTTTGATCAATAAGGATCCGGTAATTTGGGTACATCTCTTGGAAGGGTATATAATCTTTTTAGAATACTTGTTAGAGTCATCGTCTCATTTGAACAATCTTAATATTAAGTCACAGCAACAGCTACAACAATTCCTCAGGGTATATTTATCAGAATCAGCAGAAGAGCCAACCAAGATAATATCGCTAGGGACTATCAATCCTTCCATCAAATCAAATTCTAACATACTCAGAGCATGCGTATTTCACATTATAAAAAGTTATAGTCTCGTAAGGTTAGGTTTAGCAGGAAAGTCCGTTTGGGAGTTCATAAAGGTGTACGTTGAGAAAAATGCCACTGTGGTACGGGGATTGGTAGACGGGACTTTCAAATCAAAGTTCAATGATAATAAAAAGTCTGGAAATATTAGCTCGATCGATTTATTACAAAAACATTTGACAACCTTGATAGAGAGTGGTAAATTTGAGGGAAATGATATTGTAACACTATCTATACTTTTAGGTCAACATCTGAACTCGTTCACAAAAACGACAAAGCTAGCTATAGGACATGCGGGTATTGAGCAATCAAATTCGAGAGTTCTCAGTAAAAGACTGAATGCTTCGTTATTCTCTGAATCTTTCGTCAATACTGCATTCATAGAAAAGTTGGAAAATCTATATGCTAAAGCTAACATCAACAATGCCAAAGTGATAGAAAAGGTTATGATTGTTTGCGTCCTATCTTTATCTGCTACCAAGCTAGCTACCTTGGCCAAGGGAACTGGAATAAACAATTCCAAATCTCTTGGAATAAGTCCCCTTTTTGGCTCGGTTATTATTTCCGATTCGCTAAAACGGCTTGTACCGGAAATCGAGGAGAACATACCATTTTTGAAAAACCTTACTTTTGAAGATGAGTCAGTAGAGGTTGCAAACAATAAAGCGAATGTTGGGACCCTTTTGGAACTTTTTCCTCAATTGACTGAAGGACAGGCTCTCACATTGTTGTTGGAAAACAATAATGAAGTTGAAAATGTCACGAATATGTTACTTGTGGATCCAGATATTATCTCCAATACTCCAGAACATCAGGCCATGGAAAGCATCTCAATTTCAAATCTTAATGGCCCACCGAAAGTGACAAAGGGTATGACGCTGAGCGCTGATAGATTTTCCGACAAATATAATGACGCAACGCTTTTAGTGGGCCGGAAAAAGCGTACAATTGATGTTGATTCATCTGATGAAATAAAACAACAGACCCTCACTGCTGCGTTAAGGCTTATGTACGAGAGTGATGATGATGAGCCTGATGATACTTATGATGATCAAGAAAAAACACTTGGTGTAGACGGAGCCCTTGATGATAATGAGGTAGGTAAAGATTCTTATACACCTGGAGATAAAGCTAATGGACGGGGAATCACGGGGCTAAGGTCCTCCATCTCTAAGGAAGAGTGGTATCTCTTCGACATGTTCAAGATAAAGGGTCCGACTACATTTACGAAAGCTGCAAGAAAGTCTAACGAGAGGAAACAGCTTAAAGAACATATTGGTTGGTCCGATGAGCAACTTGAAGGGTGGTTCAGAATGCTCCAAAAGTCACCAAAGAAATTCAAAGTTCTAGAAGAAGAGTATTTTTATGCGGGAAATCCAAATAAAATGGCAACACCAACGAAAGAAAACGAACCACAGAGTAGCAAAGAACCCACAGATCAGTCGCCAATACCTTACTCTACGTCAGAACGACAACGTAAAAAGAACGATAAACCAGACCGTGTTAGAAAGAGGAACCAAGGATTGGAAAAGCCTAAGCTGAGTAAATCAAAGCAAGATACTTGAGTTGGGAGCTGTTATATTAAATATAGTATAGATTTATTTGATGTATATGTTCGGAATTCGGAATATTTATTTTTAACACGACCGCTCTATCTCTATCATAAATATTCTTAAACTCTGTATTCAATAGCAATTCTCAAGAATTGATACTAAGATGATTACGGCATTGTTTATATTTGACTCAAAGGGCGATGTTCTCATGTCAAAGCTTTACAAGACTGGCCTTAAAAGGAACATTGCGGATGTATTCAGAATTCAAGTGATAACCAGCAATTCCCAGAGCACATATGGTAATGCGTCAAGAGATACAAGATCACCAGTTTTAACCTTGGGTTCTACTTCATTCATCTACATCAAATCTGACTTGCTCTGGATTTGTGCCGTGACTCGATCAAACCAAGACACTTCCGTGATACTTGAGTTTTTATACAAACTTGAAAGTTTACTCAAAGTGATGCTTAGTAGAGGAAATGATCTGAAGAAGACGCTCACAGATGAAGTGATAATAAACAATTTTACTACCGTGAATGAGGTATTAGATGAGGTGGTTGACTTTGGATACCCCACTAACTTAGAATTGAGCTACCTAAAAAATTCCATAACCACTCTTCCATCGAACGATAACATATTCAAACTTCCCAACAGTGTACTCAGGTCAACTAACAGCGCAGCACAAGTATTCACCAATAGCAAAAAACAAAATAAGGGATTACCAGACATCACATGGAGGAATCCTGGCATAAAATACAGAAGAAATGAGATCTTTCTCAATGTTGAAGAGAAGGTTAATGTTTTGATGAATTCACAAGCAGAGATTTTACGGGCTTATATTGATGGTGCCATTCAGATGAAAACTCACTTATCCGGAATGCCAGAGTGTCAATTTGGCTTGAGTGATGATAGCATACTACTCGGTGCATTCAATCCCAATAATTCATCTCTTCCTAACTCCGGGGGTGTTACACTAGAGGATAGCAAGTTTCACCAGTGCGTTGAGTTGAATAAGTTTGACAACGATAGAGTGATTCAATTTATCCCGCCTGATGGGGAGTTTCAATTGATGTCATATCATTGCGTGCAGAACGTTAATATACCTTTTAAAGTTTTTCCCCAAATCCAAGAGATCGGAAACCTGAAAATACTGTATAAATTAAGGATTCGATCCAATTTCACGTCAAAACTAGCTGCCACAAACGTTCAGGTATGTATCCCAACTCCAAAGGGTGTAATCAAATCATACTCGACAAATTCAGGAGGAAAATCCAAGTTCCATCCTGAACAAAACCTTTTCATTTGGAAACTAAACAAGTTCTTCGGTGAACTGGAACATTATCTCACTGCAGAAATTGAGATTACAAACAATTCCAATGAGGATCAATCTTTGAAACCGGTCCTTAATTGGAACAAACCCCCCATCACATTGGATTTTGTTATAGATATGTTCTCGTGCCTGGGATTAACAGTTAAATATTTACGGGTGCAAGAAAAGATGAATTATAGAACAGTCAAATGGGTGAAATACACTTCTCTTGCTGGCTCTTATAGCATACGATACTAACTATGAATAAAGATAGATACTGTCTCTCATCCTGTATACAAACATCTGCTCCGCGGTCCCAGACATCTTCTCGATAAAATTATCAAGAAATCAAGCAAAGAGATTTTTTCTTAACTACATCTAACAAATGAGAGGCTTGGTTGTTTTGGGTGGTTCTTCTCATCCTGAGCTCACCAGTGCAATATGTCGTAACTTAACCTTACGACAAGCAGATGTGAAGTCAAGAAAATTTTCTAATGGCGAAACAAGTATTGAAATACAAGACTCAGTTAGGGAGAACGATGTTTATATCATTCAATCAGGTTGTGGAGATGTTAATGATAATTTCATAGAGTTGTTAATCATGATTGCTGCCTGCAAGTCTGCAAGTGCTAGAAGTGTCACTGCTGTGTTACCTGTCTTCCCCTACTCCAGACAGCCCGATGTTCCTCATGCTGCCTCGTTAACAGGAGCGCCTTCAATTGTCACTAAGAAGGACCTGTACACTTATGAAAGCGTTCCAGGGACACCAAGGCCGTTGTCTAGAAATGAAAACGAGTTTCCAAGGCTACCTACACCACCTCCATTCAATATATCTAGCTCCAGCAGCAGTAACAATGGGAACAGCAGCAACATTCTTCTTGAGAAAGCAGCGGTCAATAATCTTAGACAACCTGTTCCTGGATCTACAAAATGCGATAATCACTCGAACTTCAAAGCTGCTTCTATTTTAACAGATTCTGCATCCCCAAATTTGCCGTCTGTTGATGCATACGGTAAAACAGACAGTGGTTACAAACAATGGATATCACCAAACGGTACTTTGATAGCAAACTTACTTACTACAGCTGGAGCGGACAGGTGTATCACAATGGACTTACATGATCCACAATTTCAAGGTTTCTTCAACATTCCAGTTGACAACTTATACTCAAAACCCTTGTTGAAACACTACATTACAAATTACATTGCTAATTACCAAGAATGTGTCATCGTTTCACCAGACAGTGGAGGAGCCAAAAGAGCAACTGCTTTAGCAGATGCATTGGGTATCTCGTTTGCCCTCATTCATAAGGAGAGAAGAGCCAAGATTGCCTCAACCCCTCCGTCAACTACTGCCACTGGAATGGGAAGCTCCTCGTCTACTCCGCGCAAAAACAGCGCTCAAGCTCCGACTATAGTCGCAACTACCATGTTAGTAGGCGACGTAAAAGACAGGGTCTGTGTTTTAGTTGACGACATAGTAGACACATCTTACACCATTACAAGAGCCGCCAAGTTGTTGAAGGATCAGGGAGCCAAGTACGTATATGCTCTCGTAACTCATGGCCTCTTTAGTGGTGACGCGATCAATAGAATAAGCCAGTCGGCTATTGATAAGGTAATAACTACAAATTCGGTACCTCAAGCAGAGAATGTTGAAGGGTTAGGATCCAAGATCGAAGTTTTGGACGTTTCCAGAATTTTCGCTGAGGCCATCCGCAGAATCAACAACGGCGAGTCTGTCTCTATGCTATTTGATCATGGCTGGTAGTAAATAAAGTACTCTTAATGAATGCTCTTGCAATTTGTCTGAAACCTCCATTCCTGTAGTTCAATGTGCCCCAAATCATCTCCATAATTAGCCCATCACTTCCGGTATACGTGAGCGGTGCTATATGGCGGTTTCCCCATACTTCTTCAGAACCTGGGGTTTGTTGGTAGAACGGACATATACCTCCGCATTGTCCCTGACTTCGGCTTCGCTTTCTCTAACTATTCTTGAATTTTCGCAGCCTTGCAGTCCGAGGCGAGCCAGGGCAATCCACAACTGTATTCGGAAATTTTCCGGGATTCTCTCTCGGAAATATATAGCTACCCAAAGATATCAGATCCCTCACTAGCGTTACAGCAATCTTTGCCCGTCATTCGAAAGTCTTTTCAGTGTCTACTTTTCAAAGTAAGGAAGACTCAAGGAGCCATCGCAGCTGAGCCTTGCCACTTTTGGATATTAGAACTTGGTGTCACGAAGACTATTACTTTCTAGAATGTACCGGCTTACCCCTCGGAAATGACCAAATGACCTTCGCAGCCACGACGTTATTTGTGAACTAGGCCTGGCAAATAAATTGTATTCCACCCCTCTTGTTGTGACAGCCATTATGTACAAATTGCCGTTTATCGAGTTGGGATCGACGGAGTAAATAGCGACACTGAAAGTATATAAGACACGACTATCGTTGATAATCAAAGCTTTTGAATTCTAGATTGGATAAGGACTTCGCAAGTACTACACGTTAAGTACAAACTGTTTGAGTCAATTTTGATCAACACGTACACACACTTCAAGCTCTGAGATGAGTGTTTTACCAGACGCAGAAATGCTGCGGTTATCGTTGCAAAGGGTTCCGTCAAGCTCGTCTTCCAACTTTAGCGTAAAGCATGGTTACATAGATGAGCCGTTTCTGGGAAAGAAGGAACAATTTGAACAGGTCTTAGATATTTTGGATAGTACAGGATTTATTCCAGAGTCCTTGATTGAGCCAGAAACAAAATGGTTTTACGAGTCGCTAGGAATCGACGACGTGTTTTTTGCTAAGGAGACGCCTCCAGGTATTGCTAGCCACATACACTCATTGTATGCAAGTAAGATTCAAGCATACTGGGGTGATTTCAGTGGAGATCAGCCGTTGATTCAACACAAGGGTGAATCAGAAGACCACGCCGAGTACTTTGACACCTCGATTCCCGGAACCGAGTCTTACAATTCCAAAAGATACGAAGAGAGAATCGACGACAAATACATCGATCCCTCAACTCCTTCATCTAGTTACCGATGTGAAAGTTTTTGTGCACCTTTGAACTTCAAACTGGATCCTTTATTATCAGGCGTTTTCGAAAAAAACTCTAATATTAAAGACCAGAACATCCGGTGTTACTTCGTGTACAAGAATAAGTACAAAGAAGATAACGTTTCTCCTCAAGAGACAGATATTGAGAAAGTTGGAGATCTGACTTTTTTGAAAATTGCTTCTGCGAACACCAAAAAATTGTATTCCGAGATCATTGAGAGAGTTGTCAATACCACTGGTCCAGTTATCAGACACTTCCCAATTGAAGATGCTAATGAATATAGGGTTGTTATTGGTTTCAGGCAGAAGTCATCCGCTAGGTACAATTCTGCTTTGAGTGATTTAGCCAATTACTACAAGTTGCAAACCACTAGAAAGTATGTTGAGCAGTTTGCTAATGGTGTCATCATCATATCTATGTATCTGACACCAACAAGTAAGAAGTATCCAGTTGATTTGTCCATTTACCAAGTCATCAAGGAAGCCTCCTTATTATACTGTATCCCGCACAACTATTTCCATGACAGGTTTATAAAGGGTGAGCTTTCTTTACAAGAGAGTATATACGCTCAATGTGGTGTAATCTTTGTCACACACTTCCTCAACAGATTGGGCCCGGAGTATAGTAAGTTGACATCTTTGTTGGATCCATCTAAGTCAATTCAACATGCTGAAGTTTTGAGTAGCTTGAAGAAAAAGCTAAGAGCAGAGACTTATACTCAGAATTTCATAAAAGAAGTTTTTGATTCTAGAAGCAACATAGTGAGAAAGTTGTATCGTCAATTTGCTGATACCCACTATGTTCGCTCGTCCATTGAAAAAACTCTTTCATATCAACGACTTTCTCAAATTAAATCCGTTGGAACAGAGGAAGATTTTGAACAATTGTTGAATAGAGAATGTTCACAGAATGAATCCCATGCTGTTGTTTTGAAAGCACTTTTTGTTTTCAATAAATCTATATTAAAGACAAACTTTTATATCTCAACCAAAGTCGCACTCTCTTTTAGATTGGACCCTTCGTTTTTACCCACCTCGGAATATCCTGAAAGACCGTTTGGTATGTTTTTTGTTGTCGGGAGTGATTTTAGAGGGTTCCATATTAGATTTAGAGATATTGCTAGAGGTGGTATTAGGATCGTTAGATCGAGATCCGAGGATGCATACAACGTGAATGCTAGAAACTTGTTTGATGAGAATTACAATTTGGCTAGTACTCAGCAAAGGAAAAACAAAGACATTCCAGAAGGTGGCTCTAAGGGTGTTATTCTTTTGGATCCAGGAATTGCGCAAGAATCCCCGAAGGCTAGTTTTGAGAAATATATCGACGCTTTAATTGATCTTCTCTTGAGGCAGCACATTCCTGGCGTAAAAGAAGAATATGTCGACTTGTATGGTAAGAATGAGATCTTGTTCTTAGGTCCCGATGAAGGAACGGCCGGATATGTCGATTGGGCAACTATGCACGCTAGATCTAGAGGAGCTCCTTGGTGGAGATCTTTCCTTACTGGTAAATCCCCACAAATTGGAGGTATTCCTCATGATGAATATGGAATGACGACCTTATCTGTTAGAGCTTATGTTAACAAGATTTATGAGAAATTAAATATTGACAACGCCCAAATCCGCAAATTCCAAACAGGTGGCCCTGACGGTGATTTGGGCTCTAATGAAATTTTACTTTCCAGAAATGAAAAATATGTCGCCATTGTTGATGGTTCAGGTGTCATTGCAGATAAAAATGGTTTAGATAAACAAGAGTTGTTAAGGTTGGCCAATCAAAGATCCATGATTTCAGATTATGATAGAAAAAAATTGAGTGAAGATGGGTTCGTTGTTCTTGTAGACGACATGGATGTTAAATTGCCTAATGGGACTGTTATCACGAGTGGGGTTGTTTTCAGAAATACATTTCACTTGAAGATCAAGGAAATATTCGGTAATCACGGGGTAGATTTGTTTGTCCCTTGTGGTGGCAGACCAGCTGCTATTGATACCAACAATATACACGAACTAATTGACGAAAAGACAGGAAAATCGGTTGTCCCATATTTGGTAGAAGGTGCAAACTTGTTCATAACACAATCTGCCAAGTTGATATTAGAAAAAGCTGGTGCAATTATTTTCAAGGACGCTTCAACTAACAAAGGTGGTGTCACATCATCTTCATTGGAAGTTTTAGCAGCGTTAGCGTTTGATGATAAGGAATTCTTGTCTCATATGTGTGTTGATGCCCAAACTGGTGAAATACCTAAATTCTACCAGCAATATGTGAAGGAGGCACAAAGAATAATCGTTCAAAATGCAGAGGCTGAGTTTGAGATGCTTTGGACATTGAATAAGGAGCTCAATACTCCAATAACAGAGTTATCAGATAGATTATCTGTCACAATTAACAAGTTGGCGGATGAGTTGGCTAGCTCTAAAGAATTGTGGAATGATGATATTCCTTTCAGAAACAGTGTCCTTTTTGATTCGTTGCCGTCACTTTTGTTAGATTATGTTGGGGTAGAGAAGATATTGGAAAGAGTTCCAGAATCTTATTTGAAGGCTAGGTTTGCGACGCATTTGGCCTCAAGATTCGTTTACTCTCGCGGAATAGAATTGAATCCAGCTAATTTCTTGGAGTTTATATCCTCCATAAAAAAGGAATTCGTCGCGAAGGGTTTATTAAAATAGACGTTTATTAATGATGGCTTAAAGTTCAACTCTAAATAATTCACGTTTCGTTTTTTGTTTTTATGATTTATGTATGTCAAAGGTATAACTATTACTTTCCATCTGCAAATTTGAAAAGACGCTTCAAAATTCCAGAACACTCGGCATTGCACAAATGCATTGCACAAATTTATCTCCAAACGCCATAAGGAGAGCATATAGTCAAGCTTGGGATCAGATTCAGTCACCCAATCATTGCTGTTTCTCGGCTTGTTCTTGTATCTTCTCCATAGTATGCTTTCTGGCCACTACTTCTTCGTTGATTCGGGTAGATACGTAGTCACCAATGAGGGCAAAGACGAAGGTAGAGCCCCCAATGTAGTATCTTGCTCTAACTGGTAAAGCGTTCCATTTAGCAAATAACCCCATTTGTTCGAATGAAGGACTCTTTCATAACCTAAGATCTCTTCCCTGGTAAAAATTATTCATTCCGCACATTAAGTAACGTGCGATATTGAGATGAGTGCAGCATCAGTGAATGAAAATGTCATCTAATGGTATCTCCTGAAATAAACAAAAGTCATAGTGTTATAAGAACTCGCTTGCCTCCTTGTTGCTTGAGGATTTCCCCACAAGACAGTTCCTTTGTATTATTTGGCACTTACAAACTAGAGGAAGATCGAACTAGACATGGTTCAATAGAGATTTATGAGAGACGAAATGATGACCGAGACACATTACACTTTTTGAAAGACGTGAAGACCGAAAGCGCTATTTTGGATATCAAATTCAGTTGCTTTGATCCTGAATTGGTTGCTACGTGCCATTCCACGGGTAATGTGATACTTTGGAGGTTTAACTTGGAGCAAAAGACGTTAAAGCAAGTGAAAAGTATTCAGGTGAGCGAAAAGAATTGCCTTTTAACGTCTTTGTTTTTCTCCCCATTGGAGAACAACAAGTTGCTAGTGACTACTACAGAGGGACATGTTGTATATGTTGACTTCGAGTACCTGGCGTCAGATTTCATGGAAACCTCACATGATCTTGAGTGTTGGACCGGTGCATTTGGGGAGCTAGGAGAATTGTCAAACGTTATCTACTCAGGTGGGGATGATTCCAAACTAATTGCACATGACCTAAGGACCAAAGATCAAATTTGGGCCACGGGTTATCGTCATCACGAAGCTGGTGTTGTATCGATCTTATCGACAGGTAAGAAATGGAATACAAACAATCCAAACCATCTTTGGACGGGATCATATGATGATAACTTGCGAATCTTGGATTTGAGGTTGATAGATAATGCCAATCCGGCTTTGATTGCAGGTTACACTCCCAAGGTACTACAAGAAGAAAATCTTGGTGGCGGTGTCTGGAGATTGATCCCAAGTCCATTGGAGGGAGACAATAGAGTCATGACTTGTTGTATGTATAATGGTGCTAGAATTATAAAACATGAAGGAAACACCTTCGAAGTTGACCGCTACTTCAAGGGACAGCATGAGAGCATATGCTACGGTGGTGATTGGGCAAAAGACGGATCGTTTGTTGTTACATCGTCTTTTTACGACAAAGTAGTTCATGTCTGGTCACCAAACGAGGAGCAAGATTAGCTCTGTAATACATTCAACCATATATTCATTTACTAAGTAAAAGAATCAAAGTTTAAGGGAACCGAAGAACCCCTTCCACTAGGATACAATTTAGTAGCACTTCCTTTTTCTCCAAACCTCCTAGGGTGTGGAAGTGAACTAGAATTTACAAACTTGAAACGCTTTTCCCTGTCCTCTATAACCATCTTTTTACCCTTAGAATCATCTCCGCTATCAGCTCTTACGCTTGAAGGGTTTATTGTATAAGCCAGAGCTGATATCTTTCTCAATGATTGTCCTGTAGTTTGTTGTGACTGGAGGGACAGTAATTTGGAAGCACCATTCAAGCCTGATGGTGGAGGAGGCGGTGCACTCTTTCGGGGTTTTGTACTCTGCAAACTCAGTGACGATTTTGAAGATGACTCTGGAGGTGGAAGTGATGGCAGTGGAGGCTCCACGCTCGGCAAGGCGGGAGCTGGTGGAGCAGATGTAGTTGGTAATTGGGGAACAAAGTGCTCATTACGAGTCGAAGCACCTGAAGATGAATTTGGTGCTTCCTGATCCCTTGGCGTTGCAGGTGCAGAAAACGTTGGAGGTATTGGTGGTGCCGGCGGAGCAAGTGGTGCAGGTGGTGCGGGTGGTGTAGGTGGGGCAGTTTGTGCTCCATGAGCCTTTTTAAATTCCAGAGAAGCAGTAGGAATGGGTGGAGCTGGTGGAATGAATGTGGGGACGCTGCTCGGCTTTTTCGTGGTATCTTTATCATTCGATGAGTAATCGTTATCTTTTCTCTTTGAGTTGATTTCATTGAGGAAAGGAAGACCTCCACCAAGGGGTTTAGGTGTTTTGTCACCAATAGCCAGTTTCGACGATACCTTGGAGGCTGGGTGAGTTACTTTTGGAACAGGTGTAGATGGAATTGGAGGTGGTAGAGTGTGAGGTATGGATGGAGCTCTAGGTGGCTCAGATGGTGGTGCCGGTACTCTACTAGGGTAATTTGATGTCTCCAAATCGACTTTATCTACCACATACTTGTCATTCCTTTTCGCGTTAATGTCCGCCAAAAATGGAAGAGCACCCGAAATTGGAGCTCCTTTTGGTACCTGACTCGTTGTCTTTTGACTATTAGATCCAAAAATTTTGGATTTTGACGAGGAGGGGGGCACTAGAGTTGGAGGTGGTGGAGGCGGTGGAGGCGGTGCAGCACTTGGAACATTATTCGATGGTAACGGAGGAGTCGATTCTGTTGGCAACGGTGGTGCACTACTTGGCAATGGCGGAGCGACTGTAGGAGCTTGAGGAGGAGGAGGAGGAGGTGGTGGTGGTGGTGGCAAAGTATCCGGATTAACCTTAGACGTTGTAGATGTTGTTCTTGCTCTGGCTTCCCCTGATGACGAGATTGAACTGTTTTTATGGAAAGAAGCATCTCTGGGTCTGTTTAAAGGCAACTTTGGTGCAGCCATACTTGGTGGGGGTGGTGGACTCTGAGGGAGATGTGGAGGTGTATCAATCTTTTTCTGGTCCGAATTGCGAAATGTAGCCGAAGGCGATCTATTATGGCCTTGAGGTCTCTGAGAAGGAACTTGAGGCAGACCAGAGTTTGGGATTGAAGGGGCAGAAGGCGGAACCAAACCTGACCTGTTGTCCTTGTTGTTTATGTGTTTCAATTTGGGCATTCCACCAGCAAATATATCTCCCAACTGAGGAACACCACTAGGAGGCGCCGACGAAGTCGAATGGACAGGCGTTGCTCCTGCTGAATTTGACGGCGTGCTAGATACCGAAGACGCCTTGGAATCAATCACCGGTTTGGACTTATCTACCGTTACAGCTTTTTTGAGCCTTGTCCCCTTCCTGATGTCACCTAACAACGCATCTCTGCCTGGCGGCATTGAGGCTGGTGGAGGTGGCGGCAATCCTCCTGACGAGACTCCCAACGAAGGTGGGGGAGGCGGAGGTGGTGGTGGTGGGCCTGCCATTTTATACAGAGCTCACTTCAAAGGATATCAAAGGGCAATTGATGCTCATTAATATTTGCTATCTATCATTTGATAGTTAACGATACTCGAGAACAAATCGTCCCTTTGATTCAGAAAGAGATATAACAATCACGTGACAAAAAGTCTAATTATAATACTCTATAATGTTATTTGATACTTTGGCGCCCTATATTAGCTATAAATACACCATATGCAAGTCAGTAGGACTACTTCACTCCAAAGGACAAGTTATCGTAGCCAAAAACCCATGGTCCGACAGTATGTCTAACGAGTATCATCGAGACACCAACGAGAAGTTGTGACGACAAGATCACAATGCATAAGGAATCTTCCCTCAACGGACCTAACCAGACAAGGAGTAAATTTATGATTGTCAAGTTTGAGAAGCTTTTGATTTGCTTCAGTTCTGGGTCTCGCTCGATTTTGACTAATCGAAATTTTTCCAAAGCGAGTAACATAAGTTTGGAAACAGAAGTGCCTTTTTCCAATTGAGCAAAACTTGGATACATCAACCCATCTTTCTCATCGAATCTTGGTAGACGATGTCTGGGACAAGGAACAATTCCAAATAGTTGTGGTACTGAATATAGAAAGTTCACGATTTGAGGAAATAAGAAAAGAAGTAAAGTCTTTGAAAAATGAGCCAAAATTGCAACAACTGCAAACACCATTCCACTGAAGTAGCAATAGGTATCTCCTACAAATGCTCTTGCAGGAAACCAATTGTATTGGAGCAATCCGAGAGAAACTCCGACAAATGGTATAATAAAGATCGTAGAAAACAAATGTGACTCATAAGCTGCTTGTGAAACATTGCTTGAAAAAAGGTAGCACAGATCGTTGATGAGAAAGATAAAAGCTAACACGATCGATTGACCAACTTCAAGTCCATTGATCCCCGCCAAAATATTTATCGAATTCGGGGAAAAGACAGCAATTGCAGCCATGTAGACATAATAAAATATTCCCAAATCTAATAATTTTGGAGAGGTGTCAGACACCGCATAGTCTGTAGCCAACGTATTGAAATCCAATCCTGTAACAATAGTCACCAAGTGATTTCCAAATCTGACTATTGAGCTCAATTCTTCAATGATTAATTCTCCACCAGGCACAGAGCTTACAAAGTTCGGCACAACTATCGACGTCACACTGAAGTCCACGTAATAAACTATGAGCAACGGTAATGAAGCTATCGCCGGAAGAAAAAACTTGTGGCGCCATCTGATATCAAACAAATCGTCAAACAAGCCAAGAAGAGTTGTACTCTGAAGGCACAACACGGCACTTAAATAAGCAGCTAGTTTGTTATGAGGGAAAAGATGATTATCTGTCAAGGAACTGTACTGCTTGGAATAAGTGTCCGATATCGACGAGTCGTTAGATATGGAAGTGAATGAGACCAAGTACTTAAAGAAAACAAAAGGAATCATCCAGAACATCAACAATATGTATGTGACAGCTGGAACCACACCCATTGACTCTGCTATCTCTTTAACTGGAGCTTTTTTCGATAAATCCTTCCCTTTAAGCCCTATCTTTATAAAGCTATTGGAAAGTTTGGGCACCAATGTTGCAGTGATAACATATCCAAGCCCTGCAAATGCGAACAGAGTCTTTAGAGGATCATTTGGAGTCACCAATGCTAGTGAAAGTATTGAAACTCCAACCCTCGAGTAATTCTGGAAGGTCATCTCTGTGTGTCTAGCGTTGACATTCAATTTAAATAGAGTATACAGATACGTTAAAGTGCTCGTGTCTCTTGCGGTTCGAAATGTGAATTCTGCATATACTAACAAAGTCGAACTCTAATCTAATTGAACTAGTAAACGCATTGATAAAACGATCAACAGCTGTCGGATATACTCATAACGCAGTAATGAAGCCCTTTATAACAGGGCACGACGAACTAGTCCATGATATCAAGTACGATTTTTATGGGAAGCATATTGCTACTTGTTCTTCAGACCAGCATATAAAGGTGTTCGACCTCGACCCGTCCTCTTCAACTTGGGTGCTTAATGACCTGTGGAAAGCTCATGACTCGCTGATTACAAAAGTCTCTTGGGCCCATCCTGAGTTCTCTAGCTCCAAGTTGTTGGCATCTTGCTCGTTTGATAGGACCGTGAAGATTTGGCAAGAACAACCTGATGAGCTACATGGTTCGGGAAGACGTTGGATTAAATTGGCTACTTTAGCCATTGAATCGTACGCACCTGTTTATGACGTGGTATTTGCACCGAATCATTTAGGTCTCAAACTAGGGTGTGTTGGATCAGATGGTATTTTTAGGATATATGAATCATTGGAACCGGCAGATTTGACAAGCTGGACTTTAACTACCGAAATACCTATTTTAAGTCTGCAATTGCCCGCAAAAAGTTTACAAAGTAGTTTCGCTATAGAGTGGTGTCCCTCAAAGTTTACGAAAACTGAGAAGTTTATTGTAATTGCACTTGACCAAGGCTTCATATACGGTGCTAATGGAAGTTCTCAGTTTACCCCATATTATAATGATAACGGCTCAGAAGGAGATCATGAAATGGGCGCATCTTCGAAATATTCCAAGCTATGTGACCTACCCGATCACAATGGCTTGATTCGGTCGGTCAGCTGGGCACCCTCCATGGGTAGGAATTATCACCTAATAGCAACAGGATGTAAAGATGGCTACATTAGAATTTTCAAAGCCACGGATACTACCAATGGAGACCTAAAGATAGAAACAGTTGCAAAATTAGATGATCATAAGCTGGAAGTGTGGAGAGTACTGTGGAATCTAACCGGAACTATTCTCAGCTCGGCAGGAGATGACGGTAAAATCCGATTGTGGAAATCGAATTACCTTAATGAATGGAAATGCATGAGTGTTGTTAATACCTCCAATAGAGTGGGTAACAGGCTAGCTCAGGAAGATTTCACTTCTCAGGGAAATAATGTACAATAGGTAATAATATATAAACTAGGTATGTAACTATACTAGACAATTCTACTTTTTTTTGGGTTGGAAGCAGTTTCGGATTCCAATTGTTTCCAAATCTCCTCTTCATCAGTTTCTTCTTCATCTTCCTGTCCCTCTAGCTTTCTTTTCTTTCTCTCCTCATTATTTAAATGATACATATGTATGTCATCGTAGTCCTCATCATCTAAGAAGACAACGTCTGATATCTCAACTCCCAAATATACCTTAGCAATTATCTCTCGGTTATGCGAATCAAACACTCTGAGGTACCTATCTAAACCTCCTGAAGCTAGATTTCCTAAAGGTGAGACTTCGATTCCATTTATCGCACCAGTGTTACCTCCTTCAGAAAACTTTCCCAAAAGTTTCAAAGTTGGGATTATTACGTCACCTGCCGTTGCAGAGTTACCCTTGAACCCGTTGCTATCAACCTTATTAAGAGAATACTTTGACAAAGTATTACGAGGGTCCGTTACGATTACCTCGTTTTTCCTTTCGTCACTAAAAATCAAATTTCTTATCAGTTTATCACTAAGCCTGTAATCATTGATAGGTCTCTTACCGTGCAGAGAGTCATATATACGGAGATGGCCATATTTTGTAACTGCCAATAGTCTATAATTGGTTTCAGAGTGGTCAAGAAACTTTATTTTGTTTATGCAAATTGGGACTCTCATGTCTAGATGATTGTTTTTGACATTCTTAGCAGTAAATACAACAGTTGGACTAATAGAAAATTTCTTTTCTGAAACAGAAAGCAATCTCTTAAGGTCCACATCTTTAAGTTTGATTACTTTGAGATCGTTTTCTTCCCCACCAAAAGCAAAAGTTCCAAATTCGCTTGGGTCATCGACAAAGTCAAGAATCTCTTTGGAGCCAGGAACCTTGAATTTAATTGGATCCAAGTCAAATTTTCCGTTATTGAAATTGGTGATAAAGATATTTCCGGACCTGAAAGCCACTATAGCGAGGTCTTGATCTTCGAATTTGAGTAAAGATATTGGCTTGTCTTCGCTCAATACATCAAACGAGTAAGAATGCAAAAATTTGAAATCTTCTACTCCATCTTTAATAGATAGATTAAAACTGTACACCCCTAGGGTGTTGTCTAATCTCGTTGCAAGAAAATATTTTGATCCAAACTTATCCAAATGAATGATTCTAGATTTTGTTGATGCTTCGGGCTCAAGAAATACATCTTTTATCGATTGAGGTTGAATACCATCCTTCTTAGACGTATCCGTCCCACGCGGACAAATGACCTCTTTTGCTCTACCTGTATCACTCGATGTAGCAAGAAACCTCATTACTATCAACCTATAAAAAAATCAGTGGTTGCACATTTATATTTACATAGATGAGATGCTGAAAAATCTATTAACTACATACACACCGGCATATATTACATGTTCAATTTGGGGATTAAGATCATAGAGATAGGAAAATATTATTTTTCTGAACATCGACTTCGTGGCCAAGTTGGCTAAGGCGTGAGACTGTTAATCTCAAGATCGTGAGTTCGACCCTCACCGAGGTCGTTTGTTTATATTATTAGCCTTTATGGCCAAGTTGGTAAGGCACCTCACTAGTAATGAGGAGATCGTCAGTTCGAATCTGGCTGAAGGCATTTTTTTTATTTTATAATATTAGAAACTTCCCAACTACGACAGATAGGTGAGGTAACTAGAAGCATAACGCATGTTCGGTCTCCTTCCAAATGTACCAAGAACATTCAAACTACAAGAGAGCTTTCGGATTTTTCGGATAATGGTTTTACAAATGTGAGACGATAAAGACTCATACGGGAACATCACGGAACAACACAGCTTGTAATCCAGCTACAGCAGGACCGCCATGCTTATACTTGCAGTAACAATTTGGTGATGAGTGATAAAAGTTCTTCTGGATTTGTCGTTAGTAAATTTTCAACATAAAATCAAAAGGCATTAAGTACTCAGATAGGGGTGAAAGACTATTTTAATTACTTATATTTCACTCAAGTTAAATCGGTTTTGAAATTATCATCATTGTACCTCATGGCAAGTTCATTGTATTGTACATACCATTGATTGGAAGCTTAATGTTTAGCTACATTATTAAATTGGAAAATTTTTTGCTATTTCGGTAGTGTGCGATTTAGATTCTCGCCCAAAGGTCTTGCAAATATCAAGTTCAAATTTGAACCCAATCCAAATTTTTTGCTGACTGTGATAAACTTATTCATTAGTTATCATACTATACGGTAATTGTGTAAATAAATACTAGCGACAAAATGGTTGTAACGGGTTTAGGTGAAGTAGATCAAAAATATGATGGTAAGTAATATTACGAGAGACCCCACTAAATATAAGGCTAACATTGTAAAGGTTCTAAATTGAGAATTGGTATTATCCATGCCAGATGGAACAGGAAAATTATCGACTCTTTGGTTGGAGGCGCTATAAAAAGATTGAAGGAGCTCAATGTTGAGGACGAAAACATTGTCATAGAAAGTGTACCAGGCTCTTTTGAGTTACCTTTTGGAACTAAGCGTTTTTTTGAGAAGCAAGAAAAACTAGGAAAGCCTTTAGATGCTGTTATCCCAATCGGCGTCTTGATCAAGGGTTCTACTATGCACTTCGAGTACATTTGTGATTCTACAACCCACCAAATTATGAAATTAAACTTCGATCTTGATAAACCGGTAATTTTCGGTGTTCTCACCTGTATGACTGAAGAGCAGGCGGAAGCCAGAGCAGGTCTCATCCCAGGCAAGATGCATAACCATGGTGAAGACTGGGGTGCAGCTGCTGTCGAAATGGCCTCTAAATTTGACGTCTAGTGTGTCACTACTTTCAATAAAAAAACTACATCTTGTGTCTATCAGATCATACTGTTTTCTCCGCGTAAAACTTAACATCACCGGTTCGTAGTTTATTGCAAGTTCAGTATAGCAAAAACCACTCTATTCAATTAAGCTGAAATGATCTAGTCTCTTGATCACATGATGACGTTATATACAGTTTTTTGACAAGTCCATGTTCCTGATCCACCCTCAAAATGAGGAATTGCTGATCGAAACAATATGCTTACTATATACAGACGCATGTGTAGTCATTATGTTTACCGTACTTGTACCTTCAGGGAAGTATTATCGGACCAGTTCTTGTCTCATGTAAGAATAATCTCACGTCATTATGATGTGGCGTGTAGTACGATACACACCCATAAATTTTTGATGAAGCTACAATTCCGATCACGGTTGCGAAAATAACTCCACCCCCTTTAAAGTTGACTAGCTTGAGCAATGTCCTTGAACATTGAGATCTTTTTTACCATTAAGTACTTGGGCCACTTTGTGGCATAAGTAAAAGTTGCTTCGAGGTAGCCACATCCTCACTAAAATTCCAATCGTTATCTCGGACTTTGCGTATTTTCTTATCGCACAGAGATACAAACAGCAAAGGGGATCAATATTGATCCGTTTTATTGCGCAGACTTACAGAAGATAGTGCTTAGTTATTCGGTCTTAGACCCCTGGAACTGAAGAAGTCCAGATTGGTTCTATTCCGTCCTTCGCATCTTGTAGTATTACCTGATCATTCGGGAAGTCGATAGTGTACACTACCGCACAAAAAGAAACAAGATCTTAATTTGCCCTCACTAAGAATATCCGGGCTAGCTCAAACATTAAAATAATATTAGAAATCAGTATTAATAAGTAATATAGAAATCATATTTAACCAAAGGTAGGTTATAAGTTTTGAGGATCAAACAGAAAGTAATTGTAACAACAAGTCACATCCACGAAAGTAACACTCGCAAGAAAATGTCGGTGAACCCTTCATCTTTCAAATATAATACCGTGAATTACAACACGTCTGTAGCGGATGCTCAGGAAACTAACAGCATATTTTCAGACGATCAATCACTGTATGTGTTGTTTAACCCTGTTTGTGCAGAGTCTGATATTTTATCGTTGACAAACAGTACTAGGACTGAACATGAAGGTAGTACAAGGAGCGATTTCGAGGAAGAAATCAATGACGAAGATGAGATAAGGAACATTAATGAAGTGTCAGTGGGTCCGCTGGTTGATAACATGCATAATACTATCATAGATAAGGGAAGTAGCAGCCGCTTCGATCGTGTGAATAATTGGAACTCCACATACGATGAAACCGATATTATCGATGACAACATAGCAAGCTGGAATTTAGATGAAAGGATGGTACCTGCAACAAGATTAAATAAGAAATTTTATGGTGATGAGCTTTTCAAGAACTTCACTAAGAGGGAGCTTCAGAAGTTCAGAAAGTTTCATTTGCAGCATAAATTAACTAATAACGATAAGAACTTAATCAATCAGATGGTACTCAAACTTTTACTCAAAGATGGAGATTTACAGCACGAGATAAGATCAACAAAGATACCTTCCATGGCACAGAGAACTGGTGACTATATCAGCAGTTTCAATCACGGGCATGAATTCAGCGAAACGACAAGTTCTTTAGTGCTATGTGGTGGCCCGGCTGGATCATCGTGGAACGATATATGATTTCTTTTTCAAAAATATTAAAGTCAATTGATAACAAATTTAGTTTATTTCCTGGATTCGGCTCAAGGTTTCTAGGCCATTAGGTCTAGGTTGGTGCAATGGTTAATTTGTTGCTTTCTTCGTATTTAGTTACATATAAATACAAGACGGCTTTATTCGTTACTATTGTGTATCCCAGAGTATAGCAATTGTCTCAACTCTCTTGGATGGGCTATTATGTAACCGACCCTGAGTGATAACTAGCGATCACCCTCATTTTGAGTTTGAACTATGTTCTTTACCTGGTTGCTGGTCAGACCTCAAATTGCGGTTGCTCCTAACCAGCTGCCGTACATTCAGTGAGGCAGACTTTTCGATAGTCTGCTGGCTCAGATACAGGCTCTCTGCACTACCCGCGTCTTCACTCGAGGAAAATGAACGAATGTTCATTTTTCAGAGGCAATAAGTAGTAAACCACTGAAGGAAGAACAAAAGATATGAGCGGATGTAAGTACTATCTGGATATAGCATATGGTGTATTTCAATACTGACCTCAATGGTAGTTCGTCTTTTAGACTTGGTAAAATTCTTTGTACCTCTCTTGCCTGAGATTGAGATCTCAGATGAGAAAATCCAGTTCGACGAAAGAATTGTTTTTACCGTTGGAGGTGGTATAATCTATTTGTTGGGACAGTTGCCTCTTTACGGTATATCATCAAAGACAGCTGGTTTGATTCAAGATCCATTTTACAACTTGAGGCCAATTTTTTCGATGGAACAAGGTACTCTTCTTGAGTTGGGTCTCTTGCCAGTGATAACTTCTGCATTTTTATGGCAAATAGCGGCCAGCTTAAAGTTGATAAAGACAAACTTTCTTTTTGCTTCTGACAGGGAGTTATTCCAGTCTGCCCAAAAATTGACAAGTATCTTATTGGCTTTTATTCTCGGAGTTGGGTTGATCTTCAGTGGTTATTATGACAATGCAATTCCAAACTTTGATCCATCGGTGAATTCCGCTTTACCTTATGGATCATATCTCATTATATTAGTTCAGATTGTTGGATGGTCATTTCTTTTAACGTTAATTGTCGAAGTGTTTGACAAAGATTATGCATTTGGAAGTGGAATCCTTAGTTTTTTGACTCTTCAAGTTGCTACTAGCATTGTTAGAGATTTGATTAGTTTGGAAGTGATTCCTTTGGCTGATTCCAATAGAGCAGAAACATATGGTGTTCTTATTTATCTTATTAGAGGATACAAGAGTTTGCCGTCTTCTATTTTGAATGCTTTCAATAGAATATCGTTGCCTAACTTCTATCAGATTTACATCATTTTCTTTACTGCTGCATTCACTATATACTTGCAAAACTTGAGAATTGAATTGCCAATCAGATCCAATAAGGTCAGGGGGATGAGCAATGTTTTCCCTATCAAGTTATTGTATACCGGAGCCTTGCCAGTTCTCTTCAGTTTTACTGTTTTGGCCAACTTCCAAGTGTTCGGTTATATTATTTCACGAATATTTGAATTACCCTTCCTTGCCTCCTATAAACTTGCCCCATACTCGAACAATTTGGTCTTGAGCTCAGGAGTATTGTATTATTTGAGTACTTACTCACAATCATTAATTGGATCGTTATTCTCCCCGATAAAAAGTATTGTTAGTTTCACCCTTGTTTTGTTGTTATCCACATGGTTCGCAAGTATTTGGAGTAGGTCTTCTGGTTCTTCTCCAAAGGATATTTCAAAGCAATTCAAGGAGCAAGGTATTTCAATCTTGGGTAAGAGGGATGTCTCGATTACTAAAGAGCTTTCCAGAGTTATTCCGGTAGCAGCAGTAAGCGGTGCTGCTATCTTGT
This sequence comes from Priceomyces haplophilus, assembly GCA_001599895.1. Classification (NCBI taxonomy): domain Eukaryota; kingdom Fungi; phylum Ascomycota; class Pichiomycetes; order Serinales; family Debaryomycetaceae; genus Priceomyces; species Priceomyces haplophilus. Next base: position 1,656,212 of record BCIF01000002.1, on the reverse strand, counting down.
CTTCGACAGCAGTAGTAAGTGAACTACTTGGAGGTTCAGGTAAAGGTGTCGCGACTGTCATTGCGATTACCTCGGCATTTGGTATTTTAGAAGAGTTTATGGTTGAGTACCAACAATCTGGAGGTAACTCCCAATTCTCGAGTGCTTTTGGTGGTTAAAACATACGTCAAAACGCCTACAACAAAAAGACCCAAACACCATCGTTACTGAGATTTCTATATATAGGTCTACCTTAATAATACATAAAATTGAACTGAAAAAATCGCTTCAAAAAAAATTTTGGAACGAAGAAAAAATAATGACTCCGACGCGGTTCGAACGCGTGCATCTTTACGATAACAGAACTTGAGTCTGCCGCCTTAACCACTCGGCCACAGAGCCTTCTTATAAACAATGAAGTTAATGGCTTCTATATACATTACTGACACAACTTTGCTGCAAAGTTTTTTAAAACATTTCGAATAGGATATAACATGGTGATGGCAACAATGCGCAGGACATATTATATGTTACGGACTTGAACATGTAACCAAAGATTCCACATTCTCTTTTTTTCAGTCGTGTAAACGAAAGCACTTTATTTCATGTCACAGGCGACTAATGACTGTTTTTTTTGATTTGAAACAAATCTTTCAAAATTGTTCAACAATCCATAGTGAAAAAAAAAGTCACTATAAGAGAGAATCCTTTGAACTTGAAGTCGTATACTTATTGTATTCATTTCTTCAGTACAATCTTGTATCGACAGATCTCCCCATAAAAAAGAAATTATATACAGTACATTTTAGATTACATCTGTTTATTTTAGAAATGAGTTTAGACAATTTGTAGTACTGGACTGATAACCCTGATGGAATGAACGACCAATTAAATGCACTTCCTCCTTTTAAGATTGTGCTTTTAGGAGACTCATCTGTAGGAAAGACTTCTTTAGTACACAGATTTACCACAAATACCTTCAATCAGTATGCCTCAAATACCATTGGTGCAGCATTCATCACCAAAGAGTATGAATCGAAAAAAATTGAGGGAAGGAAACTCAAATTAGAAATATGGGACACAGCTGGCCAAGAAAGGTATAGATCATTGACACCCATGTACTACCGAAATGCAGATTTGGCGTTAGTATGCTTTGATGCCCTGAATATCGAGACTCTAGATAAAGCCAAATATTGGATAGATCAATTATTACTACATTCGGGTATTCAAACTAGGAACATTCGAATAAAATTGGTAGGAAACAAAGAAGACCTAATCGAAGATTATGCAAGAACGTCCGATTTGATCAAGACTTTTTGTGAGCAGAATAATGTGAAGCCTTATCAAACTTGTGCTAAAAACGGAACGGGGATAACAGAACTTTTTGATGAAATAATTGACGAGATAGAGGAAGATTTTTTTAGTAAATTTTATGAGAACAAACGCAGGCTACAGAACTCAGATGAAGCTAACGCAACACCAAATCTTAATATTTTGAATTATAAGCCTAGTAGTAAATGTTGCTAAAGATTTTGATCTGTTTTCTATAAATATGCAGTCTAATATATAATATAAAAATGTAAGACTCGTAGTAGGCTATGTACACTACAAATCTAGGCCTTTCTGTCTCCAAAAGTTTCTTTTAACGTCTTTATCTAAGGTTGACTTCCTTTTGAGCTCAAGATCGTTGATATCCTCCTCGAGTTCATTCCCACTACTAGCGACCGACTTAGGTTTGTCGTTTTCATTAGCTTCACTTCCAGACTCTGAAGAATGCACATCTAGGTAATCGGCCACGTTTTTATGGTCTAGTTTGTTTGATTTAGTATTGCCGTTACCAAACGTTGTGTCCTCCTCACTGTCAACTGTCACATCAGAAAAATAAACTTTTTCAACAGCCTCTTTGGTATCAGTAACAACGTCATCATCTGAGATGTGATTGACTAAAGCCTCGTTAGCAACCTTATCTCTATCATCATTGAAATCCCTTTCCTTTCCTCTATATTTTATAATATCACCCAAAATCAGTAATCCTAATCTCTCTTTATACGATGCTGCATTCAATTGATAACATTTATCCACTAATAGCTGATACGCACCTCCAAAAGCCTTTTTAAGGTCTCTCAAATTATAGGAGGATCTACTGATATTGTTAGATGCATCAGAAGGATCCTGAATGATAATTGTAAATGGATTTTTGGAGGTGTTCAACTCGGGATAATCTTTTTTTAGCAAATATTTTGGTTGATCTGTTTCAGGATCGATTGCTATGATTAAATAATCGTAAGAAAAGTTTCGGCCATACAATTCAAAAAACTCTATTAGCAATGTTCCAAGATTCTCCGTGACATTCATATTATCAGTTGCCAACCTTGGATGAAGTTTTAAAAAGTTATAGCAAAGAATAATTGTGGAATATCCACCTAGACCACCAACGTGAACATTATTTAGCTTTCTCGATCTTAAGAACTGTTTGACTGTTAGAACAAGCTCTCTTAACCCTGGAGTTGTACTTAACCATTTTCGAATTTTCTTTGCAGCTTCGATCCCATTGGATCTCTCAAATGATATATCAACATGTATGTTCGTCTCTGGATCAACAAACTTTACTATTGGGACCTTGGCTTTTGCGATGACCTCTATGTTCTTAGCTAGTTTTCTGTTTCTTAAATGCGACGACAACTGATAGAGTCTTGATCTATGCTCGTAGTCACCAGAGGGAGATATAACCACCATATCGATATCAGATCCAGGTAGGTACAAATCAGTCGCACTTGAGCCGAACACATGTGTTTCTGTGCCTTTCCAGAAGGAGCCGATTTCAGTTTTCAACCTGTTGATGACTTTATTTCTTGTGATAATTTCTTCCTTCGAAGGCGAGATATAGTTGACAAAATCGTTCATCTCTAAGGTCAACCAATCAGCAATTTCTTTTTGTTTAGAATGATCATGATCCTTCACCCATGGATATAAAGATTTTGGGGTCTCAACTTCAGTACTACCCAAGCCGTCGTTACTGATAACCCCATCGTCTGAATATTCTGCATCATTATCGTCGTAATCGTCGGAAGAACTAAAACCAAGTTCAATAAAATCTTGATTTTTTGCAAGTTCATTGGAAGTTCTTTGCTTTTTTGAAGAAGGACCTTTGTCGTCATCAACATGTTGATCACGTATCTGGTTTTCTTCTGAAAACTGTGCTCTCTCAGAGTCATCAGATTCAATAACTACGTTATCCAACTCTTTATCAGGGGAATGTGCATCGTTTGACGAACTATGGTCATCAAAGTCGTCAATGAGAACCAATCCAGGTTCTTTTTTCTTATTGAATTCATATGTCAAATCGGTATCAGAATCATCATCAACTGAGGCTAATGCTGTGTATTTGTTATTATGTGTTAATGGCACGGGATCCTCAAGACCGTGAGAACCTTTCTTCTTGATCCTTTTTGACCTGGGTTTCCTTTGAGAATCATCTCTTTTTCTCTTCGATCCCATTGTTATTGAACATAAATGTATTTACAAGCTAAAATATACTATAACTATTTGAGACTTATCAAAAGTTTAAAAAAAATCTTCAGCGATCACGTGAACTTTTAAGACGAAAGTTTATCATAGCTTCTCGTACATATAAGCAAAAAAGATCAGAATTGCAATCAAAAAACTGTTACAGGCCAACAAACATATACTGTAGACAACAGACAGAAGAGTTGTTACCTCAGCGAGAAGACTGCAAATGGCCAATACTTTGAGGGGAAGCCTCAATACAGAATAGATATTCTCAGATAATAAATCAAGCAAAAGTAAAATTGTAGCATACAGCCACATTACAACATAGTCATTTCTGCTGTAGCGGTCGTTGAGATGTAGGAATGTGATTTTCTTGTTGCTGGGTGCATTTGTCTTTAGCTTTGTTGGGGTAAGATCTAAGACATCTTTTTCAAGAATTGAGAGGTCGTCATCACCTTCACTACCGTCATGATCACTTTCACCATTTTTATCTTCTTCAACACTACCTTCAAACTCATAATGTTCATTATCCTTTCCTGGAACAATGTAACCTTGATTTCTGAAATTATCGGCATGATACTTACTATTCTTCACCTTAGAGCCAAAACCTTGACTCGCGGAAGAAGATATCAAAGATGTCTTATTTCTCGATAATAAGTTGTGCTCATCAAAGTCAGACCCAGAGTTACTGATGTAATTTTCAGGTTTCGAATCACGTATGAAATAAGTCCATTTGATTTCGTCTAGTCTCTCAAGAACATCAGGAATTGTTTTGCGACAAAGAGAATTCAAGTCGCCTTTGAAGTCATCATCAGAACCTTTAATCATAGAAAAAATTAAGCTTCGGAACTCATTCATAATGGCTGTATCTGATTCATTGTTCTCGTCTCTCGTTGCAAGAGAGCCCTTGAACCACTCGCTAAAACTTCTCAGCGTCAATTTGAAGTACCATTTACAGATTTGTTGTCTAATTAAGTCAGGATCTCTTTCACCTTCGATATCATCCGAGAAAGGAAGTTTTCCAACACATAACCAACACAAAATCAACCCCAATGAATATATGTCACTCTCGAAAGTAAAATCATTGATAAAAGCTCTTTTGTTCGAGAGTGACGGATCGAATCCAGTAAATATCCAAAGCTCAGGAGCCGTGAATTCTACGGTGCCTGTATTACCACGTCTCTCATTCAGTTTATTGTTTTGTGCCATGGTCAGATCATGCTTATCAATAAATTTACACTCACCAAAATCGGACACGAGAACCCTAGGAAGTCCAGAAGAGCATTTTTCAAGTTCACTGGCAGTTTCAAACGGTAGTTTTATATTCGATGTTTCAAATTGAAAATCTAGAAGACAATTGGAAGGTTTCAAATCTCTATGTAGGATTCCATGTGAATGTAGATAATGAACCCCATTCGAGACGTCCAAGAAAAATTTCCAAATTTCATACTCACTGAGCCAAGATTTCAACTTGAGCTCCTTCTTATTTGCCTTACCATGTCTACTTTCTTTGCGCTTCTGTCTCTCTAAATCAAGTTTTTCCTTCAAAGACAAACTTTTGTCAGGCTGAAACCGCTTTACAATAAGGTCTTCCAAATGTCCACCAGCACAATATTGCTGCAAAATATAAACATAGGGAATTTTTGAGTTATTGTTTGCTACACCTGACCTAGAATCAGGAAGCACAAATACCGACAGATCTCCAATATCTCCCAACTCCAACCAAACATGATTATAGGTTATTAAGTTGTTATTTGCACCTTTTATTGATATCTCATACAATACCAAAACCTCATTTAAAACCAGCTCGAGAAAGGCATGCTGATTCCCAATGCTGATTCTCTTAACTGCATAGGTACCCAACTGAATATCATTTAGAACATGTACGACTTTGTACACTTGAGAATGTGCACCTGAGCCTAATGTATAAGGGGGAACTTTTTTGAAGAATTTTTCGAAATAACCTTGATTGAATATATTTTTAGGTAAACCATAGTTCCCAGCAGAGTCATCTTTGTACGGTATGTCCCCCAACAATTTAAAGTAATGGCGATGCCTGAATTTTTCCTGATTTCCCAGTTTTAGTGAGAATGAATTGAAGCTATGAAGATGGGATATCGAGCTCAATCGCCCTCTCTTAATAGGTCCCTCTTGACTGATGTCAGACCATATAAAACCACACGCGGGGCACTCAATTCGGTTCAGACCCGCCGTATTTACCCCTTCGAAACTGGACCTTTTGAACCGCTCGCTGCTGTACGAGCTGTCCGACTCATGTTGGGCTTCTGATCTGTTTGCACGTTGGGGATTTGTGGATAATAGCTCAAGAGTTTTTTGTTGGCTATCGTGTAACACTAAAATCCCATGGTTTGGATCATGATATATTATCTCGTTGTTAGGATTATATGGTACAATAGACATACAACCTTTTTACCGTGCCAATTTGAATAAGTGAACAGCGAAAAGCTAATCATAGTTTGACATGGAGTAACGAGTACTAAAAAGTCATACTATCCACATTGTACTGCATACAAAACGAAAAGTCATTGAGTTCAATAGAATTGTACCGTAATTATCTTAATGCTACTATTTATATACTAATCGTTAGATGGGAGCGCTCTCATCTTTAACATTATCTGCATGAGTTTTGTCTCCATTTGATGCTTTTCTTGCTCAGACATGATGGAAATATCATTATCAGTTACTTCGTCTAATAGGTTTGATATGATATTTAGTTTGGACATTGGGGTTGCAGCGTCACCAGTTGGGGTATCCTCCTCATTCGCTGAAAGTTTTGTTTTAGTGTTTAAAAGTGTTTTGTCGTTGTCATTTCCTATGTTGTCTTGAAAGACAATATTTTCAGATTCTAAAATCTCGGAGATATTTCCACCTGCTAAAGGTTTAGAGGAATTCTCATCGTTATCAAATCCCCTAGAGTTTGCTTTGTTCTTCATTTTTTGCAGCTTTGGTAATTCAAGTACCGAGAGCCCTCCTTCAAAAACTGAGTTTTTGAATGAAGGAGACTTTTTTGGCAGAAGCTCTGATATATATGTTTTCAGATCGCAATGTGCCTTAAATACAGAGGCAGTTTCAACTCCGCTCGAAGAGTTGTTCGAAAGAGTGTCTTTTTGCCCACTCGTTATATCTTTGGGAAGGCAAGGCACAACGTCCGATGGTGAGCGATCACACTCTGAAATCTCCTCCAATAAGTAATCTAAAGATTCCGACGACCTCGTTTCTTGGGAATCAGTTTCTTTGGAACTTCCGTGAAATACCTCGAAGTTTTCAGATCCAAGAATCTGTTCATCCATGCTATCATTTGGAGTACTTAGACCGTTAGCTTCATAACTTCGGGGGTCATTACCATCAAAGATAGATTGACAGTGTTTGTCAACGTCAGATGGTTGCCTCTTTGGGCTTTCCATAACAACTTGTTCGTTCCTCCTACTCTTCAATTCTTCAACTGAAGACTCTTCCCTTTTGTCAACCTTACTATTGCCGACCCTAGATTCATTATTAAAGCCTTTCTCCAGTTCACTTGAAATTTGGTTTTCGACAAGCCGCTCAAGATTAGGTCTTGAAACACTGTCTGAACTATTATCGCTTTCGCTGAAAGAAGTAGAAGACATGAGTTTCTTAGTCACTAAAGCTGTGAAATTGTTTATATCGAAGTTATCTTTGAATTCTTCAGCAGATTTTACATTCGCCTCAATAACCAGTTTTCTAATGGATTTATCTTTAGTGTAGTTGTTGTTCGCGAGCTCTTCGTGGGATTTGGTAGGTTGTGAAAGGTCGCCAGTATCTGTCTTCTTTTTGCGACCTGTCTTGGTCGTGGAACGGCTGCTTGAACGGGTACGTTTCGAAGGACTCGAGGGTTTCGTATTAGAAGCCCTTTTTCTCAAAGATCTTCCCTTTTCTGCTTGCTGAAACCTACTCAATGCCTTGTCAATATAAAGTTCACGATTGTGTTTCAACCAAGCACTTTTCAAAAGCGGCAAGCTGTCCCACTGATTTTTGATATACGGCTTGACATCTATGTCAGATTCGAGATACGTGTGCACTAACAACGAATCTAGCGGTTCAAAATCATCACTTTTCAGTAGTCTCATAAGATGAGTTTTCCACATTTGAGAAAACTCGAAGCGTAAGAACCCTTGCATATCATTGAATTTTTTGAACATATTCGTATGCAACGCTGCAATCTCTGTGTCAAAATGATTATGAAACAAAAATCTGGAGAACTCTAGAAAAGTTTGGTCGCTTTCAATTTTTTTCTTCATAAGACTGGCTGAGAATTGGTCAAGTAATTTACTTTGAAAACCATGAACAGTGGAAATAAATAGCTTGAAGTTTGTCATTGACCAACTTTGAAAATCAAGTGGCCCCAACGAAGTTTCTAACGTGATTTCGTCAGCTCGAGAGATTGCGGATTTGATGATCAACTTCAAAAAGGGTTCCAAATTTCTCTTGAAAACCAGACATAAATCTCGAAGATTTCTGAAATCAGAATCACTCTCGATAGGTCTCAATTCCAATACAGAAAGGATAATATCTTCCAAGTTCAGAGTCTTCTTGATGACTTCTTTGTGTGCCAAGTCCACTACGAATGCTAATGCATTCTTTCCTAGTATGGCGGAGATAAGCTGAACGATTTCTTGAAGTTGGTCATTGTCTAACGAGGGAAGAGACTTTTCGACAACAGTCACACATATGTTTGAACGTGAGACGGAAACTGATTCATTGTGACTCCCAACCAAGGCTGAAGGATCGAATGCATCGTGTAAACTCTCAATCAATTTATGAGTAACGTCATACGAGGGTGTATTAGTCTTGAATAAAGAGTCCAAGAGAGTTGGGATATTGTCAATGATATGAAACGTTGAAGTAGATGTTTTGATCTCCTTTTTAGTAATGGACCTAATAGTAGTCAAGAATACATCAAAAAAATTAAGTTTTTGCTCAATGTGTAGTGAGCTTAACTCAAACACAGTTGATATGTTTTGAATCATTTTACCGGAATGATTATGATACCACTTGGGAGAAAATGGGTAGATTTCTCCTAAGGACACCGGCTCAAGAGCTAGACACCTAAGGTCATTCGAGTGTCGATCAGGAGTATGATTCGAAACTCTCAAAAGTTTTACGAGTACCTTCAATCCCAAATTATTCATGTAGGAAGTGGACGAGTCTTTCTTGAAATAAAAATTCGACAAGACTGGCTGCACTATATTGTCCCATATAACGTTCACGTACTTTGTTGATCCTTTTAAGGATACAGGGTTCAGTAAGTAATACAAGATCGCGAGGAACTGTTCATGCAACACATCAATAATTTCCTTCTGGTTCTCTATGGCAGTCACATTCATCAAAGTATGCAATAATAACCTTACTTTGGATTTGAAGGAACTATTGAGCAAACTCGAGTTTTGTTTCAGCGTCTTTGCTGAGTTTGCATCAAAAAATTTCAGCATATTAGACAAATCATTGTGACACAACTTGTACGTAATAACTTTCCAGTTTGTTAGAGCAATCAACTTGGCTGATTCATCAGAAAAGTTGAAGCAATTTTTATGAACCTTCAACCAAGTTGTGAGGTGTGGCCAGGTTTCAAACCCAGAAGAGGAATTACACAACAATGTGATAGCCATCCAGATATCCATAGCGGGCTTGTACTGCCCATTATCAATCATACTGTTGAGAATTGAGGAAATGTAATCAATGACCAAGGGAATTTGACCTCCTTTATCGTCAAGCATTCCATCGAAAGAAAAATATTTCTCTCTCAAGGGAAGACTAGAAACCAATAATAAGTCAATTTGATTGCTCACATTTTTGTTATCTAGAAATTGTCTAGACACATCTAGTAAGATTTGAGAACCAATTGAAAGACATTTAATGAATGCTGGGGATGTCATTGTACAAATATCAACAAGCAACTGTCCATACCAATGCCTGAAATTTTTTGCCATCATGCCGGGAAAGCTGAAAACCAAATTTCTGAAACTTATTAATCGCTCCGTCGAAATAGAAGGACTAGGGAAGCTTTTCATGTTGATCAAGCCGTACAAAACTCTTTCCAGTATCTCAGTATTTTCGAAGATCATCTTCTTTTTTTTCAGATTGAAGTTGAACTCTTTAATGATCCCCAAATATGCCGCTACCAATGATTTAGATACTGTAGGTTCGACTATGGTTGAAGAAGAATGCAGATAAAACCACCTTAACTCTTCTATCGGAATGTAATTACTCAAGTCATGATCTGACATGAAAAATCCAATCAATTTGAGTGCCTGTGAAACCACACGGATGCTGAAAGGATCGTTTTTTGCTACATGTCTGGAATTTTCCTTTTCATGATAATTTGAAAATAGTGAACTTTCGAAATCGATGACATCTTTCTTTATCAAGCAAGATAGGTCCGTTATGAAGTTTCCGTCACTGGAAACCTTCGATCTTCCCAATATCTGCGCCTTTTTAGGAGAAATGCTTGTATGTCTGGTGCTCGTAAATAACCTTATCAAACACTCATTTGAATTCGTCTTGCATATATTGTTCAATGTTGCATATACTTCAAACCTTTTGTCGAAAGATGCATCCCGTAGTACCGAAAGGCATCCTCGTATTAATTGCAATAACTCTGTCGAGCCAGAGGGTAATTGAACAACTGTACCCTGCAACCAAAAATTGGAATTTGCGGGACCATATTGGTTTTTATTCTTAACAGGAGATTTCAACCAAAGAGACGTGTTGTTGGGATCGGATAGACAATTTCCTTCATTTGGAAGCCCCAGCTTCAATATAGAACGTTGGGGGGTTCTGATTTGTCTAGGAGAGTTCGGAAGATTACTTGTCAAATCATCAGAAAATGTGACCGATTTCTTTTTCGTTAAAGGGGAAGAAAGGAATGCTGACTTGTTCATATTATGATCGGCAGCTATCTGGAATGCTTCACCTTCCCGAATCGGCGATGAATTCAAGTCTTGAATTGTACACAGATCTGTTGAAGGAGTATAATCATCGTTGGCGCCGTGGCTAAAGTTCCCATGATGATCGATGGGTTGGATTTCCGAGGAAGCAGGTGAACGTTTGAGTGATGATTTATCTGAAAGAACGAACTTTTGGACTGGCTTCGAGTTATCTGGATTGTTAGAGACGTCTGTGTGTGTATTTTTCGATGTGATGGACGACCTTGTCCTTGGCCTATTCTGTCGTCTTGTTTTCATGTCCTTATGGTGAGAAGGCCACAAATTTCCTTTTACTATAGAACCCACCGAACTATTTGAACAGAACCAGTTTTCACGGAGTAATGAAACTCAAAAACGCTTTAACAGAACGAATAGATGTTCACTGTGTTTCAATTCAATTTTCGTCAGATGTGCAGATTCTCGCTTTACATAACGCGTCTATTACTTTTAACCAGCACTGCATATAGCACTCCGTTCTCATTATCTTCTATATATTATATCTTCACTTTCTTCGCATCTGGAAAGTCATTTTCTTCATGCTCTCCTGAATGATTTTCTTTCTCATCAGTCTGAGCTAAAGTTTCTGTTGATTCACTAGCAAGAGTCAGAGATGCCAACAAATTGTCGAACTCAAGCCAATCAGCGGCTCTCAGCTTCCGTAGCTTCTTCCATATTAGTACATTCCGTTCTTCAAGTAGTCGTGCTTGCTCCGCAGCATCATTTGCTGCGGCTAGCCTCTTCGAAACCGAGGATATATCATCATCATAACTCGTAGGTAAATATTCAGTACCTGTTTCAAGTTTATCTAAACCAGTAGGGACTTTCATCTTTCTAGACAATAGGGGTGTTCCGTAGAGATTGAAATAGCGCTTAGTTTTCATGGGGAGAGTAGTTTCAATTTTTTTCTTCACCGAGGCGAGCTCTTCTTCGGAGAGCAACTCTAGAAAAATTGGTTTTCCAGTTGCTGGATCCTTGCCATAAATAAGCCATCCATACCAAAAGGTTTCTGTGAGCGATAAATGCTGTAATAAAAAGCAAAACTGGTCATCTATACTTCGGAAGGTTTTAGGAAGATCTCTCTTTATTTTAAGAAATAAGTTCACAAGGTTGTCGGGAGGCGCATCATCCGTGATATGCTTTATATTTCCTGGGGCTCCAAGGGATCTGAGAAAATCTCTTTTGGTAGAACTACTTACCTCATAGAAAAAACTGCAAATTATGTAAATTTGCAACAACAAAGTCTGTCTGAATTTGGATATTTCGAATTGACTTTCAAAAAATAGAAGATCTTCCAGCATATGCTCTTCATAATCTGGATCCTTCCTCGTGTCTTCGAACGGAGTTATCCAATATGACTCTGGGAAATAGATCCTGTTTGAATTCTTCTCTTTGAAATACTCAGTTTCAGCTTCAGATTTAAGCTTGCGTACCACGAACTGATCTACTTTGGGCGTAGAAGCTGCGAGAGTTAGCTCATCCTCTATGAGAACCTTATATACCCGATGCATTGTCTCAGAGGTTTTCAGCAAGAGCTTATGATTTGAGCTTTTCAAAAAGTAATAGGGATCATTGAAGAGCTTTTTCACCTGGATTACATCTTTTAAAAATTCTCTATCACTTCTATATCTCGAGCTTGGAACTATTTCCTTCACCATTCTATTAGCACATAGAAAGTATTTGTTCAATCCTGTATTATCTTCAAAAGAAAAGATGTTTGCAATAAAAGCTCTTACTCGATAATGAAATTTATCGTTAAAAGTATCCTTTTTATATGAATCTTTCTTACCTTGCGAATTTTTGAAGCTCAAGGTATCAGTCAAGTGGTTGCAAATCTCAAGAATGGAAATTCTATCAGAAATCAAGTCTTTGATGAAGATTTTCTCTTGTATGATCTTTTTTCTAGACTCGACGTAAAACCAGAACTTTTCAACAGCTTCCGCAGACTTTTTTAAAAGGGTTTCCAGTATTTTGGAAAGATTTGAGTAAAAGGACCCCTTCAAATTCGAGTCTCCACCCACAATCAAAAAAATTTGAAAATCTAATAGAATACAAAGTAGATTATATTGCTCAAGCTCAAAAGGATACAACTTGAAATCACCCATTCGAAATCCATGCTCTAGATTTTCACTATTTGTCTTGGTTAGTAGATTTTTCAATACCAGATCTATCGCTCTTTGGAATGCCACGGATTTAATGAAATCTTTTGTCTTTAGGTCTAAACCCTTATTGAACAAGTGTACATCCTCAATAACTGGTTTCAGGTCTTCACTACTTTTGTCTTGATATGAATGTAATATCACTGGATCTATGGAATAATCAAAAATATAGCCCTTGAACTGCTCTTCAAATATTAACTCATAACTTTGAAAAACAGAGAAATCAATGGACTTCTCGAGATAATTGCATTCATTGGAGGGGACTACAGTACCAACCACAGAAAGCAACTTTTGTGCCGTCTCCTCAATAGGAAGAGCTAATTGATTGTGCACTTCGACTGTCATTTTCGAAGATGTTTATTCTAGTGGTTTTTGATATCGTTCAAATTAAACATTTATACACTAAACTGTATACAGGAATATCATTTGATTCAATTGTTGTCTTATATTTCAAAAGATTTATATCATTGAAGAGCTCAACTTTGGATACATCAGTATAAGATTGAGCTGAGAGTTATAGTTGCTTTTCTTTCCTTCGTATTATGTTGTCATAAAAGAAGAAAACGTGTTATATATTAATGGAGTGTGTTTAAATATCAAACTTTTTCGATCTGCTCTTTTTCTTATCACTTTGTCTTTTCTTATGAAATAACCTCTTCTCTTTCTTATCTTCTTTTATCTCATCCCATCTTTTTTTGTCTTCTTCACTAGTCTCAGAAGCAAAATATGCGTTAGTTTTGATTTCAGTCATTAACTTACGGAAGCACTCCTCCGTATTGGTATCTCTATTTCTCGTCAAATCGCTTTGAATGAGCAATCCGCCACTCTTAGTCTCATATCTGATCTTATTTTGTGAAAGCTGCTCTCGTATGGGCCTTGGTATCCAATAACAAAAATTTGGGTTTAACCATTTATCTGGGGAAAGGGATACCGTCGCCTTAGAGGAAGTCTTATTGACCTTCTGTCCTCCAGCGCCCGAAGCTCTGCTATATGATATCTCAAATATATTAATTGGGATTTGATGGATGGTCGCCTGCTGTAGCCAAGATCTGGCTTTATCAATGTCTTCAGCCGAATGACTTGGAGATGATGTCCTTGAGACAGCATAGTAACGAACCTGGCAAGATAAAGCGCAAGGTTTGTATCCATGAAAGGAAAACGGAACCTTCAAATACCGTGCTCGTGCTTTATACATCGGGCGATGAAATTTTGTGATGCCTATCATGCACCAGTCAATTATGTCTTTTATCTTCGCGAGAGGCGAGCTACATTTTTTACAGTGTTGTAGGATTTGGAAAAACTTATTTCTCAGCAAGCATATCTGTGGTATATAACGACCTAGATCTCTTTCAATACATTAGAAGCATCGGAAACGTTTACAGATGTATTATCGGGTTCAATAAATGTCTTACTGATCGTTCCATCTTCTATTAACAAGGCATATCTTTTTGACCTCTTGTTACCGAATACCTTAGAAGCATCGAAGAGTAAATCCAACTCTTCAGAGAATTCACCCCTAGGATCAGACAAAAACTGGAATTGATCATCAGAGACAGTTCCTTGCAAAAAGCCATTTGCCCAAGCCTTGGTAACAAAGGGATCATTCACGGCCACAACAGCAAACTTTTGATATCCCTTGTCATTGAATGCCCTTAAGTTCTTGAGGTATCCTGGAACATGTGACGCGGAGCATGCTGGAGAAAAAGCACCAGGGACCCCAATGATGACGGCTTTTCCCAGACCCAACTCAGAGGAAAGGTTGACTTCATTTCCTGGAGAATCTTTGAAAAGTGACACGGATGGAACTTTATCACCAACAGCAACACGTCTTAAAGCGGATTGCGTAAAGCTACGGGATAAGCGAGGTCCGATAGAATATTTCACAGTATTAATCATCGTTCGTAATTTTATACTTGTTGATTAGAAAAATTGGAAAGAAAGTAGTTGCTTTTTGCCAGATACTTCATACAGACGAATTGTTATACAGCTGGAACCACACACACCATATATACAGGAATATTATTCGCATATAAGTTTCACTTAATGAACCCAACGTAGCCGACAATGGGATAAGTTTTATATTTTAATCATAATGGTGGAAGGAAAGGCTTACAAGAGTACGGAGACAAGGGAAATAAAACAGGAAAAAATTACAACAAACGAAGCTCAGAAGCTATTCAGAAATACCCTAAATTTCAATGTCATCAGTAGATATGATCCTGCCATAAAACAATTATTATACCAAACAACATATTGTGTCATATATAGGTTTAATGATGAATCACAGGACTGGATTAAGACTGATTATCTGGGAATGATGGCACTCTATCTCAGAAACTTTAAAGTACCGACGGCTGACAAACCTACTTCATACCAAGACTTGCAAAACCTTTTCTTTTATGGGCTCATTTTGATGAATAGAAACAACCCTGAATGCTTTTCTATAGGATTATTGCCCAACAAATTTATCAGACATTTCTTCCCAAATGGAGTAAGCGGCTTGAATATTTTGGAAATGGATGTTGAATTAAATGATAATCTAATAATCGTGAAAAATCTATTAGGGGAAATATATGGGTTATGGGTGTTTAACGAGGAAGACAGAAACAAGCTTTTCAAATCATTGGAGTACTGCTTAAATAATGATACCTCATTGCTACCAAAATAAATATAACTGAGCTTGGTGTTGATGGATGTAAACAATAGATAACTACAATTTAATCCAGCTGAGTCCAGATACGAACTCATTAGAATATCCATATCTTTGCTCTAATAGTTCCTTCGTAGCTACTGTATTTCAAACAGTCTTGTTGAACCTATACCATACTTTCAAAAGGTTCGATTATTCTTCATTACATAATCACGTGATATTTTCATTTTAGAAAATTTAACGCCAGGTGCTAGTTTGGAAGATACATTAGGATATTTTGAACGGTATCGCTCAGTGCAGCTTAATAAATTTTCGTCAGGTAACTAGGTATTGATACTCCGGACTATTGTTTGATTCATATTGACTTTTTTTGGCCGTTTAGTTCTTGAGTATTGACTAATTGAGTGATCTAGACAAAATAGAATAGCTTCCGTCTTTAAGTTCTAATCTATCAACAGGAATACAAGCTGGGCATTTTGAAGGAAACACGGTAGTACTTGAAGCTATGAGCTCCACTGGATCAGCAATTCCGCAAAAGAGGCCTTACGGGCAGCAGCAATTTACGCCTGCCCAAATTCAGCAGCTCAAGCAACAACAGCTTTTGAAACAGCAACAACAGCAACAACAAATACAACAGCAAGTTAGGCAGGGGAAGCTGAAGCTACAAAATTATCAATTTGCTTCTACCTCCCAAGAGATTTTACGAAAATATGCTAAATATCCGCCATCATTGACTTTCCACATATATGAGTCTCACTATAGATTCAATAATTCCCAAGATTCAGCAATTATCCAGAAGTATTCACCAATGATTCAAAGCTTTTTGCATCACATCATGAGGGAAGAGATCCCAGTTGAGATGGCAGAGCTTGTTAAAGATTTTTCTTTAAGGTCTTATGACGGGTGTCTTATTCTACAGGTTTATGATCACAGACAGATGGTCTCCAGCCACCAAGACGTAATCAATGGAGATAAAAAAGGCAACCAAAGTATTGACAAAGAATATGAAAAATCGAATGAACTGAACCTGGAAACTTCCAAAGTTACAGCAATTGAAAAATCTGGAACAGCAACTACTCCTTCATCAGGATCTACCGTTATCTCAAAGCCTAAGACTTATAGAACTTTATTGAGGCCAACCCAGTTGTCCATCTATTATGATTTACTATACCACACCGATTCTGCGCTAGCTAGGTTTACGGACCTGCTTGCCTTACAAATGGAATCTGAAATTTTGACCTTGACTAACAGAAAGCTAGACCTACTGGTACCTTTGAACCCTTACAAGTGCGATGAAATTTTTAAGCCGGAGGGAGAGTACCCTAAAAAAGTATGGGATGAGAAATCTGAGGATTATAAGTTAATTCATAGCCACAGGGAAGCCGTCAACAAACCTCCCCGAAAGTTACACGAAGAAGAGCTTGTATTGCACAAATCCTCAGATTACGAAGAAATCATGTTTCTTTTGTCTAACAAATACAAACGTATTGAAGAATCCCTGGATAAAAAGTTGGTTGTTGTTGGTTCATCTGCCTTGGCAGCAGCTACAGCACCTAAGCCAAGTGACAAAGATAGTAATGGGACGGATTCAAATGGTAAAAAGGGCTCTAAGACTGGTGAGATTTCATCAGGGGCACCTACTATCGTCAATTCTAATTCTACCACGGCAGGAACTACTGGCCAGTTCATGAGATTGAGGTTTATTGAAGAAATAAGAAAGAGAAGAGAGGTACAAAAGGCCCAACAAGAAGCAAAGGTGGCCATTCAAGCACAAAATTCC
This sequence comes from Priceomyces haplophilus, assembly GCA_001599895.1. NCBI lineage: Eukaryota > Fungi > Ascomycota > Pichiomycetes > Serinales > Debaryomycetaceae > Priceomyces > Priceomyces haplophilus. Next base: position 1,639,172 of record BCIF01000002.1, on the reverse strand, counting down.
TCGAACAATACTGGGAATGTGAATAATATCGGTAATGCAAACTCACCATCAACTTCCATTACCGAAGTTAACAAGACGACAAACGGACCGCGGCAAAATATGCCCGTGAAGCAAATGCCAGGAAGGCAGCTGACTCCTCAAGTAGTAAAACTGCAACAGCAGATAATGGCAGAGAAAGCTCAATCTATTCGTGCCCAACAGGCCAGAGCACAACAACAAGCACAGGTGCGCCATCAGTTCCAGCAACAACAACAACAGCAGCAACAACAACAACAACAGCAACAACATCAACAACAACAGCACCACCAGCAACAACAACAACAACAACGTCAACAACAGCAGCAACAGCAACAGCAACAGCAACAGCAACAGCAACGGCAACAACAACAAAGACCACCTCCTCAATTTGTGCAGCAACAAATGTCCATGAAAGATAACGTATCACGAGAGCAGTTAAGATCTTCAAGTCCTCAAGCTGCCCAGATGAATGTCAACAGGGGAGCCCCTGTTATGAATATGAGCCAACCGAGAGCAGCTTCTCAATTGCAAGGTCAAAATACACAGGGTCAACCATCAAATCCTACCCTTCAGCAACAACAACAACAAATTTTTCAAAGTTCTTTGACTCCTCAAGAACAGCAAGCGTTTAGACAATTGCAGTCACGAATGAATGCATTTGCAATGATGGGGAACACAGGAGTAGCACCTAATAGGGCCCAATTAACCCCTCAACAGCAGCAACAAGCCATTCAACAGGCTAAATTAATACAACAACAACTAATCCAAAAATATCCGGTTTATTTTCAAAGACTTCGTCAATTTCAAATGATTCAAGAACAAAGACAACAACAACAACAGGCTAATGCAGGTAATGGTCAACAATTTGTACAAAATACGAATAGTAATATGCCCTCAGGATTAAACTCCCAACAAAAGCAAATGATGAATCAGCAGATGTTTCAACAAATGGCTGATAGTATGAACCAAGAAAAGCGAAATTTCAAGAAGAAATGAACAAGTAACGGTATTTGATTTTGGTACCACGTCGTCATGTGAAAATATATTTGAACTAACTCTACAGGTAACAATTACAGTCAAAAAATATTTCCAGAATACATAAACAAAATAAATCAAAGTGTAAGTAGCGTAGATATATCAAAAGAAACTAAACAACCGAATAATCGAACCCCCATATAAAACACTCATAATTCATCACTTTCCACGGGTGTTAGAAACATAATACATCAGCTATTCGTTAGCTATTGTACTTCCATACACTCCAAGAGCGGTTACAGTTACCAAAGCATAAAGTGATCCCTTTAGTAGTTCTTTGCCGACTCTTTTGAGCCTGGAGCCAGGGATTTTTATTTTTCTCTGGGATTCGTTCTTTATTCCTTGAACTTTGGAGTGAGAATCAACGTTTGCGTCATAACATACAACTTCATCAAATGTTCTCTTTTTTGAAGAGTTCTCAGAGTCAGGGCGAATCCCTACAATGTTGGAGTCTTCCCCAGAAACGCTATTGAGGCCTTCTTTGTCGGTAGCAGTGGCACAACAATGATCCAAAAGTGACGTACAATCGTTATAAGTCTTTCTTCTTTTCACGATATTCGGAAAAGATTTGGCATAAATCCACCTAAAGTCATCCAGGCTTAGATTATCAATATCGCCTTCATCCAGACTATAGGTGCACACAGCATCTAAATCAGATTCATGACAAGTCAGTAATTCAGATTCGTAGTCAAAATTCACCTTATCTTCTGACTTATCTGAGTCACTGTCGTCAAGATGAGAGATACTGGAAGAGGTTGAAAAAGAGAAATCACTGGACACTTCAACGAATCCTTCTTCATTATCAAACTCTTCAGTATTCTGCTGATCCTTGCTAACAGTAACCAGATCCAAAGAGTTTAGGCGATAGGCATCATCAGAACTTTGATCATGTTCAACTACTTCTAATTTTCTCTCATTGTCAGTAACAGAAGAGTCCGTTTTTTCCAAATAACGCATACTCCCAATGGGATAATAACGATAATCGCTACAGTCCTCTTCAGGGTTTTCGTTATCCAGAGCTAAGGAGGTATCATCATAATCTTCTTCTTCATTCAAGATCTTTGAATCATCTACTTTAGTGCTAATATTCAGCCGCGAGTCGCTCGATGGAACGAAGGTTATACCATTTTGCTCAATTTTCAATTTGAAACGAAGAACGACGTCCGCATTTGAGAACTCTGACAAAGGGATTGTTTCTTGCTCACCAAACTTTTCAACTATTTTTTGGATCGTCAAAGAAGGCTTGGAAATTATAAACCCAACTGTATCACCGGGAGATAACTTGAACCATGTATTTGCCCGCAAGAAATCGTCATTAATTACAGTTCCAAAAGTTGACCCACAGTCCTTTAGGTAAAAGTAATCGTCATTCAACCTCAAACATGCATGTAACTTAGATAAATGTGTGTTCTTAAAGAATAAATTTTCCTCGGTGGCAACCCTAGTATCATCCTTGGAAGAAGCTCTTCTTACGTACCTTTCATCGCCATTCTCCAAAGAAACGTGTCTTTCATTAGAAGGGTCCTTGTTAATATCCGTTCCCATAGTCTTAATAACAATCACTTATTGTAGTGGATCAAAGATAATTAATTTATGATATCAAATAGGGATCGTTTATCAACTTTACTGATAACAGGATAAAAGCAATTAGAGGAGATGTCTGGGAAATTATTCTCAGAACTATATACTATATTGAAATTGTAACCTTTTTTAAATGTCTTCAACGAAGTTCACCTGTGAAGAAATATATATAATACTTATCCCCTGATTACGCTGCAATATAATCTTATCTACCTCGCACAATTTTGTGTAAGAATTTGTGATCCGTTTTTGCAGTCGTATTCACTTTTACAATTGCGGAACAATTTTGACTACTGAATAATTCAAGAATATACTTCGCGAGAAGCGAACGGATATGCCAATAAAAAGGACCTTGCATCACACCTCCTCCTCATACAACTTGCTGAAATTCGTTCCCCCGTGTGGACCTGGTGGGACCTGGAGCCAATTAAGATTATCGTACTTATACTTCCCTTCAATCAAGTGAAAAGTATATGCAAATCTAGATTTGTTGGATCTATTTCTTTCTGATTTATGAAGAACCGAGTTGTGGATAAGAACCAAAGATCCCGCTTTGCACTCAACCAAATGATCATCTTCTAGAGTTTCAGGACTTTCTGTGGAAGAATTCACGGATATGAAATTACAGCCGTCTTTACCTTCATTTATCTTGACAAATCTCTTAGTTATCGGGAAAGTCTTATGGGATCCAGGATTATAGGACAAACACCCATTTTCTATGGTACAGTCCTCTAGGGCAAACCAGAAGCCGATTGCAGACTGAGGTTCTGTATAAAGGAACGTACCATCAGTATGTGGGGGAACTGCGTTGTCCCTTTCTTTCTCAGATAACGACACAGAGTGCTTAAATATACACATGCTTTGAAGGACACGGGGGTCTTCGAACTTAAGCAGCCTTGCAATACCTTTGACTTTATCTGAAAATGTGACTTTACGAAACGCACTGTCTTTCATGTGCAATCCATGTCCTATCTTGTTGATGGCCTTCTCCTTTGGATACTTCAATTCTCCCGTGGAGTCATCAAAAGCATCAGTGTCGAAGAAAAACGAAATCTTATCCGACGAGTTGAAAAAATATTCATCGCCAATATGGTTGTTTTCCCCGGTTTTGAATTGTGTTCTAGGATGAGTTGAAAGGTCAAGCCCTTGTAACAATTCTGACGATCTTGAGAGAAGGGATTTTGTTTCTTCCGGGGTTAAGAAATCATTGATACACAAAACACCCTCCTTGTCAAACTTACTTTGCTGTTCTGTAGTTAATCCTTGGTCGTAAGTCATTACTTAATACTTTTACAAACGATTTGTTGTATCAAATAACATTTGAAAGTACGTAGATAATAGCTTTTTTCTTATCAATTACTCCTCGACAATTTTTTTTGCAAGCACCTGATCCGTGCGCTGTAAATTACTTCAATAAATACTTCACGGTAAATCATGTTTATGCAAGATGAAGATTAGAATACACAACTTTTATGCTGAATCTGATGAGTAGAGTTGGTAGATAATGGGCTGGAAGCTTTATGAAGACTCCTCAAGGAGTAAAAAAGATGTTTCTATTACGAAAGCAATTATGCATAAAAGTAGATTTTTGTATAGCGTAGGTCCCGAGCCTATACATTATTTCACTGATGGGTCCTTTTGACCCAGTTGATATATACAAGAGAGCATCAATATTTATAGGTGGAAAAACAGGTTCGGTCATCAAGTCTTCCCCTTTCACTTGTATAGAAAACCCAACCATGACTCCTTCCTGGCCTCTCTTTCAGTCTCAGGAATGAAGGCATCCACATGTTTTCTGATTTTATCACAACCTTCTTCAGAGTCTGCATCTCTTCCTATTACGTCAACAAAATTTCCCTCGGAGTCCATTAAGTAGAAGAAGATTGAATGATCGACTAAATAATCTTGACCAGGTTTGACATCAGGTGGGGTGGAAAAGTAAACCCTGTATTTCTTACACGTATTCTTAACGCTCTCATATGAGCCCGTTAAACCGATTATTGACGGATGAAAGTCTTTCAAATACTCCGTAATCACCTCGGGACTGTCTCTAGCTGGATCACACGTGATAAAGATAGGCTGGAGCTCAATATTGTCCTTTTCCTTAAGAACATTGAGCATCTCACCAAGCTTGTCTAACTCTTCAGGACAGACATCGGGGCAATGGGTGAATCCGAAATAGATAATAGAGAACTTCTTGTCATTGTTCTTCAAGTTTTGATGAGTGAACAGCTCACCGTTTGTATCAATAAGAGAAAAGTCGCCCCCAATAGAAGGTTTGCCGTAACCCCTCTTAGCTTCGACTTCTTTTTGTAATCTAAGCTTCTCTTTCTCCTTGCCAAACCAAAACGTGAAAGCACCGCCTACTACTACTAATAAAACAACAGCCTTCCAAGAACTAAACTCGACATTTGAGGAGGCATACTTCTTTTTGCTCTCCTGAGATCCTCCGATCGCAACTCGACTTAAAGGTCTCTTATTACTGACACCAGCCTCTTTAAGCTGTTGGTTATCAGTTTCTTTAGATTGATTTTCGTTGAGTCTGACCAGCGTGAAGCTAAGTAAACGCCTAGCGGCTATGGTTTTCACTGGGTACACAAATTTTGCTGGAACCAAAGTTCTGAAGAGCACTTTCGAAAGCATATTTTGTAATTTGAGTTAATCAACTACTTTTCATACGGTTGAACTAATGAAAAAACCAATTATTGAAAAAAAACGAGGTTCTCGATTTCCATACAGTACGTGAAGATATCTCTTCTCATTACTGGTGGCAACTATTATTGAACAATGCCAATGGAGGGACACGATACTTTATTGATTTGGGCCAAGGAGAATGGGACGTTTGTATCACCGAACTTGTCCTTCAAAAAGGTTTCGCCCAATAACTACGGTGGATATTGCGATGATAAAAGCGATTCAAATGGATCAGCAATTTTCCGACTTCCTATAAAGTTAGCAATAACTCCACTCACCGCTTTAGAAAGTTTCAATAGAGATGGCGAATTCAATGAGATAGCTGAGAAAGTCTCAACCAATTCACTTTTGAAGCTTTATTTGGCTCGTGAACGCTCACCTTCCCGTATCGAAGAGTCCTTTTATGCGGCTTACATACGACTGTTACCTAAACTTCTGGAAATAGACTCTCCGTATTGCTGGGATGCAAAGATGAAATCGTATCTTGAGGGTTCAAATCTAAAGAATTCTTTGAAAGAGACAATCTTTCAAATGGTGGAAGAATGGTGGGGTTTGATCAATCTTTTGCCGCAGGATTTGGCTAAACCAGAAGAGCATTATGTTAACATGAAATTTTACTATGAGTTCAAATTTTATGACGATGATGATTTGTACAAATACTTTATAACTGAAGAGAATCCATCTAACTGGACCAGTTTTCCGAACTTTATGTGGGGATCACTCATTTTGAAGTCTCGAGCTTTTCCTTTCCATTTATTGAAGGAGTTCGTTTCCAAGTCTCTTTACACCGCAAAAGACGACGCGGCAATGCTTCTACCAGTAGTAGATTTACTTAACCACGACAACAAAGCAAAAGTTTGCTGGACAGTTACAAAAGATAAGGAAACAACATATTTCGAATTCTCATCAGATTCTATTAAGGCCAACTCGCAGGTGTTCAACAACTACGGTCAGAAAGGGAACGAAGAATTATTGCTATCTTATGGATTTTGCTTAGAAAATAATCCCGCAGATTACGTGGCACTAAAAATCAAGGTTCCTTTAGAATTATTACCTGACTTGGTGGGTCGTGGCGTTCATCTTCCCAGGATGAGTGATTACACCACTTCTGTAATACAAAACGAGGTGAAAAACAAACAAGATAAGAGTTCAGATGACTATAGCCAGTATTCAGATGGCTTACTTTTTTTGATCACCGAAGCTCACATCCCAAACAGTTTGATTAAACTTTTCCAATTCTTAATTAAAAACAGATGGGAGAACAATTTGTCTTTGAGAATGCAATTGGCTGGTATTAATCATTTGAGAAGAGCTATAGAAGCCAAGAAAGAAATGATTTCTCAAACCAACCTTCCTGTTGCAGACAGCAATACATTGAAAAATATCAACACCTACATTACATCCCAAAAGAGAATACTCACTCTGGCAATAACAACGTTGAAACATATGGAAAAGGATTTGCTTCATGATTCGAAGAACAAACCGCACTTGTTAACTTTGAAGAACATTTATAAGAAAGACAAGAAGTTCCAGATGTCTCTTTTGGTCAGCTTGGGAGTTCAGTCTTTTGAAGATATTGTGCAAAATGAGCTTCAAGATCAGTTATGGTTGTTGTATCTCATTCGCTGTTACAATAGAGACGAGTACATTAAAAGCCCAGAAGATGAAGAAGAAAACTACATTCCAAAATGGATACAAGATGCTTACAAAAGATTGCAGAAAGAAATCAAAGTTTCTGTCACCGAAACTCTCAAATACCAAGAACTCTACCTGCAGCTTATTGTGCCCCTTATAGACACGGTTCCTGAGCTTTACGGAAAGGGCCTGTGGTCCTCTAGCGAGTTGGCCACAAGTGCTGCTTTGCTCGATACAATAAGCTTTGTAAGAGGAAAAGATCAAGAATGTATTCTTGTTCAACCGTTGGAGGCACTGCTGGCATAGTAATTTTGTGTCACAAATTGGTGGCGAAACATTCAAAATTGATTGTTTGATTGTTCCGACACAAGCCCAGTTGACTATCTAACGTCAGCTACAAACTTGGGAATGAATAAGCTATTGCTTGATTACGTGCAAGAACTAAATACAACATTAAATAAAAGACAGAAAAGTAGATCCTCTTCTAGCGTTTAATCTTGTTTAATGCCACCAGTACCGCTGATTTCAGCCTTCTTGAAAGATTCCTTGTCAGAAGCTGGTTTGCCACCGTTAGCGAAAGCACTCATGAAACCTGGAGCGGCCTTGAATGGTCTCTTCAATTCACCGTGAGCTGGTGTGCCAAACAAGTTGATTTTGACAATGTTGGACTCCAAAGCGGACTTGACAGTGGTAACAGACTGCATCACCAACGGGTTGGTGTATTTCATGTACATGTGCATGAAACCCATCATGGCCAAACCTTGCAAAAGACTTTTCAACTGCTTGTCGACCTCTTTCAAATCGTACTCTCTAACAGTGATAACAACCGCCTTTGGAGGTTCTCCCGTGAGAGGTGCAGCTGGCTCGACGTATCTTAACGTGGTCAAGTCATTCTTACGGTTGATGACAAGCTTGGTGGCAAAGTAAATACCAAACGCAATAACTTGAGCGGAAATGTAAGCAGCTCTAACCCAGAAGATAGTGTCCTCGTTCTCCAAGTTCAAGCTTCGGGACACTTGCATCATGACAAGCATAACTACCAAATTGCTGACGGCCGGATTCATGTTGTCGTTATTTTATCTTTACCTGCCCGTTTCCGTTACTATTTGAACGAGAAATAATGTCGATTTTACGGTGGCATTTTGGTGGACCGCCCATGCGTAGTCCATAGGAGAGTCTACGGCTCGGGCGAGGCTGGATGAAAAAAAAAGCAAAATGTTACCCGCCCGTCGATTGGCACCTAGATAAGAAATGTTCTTTAGGCGTCCCCAAGGTTCCAGGAATCCCGTCAACAAGAAGAAGAAACACAGTTCGAGAGAGCTACAAAGAAATAGTAGCTATCGCATAGATCATACTGTTGTTTTTGGAATGCTGCGTGTACGTATGGTATGTAATCAGAGGTACTTGTCATCTTCATCGAAAGAGATGTTGCCGAACTTCCAGCAGCCAAGATGCTTAGATTTTGCGGCCTGTTCTGCGTCGAAGAGCAGTTTGGCGTAATCGTTCGAACTGGAGCCAGCATTTTTAGAGTCGACCAACGCCCAGCCCTCTGACACCAATTGTTTGTTTATGGTGTAATCGGGGTCTTTGAGCGATTGCTCCGAGTCGTATATGACAACGGAGTACTGGGTTGCAGACGGTGCCGCTTGCGGAACGGCGCTGAGCACCAACTTTTTGTCAAAAGTAAGCTCATCCAAGGCATCCAATGCATCGGCAAGATACTCACTGTAGGTATCTGGAGGTAACTTCACGAACCGTAAAGAAGCAGAATAGGCAAACGGAGGCACTTTAGAAATGCTGAACTGATTGGGCAACGCACGGAGCGATGACAAGGGAACGCGATCTACATTGCCAAAATCAATATGTTTGACTTCAAACTGCTGGGAAGTCTTGTCAAAACCAGTGACTCTTGCACGGTAGTATTTGCCGTTCTCCGAGAACTTAGCAGAAACTAACTCGTTCTTTTTAGGAGCCGATGGGAGATTGTACGGCAAATCTTGAGAGTTACTGCTAGCGGATGCAACTTTGGAGTGGTAATCCTGAAACTGTTGTTTGAAAGTGCTAAACCGGGAAGAGGTCTCCTTGTCGATCTTGTGGAAGTAGATAGATCCCTGGGGGTCTATTTCAGTAACCTCAGCATCAAAGAATACAGGCTTATTATCATTTAAGGTTAATTTCAGCACTTGAGCTTCTGTCTCTTTCAGCAAGACATCTTCTTGGGACCACAATCCCCTTTTTGACTCTTTAGCTGCATCCTCTGCCTTAATCAACTGGTTAGCAAATGGATTAGCATTAACAGCCAAGTCATGAAGTCTTGCGTAACCTTGCTCAACCAAATTGAGCTGAACAGGATGGACACTGCTGGCACTGGAGTACAAATTACCAATGAACCCACCAATTTTGTCTTTATCGTAGACGTCAAATTCAACATTACGTTGCAAGAACTTTTTGTTCAAAAGGTCAAGACCTTCCTCTGAGAACTTACCAAACTTGTCATTAGACAAACCACCCAAAACCAAGGTAAGTTTCAATCCTTCCTTAGGATTGAACAACTTAACCCTATTAACGGAAGGAATGAACTCAATATGATAACCAGAGATCCTGTCTTTCTGTCTAAATCCATTGAAAAAGGCCTTTGCCTTACTTGCATTTTCAGAGGCATCAATGGTTCTAGAACCTACCGACAAAATCTTGCTTATATTGTTTCCGGTGTAAAAAACGCCAGAGGTACCTTCTTTCTTTTTCTCCTCCTCTAGTTCGATGAGTTTATCCCAATTAGAGGATCTTTCATTACTGGTTGCCTTGTTGTGCTTGATAACGGTGGCAAACCCGTTCTTCACGATCAATTCGGCTAAATCGGTCTGACCATTTATTTGGACATCAACTAAAAACCTAGATGTCTCTGTCTGCGTAGATGGCTTATTTTTAGCATCAAGAGGAGCACTTAAAATTCTTTTCCCCACGACATACACTTTGACAGCTTTTCCAATAGCAGATTGTCTTACAAACTCACGAGCAGTATTGACCAACGCGAGCTGGTCCTTACTGTTAGATGTCACAGTAGTGTCAGAAGGCTTTGGAGCCCTCAAAGAAGCCAATTGGACCGTGTACTCTTGACCAGATTGTAAGCGGACGTTAATTGTATCAGAACTCAATATTCTTGATACTTGCACTCCTTCTACAGTGGCACCAGGATACAATCCCTTAGATGACACGGACGTGACATTGCTGGGTGCCTTAGAAGAAGCAAAGATACCTTTACCCAAAGCCTTTGCTGTTTGTTCAGCCTTCCTCAATACCCCCATATTTTTTGATCCAATTAAAGTAGATTGCCAGTCAACAACTCCACCAAATCCTTTTTCCAATAACTTTTCTTGAATATCGTTACCGGACTCGTGGTAGATGTATCCAATTGGAACGCCCGCTTGATTTTTGCCGATGATACTGACCTTGATGTTAGCCGTAGTCATCAAAAGCTTTTCTTCCACAAACTGCTTCGCCTCCAAGGCTGCTCTCTTCTCATGAGGCGGAAGCGCTGCGTCATCCGTACGGGGAGCCCTTATTCCTGCTAGCAATATGGGTGTAACAACGTGAGTTTGCCCATTCAATACCACTCGAGCATAAATCCTGTCTCCGCTAGTGACTCTCTCAACAATGATGGTAATTGGCAGTCTCTGGGATTTTTCAATGGTAGAGTCGTCAAGTTCCACAGTGGCAACGTCTTTGCTGTCCTCGGTACTCCACACCCCCTTGCCCTCTAGGCGAGCTCCCTTCTCTGCCAGAAGCACCTCCTGTGCCAATTCATCCTCTTCGTCGATATTCTCTTTAGACTTGACCAATCCCCTTTCAACCAAGTGTAAAATCAACGACGGGAAGAGCGGAGTCTCAATGTCTCCAAATTCCTTTCCTGAAGTAGGGATCTTGTAAAATACCCGAAACTTGATCTCCTTGCCGATAAGAAGCGTCCGTAAGTACTCCTTAGATCTGAAGTCGTTGGCTCTGACGTGCGATAATGTCAAAATTCTTTCTGGCAACGGCACCTGAGTGCTTTTCGAAGGAACGAGCACCACCGTATCGCCACTTAAGACGTTCTTTACCCTAGCTACGAAAGAATTGCTCATATTTATTGACTACTGACTGACTGTGGCCTCTTAGATCAGATTCAAGTAGCCATAATTTTTCACTCCAGACCGCGCGTGCGCTGTTCAAATCCTCGACCAGATTCCGACCCCATCAATTTATTCACGTCACAAGCCAAAGAACTACAAAAGCCATTTTTAAAGACAAATGGCACCGCGGTCAACGGCACAGAAGCGCCTTTTGAAGGAGTACCAGCAGTTGTCCAGAGACCCTCCCCCGGGAATTGTGGCAGGACCTGTGTCGGAAGACGATCTTTTTGTATGGGAATGTCTCATAGAGGGCCCCAGCGATACCCCATACGAGAACGGAGTGTTTCCGGCCAGCTTGACGTTCCCCAGAGACTATCCATTGAGCCCTCCGCTTTTGAAGTTCACGCCCGCTATTCTTCACCCCAACATCTACACTGATGGAACCGTATGCATATCGATACTTCATCCTCCAGGAGAGGATCCGAACCATTACGAGCGGCCCGAGGAGAGATGGTCGCCCGTGCAAAGCATAGAAAAGATTCTTTTGAGTGTGATGTCAATGCTAGCGGAACCGAACCCGGAGAGTGGCGCCAACATAGACGCATGCAAGCTTTGGAGAGAGAACAGACCCGAGTACGACCGGCAGATTAGAAGCCACGTCAAGAAATCACTTGGTTTGTAAGCGAAACACGACATAGTGCTCTAGTACTTCAGCATCAGATCTACCTAACTTTTCGATATACGTACCTTAGGCACGAGGCGTGCATACTGTGTTTTCGGCCTTGGGCGCGTATGAGCCTACTTAAGGTAGTTTTCCCGATAATTTCATCATTAGTGTTCATAATATATATAGTGCGTGAATACTATACTATTTTCTAAACGTCATTTTCCCACCCAATTTGATCTCATTGTGCAAAAGATCCAATGTCTAAACGAATAGAGACGGTCAAGGTGGCTGTGATCGGAGCCGGAGTCTCGGGGCTCAAAGCGGCCCTGACTTTGCTCACCAGCTCGAAATCCCCCCTCAAGGCTGAAGATATAGTGGTGATTGAGGCCCAAGATCGCGTTGGAGGACGCATCTTCACGGACACCACATCATCAAAAATAGGCAACTTGTACGACCTTGGAGCATCGTGGTTCCATGATTCGTTGCAGAATAGTGCTTTGAAGGACTTGATCGATGAAAACGACAAGAGCGTATTCAATTTGAGCGAGGACGGCTCCTTCAACGATAAGGGACCAGTCGAATATATCAAAAGCACATCTGGTCCCTTCGACGCAGCCAACTTGAAGCTCCCACACATTCAAGGAGAGTTCGTGAGATACGTGAGGAACCATTTCGATAGCAACGCAGGAGAGCCAGATTCATCTTTGAAGGAGATGTTTTACAAGTACGCACAAGATCGGGCTGCTTTCTTGACCGAAGACCAATTGAAACTTGTCTTTGGTTATGTAAGGACCATGGAGCTCGGGTTCGGTACACCCTGGGAGAAAGTGAGCGCAAAAGCGATTGGAAAAGGAGGACCCAATGGGAGAGATTTGTTTAACAAGAAAGGGTATTCGGTTCTTCTTGACTTGTTAGCTAAAAGGCTTCCTCAAGATAGAATTTTCCTCAACGAGGCAGTCGCAGAAATCAAAAGAGATATCCCGGAGCCCCACAAGAGAATCCAGATCACGACGAAAACTGGTTTGGTAGTTCACGCAGATCATGCGGTAGTAACCGTTCCATGGAGCGTTTTATCTCTTTCTAGTGATTCTCCATACTCTATCAAGTGGACACCACCGTTACCATCTACAATCGACCGTAGCTTGAATTCAATGCATTTTGCGTCCTTTGGAAAGTTCATCTTTGAGTTCGCTTCTGTTTGGTGGAAAGAGGACGAGGACAAATTCTTAATATGGAATCCCGAAGCCTGGAAACAAGATAACAGCGAGCCCCTTCAAAAGTTGCCCGGGCCCTTCTCATACCCCACATTAGTTATAAACTTTCAAACAGTCAAAAACAAAGAATTAGGAGGATCTTTGTGTGCTTTCACTCAACTGCCTCTCACGGAGTACTTGGAAGCTCATCCGACAGAAGCTTGGACGTACTTCAAACCAATGTTCAGTAAGCTCTTGGTTCAAGGAAAGACCATGTCAGAGCCAATACAGACATTGTCGACTCAGTGGACACTGAATCCTTACATCAGAGGGTCATTCGCAACGCCATACGTCGGAGATGACCCTAGCAGCTTCATTTCCTCGGTGGCTGCAAATGAGAATGCAAAACGTGCTTTTCCACTTGGGGATATAGGTTTTGCAGGAGAGCATACCGTTTTTGAGGGTGCAGGCTGTGTTCACGGGGCCTACGACAGTGGTACCAGAGAGGCCAATCGCATTATAGATTCTTTAAATAGTAAGTGAAGTTTGTTGACACAGACCACACACATACGTAATAAAGGCGAAACTCCCCCAATTTTGTACCCAGTGCTAACTCCTATCAAACAATCATGACAATAGCTCGGGCAAGAATGGATCATTCCCCAACTTTGAAGATGCTTTCGGTTGTTTCTCCATTTTCAAGTGGACGTTCTTAGCTGTGTTGAGAAGCAGCAGACCCTGCATAAAAGACCTTCAGCTTAACGGTTAAAATCTCAACTTTTCAAGATATTCGATGAGATTGCATTAGCAAATTAAACCTAACAGCTTATATACCACAAACTCGGGAACATGGCTACTAAATTTGACGCAGAGACATCAGAGAACTTAGAGGATATTGAAAAGCAGTTTGCTGTCAAGGCAGTCAAACAAATGGACGCATACTGGCGTTTGTTGGAGACGATCCCTGGATCCAAGTTGAAATTGACCAAGCATGATGACGACATATACGAAGCGCTTCTCGAATCCTTCCCAGAGTTCAAGGATCCCGAGCATGCGGCTACAATTAGCGAGGAAGAGATGAAGAGTCCCAAAGGGAAAGAAAAATGGAGAAATTTTTGTGAAAAGTTTAATGAAATAGAAGACTATAATTTCGGGACCATGTTGAGAACCAATGCGGCAGAGGAGTACACTCAGGACGGGACCATTTTTGCCGTAAGAATACAATTTTATGCCATTGAAATTGCCAGAAATAGACTAGGTTTGAACGACTGGATCGCTAAAAAGTAAAAAGGATGAATAGCTTTTAATGTGATGGGATTATAAAGCAACCTACGAGAGTTTGTCAAACCATACCTCCAGTAACTCACTAGCAATGCCAATAGTACATACACAACACAATACTACATTGACATACAAGTCTTTTCTTTTTTTCATGAAATAAAAGTGTGCATGATTATGCTATATTTATAAAGTGTATATTTTTCACGTGAATCAAAGAATTCGGTTTACGTTTTGGTTTCAATAAAAACTTTAAAGCCAATAACTCACGAATCTTACCGTAATCGAGTGATTTCTCGGGATCAGAGTAGATAGATGTATCCCAGAAGCAATTCATATCATTAAAGAAAACATATTTAGTTTCCTGAAATGAATACAAACAGCTTCACCGTGAACAGTAAGGATCAAAATGGCGGTCCTAAGGGACAATGGCAACACCAGCACTCACCTCAAAGAAATGCACAAAGTCAACAACAAACACTCCAGCAAACCCCAATAGCTAACTACACATTGCCAGGTGTGATCAACTACTTAACCTCAGAGTTCACCAATTTGGAGCGCTTCAAGATAATGACCAACTTGGAAAAGTCTGAGATGAAATACAAGATATCACAGCTACAAGGAGAGGTCAACTCTTTAAAATTCATCAACGAGAAGCAGAAAACTAAGATTGGTCAACTAGAAGATGAGAATAGAAAGCTAAGAGGTGAAGAGGAAGAAATTATAAAGGAGAGGGAACCCTTTCAAGAAATTGAGATACCTGACATTGATTTACTGATCATTAAAAAGTCCAGATTTCAATTGACAAAATCAATGAAGGAAGTCGCAAGTTTACTTAAGACTCCGACAACCAACTCTTTGAATAGTTTGAATCTTCCCGATCCTAATGAAACGCATTCAGAATTTGACGTTCTTACAGAAACTAGTCCAGACGACTTTATCTTTCAAGATTATGACCATCACACAACAAAAGCACCCACACAAAAGGGCACCTTTGTATCTAAGTACTTATCAAATAACAAAAACGGAGGACATGAAGGCGTGTCCAAAAAAATTTTGGAACATGATGCCTCAGATGACGAAGTAGAACAATCATTAGCGGAGATCAATAAATTGCATGAGGATGATATTGAAGGTGAGAGTTTCCCAGCCTCCAAAGACTCTTATGAGAGTAATGTCAAAAAGGTCTATCTTGATGAATCCCAAGAGCTGAAAATATTAGAGCCCATTCTGCAAATTGATTTGAAAGATGTTAGATACAAAGAAAGCAAGGTTTTCAATAGCTCTGATCACATAACAGTTATTTCTCATGGTGGAAGTGGGGGCCACACGTTGAAAATACAGATTTGGTCGTACAGTTTAAGAAAGATCGTTGGTTCTTACGAAGTCTCTACACAAACCTTTGAAGATCCTTCGAAAATCCTTGATGTATATGTCATCAGGACTCAAAATTCACAAGCTGATTTGATAGTTGTGTCGAAAGGTGGTATTATCAATTTCACATTGAAAGACGGCTCTTCAAGTAAGAACATATTGGCTGCTTCGAATCAGCAGGTGACACCAATTTCTTCCAGTGATTTGATTGAGTTCACACACAAGGCCAGCACAGAATCCAGGTCATTTGGTCTTATTGTTAGTACTTGCGGTAAAAAATCCGCGTATTTCAAAGTCCATAAAATATTTTTTAACGAAGGTAAAGTCACAATAAGTGATATTGGAAACTATAACACAACCTTTTTCAAGCTGATCATGAAACAAACTGAATCTGCCGGTTTTCGGTTTGTTCATTGGTACAAAAATGAGCTGGCTGATAATGGGTTACCTCCTTCCCCCAAACTAAAAAAGCATAATCGTTCTGTTTCTTGTAATGACGTATCACTTTCTCCTTATGAAATCATATTGAAACTAAACAAGCTGTTAGTGAATCTCAACATCGTGCTGAAACATTTCAGTATCCTATCGGAGTATGAAGATCCGGATATTAGGTGGAAGGGTTCAAGCATTCCTGGATTTGAGTTACTAGCTGAAACTCACAAATCCGCAACACCTGGGGACCCCGGTCGTTACAAAGTCAAACTTCTCAATTTGGCGACGCATGTAGTGACAGGGGAACTTGTGGTGGATGATCTACAGATTGTGCCAATTTCTTTGCAGGAGGCACGTATAGCTAAACTCGAAGAAGGAAATATTTTAATATTCGATAAACACCTCAAATACATAAAGAGGTACGAGTTACGACATATCTCCGATACCTTAATGAAATTGAACGATGACACATTTTTCACTCAAGATTCCGATCAATTGAATGTGTTTTCTGCTTCTGATTTCAACTAATCTACGAATAAATTTATATGATTAAGGTTTTATACTGGGCAATGCATTGAAATATATAATATTGAAGTCATCTCATCTTATCTGTATGCCGTACATATTTTTTTTTTCTCAAGGCCTTAATTTTTCTTCATTACTAAATAAGCCAAATTTTTCTTGCAAACAAGTTTAACTTGACTCTTAATACTCAAAAGTAATGTCAAAGCAGTCTTTTGACGACTTTTTGAGGCTTCAAAAGCAGCAGCAGCAGCTGAAAAAGGGATTTGGTTACAAAAATCTGAATACAGGCAATGTTAATAATAACAACAGTTTAGGATATCCAGTGCAAAATTCTGATTTTGCTAACCAAGGTAGTGTGATGCAAGGCTATGGTCAGCCTTATAATGGAGGTGATCCGAATCAGATAAATGCCGGTGCTGGTGGATACCCAAACCAAGGCTCGATTGGTAATAGAATCAATAGATACGGTAATAATACACCAGGACAGGGTTATTCGTATCAGAATTCTTATAATGGTACACCTTTGCAATCACAGGTTAATAGTGGGACTGCAACTCCAACAACACCGAGTGCAAATGCATCTAGTGCATCATTGAATTCATTGACCACTGCTTTGGGGAAGTTGAATGTTGGTAATGTGCCATTTCAGGAGAATTTGACTAACATCGAGAACGCATCCAAAATCGCAGACGTGAGAGTAGAAGTTGGCCATATTGTGGATTGCATCGACAAGGAAGATATAAGGGTTATCAAAGATTGGAAGTTGATTGAAATCTTGAAATCTTTGGGGAAGTCCAAGAAGTCTCCTTTGGTCCGTGAATCAGCTTTACTTATAATTCAACAATTATCAACAAGTTTAGGCGGAAAGCC
This sequence comes from Priceomyces haplophilus, assembly GCA_001599895.1. Classification (NCBI taxonomy): domain Eukaryota; kingdom Fungi; phylum Ascomycota; class Pichiomycetes; order Serinales; family Debaryomycetaceae; genus Priceomyces; species Priceomyces haplophilus. Next base: position 1,621,761 of record BCIF01000002.1, on the reverse strand, counting down.
TCCACATGAAGCATATTTGTTGCAGTTTTTCAAAATTGCATTCGACATGATTGCTGAAAAGGATAAGAACGTTTCCAAAACAGCAAAGCAGACAGTAGATGTTCTCTATGGTGCCTTTCCAGTCGAAGCGTTAGGGTCTGTCGTTTTTGACGAAATTCTCGCCTATTTATCATCTTCTGCGAAGTGGAATGCTAAGTTGGTTGCTTTGGCTATAGTAAACAGGATTGTTGAGGAAGTCCCTGCAGATTTACTTGAAATGAAATTTATTACCGCTGTTCCTACTTTAACTGACATTTCCACAGACTTCAAGCCAGAGCTTGCTGATGAAGGTTTGAAAACAATGAAAAAGTTCGTTAAAGTTTTAGATAACCTTGATTTGCAAAACAAATATGATATCATTGTGGAGACATTAGCGCAACCTTCGAAAGTTCCTGAGTGTATCAAGAATCTTTCTTCGGTGACTTTTGTAGCTGAAGTTACTGAATCAGCATTATCCTTACTCGTCCCAATTTTAGACAAGTCTTTGAAAATGTCTTCTTCCTCAAATGACCAATTGAGACAAACCGTTATGGTCACAGAGAACTTAACTAGATTGGTCAACAACAAAAGAGAAATAGAATCTTATATCCCAATCTTGAAACCTGGTGTCAACAAGGTTGTAAATAATGCTTCATTGCCAGAAGTCAGAGAATTGGCTGGAAAAGCATTAGCTGTTTTGGAAGACGCAGAGAGTCAGCAAAGCGATGGTAAGTTTCATGGCAGAATTACCATTGAGCAAGCAGGTGACTTTTTCTCCTCTGAGATAGCTGAAAGATTACATCCAGTTATCGAAAGTTTGAATTTAAAGGACGAGGTTACGTTCAAATACCTTTCTGAAATCTTACAAGTGGATGCCAATGTCAACGATTGGAAGCGTTTGAGAGGATATTTGGGTTCAGTTCTTGAAAGCTCAGGGGTTGCTGATGAAGAACTAAAGGAGAATTACTTAGAAACCGTTATCGGTAATTTGAGAAAATTGTACTCCACTGACGGCTCTGAAAGCACGGGGGATGATGGTGAAGTCGAGTTAGTCAATACTGATTTCTCTTTGGCATATGGATCTCGTATGTTGCTCAACAAGACTAACTTGCGCTTATTGAAAGGCCATAGATACGGTTTGGTAGGAAGAAATGGAGCAGGTAAATCAACGTTGATGAGGGCTATTTCAAAAGGACAATTAGAAGGGTTTCCATCTCCAGAAGAAGTTAGGACTTGCTTCGTTGAGCACAAACTTCAAGGATCGGAGGCTGATATGGATTTGGTAAGCTTCATTGCATCAGACCCAGACTTGCAGAGTATTGCTAAGAATGAAATTTCAAGTGCCTTATCTGCTGTTGGTTTCACAGATGATAGATTGGCCCAAAATGTTGGCTCTTTGTCAGGTGGTTGGAAAATGAAATTGGAATTGGCCAGAGCCATGCTTATGAAGGCGGACGTCTTATTGCTTGACGAACCTACAAATCATCTTGATGTTTCTAACGTCAAGTGGCTTCAAGATTACTTAGTGGAAAACTCAAATATTACTTCTTTGATTGTCTCTCACGATTCAGGATTTTTAGATGCTGTTTGTACTGAAATCATTCATTATGAGAACAAAAAGTTAGCATACTATAAAGGGAACTTATCTGAGTTTGTGAAAGTAAAGCCAGAGGGTAAGGCTTATTACACTTTAACAGATTCAAGCGTTAAAATGGCATTCCCACCTCCAGGTATTTTAACCGGTGTTAAATCAAGCACTCGTACTGTTGCTCGTATGTCCGATGTGACATTTACTTACCCAGGGGGCAATAAACCTTCTTTGAGTAATATCACAGTATCGTTGTCGTTGTCGTCCAGAGTTGCTATATTGGGTCCCAATGGTGCCGGTAAATCCACCTTAATCAAGTTATTGACAGGTGAGTTGATCCCTCAAAGTGGTAAAGTCGAGAAGCATCCAAATCTTAGAATTGGATATATCGCCCAGCATGCTTTGCAGCATGTCGAGCAGCATAAAGAGAAAACCGCCAACCAGTACTTACAATGGCGTTATAGATTTGGTGACGACCGTGAAGTCTTGTTGAAAGAATCTAGAAAATTAACTGATGAGGAGAAAGCACTTATGAGTAAGAAGTTTGACGTCAAGGATGGTCAAGGAGCAAAGGCTATTGAAGCTATTGTTGGTAGACAAAAGTTGAAAAAGTCATTCCAATACGAAGTCAAATGGCAAAACTATTTGCCCAAATATAATACCTGGGTACCCAAAGATGTTTTGATTGCAGAAGGTTTCGAGAAGTTAATCCAAAAGTTCGACGATCATGAGGCATCTAGGGAAGGTCTTGGATACCGTGAATTGACTCCAAGTGTCATTAGAAAACATTTCGAAGATGTGGGTTTAGATGGTGATATAGCCGATCATACACCAATGGGTTCCTTATCTGGTGGTCAATTGGTCAAGGTTGTCATAGCAGGAGCTATGTGGAATAATCCTCACTTGCTTGTTTTGGATGAACCTACCAACTATTTGGACCGTGACTCCTTGGGTGGTTTGGCAATTGCCATTAGGGAATGGAGTGGTGGCGTTGTGATGATATCACATAATAATGAGTTTGTGGGTGCGTTGTGCCCAGAACAATGGCATGTTGAAAACGGTGCTGTCGTGAGCAAAGGTGCTGCCGCTGTTGACAATTCTCGATTTGCAGATGCAGATTCTAGACCTGCTTCACCATCACCTGCCCCAGTATCTGAGAAAAAGAGAGCTGATGATGACGACTCTCCTGCAAACATAAAGGTTAGAACTAGAAAGAAGAAGATGACTAGAAACGAGAAAAAGTTACAGTCTGAAAGAAGAAGATTGCGTCATATCGAATGGTTAAGCTCTCCCAAGGGCACGCCCAAGCCACTTGATACCGATGATGAAGAGGAGGACTGAAGCGGTACTCACAAAAATGCAAGATATATAGATATTAGGATTATTTATTCGTAACCTCGTATATGACCTCATTTGTACCTTGATCGTAAACTTCCTCTTCTTCCCTTTTATCATAATCGTTAGCCAGACCAATATTGGATTTATCGATAAATGTCGCCAAATATTTTCACGACACACGACATCACCTTATATCTGGGAGGCAAAATCAGTGTACGACTAACAACTCTTCAAATTCTCTCGTCAACAATCTGTGATAATTTTCAGTTGGCTATTAATTGAGTAGAAAAGAGAGGAACCATATATATATTTTAGCAACTATGGCCGATAGATATTCTTTTTCGTTAACAACTTTCTCGCCAAGGTATGTTTTTCAATCGAAACCGCTATGAACTGAGTTTGAATAATACTAACTAATTTAGTGGGAAATTGGTGCAAATCGAATATGCATTGAATATAGTAAAGCAAGGTGTGACGACTATCGGCATAAAATCTGCCAATGGTGTGGTGCTTGCTACGGAAAGAAAAGTTAATTCCCCGTTGCTTAAGGGCGATTCGAACAAAAAAGTTGAGCTCATTACTCCGGATATTGGAATGACATATTCAGGCATGGGTCCTGACTTCAGAGTTCTTGTCGATAAAGCCCGAAAGTCAGCTCATGTAAATTACAAAAGAATCTATAATGAATATCCACCAGTCAAAATTTTAGTCCAGGAAATTGCCAAGACTATGCAAGAATCGACACAATCAGGCGGTGTAAGACCTTTCGGAGTATCCTTATTAGTTGGTGGGTATGACCATCACTCTGAATCATTTCAGTTGTATCAGGTAGATCCATCTGGTAGTTATTTTCCTTGGAAAGCGACAGCTATAGGCAAAACTTCGAACTCAGCGAAGACATTTTTGGAAAAGAGGTGGAATGAAAACTTAGAATTAGAGGACGCAATTCATGTCGCTCTTTTGGCATTAAAGGAGTCTGTCGATGGAGAGCTCACAGGAGAAAACTTGGATATTGCGATTGTAAGTGATCCCCAAGAGCACTTACTAGGTTTTAAGGGAACTCTGGTGGAAGGACCCAGATTCAGAAGCTTAAGTTCTGAAGAGATCAACGATAGATTGGAGGCTTTATAAATCTCTTAATATACAATCTTGTACCCAGCTTATATTAATGGCACCGAGTCAAGAATTGAGCACGTTTACCGATGTAGCATGTGGTGCAAGCAAACGCGTTTCTTTCAAGCGTATCATTGAATGTGTACTTTCAAATAGGATGAGAATGGCACGTACGGCCATATTTGGCATATTTGGCAACTATCTGGTGACTATCTGGTGACTTGAAAATGATCGCAGTATGTTTCTTTAATTTCCACCGTACTGTATGCATCCCAGTATCAGATTAGCCTCATTGATTTTTTTCTCGTTAGACATTTTTTTTTCCAAGGCATCTCAAGCACGTTTACGTTATATTTTGCCGAAAGACAACCAAGTATGGCACGCAAGAGTAAGAAAGGAGTCAAACAAAGGAGCTCCAAGAAACTCTTGAATGCTCTTCAAATTGCAGAGCGTGCTGAAAATGGGTCTGATCAATCTGACTCTGCACAAGATGACGATGCGATGACCTATCATGACGGTGTCATGGATGCAAGAAAATTTTTGGGTGACGATGCGGGCAGCGACGATGATTTCGAGGATGAGGAGCTTGATTCTGATGAAGCATTAGGCGATGACGACGACTACGATGTCTTAAACTCGAAATTCTCACAGACAATTAGAGACAAGCGTAAGAAAAAGGTATTACACAAGAAAACCGGAGGCGTAAATATAGAAGAAAGCGAAGAAGAAGGGTATTCTAGTATTGATGAAACGCAATTAGTGACCTTATCTGAGGCCTGGGATCTTGATGAAAAAGATATGGGCGACAGCGATCAAGAGAATGACGTTAAATTGATTGATCACCTGCAAAGCGAGTCACTGGAAAATGACGACGATGAACAAGACGACTCTGACGACTCTGATTCTGGGGCTTCCGGATCTGAAGAAGACGTCTTCCAAGACTTATCTGAGGACCCAGAAGATGTTGATTTGAATAAGACTATGAACTTTGTTAGCTCAAATATCAAGAGATTACCTAAGGAACGTAGGTGGTTGATTAATGAGTCTTCAAAGGAAAATGAGTTTAGTTTACCCACAAGAGGAGCCAAGCTCAAAATAAGTGATATGATGTCGTCATCTGATCCTTCTCTATTGAAGTCTGCTTCATTAATTGACGCAAAGGCTGAAACATCAAACGCTCTTGCGACCCCTTTACCTAAACGGATTCAACAGAGGCATGATAGGAAGGAGGCCTATGAATTAACGAAACAAGAAATAAGTAAGTGGGAAGACACAGTTCAGGAAAATAGAAGGGCTGAAGTTTTGAGCTTTCCCTTGAATCCTACAGTAAAACATAATGATTCTGCTGTCACTTTCAAAACAAACAATGAGCCTTCCACTGATCTAGAGAAGAAAGTACACGATCTTTTGGAAACCTCAGCTTTGATCGACGAAAAAAAAGAGGCGACATTCGAGGAGATAGAAGTTGCAAAATTGTCTTCCGAGGAAATTAAAAAGAGAACCAACGAATTAAGACTTATGCGAGAACTAATGTTCAGAGATGAAAAAAGAGCCAAGAGAATTAAGAAGATCAAGTCAAAACAATATCATAAAGTCAAGAAGAAGGAAAGGATAAGAAATGAAGAATTGGTCGAAGGTCTGGAAGAGGAGGACGAAGTCGATCATGATGTGAAGAGAGCTCAGGAAAGAATGTCATTGAGGCATAAGACGCAGAGCCAATGGGCAAAATCAATGATTAAAAGTGGAATGTCAAAAGACAGTTCAAATAGAGAGGAATTGGAGGAAATGTTAAGAAACGGCGAAAAACTTAGAGCCAAACAATTAGGTTTCCAAGATGGAGACCAGAGTGAGGATAACATTTCTGATCTTGAAAAGGAGTACAGGGATGATGACTCAGATGCGGAAGCCAAAACTGGTGCTAGTTTAGGAAAGGGGGTTTTAGCTATGGACTTCATGAAAAACGCTGCTAAGAAAAGCAAAAATGAAACCTTGAGGGATTTAGAGGCTCTTCGCAATGTAGATGATTACGAAGAACAATCAAATCCCAATATTCATATCAACCAAGGAAGAAGGGTATATCTTCCCCTTGCGTCATCTCAAAAGGAGGATGTCGAAAGTGATCATGCGAGCGTTTCTGAAGAAGAAATCGAAAAATCTAAAGAAGCAATTGTTAAAAGTCGGGATATTCAATCGAAGAATAACGTGGTACGTAAGAATTTGGAAGTCCAAGAGCGTCAAGAGGAAGAAGAACACAACCCTTGGCTTTCAGGTGACACGTCAACGACTCATAAATCCATTAAAGTTACGTCTGTCGACCAAACATCATCCAAGTTAGCGAAATCTGCTGCAAAGATCTCAAAGAGCTTGAAGAGATCTTCCAAAAAGCTGGAACGCGAGTTATCTGTGATTGACATGAATGACACTTTGAAAGTCGTAGATGAATATGGTAGTGATGATGAGATAGAGGGAGAATCGGGTTTACACCAATTCAAACAAAAGGATTTGGTTAAAGAAGCGTTTGCCGGCGATGACGTTATTCAAGAATTCGAAGCCGAAAAAAGAGAGGTTGCTGCAAATGAAGGTGATAAAGAAGAAGATCTTACTTTGCCTGGGTGGGGAGATTGGGCTGGTTCAGGGAAGAAGAATAAGAAAAGAAAAATAGTTCGTAAGATCAACGGAGTCGTTGAAAAAGACAAAAGAAGGGACAAAAACTTGAAGAACGTAATCATCAACGAAAGAGTAAATAAGAAAAATTTGAAGTACCAATCAAGTGCAGTTCCTTTCCCATATGAAAATAGGGAGCAGTTCGAAAGGTCATTGAGAATGCCAATAGGTCAAGAATGGACCTCGAGAGAAAGTCACCAGAAGTTGACCATGCCGAGAGTTATCGTCAAGCAAGGTACAGTTATAGATCCACTCAAAGCACCCTTCAAGTAATACAATAAACATTATATAACATATATATTTCGTTACATGTTGTGTGATATACAATTGCATTCAATCGAGTAGAATACCGTTTCTGATAGCCCAATTCTTTCCGCTCAAAAACACTCCATCTGGATCCATTGTTTTCCTGACCTCGTTGTACTTTTTCAATCTCTCACCAAACCACTTTTGCATCACAGGATCAAATCCAAGCATTGTGAAAGATTTCTTAGCACCAAGACTTATTTGAGATTCAACATCTTCCTTTGTTTCATGCTTACCGTTCAACCCGATGAAATTTTTAGCCCAATGAGGTTTACCTCCTACTTCGCTAAGAACAGTCTCAAACTCCTGGAACCACTGTCTAGTATCAACATGAGTCCCAAAAGGTCTGTACATCGTGGCATTGATAAACAAGGTCAAGCTGTCATTAGTGACTCTAGAAATATCCTCGCCAGGATACTTCAAGTTGTCTGGCGAGTTATCTAAGTAAGGACGAAGATTGTTACCAGGAATTGGACCGGCACTTAGTCTATTCCTAGAATTTAACCATGATTTAGGTGGATATAAGCTTGGCTCCCCAGTCTCATCGTCCACAAAAGGAACGTCAGAATAAGTAACATTGGAGCACCTGACTTCAATAGGAGCGTGCACGAAGTAGTCTCCATTCTTCAAAGCAGTTTGAATATGTTCGTCCAACTTTCGTAAAATAAATTGTCCCCTATTTAAAGGAGCGGACCACTCATCGACGAATTGACTAAACAAACAATCCATGTTCAACCCTTCGACGGAATTCTGAACAGCAATGTCACCTTTACCCAAAGTTTCAACACTACCATATTGTTGCTTGAAAATAAACTTCTCAATGGATGGAGTTAATTTGGGGAAAAGGTGTACCGATACCCAAAGTAAAGCTTCGTAAAATAACCTCCCACTTTTCGTCCCATACCAAGAAGGCCTTGGATCCGACAAAGGCTCGTCAGATTTAGATGCTCTCCAGCAAACACAGTTTTTTGAATACGGAAACCACCATATCCTGATAAACTCGGAATCTAACCATATGTGATTCCATTCTTTCAATAAAGTCTCAAAACGAATGATTTCCTGCTTTGATTTTATGGTATATTTAGGACAAGTTCTCAAGGTGACATGAGTGATTATGCCAATCTTACCTAACGATAAAAGTGCTGTTCTGAACAACTCTGGTTTCTCAATGGATGAGCAAGTCACTAATTTTCCTGCAGAGTTCATTATTTGGATAGATACCACTTGCTGTGATACCAACCCGTGATACTGCGATGATCCGTGAGTACCAGTGGAAATCAACCCAGCTATCGATTGATCAGATATTGAACCCAAATTTTGAATAGCAAGGTTGTGTTCTTTCAAGTAATCGTTCAATTCGAAGACTCTGCAGCCTGCTTCAACTGTTAAGTCAACAAACTTCACTTCCTGTGCGTCACCAGCTGAGCCATAGAACGGATCCTGCTTGATAACTTTGTTGAATTTATCCAAATTGCAAAGCCACTCGTTGGTCATGGTCAAGTCACTAGGAGAGTGCCCAGATCCCACAGTCATGATGGTCTTTCCATCTACCCTGGCCTGGTTTACCAACTCTCTGATCTCCTCAATTGTCCTAGGCTGAAAAATAGCTTGGGGCTTGCAGTAAAAAGTCCCTGCCCATGTTTTATGTACTATCTTTTTCAGTGCAAAAGATTCAAGATTCTCTGGTATGTACATTGTCTGCGTTTATGATATCTTTTACGCTTTGTAGGTACAATTAAGTTAGTTTTTAATTTTGCTATTTCATTTGTAATTAGGGAGGAGTTTCTCTGTATGCGAATCGGACCTGTCTAATTAGCGAAGAAAATAGAGGCAATCACTTTATCCCCAAATAATGACTCCTCAGTGGCTCGGGCTCATTATTGTCTCAATTTGACAGTAACGTCACCTGCCTGAAGCGAGCTACAATTTGGGTGTCGCTTTAGAGCCATTTGAGTGACATTGGGGTCTATTATTGTCGCTGCTTTCTAAGATTTTTTAGAGCCTTCCCGTTTAGACGCACTGCATACGTTTTAGCGACAGTAAGGGCGCCTCGGGGATGATTACTATTCCCCTAGCCTTCCCCTAGCTGAAATGGTGGCGTGGTAAGAAGCGCGGAAAAATGCACGGGAGACCATTTGATAAGTGCCGCACAACGAGGGCTGGGATTCAGGTGTCGCTTAATCTGCAGGCAGACCAAGTACGCACCACACGTCGTATACCTCACTTTTGTGGTATCGAGGTCTCGTTTAGAACTTACAACCATATAAATCGGTCAGAGAATTGGCAACACTTTTTGCTGCTTTTGAAACAGTTCACTACGATAATTCACAAGCTGAACATCATACGATTACTACCGTAAAAGTCAGTAATCAAAATCTCAGTTAGGAACAAGAATCGGAAACATAGAAGCTACTTTCGTTAATCCTAATCTGTCAACGAAAAGTTCATAAACGGCTGATAAAGATCTCGACAGTCAAAGAATTTTATTTATTTAAATTTAGCTTAAAATCATTTTAGCATATTTCAAAAATGACCGTGTCCAACGTTGGTATCAAGGGCATTGAGATATACATTCCTTCTCGTGCAGTAAACCAGGCTGAGTTGGAAAAATTCGATGGTATTCCAGCTGGAAAGTACACCATTGGGTTGGGCCAAACCAACATGTCTTTTGTCGACGACAGAGAAGACATTTATTCCTTGTCTTTGACCGTGTTATCAAAGTTGATCAAAAACTATGACATCGATACTTCCAAAATCGGTAGGTTGGAAGTTGGTACTGAGACATTGTTGGATAAATCTAAATCTGTTAAATCGGTTTTGATGCAGTTATTTGGCAATAACAGCGATATTGAAGGTATTGACACCTTGAACGCGTGTTACGGGGGTACCTCTGCCATCTTGAACTCTGTCAACTGGGTTGAATCCAGTGCTTGGGACGGTAGAGACGCGATTGTTGTATGTGGAGATATTGCTATCTACAGTAAAGGTGCAGCCAGACCAACTGGAGGGGCTGGAGCCGTTGCCTTATTGATTGGTCCTGATGCTCCTATAGTATTTGATCACGTTAGGGGTTCCTTCATGGAACACGCGTATGATTTCTATAAGCCTGACTTCACTTCGGAATACCCTGTTGTTGATGGTCACTTCTCTTTGAGCTGCTACGTCAAGGCTGTCGACAATTGTTACCGTAACTACTCAAAAAAGATCCGTAGTGATGGCAAAACTGTTGGAGTTGACTATTTCGACTATAACGCATTTCACGTTCCTACTTGTAAGTTGGTTACCAAATCTTATGCAAGATTGTTATACAACGATTTTAAGGCCAATCCTGAAAGCTTTGAAGGATTGATTGAAAAAGAAGTAGCAGATGGCTTCAACGCTTTGACATATGAGCAATCTTTGGTGGATAGAAACATTGAGAAGACCTTCCTTGGATTAGCTAAAGAGAAATCTGCTGTCAGGGTCACTCCAGCCTTGAAGGTTCCAACCAATACAGGAAACATGTACACTGCTTCAGCCTGGGCTTCTTTTTCTTCTCTCTTATACTTTGTCGGATCTGAGAAGTTGCAAGACAAAAGAGTTGGTATTTTCTCCTACGGCTCCGGTCTCGCCTCAACATTGTTGTCAGTTGTAGTGAGAGGTGATATTTCAAAGATTGTGAAGAACTTAGACCTCGACTCTAAGTTAGGGGAAGGACGTATCATCGAGTCACCTGAGAAATACATAGAAGCTATTGACTTGAGAGAAAAACTTCATTTGCAGAAATCAACAAAGCCGTCTGGTTCAATTGACCACTTGGCAACAGGCACGTATTACTTGGAAGAAATTGATGATCTTTTTAGAAGAAAATATGGTGTCAAGGCTTAGTGTTAATAAAATAATATATAGTTAGATAAGTATTTTATTGACTCATCTACAAGTGCTTTCATCACTGTCTATGGAGCTGAAGCCATTAAACGAATTCTTTCTATTTCACATGCAACCAAACCTCTATAGTCTGTTTCAAAGCTTTCGCTTATCTTTCTGGGCAGATAGGCAGCATCTATCCGCTTTATCCAAGATTTATGCTTGAAAAAAAACTTCAAATAGCCTCTCTTCCGATGAGCAAATTCAATCAACAACCCATCGTCGCTAATGTAGTACGAGTTATCCATGAATGACATGGCTTTCTCTGTGACTGTTTCTTCCTCTGCTAGCTCCCCGTATTGAGAAGCTTGTAGCTCCAACTTCAGAGGTATGAGAGCCGATGGCGGATATGACCCAGACTTATTGGCTGTTAGAGGCGAATTCAAGTTATGGTGTATCTCTTCCGAGTCCCTCTCCTGGTCAGGCTTTGTGATCTCTGCCCCGAGGAAAATTTTCTTTACCCACATTTTCTTCTTGTTCTTGTTCTTGTTCTTCTTCTCTTTGGCTTTAGATAAGTATGATTTTTCTGAGGCCCTATATTCATTGATTTTCTGGAATAATGTTCTTTTCAAGCTGTGGCAAACCCCTTCTTTTGCACTCTTAAGCTCTTCCCTAAAATCTCCCGAATAATATCCGTAACTTATGTGCCTGGTTGCAGCGTCCAACTCAATTCCACTATATATGATCTCCTTCAAGTACTGCGAGCTGATAGTACTTTTTTCCAAAACAATGGTTGTTCCGGAATGCAGCACATCGGAACATAACATTTCATGAGATGTGGTAGACTCCTCGGGCACGGATCCTACTGACATAAGCGCATCGGCATACAGCTCTTTCACTGACGCTTCACATGAACTGTTAGTCTGACTATTTTGTCCAACGGCATTTTCAACTCCGTTTTCCGTGTCTTTTTCGCCCATTACAGTTGTATTATAGTGTTTTCCGGAGATGTTCCTTATGTTAGTCATTTTATATAGCTGCAAAATATTTTGATATGGCGAGCGTAATTGTATGAACGAATTTTCAATTACACTACTAAAACGAAATATGAGCCAATTTAAGGAGGCTCAACATGTGATTTTACCCATTCTGAATCTAATAGTATGAAGCTTGATATGGAAGCTTGGTATAACTACGAACTAAAGCCACAAATTATGAATCATAGGTGAATACGAAGGGAAGATAAGCTGCACGATGTGTATGCTCTATTGTCTCTTTCTCTCCCTGTGTTTCCCCCTCTTACCACGCAAATTTTATATGTTGAGTGACGAAAAAGATCCCAGGGATACAACGTACGGCTTCGCCGTCAGCTTCTTGTTTTATAGTTGGCGTTTTGGTGGAATCCCTCGAAGTAGCAATGTCCACCTTATTTGTATGTATGTAATCACGTGATACAAAAAATAACTGATGCTGAGGGTAGCTAACTCTCCACAATTGCTTGCTACGAACACCACGCATATATATAAGGGATGCTGACGCATATTTTTCGAGGAAATCCGATGTCTACTTTGTAAACTAATTTGATACAATCAAGCAAAGGACTCTGCAATTTGGCCCTAAAAAATGTTTTGTAAAAGGATTGTTCTGATACTCACTGCCATTTTGGCTGCTAACTGCGTGCTCGCAATAGATTTGGCTGGATGGTCTGACAAAGATCTTAAAAACTTTTTGCAGGATCATAAGATCCGATTCGAGAACTCGCTCTCGAAGAATGAATTGGTTCAGTTGGCCGAAGAAGAGTACGGCAAACTTGTCAACTTCGACAAGAATGAGGCAGGTCTTGCTGATAGCAACCAGCAAAATATTTTGAAGATTGTCTCACATCCAGATTTCGAGTATGTTCCATATCATAATTGGAACTTTCTCAATGAAGATTCAACTATCAAGACCAAAGACTGGGTTTTCCGTTCCTGGAGCCCGAAAGTGTTGAAGAAATTTTTGAGTAACGAAGGTATTGAGTATGATGATAAGATCACAAAATCCGGACTTATCGACCTCGCTCGTTCTAAATACGATGAGATCGCAAAGTCGCACGAGTCGTCTGGGAGATATCCTGGAAATTGGCTATATGAATGGTGGTCAATTGATGACTTGAAGGACTGGCTTCTGAATCATGAGTTGCCTTTTGAAAAGAAATCTTCGAAGGAGGAATTGTTAAACAAGTTGAAGCACTATAACTACTCGGCCTATCTTTTCGAAAGCGAGTCCAAAAAGTCTCTTTTAGACTCATTTAATTTGGCAAAACACCATATTTTTGGAAAGGATGGCTCAATCTTAGATTCCTTCTACGACACTTGGACCTACTCCCAATTGAAAGAGTGGTTGCACCTCAACGGTATCATCGATTCAAAGGAAAAGGCTGCAGACGATCTCAAGACCCATGATTTAAAGGAACTTGTTAAAGCGAACGCAGGGTACTTGAAATCTGATATTGACGAATGGGTGAGTAAGACAGAAAAACACGTAAGTCCTTACCTTTCCAAATCTCCTGGAAAGGAACTGAGTGACAATTTGATCAATGACACCTTTTTCATAGGTATTGAGAAATGGACTAAGTCCAAGTTGAAAGAATTTTTGGAGGCTAGACAAATAAAAGTTCCTGTTTTGGCCAGCAAGGGAAAATTGGTTGAATTGGTTCGCCAAAACATCCAGACTCCAATAGTTAATGATAATTCAAAGTGGATTTTGGACGATCTTTCTACTGAGGCTATCAAAGAATGGCTAGTAAGGCAGGGCCAATCTATTGATGGCGACAGAAAGGACCTTCTTAATAGTGTCTCGTCGTACATACAATCACTTACGGCCAAGACTCTCAACGCAAAATCAGAATTGTATGAGCCTGCTGCTGACGATTTCGAAAGGTGGTTGAAAGAAAAGTTCGAGACAAGTAAAGAAAAGTTGCCAGAAGTTGATACGAAATCTGTAGTTGCTTTATTACCAGTTATTCAGCTGTACTATTCTTCAGCAGCCAAGGTTCTTGTTGATTCGAAAAGTAGTACGGATGAAAGCTTAGATGAAATTCAGAATGCATCTTACGAATATGCATACGGTCTTTTGAAAAAGTTTGATCAAAATAAGTTAGCAGAGTACACGGAGAAAGCAAAGAGTTCTGCTGCGGAGCAAGCAGCTAAATTTCAGGAGTCTTTTGACTCAAAAAGCGGTGAGTACTACGATTCAGCTCAAAGCTCATTGAGTCATTGGAGACAAAAATTCCTGAACTTCGGTGCTGTGGTTCTGGGGTATTTGAACTTGTTGAAGAATAAGCTTGTAAATCTTGTATCTTTCCGTAAACTGAAAGTAGACCAAGTTATCGATACTGCTAGTGACTATACTGATAAAGGAAAGATTACAAAGAACGCCAAGAAAGTGAACGATAAGGCTGAGGAAGCATACTCTGATGTGTCGCAGGCTGCGAAAAACGCCTACGAGAAATACGAAGAAGCAGTCAGCACACGTTTGAAAGACACCTATGCCGCTGTCTCAGATGCCGCTTCGGATGTACAGGATAAGGCTAGCAATGCTTACGCTCTGACCAAGGACGCGGCTTTACTGGGCTGGCAATACGTACTCGATTCTTACTCCAATGCTGATTTGAAAGCTTACTTACTCTCATTCGGTTTTGAAAAGTCATTTTTAGACAAACTCAGACGTTACCAATTAGTGTCGCTCGCTAAGCAGCAAGCAAGTCTATTCTATGGTCACAAGCAGACTAAATGGGATAAGAGCATAGTTGAGCTTTTGCGAGACTCTTCCTCATCAATCCACGAGGCTTTGGGTCTTGGCAATTGAACCAAAATGTCAATCGGCAATGATTTGGCAGAACTGATCTGAAACATCTTGTACCGTTGGATAGGCTACTGTTCAATCAAGTCTACCCAAATTGTGTGTTCAAACGTTTATTGTGTGTCGCATCGTTCAGTCTGGGCTCCGCGACGCGAACATATTTCTAAATCAAGTAGTCTAGTTTTGTTTTTATTTTGCCCTATTTAGGAAATTAACACCTCTGCCACTGAATAGCAAATCACTTCAAATTTGTGAGGTAAACAACTGAGTAAACATTAAAATTTGTCTTAATAATTATAGGCAAACTACTAGCAGATTAATTATTTATACTTTTGCATCGACTTATTGACTCCTTGTGAAAAGAAGCTTAATCTTTAGAAGAATATTAGATCTCTGCTAGAACACTGTTGATTGATAGGATAGGTAAAAATATGAGAGAAGTTATTAGTGTCAACGGTATGTTTTTTTTATTAATGACGAGTAAATGGACTTGTATCTCCCACGGAGCATCGTCAGTGTCGTGGCACATAGTTGCGTGCTATGATTACCTCATTTCAACTCCATACTAACTATATTATAGTCGGTCAAGCAGGTTGTCAGATTGGTAACGCATGTTGGGAGTTATATTCACAAGAACACGGAATTAGACCTGACGGCTACTTGCAAGAGGGCTTGGATAGGCCAAAGGGTGGTGAAGAAGGCTTCTCGACGTTCTTCAGTGAGACAGGATCCGGTAAATACGTTCCAAGAGCTCTCTATGTAGATTTAGAGCCCAACGTGATCGATGAAGTGCGTACTGGTTTATACAAAGATTTGTTTCATCCGGAACAGTTGATATCCGGAAAAGAGGATGCAGCAAACAACTATGCTAGAGGTCATTACACAGTCGGAAGAGAAGTTTTAGATGATATCTTGGATAGAATAAGAAGAATGTCAGATCAATGTGATGGATTGCAAGGATTTTTGTTCACACATTCCTTAGGAGGTGGTACTGGTTCAGGTTTGGGATCTTTGTTGTTGGAACAATTGTCTATTGACTACGGTAAGAAGTCGAAGTTGGAGTTCGCTGTTTATCCAGCTCCTCAAGTTTCTACCTCTGTTGTCGAGCCTTACAATACTGTTTTGACTACCCACACCACTTTGGAACATGCTGACTGTACTTTTATGGTGGATAATGAGGCTATATATGATATGTGCCGCCGTAACTTGGATATTGCAAGACCAAATCTCGATTCCTTGAACAGCTTGATCGCTCAGGTCGTATCATCCGTAACTGCATCATTGAGATTCGATGGTTCATTGAATGTCGATCTTAATGAATTCCAGACCAACTTGGTTCCTTACCCAAGAATCCATTTCCCATTGGTTTCATACGCACCAGTCTTCTCTAAGAGCAGAGCTATTCACGAATCTAATTCTGTCGCTGAGATTACTGCATCGTGCTTTGAGCCAGATAATCAAATGGTTAAGTGTGATCCAAGAACCGGAAAGTACATGGCTACTTGTTTGTTGTACCGTGGAGATGTTGTAACCAGGGATGTTCAAAACTCAGTGTCTCAAATTAAGACTAAGAAAACCGTACAATTGGTAGACTGGTGTCCTACTGGTTTCAAGATTGGTATCTGCTTCCAACCACCAACTGCCATTAGAGGTTCTGAATTGGCTTCCGCAAAGAGAGCTGTCTGCATGTTGTCTAATACAACTGCTATAGCAGAGGCATGGAGAAGAATTGACAAAAAGTTCGACTTGATGTACTCTAAAAGGGCTTTCGTTCATTGGTATGTGGGCGAAGGAATGGAAGAGGGTGAATTTACTGAAGCCAGAGAAGATTTAGCTGCTTTGGAGAGAGACTATATCGAAGTCGGAACTGACTCTTTCCCAGAAGAGGAGGAGGAATATTAAATTAAAAACTTAAACGCGTCATTCCGTCTTCTATATAGTTCTATAATACCCACTTATCTTTGTTTCATTTTTGTTTTCAATATCCCGTTGTTTTATTCCACCGGTCAAATTTGATTATATATAATTATATAACACGTCTACAAATAAAGGTTTCTGCTCTGATAAACATGTAACATCTTTTGTTCGGTGTGCAATTACCGATTTGGAAGCTTCTACTCACACAGCTATATGTAATATACGTAAACCTACTAAATTATTTCGGACATCTCCAAAAGTTTAATAGACATACAACAGGCCACTTAAAATGGAGGATAAGCGTGAATTATTGAAGCAGCCTTTGCATGGAATCTATATTCCGATTGCTCTCATACTTGTTGGTACTTGTCTTTTCGGTTTTGAATATTTACCATACAGTGTAGCTTTCATCACGATAATGTGTTCAATTAACTATTACAGTGCATATTCAAGAAGAGCATCTTTAGATCCTACCAAGTGGAATGATTTTGAATTGATTGACAAGACAATAATTTCTAAAAATTCAGCTATTTATCGCTTCAAATTAAATGACGAAAATGAAGTATTAGACATCCCAACTGGACATCATCTCGCTTGTTGCTTTACAATAAATGGAAAGGACGAGATTAGATATTATTCACCAATATCCAATAAATTTGATGCAGGCTTCTTTGATATTTTGGTTAAGTCGTATGCACATGGTACAGTATCAAGACGTTTTGCTGAACTAAAAGAAGGGCAAGTAGTTAAGTTTAGAGGCCCGGTTGGCAGATTGGATTATAAGACAAATTCTGCAGAAGAAATCGGTTTGATTGCAGGCGGCTCTGGTATAACCCCGATTTTGCAAGTTATTACAAGGATCATCACTACCCCTGAGGACACAACTAAGATATCCTTGATCTTCGCTAATGAGACTATTGATGATATTTTATTGAAGAGTGAAATTGACGAGATTGCAAGTAAATATCCAGGTTTTAGTGTTCATTATACCTTATCCCATCCCCCTGACAACTGGGAGGGTAGCACCGGCTATATCACAAAAGAAATGATAGAAAAATATTTGCCAGCACCTAGTTCCAAAAACAAGCTCTATATATGCGGCCCGCCATTGATGAAGAAATCATTGATTCAAATAGCTTCCGAAGTTGGTTGGGATGAAGCTGTGATGAAGTCAGATCCTGAAGATCAAGTGTTTTGCTTTTAGAATTGTTTGGAACTGATATGCTTATTTGAACCATGTTAATAGTATAGACAATAATAATGCAGAATGTATCTAGTGATGGAGTAATCAACGTTAATTCATCCGAGTTCTGTTGAGTATATATTTATAAATTTTTGCGGTATGTAACATCTTATGTATTGCTTGTCTTCTTTAGTATTCCGAGGCATTTATATACCCACGAGAGGTTCAAAATGTATCCCAGCCAACTCAAAATGCTATTTCACCAGCACACGAATCAAGGTTGAGAGATCCAAGTCATAGATATCTTGTCATGAAACTTATTTGCTCACATTGCCAATCTATCTTAATTGATACAACTTCGCCATCATACAGGGAACTCAATAAGTATTGCGTTTTATGTCATACTAAATATGTTCTTTCACCAATACAATGGTAGAAAGAAATAAGCCGGTTTCTATAAGTATCCGGTCTTCAAAGGGCGTTCAAACCATTGCTTAAATCCTCGATCAAGTCCTCTACATTCTCTACTCCAACGCTAACTCTCAAAAGAGTAGAATCCACTGAAGGATCAGACATGACTCTCCACTCCACCAAGCTTTCTACACCCCCCAAAGAGGTAGCATGATAGAAGTATTTGAGTTTCGATGGCAATACTCTAGCATCACTTTCAGTTGCAACAGTAAGTGAGAAAACTGGTGATTGTCCCCCGGGTAGCTGATCTTTTATATAGTCATCTTTCTGCAAGGACCCGTGATAAATTTCTTTGAGTTTGGGATATTTAGACCTATTCTCATTCAAAAATTTCACGATTTTGGAAGCATTCTCCGACTGCTTTAAAACTCTCAATTCGTAAGTTTTTAAACTTCTGAGTAATAATGAACTCTCAAGGTTGGCAATGTTAGTACCAATAAGAAGGCGGTTATAAAGAAGTTTGTCTCTTACAGCTTTATCTTTTGTTATCAATAATCCCGCTAACAAGTCGCTATGTCCGCCAAAAAATTTAGTGGCAGAGTGCATGACTAAATCAGCACCAAAATCGAAAGGGTTCTGTAAAGGCGGTGGAGCAAATGTTGAATCAACAATCAAGAAAGCACCTTTAGCGTGTGCCTTCTCTGCGTAGTGTTTAATGTCATAATTGGTTCCTTCTGGATTTACAGGCGTTTCTAAATGAACCACATCTCCTTTATTCAACTGGCTAAAATCCCCGTCATTCCGAATTTGTTTGAGTCCATAGTTCTCGGTCAACAAATCTGCAATTCCTTGACATCCTCCATAACCTTTTCCTATGGCGAGAACCTTCGGATTGTAATAAGTCAATGCTGCATGGAAAGCACTGAGACCTGATGAGTATGCTACGACATACCCCCCAGTAACCTTGCTAATTGCTTCCTCAACAGCCACTGAGTTCGGGTGAAACAATCGGGAGTAGTAGTATTTATTGGAATCAAACAAATTGTCATTATCAATGGCTTTCACTAACTTGTCAGGATCGTCGTCGTATTTATACGTGGTTGCAATGTTGATTGGTGGAATGACATCCGGCACTCTTGAGACACTATCACCACCATGAATCAAATTGGTAGCAATTCCCGGCATTTTTGGACCTATGTTGCTTGAATCAAAAAGAAGTCAAGAGGAAATACTCCGGAAAATTAATGATTCATCCGAGATTTTGTGTCACGTCATTATGTGGCTGCTTCACGATAAGAGATAAGTTTCCAAGCTGCCCTCAGCCATGCTTTCAACGCACACAAGAATCAAACTGTCCGATTTTGCCATATAAGGAAGACTTTATCATATATACATGAACGTTACACTTCATATTCTATCATCTCAGATTCCTTAGTAGTAAGGAGGAACTTTGATTTGTTGCATCAAAAACCATCATTGGTGAATGATCTCTGATTGACTATGTTCAAACCATCGATGATAACGTGAAGGATAACATTTATACTGGTGATGATCATCTCAGGAGGGGATCACTATTTGTAAAGATCGGCCTTTATCGAATCCATGGAGAAGCTCCTACTATCACAGTTTCTGCATAACTCCTGTAGCTGACTTTTTTGCATGAGCAGAAATGTTGCTAATCAAGGATTGTAATATTCACTAGTAGATCTGTTTGTGCCTCACGCAGCTCTGGATTAAATGTCCAATCAGTAATGCATGTTTCTTATCATTTTAATTTTATTAAATCTTGTGCACAAAGCTGCAAAATCCACAAATATCTGCAACCTTATAAAAGCTAATTCTGCCTGGAGCCCAAGGCAACCACATATTAACCAAATACTACACAACATAAGCTACTATTGCTCAATTTAACACCAATGTCCTGTGAAACAGCACTGCCTTCAACATTCGAGGCAATTAGCACTAAAAGGCACAGATTTACCAACTTTTTGCACTCAATAAAACTTAGATATGACACAGGGCTATACCGGCAAGATAGGAAGAGAGACAAGTTCAAGACTTTATTTCAAGGCTCTTTATACAAAAAGAGAGAGGTTACAACTGAATACAGCTCGGATGACTTTGAATGTGAGACATTGGTACAAACACCTACCGAAGAAGACAAGTCAATTGATTTTGAAAATGTCATAACTACCGCACAAGCTACTACATCCGAGACAGTAGATCTTCAAAATTTGGACAGGATCTCTACAAATGCTAGTACAACAAGGCCCTCAAAAAGGGGTACATTGCTTCTAAAGAAACTTAGGTTAATCAAACCCCCAAAAGACACCGAGACAACCGAGACAATGCCCCTAGACGAATCCACCTTAAAAATTTCCGACTCTATTCAGTACATCGACACATCAGATTTAGACATGAGAACTATAGAAGCAGAAATCGTTGACGAAGCTGAACTCTCGCTTAGACTGAAAATTAAAACTCGGTTAGCTACAAAGCCCAAACCAAGTGACGAAGACTTTGAAAGTCTATTATTCAGGGTACCAAACGATGTAGCCACAACAATTACAGAATGTTTGCTAGATGATAGATCAGTGACGTCAAGTGAATCATCTTCAACAGTAGATTTGAATTTGGACATTCATGACGTACTGCAAGATAGCTTGAGAGGACAAAATAAAAACCGAAATGGTTCAAAATTAGCTCCATGTTTCAGATCCTTCAAACCCTCACCACCACCAAAGTCTCTACCCAAAAGCCAACATGGGAAATGGGAAAGAAGACAGCTTTTCCAGTATGCTGCTAAGAACTACAGCCAAGAATTGTTAAAAGAAAGACGCCAATCGTGGTCGAGATCCGATAAAGAAAACACTTTGCAGTCATCTCAATTTGACCCTATGCAAAAAGATGAATCTAAAATTGCACCTAAGAGGCTTTTCAAAAGCTTCAATGAAATTTTGGGCAACGATAAAAAGGACACCTTTTTACCTGTCTCAAACAAGTTGCCTACTCTACCCAACCTATTTTATCACCCGAAGTCAGTCAGCTCAACTAAAGACGAAAATGGATCCAGCTCAGCATACAGCAGCCGTTATAACTCTCTTTCACTGTCGTGGCGCAATAAGTCAGGCTCCACGTATTTTTACAAGAGAAAGACCCCAACTACCAGGTCAACATCCTTCACCAAAAGCGCAAACACAACTTCATCATCAACAGGAACAGTCAAAATGTATCAGCAAAAGATATTGCCGCTACGGAAACCAAGCTTTATGTTTAATTGGGATACAAAAAACACAAATGATACTGGAGATTTATCTGATTTTGCGTTTTAACGTGGGTTTGTCTTTTCGCAGTCTAAATGAGATAAACTGCAAAATGAAAATTATCCAAACAGTAAAATTCTCAAATTATTCAATGAACTATACATTGATTCACCTCACAGGTGGGTGAATTTGGTTAGATGAAAGTAATGAGTCAAGCCAAAAGTCACAAGGATTTCTTATCGCAGATAAGTGACCAGCTGATATTCAGCAAGTTCCATCTGGATAAAATTAAGGTGAACGAGTCTCGGAAGGGAACTATCTTAGTGTCTAGAAATGATGCCGACTTGTTTTACTCTAATGGTAATATCGTTAGGATGTGTACTGTGAATCCATATACCACGGCTTATAGGTTGTTGCAGAGCAAGAAAATAAAGTTTACTATCACAGACATGCTTATCAATAGCCTGGGCACTTTGATGGCCGTAATCGGTGTTGATCAAGTTGTGGTTGTTTCTCTACCGGCATCAATACCGAGTTCAAGTGAAAATGCATCTCAATCGAAAGATTATGAAATTAAAAACATAGGAGGAAATATAAAGAAAGTTTTGTGGCATAATGTGATTGCCAATGATTGTGGTTTGGTGGTTTTGAATGACAGGTCAGAAATAAAGTTGTACGACATCTC
This sequence comes from Priceomyces haplophilus, assembly GCA_001599895.1. Lineage (NCBI taxonomy): Eukaryota > Fungi > Ascomycota > Pichiomycetes > Serinales > Debaryomycetaceae > Priceomyces > Priceomyces haplophilus. Next base: position 1,599,586 of record BCIF01000002.1, on the reverse strand, counting down.
GATTGCCAGTGATGCTCCGCAATTGACCATCGATGCCAGATCCTCAGAAAAGCTAAAAGACTTAGAGATCTCCACCATATCATTTGGCTCACTGCAAAACTTGTCAGGCTTATTAACTTTGATTGTCGCCACAAACTCTTCCTTCGTTTACGCAATTTATCCATTTATTTACAAAGATGCAAGACTAGCCGTCAAAAAGGATCAGTTGGACCTCATATTGGATGAGACGACGGAAATAGTAAATGAGGTGGAGGATGAATTTGCTAGTGAGGGTATAGAAGACAGCAATAGAAGTCTTTTAAAATTTTCTTGTTACAAGCAGTACCAATATGTCACTTATCTTCATACTCAAAGTGAAACAGTACCGTTACGAAAGGAAATCAGGGGGGCTCTAACAGAAAAGGCGGAGGAGTTCGTGGTATTGGAGCAGGCATTACCAGATGATTTTGAGCCAGTCATCCAAGGTCCGATAAAGGGATCTATAGAAAATGTGCAAGATTTGATTCCTGTTTATTCAAATAAATTCATTACATTGATAGCTTCCTTACTGAGTTCCGACAACGGAGTGCCAACAGTAAGTTACTTTGCTCAGTTACGACCGTGGATCATGCAATTTTCGAACAATTGGGAACATAATACTAAATCTCTTGCTATATGTTATCCAAGAGAAAGAGCTCCCAAAAGTAAAAGAAATGGTTATGCTAAACCTCGAAAAGGTTTTGGTTTTATAGATCTTTCCGATGACGAACTGGACTTTGAAGGTGAAGAAAATAATTCCCACATCGGTGAAACACAATACAGTTCCGCCGAGGAACGCTTCTGGAAAAAAAATTATATTACGTTGACGACTTTGGCTGTTGATTGTCTACCAGCTAATATGAAGTCTTCAACAAAGCGTCTAAGCCAGCTTGACAAGACTGGATCAAAATTTGCCATCGAGTTAGGAGGAATGCTAGTAATTTCAGATGTCTCAAGCTGGGTTGATCCCTTGATAAAAAGCATGATAAGCGCTGAACCACCATCTGTAATAGAAAGCGATTACAGCCTTGTTTCTGAAGGAAGGGAGGGTATACTAGGCTTGACATTTTTGCAAGACAAAGTGACGGACAGTGGAGACTATATTGTTTTCCTCAAGGATACAGCCGAGAAAAATCTTGAAATAAAGCGCATTAGTGATTCAAATGCTATCGAGACTAAAGAAAAAGAAAAAAGCCCCGAGTATTCGAAATTTGATACAGCTCCTACAGAGTCTATTCTAGTTCAGGAACCCTTTGAAGAACTTGTAAAAGAGTTGGATAGCTTGAAGGAGTTTTCACCAAGTACATTACAGCAAGCGGTAGACAACGCAGATTTGTCGAAAGTGATACAAACTTCTGATATAAATGTCTTGAAACAATTGAATGCATTGTCAACTAAAACTATCCATGAAGTATCTGACTTTACAAAGTTCATGATTCATTTCAGCTTTCGAGTTCGAACTCAGTTCATAGTTTTGAAAAACCAAGTTGAGAGTTTAAGAAGTTTAGAAGGATCCCAATCTAATGAGGTATCAACAGAAAGAAAAGATAAGATAGAAAGATTGAACAAGCATCAGGCTGAAATCGATGATAGGATGAATCGTTTATATGAGAAGCTTCTAAATAAAGTTCAGAACCTAAAGTACTCAAGAACACTTCCGTTATCGGATTCTGAAAAGCAATGGTTCAAAGAATTAAACTTAATTACGAACCAGGTCCAGACGGATACCCCGGAGAGTAGGAGCATCGAGTCAAATATAAATGAGTTGAAGGCACAAGTTAAGTACTTGACTAATTTGAATAATGACAGCCACAAGATCAGTGAGAAGAAATCTGCTGCTCATGAGATCAACGCACGTAAAGTTTATGCGAAACTAAATAACTGGTTGAACCAAGAAGGTAAATTGATCGAGGTTTCCAAGGTAAAACTTGAGAATGAGCTTAAAAAGTTACAGATATAATCAGATTATTATTTTATTTATTGTAATCACATGTCTTCGTGATGATAAACAGCATTATTTCGTTTCGTAATATATACATTTACGCTTGATCTCCTAGTGATTTTCTAACAATTTTCCGTAATCATCTAACCTAGAAAGTTCATTTCCTGCCTTATCCGATTTGGTCATATCAAATTTCTCGCCATTATATTGAGTGACTTCTAACTTTAAGCCATCAAAATACCTTCCATTGAAAAGCTCTAGACACTTTTGGCTCAGCTCGGGCCGTTTGAATTTGACTGTTACCACACCACTTATGTCATAAAGTGTCATCTTGGTGATGTCTTCACCAAACCCATGCTTGGAGCATTCCTCTTGGATGTCCTCTTTTATATCCAACTCAATTGACGGATCGTCTTTGAGTTCTTCCCTCCTGAACATGTTTTTTATGATCACCATTTTTTCATAAATTTTTCTCTTGACTTTAAGAAATTGATTCTCTTCTGGATTGGGATCATCATCATCCCATGTTGAAAGTTTCTTCGACATTGCCTCCTTCTTTTTTAGTAGTAGCTGCTTTTCCTCGGCAGAAAGAACCTTTCTTTCTTTCTTTTCAGGTGCATGCTTCTCGTTTTTACTTGTGCTGTTGAATTGAGCTGGTTGAACACGTATTTTATTTTGATTGGCAGGAGACGCACGAAGGAACGAGTTGTCTAGCATTTCAACAGCCAACGGTACACTTTCCTTTCCATGATATGTGATCAAAGCTTCTTTTTTGAATACACCCTGATCGTCAAAGTAGAGCTTAACTCTTGGTTCACCGGTCTTATAGTCTTCAGAGATGATTCCGAACTTACCAAACGCTTCGATTAATTCCGCTTTGCTTATATCTGATGGTAAATCAGATACGAACACGCTGGTATTATTTTGTGAGGATTTGTCATCGAGGTTAATTCTGTTGATGTCTTTATTTTCATTTTTAAGTCTGCTAATCTCATCTCTCATCTTAAGCAATTTTTCTTTCTTTAACCTCTTGAGGGAGGTCTTATTTTCTTCTTCCTCTCTATCTAATTCAGCGTCATCCATATTCCTCTTTTTTGAACCATTTTCATCTATATCGGGTCTGTTTTCGATCCAGCTATTCTTTCCGAAGTGATAGTAATATTCTACTACTTTTCCATCTTTTGAAGATTCATATATGAATTTTTTAGAACCCTGTTCAAATGAAATTCTCTCATCAAGTTCTTTTAAAAGTTTTGGATTATCCAAGACCTTCTCAGTGTCTGGAGGAGGAGGTGGAAAGTCACCTTTCATTTCGGTTGGACAGGAGATAGACATTCATATAGTTCATTTAAAGACTGCCGCATGTAAAGAAACTATCTCTAGTAGCAATTTGTATACAGTCCACCTCTCGTAGCTCACGATACAATAAATGAGCCAAACTTATATCAACTAAACTCTACTTTCTAATTTTCGATACGAACAGAGATGCAGGTATTTGCAAGTTTACGTAGTATACCCAGAGGAACTACTACCAAATGTTTAGGCTTGAAATGCGTTAATCGTTTTTACTCCACAAAATTAGGAACCGATTACACTCCATCTCCGCCAAGGCTACCAAAGGAACAGCAGGAAGAGTTTGAGGCTTTACAAAAGATCGCAAATTCACAGATCGCTATTGAAGACTATAATGACAAACTTAAAAACGCTAGTGAAACTGAGGAGCAAAATCTTGTCAAACCTGTTGAGATACCCAGTTTGAGCTCCGATATCGGTAGCTTTCAACTGTTGAAGATCATACCCGAATTTGAAGGTGATGTCAATCCAAAGACTGGAGAAAGAGGCGGACCAAAGCAAGATCCGTTAAGGCACGGCTCTGACTGGTCATTTAATGGCAGAGTGACTGATTTCTGATGGTTTCGTGAGGGAGTTATAGAGTTGCACATCAACGATTCATCGGTAAAAGAGTTGTCCCTCAACAAAGCCATCGATCTGACACACAAATAGTAAAAATATGGAGGCAAAATATGGATATAGGCAAGACTTGTTTTTCACAATTTTCTATGACCTTAGATAAGACGTAGCATAATGTAGCTTTTTAAATGGATCTCGGACATCAAAAATATGTATTAAACAATTTGAGCTTCAAAAGTAAACTAATGCAGTTTGATCCGCTATCGCTCTTCACCCCCCAAAAGACAGTCGAGCAACCGGAATGGAGCTTAGAAGTCACTGAACTGCTTTATTCTCCGAAAAGAGGAGGGATAAAAAGAGATCTGGAGATCGTTGAGAGCACCGAATTAGAAAACGATGAGCATCTACATCCTATACAAGTTTATGATTTGCCCATTTTGCAGCTAGAACCGTCGGCGGAAGCTTTGATAACCATTCTAAGAATGCTATCCCCAAACGTCGTTTACAATTTTCACAAAGACCAAGGCACAGACGTTGACAACTTTTTTCCAGAAGATGTATTTGCAGAGAAACATATTGACAATGAGATGGTCCAAAGGGCTTTGGCGTGGTTGACAAGATTTTGCCCGAGATTCAACACGAAGCTCAAGCTACAATACATTTCCTCTTTGAGTTCTTCCTTGAAGAAGAATTTCTCCAAAGAATACAATGCATACCTAACAAACATAATTTCCTGCGATCTTCCATGGATTGATGAAACATGTAAAGCAACAATAATGAAAGAGGCGTCATTGAGATTGAGCGAGAACTGTGGCAGGACAGCGCAGCCAGAGATCATCAGAAACATAACGATGCCAAATATGTCAAAATTGATGAAGCATGAAAAATATATAAAGCTCAAAGAGCCTTCTTTGACCAGTGATAATTTAGGGTTGAAAACTTGGGGCTCTTCTCTAATTTTATCAAGCAGATTGATCGAATACCCATCTAAATACCTCGTGGACCCTGTGTTAGAATTGGGCTCAGGCACCGGCCTTGTGGGAATCGTGAGTTCTCTACTAGGGTACGATACGACACTCACCGATCTACCAGAAATATTATCAAACTTGAAAGAAAACATTGCAATGAATCATGTTACCTCTAGTGCATTCGAGTTGGATTGGACCAAACCTGAAAGCTTTTTACAAGAATTTGGCCAAGGTAAATTCAATACCATCCTTTTGAGTGATCCAATTTATTCCTCAGATCATCCCTATTTGGTTCAAAAAATGGCAGAGATGTTTTTGGATCAAAATGCAGATGCTAGAATATTATTACAGATTCCATTGAGAAAGAATTTTGAGAATGAGCGTTCGACATTATGGAGTCTATTGAGTGAGAGCTTCACAGAGAGTGAATCTCAGGTTGAAGAGGGAGATGACGACTTCGGAGATATGACTTACTCATTCAAAATGTACACTCAAAAACAGCACTTTTCTAAATAGGTTCACTTTAGGCTTCATAATTGGGGTTATAATATAGTCTTATAAATAGTTTTTCAAGAGTTTCAAGCGATTAACAGCATCTTCAAGAATGAAATCGTCTTTACAAACAGCAAATCTTAAACAGCGTTCGAGTCCGTGTCCTTTCCTTTGATCAACAGGTATGAACTCGGTGGGAGGAAGACCAACAACACCAATCTCTTTAATCAAGAAATAGGCTAACTTGAAGTCAAGGGTTTCTCTAGATTTGATCTCCTCTGGGAATTCGTACGAGTCGGGAATTTTAATTTTCAGCAAATTCACTAAAAGGAAATAACTTCCCAGAGAAATAGTGTAGGGCAAATCCAATTCATCAAATACTTTCGTAAATATCTCATACTTGTGCTTATAGTCTTCTCTTGTTTTCTCAAAATACTTGATTTTGGCTGCCTGAACAAAACCATCTGCAACTGCCTGTTGAAGAGGAGCGGGCGTCGAAAAACAGATTCTAGTATGAGCTGCGGTTACAAATTTGATTAAATTAGCGGGGCCTTGAACCCAGCCAATTCTCCAACCGGTTGCTGAGAACGACTTTCCTGCTGAGCCGACGGTCAAAGTTCTTTCAGAAAGTTCTGGCAATGCAGACAATTTTGCTGGTCTAGGAAATGAATCCGTGTAGTATAAATTCTCATACACCTCATCACTTGCGATAATCAAGTTGTGCTTTATGGCAAGCTTTCCAATTCTGACCAACTCATCCTCAGTAAAGACCTTTCCGATAGGGTTGTGTGGGGTGTTCAATACAATGATTTTAGATCTATCAGAAATTGCCTTCTCTAAACCTTCCCAGTCAACTTCCCAATCATCGCCAGTAACTGTCTGGTCATTGAATTTTTTAGGATACTTGATCTCCACGTTTTTCACTTTGGCACCAGTCATTTCAATATTCGGGATATACTGATCGAAATAAGGACTGAAGACAATAACCTCATCACCAGGAGATAAAAACCCAAAAAATACAGAAAACAAGCCTTCATTGGCACCTGTAGTAACCTGTATTTGAGTAGTATCGACAGGTCTACCGAGTTTTTCAGTGTAAAATTCACTCAATTCTCTCACTAAGTTGGGGTTCCCTCTTGCTGGTGCGTATTGGTTGAATTGAGGCTTGGTCAACGCTTTGTTGACAGCTTCTACAGCAAAATCAGGCGGATTGTATGAAAAGAATCCTTGTCCCAAATTGACAATAGGCTTCCCCAACTCTTTTTCAGCTGTTGCGGCAGTTTCGTTGATCAAAGACCAGATGTCTTTCTGCCCCAGATTCGAATTGAAATATGGATTAGCTAAGCTAGCTGCATCCACTTTAGGGGCTGTTACGTTGCTCATATTCCTGTTGTATCGACGAGCTTGAATGAATAAGGAGCTTCTATTCACAATCCTTAGCATGAATGTTGAAGAGGAAAAATTTCCAATGGCATATGTTGTGGCTCTTATCTAGACTCAACCCAATGCTTGCAAATCACGTGATTACAATCAAAGGTGACTATTACTGTTCATGACAAATATATATACAAATACATAGACATAGCGTACACTTTTGTAATGTTACAAACCCCCTCCATTCATGCACCAATCCCGACCTCTCTTAACTTGAAGATGGCATAGACGTGGCTCAAGCCACCAGTTAATGCAGCCTGCGATCACTATTCCTGAACTGTCGCTAATGCTGACAGCACCCATGCTAAATTCCCTCTTAGAGGCAGGCACATCTTCGCTAACCGAGATGAAGGTGTTGATATACAGAAATCCTCCTAAAAGACCTTCGTAAAAAATGAGGATCATCAAAAGCCAAATGTTGGGGAACGGTAAATCAAACACAGACTGAAATATAGTCAACGCAAGATTTATCAGTTGTAAAATAGAAAGCCAATACAAATTTTGAATACGGATTCCGAAATTGACTGACGACCTGGAAATGAAGACTCCCAACTGATACAAGAAACCATATACCACATAAATGTCTCTGTATGATGTGAATAGCCACGCTGGGAGGTCGTTCAAATCGAAAAGGAGTGTAGGAGATACGCCTTGGTTGATGGTATACTCACATATGTAGACGGAACTTAAAGGGATCATATAGGGTACGAATAATGGGGTTATATTTTTCAACGTATCGAGGAAGTGTTTCTTTAGATTTGCAGGACTAAACTTGCCGCTAACAAAATTCTCTTGTGTAAGTTCCGAGGAAGATATGGTTTCAGAAGTTGTACTTTCTGGATCTTCTAAGTTTTCATTGATTTGTAATGATTGGTACCCTATCATATCCTCAGTCATGACAGGTTGCGGTAAAACAAAGAAAAAGATCACCAAGAAACCCAATGGTAAGATTGCAAACATCAAAAGAACAACGGGAACATCAATGCCAAGGACATTGGTGAACAACATGAATAGGAAGCTCCCGAACAACCCAGCTCCTCCAGTTCCGCTTGAAAATCCTCCGACGGAATATTCCTTTTTGTAGAAATGGGTAATTTGAAGGAAAGTCAATTCTCCAAGTCCAGATGAAAGTGAGGCGAGAGCGATTCCAAAAATCTTCCAGCCAACATGGTTTTCCAGTGTGAGACTTACTAACAACATGCCCGTCGTAGAAATTCCCACAAGAAGCCATATACGCACGAAATAAGGGATCAAATGAACGAAGAAGGGAGCAGTTAACTTCATCATTAGTGAAGGCGTCACATCCGCTAGTAAAACAACAGCCTTGGGCGTCGCAGACCCCACCAAGTCGATCGCTGCAGATAGTATAATAACATACAAGATGTTGTTGAGCAAGCCAAACATGAAAAATGCTCCAAAAGTCAACCTCATGTCATTTACGATAATCATGACTGATATACTGGCACACAGTCCAAGTCGTAAGGGTCAAAAGCCGAGCACTCCTTCCAGATCTATGTTCTGTACGTTCTGTACGTGCCAAGAAGCTTCCACGACACCAATTTGCTGCCTAAACTGTAGGGCCGGCTCTGTTATGTTTATGTACGAGATGTTTTGATAACGGTACAACTTATCTGCCTTACTCTGGCGCTGGGTGTCAGAACCTCTGCACGTGACCAGGCACACCCGCACCTGCCACACGACCTCACCCACCAGCTGCAAAATACGTCCTTTCACACTGCGGAAGAGGTCCGGCATATGGGCGCGATGTCATTGTAGTTGGTGCTCGGTCCGTACCCGTACAGGGTAGCGAGGAAGCAAGCAGAGAAAAGGCTGCAAGAGAGGCAAGCAGAACAAAAATGTCTCGGTACCACAGCCGGACTGTCCGAGAGAGTGCTAAATGCCATTCGCCCCCTTTTAGCAGATTAAGCTTTTGCTTTGACAGCTAAGATGGCATTTTATGAGTCACAAAAGAAATTGACAACTGGGCACGATATCAAAAATTTTTCAATATACCCATTTAAATGTTGTGATCAAAGTTAAAACATTTTGAAGCATAAAAAGCGAAAAAGCAAAGCAAGCGTGGCACAGTTCGTAAGGGAGTGAAAACACGAAAGAGAGATAATGAGTGCTACACCTATACCAGCAGAATACGACGACACCAGGATCTTGGGCTACGATCCACTTGTGTCGCCAGCATTGTTGCAACACGAGATTAAAGCTACATCCAAGTCGTTGGAAGTCGTCATAAGAGGACGAATTGAAGCTTCGGAGATCGTCAAGGGCAACGATGACAGAGCATTGGTAATTGTGGGACCATGTTCCATCCATGACACCACGGCAGCCATGGAGTATGCCAAGAGATTGAAGGCTTTGTCTGTTGAGCTCAAAGACGACTTGGTCATTGTTATGAGGGCATACTTGGAAAAGCCAAGAACCACAGTCGGATGGAAGGGGTTGATCAACGATCCGAACGTTGACTACTCTTTCGACATCAACAAGGGCTTGAGAATCTCGAGACAACTTTACTCGGACTTGACGGGTGTTGCGGAGTTACCCATTGGATCTGAGATGTTGGACACCATATCGCCACAATACTTTTCTGACTTTTTGAGTTTCGGTGCAATTGGTGCCAGAACCACAGAGTCCCAATTGCACAGAGAGTTGGCTTCCGGGTTGTCTTTCCCCATAGGGTTCAAGAACGGTACTGATGGTGGCTTGCGTGTTGCCTTGGACGCCGCTCAGGCATCTTCCAAAGGTCATCACTTCATGGGTGTCACAAAGAACGGTACTGCTGCCATAACCACCACCAAGGGTAACGACCACTGTTTCATCATCTTGAGAGGTGGTAGAAACGTAACCAACTACGACGAACAGGCTGTCAAGGATGCAAAGGAAGCCATCAGCAAATCCACAGAGCCAAAGCTCAAGTTGATGGTCGACTGTTCCCACGACAACTCCCAAAAGGACTACCGCAACCAACCTAAAGTGTTGAACTCTGTTGCTGCGCAAATTGAAAAGGGCGAGGACGCTATTGTTGGAGTCATGATCGAATCTCACATCAACGAGGGCAAACAGAGTATGCCTGCAGTTGGAGAAGGAAAGTCCTCCTTGAAGTACGGAGTATCGATCACCGACGGCTGTGTTTCATGGGAAACCACTGTTGACATGTTGAAAACATTGAGTAAGGCTATTCAAGCAAGGAGAGCATTGAAGCAAAAGTCATGAGTTTGTATTTTAAATATATATATATGTTCAGCCCCACGGGGTTCCCAATAAACTTTTGATATCTTCATTGGGTAGCTTCGTAGCCGAATCCTCTATTGCACCTAGAAACTGGCCGATCGGGCCATTGCTTTGTGCATAGCCGTGATACCTGTTGAAGGGGTTTCTCATCCTTCTCTTTCTCAAGAGAGGGTCATGTGTTCCATACCAGTCTTCTCGGAAGTGTCTCACGGCCAAGTTGTACTCCGAGTCATGCAATTCTTCAAAGTATTTGGCACGATCTTCGTGGTCTAGGTCTTTTGGATTGGGCTCGTTTCCAAAATACTTGATTCTGGACTCAGGAAACCCCAACGCTTCTATCAAATGCTCGTTGACGAACCTCGACCTCTTGAACTCGAACCCAAACACGGTGATATTGGTGGGGTATACGTGGAATATCTCGTAAAATCGGCAGAGCAGGAAGATGACATTCTCAAAAGAGTCTCTGGCAAACTCCTCTATGGCAACTCTCTTGAGCAACGCCGGATCTGGCGTGAGTTTTGATGCCAATTGGTAGTACGACCAGGCCTCGGACACCGGCCCGGCCGCCTCCTTTGTTTGGCCGCCAGATATGATCAAATAGGCGTCTTTGTTAGCACGCACGTATTGCAAGCTCTTCCGAATATGACCCTTGAAAGCTAGATGATCGTATCCCTCCACCTGGAAATCGGCTAGATGCCATTCGCTTCTGTCGTCTCCGTCTGTACGCCCGTTCTTCCATATCGCGTGACACGGTAGAACCACCAATTCCGTCATAATATCGTCTACTAGTTATATATCTAAATCGATGGAAAATACTAAATCCAGGTCAAATATCCACCGCACCCGGCAACGTGTACGTGTGCAAGTGATTGTAACAGCCAACAAGCGCAAACCAGTGGCACAATGCAGCGAGCGCAACCATTACGTGGAATATCTGGTGGGAATGGCCAAAAATATCGAACTTGCCAGGTTTGGGGTTATCCAAGAGACTGGCTTCGTCTTCGTCACGGTGAGTGAATCTTTCAGGTACCCTCATGGCATAGAGAACGGCGCCAAAAATGTACAAGGCGCCCTCCATCACCAACCAGAACGCGCTGGACCTCTCTACTGCCTTCTCGTAGCCCAAGTTGCTGACCGCAACCGCGATCGGGAGGGTTCCAGACAAGCCAAAGAGGATAAACATCAACGATCTCAACGGCCTGTAGACGCTGGAGGAGAACTTCGGGTGTAGCGTCAAGGTGCCCACGACGGCCCCTAGACCGAGAAAGAGACAAAGAAAGAAGTCTCGCCAGTAAGCCATGTCGTGAAATGCAAACAATATGATGGATATGAGCGAACACGTAATCATGATGACGATACCAAAGTAATCGAACTGGTTGCCCACTCGGCTGACCTTGTGCGAGTGTGACTTCACGCAGTGGAACGTCGACGACATGAACATGCAGAACGTTGCCGCTATTCCAAACTGTAAGAAGTTGAGTTTCTCCCAGGCCCCCAAGTAGTTTTCGTAGACAACCATCTTACAGTTGATAAAGTACACCACGTAGAGTAGAATGAACAGCGAGGGCACCAAGTGCGAGTAGATGTTGACCGACTCGTTGTGGAGGTAGAAGAGCGAGTGGAAGCACTCTTTGAACGAAGACGTCTCCTTCACGTAGCCCGACCTGATGAAATGATTGTCCTGTTGCCATGCATCTATCTCGTGATAAAAGTACAACCTTTTGGACGCAGGCGGCTCTCCTGCCAGCTGGGCGGCTTCTAGCGTGTTGTAACTGCCTCGGCTTCTGACGGTCATGCTGGTTATCGCTATGATACTACTTAGCAATCGAAGCTGAATATTTTCGCAGCTCGCCCTCTGACATGTAGCTGAACAAGTACGACATGCGGTGTGCACAGTACACGATATCATTGGCAGAACTAGGTTACTATTAGATTACTATACAAAGGAAGGAACGATGCCTTCACCTATACTAGCGTACTGCAACACCTTATCGTGTATGTTCATTGACCCGGAAAAGCTGCTGACGTCACGTTCCACAATCTTCTTGTTGAACACGTCCCCCGTGAAAAATATCTTCCACTCAGAGCCTGGCAAGGACATGCTGCCGTGACATCGTTCGAAGTACCACTTGTTCACAGGGTTGCTTTTCCGGGACCTCCAGACGAGCTCGTTTGCGTGAGATTGGAGAATGACTTTGAAGATGACATCTGCCAACCCAGGAAGCCCTTGATTCTTTTTTGCAATAGCAAACTTATCCAAATAGGCCACCTTTTCCGATGATCCAGGTGACTTCTCCCATGTTATTATTGCCGCGCCGTCGTAGTCTCCGACCACAATCAATGTTGCGATGGACTCATCGATTCTCTTCTGATACGCATCGATATCTAGTTTTCTCCCAAAAGAATCTTCAATCAACCCAAACAATCTGTCTTTATCAATGAGGTTTTGCTTGATCAAGTTGGTCAATGTGAGCTTGTCCCCGAAGTTATACGAGTCAAAGCGAACAACGTCAAGACCTTTTTTGATGATGGACGTTGATAGCTGCGGAGTTCTTTTGTTGCTGCTTGGAAGTGAAGACGAAATAACCGGTCTGTCCGTTAGGACATTATATATAATCGGGTTAAGTTGATCATCATTTAGCGACATGATATACGGCGTGGTGATAATACCAGTAAGATCATCGTTGCCAGTAGTCGAATTGGCCAGACATAAGATTTCATTTATCGTCTCTAAGTTGCTCAAATGCAATTCTCTTTCCTCGGGCTCGATGAAACCAATGTATAGTTCAGAGACAATATCTGAATATTCCTGAGATAAGTTGATGAATACATGGCTCGATTGGTCTCTTTCAATCGAGGGAATTCCTCCATGAGGATCTATCATGATTATTTTTTCTAAAGATAGTAAGTTTTTGGCATCCACCAAAGAGGAGCAAAGACTCTTCAAAAGTGTGTTTGACCTTAGAAATTCTTGGTTAGATGTTTCCAGGTTATATGCAATGGGTTGGATGATTGGGATGATTCCTTGATATAGGGGAATTAATAACTGTTCCAAGCTATTCAACCTGATTTCACCCCCACTGAAGTTGAATACGGATCTGACTACTGTAGACCTCAAGTACCCCTCGTCCACTTTACCAAGGTAATTAGTGATCTTGTTTGCTTGTTTTATGACATATAGCTCGCTTTGTTTGAATGAATTGTTATCTAAATTATCGTAATCCAACAAGACAATGGGAGAAATTCCAAGATCATTCAACCTGGTAAAAGTTTCCGATATTCCCTTCCATGTTCCGTAATCAATAGATGTGATTTTCATTTTGAAAACTGCAATTCGAAGAGGGATCTTGGGAATTTTCTTATCTTCATGATCATAAATGTTTACAAAGGGGTTGGTTTCATTGAGGAAACGATTGATGAAAAGTTCTCTTTGTCCATCCCTGGTTGATAAAACATCCTCACCGTTATTCTTTGTCCAGATCAAGTCGTTTGTATCAAATTGGTTTTGATATTTATTCAAATAATTACGGGCCTCCCGTTTGGTTGTAGTTGATTTAAGAATGGATAAAATCAAATTCCGTTTGGCATCAGTGACTTGTTCGTTTCGCCTCAAGTTCGATACGAAATGATGGCTCAATGGTTTTACTTTATGCATAGTTATGCTCGGAGAGCAGTCCAAGACAGAAGAGTCATATCGATTGTTAATATTCTCAGACTCTCCCAGAAATATCGCTCACAAAGACACGACCATTCAACCCAAACATGAGTGTATTCAGACTGGGGAACAAAGTTTGTTTGGGCATTGGCAGATCAGTCATCGTCTTCAGAGTACTCTTCCTCTTCGTCATCATCCACACCAGCTTTGTTTTGAGGTTCTGCAGAATCGTGGAGAATCCGTAATTTGTTCATCACGTTCAAGACGAACGGCCGTAACTCATTTATTTCTAATAGAGACAAGCCCTTAAGCTGAATATTAGACTCGTTGAGTTCTCTGAGACCCTTTCTGGACTTGGCTAGTCTAATTTCTCTCAAGTCTTGTATAATTGATCTGAGCTGATGCGTTGGGTCAGAGACATCGTCCGGAGCTTTGGCAAGCAAAATCTTTGATATCTCCAACCAATTCCACGGCAAATCGCTAAACTGAAGAGGCTTTCGAAGTTCGTCATCATATTTATCTTTCAAATATAGCACATTCAACCATTCAGGAGGCACAATATTGCATTTATCTTGAGACTTGAGAATAAGAGCTACCCAGAGAGGCACCTTTTCTCTTCTCATACTTCTCAATGCAGGTATTTTGGTCTACAAACAACTATGTTAGTAAGCTATACGTTTTCGTATTGATCTGGAAAGCTAAATGAGAAGATCCGTGGTGGTTTACTTACTCCAATCAACTCTATTTTATTCATTGAGTACCTTGGTAGAATCGTGATGTACTCATTTTCAGCCAAAAAGTTAATCTCTGAAGGCATTAAGTTGCTCTTGAGATAATTAGGCAACGCCATGCTTGAAGTACCTAACAGAAGCTTTATAAAGTTCCTGAGTTTCCTAACTAATGTGCCGATATTTTGTTGACGCAAAAAATATTTACAATCATGTACGCGTTCACGATATATTTGATGAGATCGAATTTCAATTAACCGAACCAGAAACAGTAAATCGATAATTTAATTATTGAAGGTATCTATTCAGTCTATATATTATCTTTTCTTGTTAGAAAATGTAGAGGACTTACCCAGATTTCCTTTTCTTGTCTTTTTGAATGCTTGTGGACCTTCGCTAATTCTACCGTAAGGATCAAATGATCTCTTTTTTCTGTTTGGCACGCCCGTTGGTTTGGAATCGAGTAGAACCTTGTCTGGATTATTGTAATCAAAAGCTACCACAGATGAGTTGCTTACCGGTTCGCTTTTAGGTTTGTAATTTTGATTTTGTCTCCTGCGGAGTGTGATAATCTCATTTTTATCAATTTTCGATTCCTGATTTTCTTCAGGTTTCGTGTCAGCAGGAAGAGAAGCAGAGGAAGACGATTCGAGGCCCAGAGAAGCCGATTTCTCCTTTATGTTGTCAGGTTTTTCCTTGATTTGTGTTGCCACCTTGCGAGCTTTATCGAATTTGGAAAGCTCTTTCTGTAGATGCTCGAATCTATGTTTAGTCTCATTTCCAAGTTTGTGTTTCAAAATCTTACCACTGTCTAGATCATACTGTACAGAAAAAGATATGTTGTTATTGGATACGTGGAAAAGTGATTCCTTGTTCAATAACTGACCCTTTTCTGATAAAAATTCCACTTGCAGCTTATACAAAGATTCAAAAGATTTCACTGAATTTGAAGCGGAATTGATATCGACATCGGCATCATCATCTCGAACAATGGAGTCATTACGCCAGTTGTTGTTCGCTAATTCCCAGTCACTATCTGCCATTTCACTCAAAGTTCTTTCTATGATTTCTGCTAAACCTCTAGCGTTACTTCTGACATGATCTGATATATAATTAGATGCACTTAACACTTTAGAGGCATCAACAGGCTCTGTAAGTGATGTTAAATCCACCAAAAGCTGGTTTGGCATGATATATCTGACTGACTCATCTTCTTCCTTGGCGACTTGGTCTCTCCAATTGTACAACACTTCCACTAATGGTTTCCTATGATACGGAACATGATACTGATACATGATTGATGCATAAGGCTCTTTGGGGTTACTTGACATCACTGGACAAGCAACCTTTCCAGCATTTGGAGATAATGGACGATACTTTGTGTACTCAAACCTTCGTCTGGCAACCTGCCTTGACTCATACAACACATCTTGTAGTTTATCGTTACCGGAGTCAATAAGCTTAGTCTTTAACTGGTCGAATACATATAGTAAGAAATGCGTATCGGATCTAGCATATGCAAGCATAGGTTGCAGAAGAGGTCTTATTCTCCAGTCCGCCAACTGGTATTTTTTAGAAGTCTTGAAGTTTGCAAATGTTTCCAACAAATATGCTAACGAAAATTTTGGAAAACCAAGTTTCTTTGAAGCAAAATAAGTGTCAAATAATGACACAATGTAAAGTCCTAAATCTCTCTGAAGCCAGATTATATCCATAAAGGCACCATGGAATATCTTTATGATATTCGGGTCAGTAAATATTTTGTTAAGAGGCTCTAAATCATCTCTTAACACCAAAGTATCAACAATCCAATCCTTCTCTCGGTTGGAAATTTGCATGAGGGAGACAATACCGTAATACGTTCTATAATCATGGTGCTCTAAATCGACTGCAATTTCTGTCAGACTTGAAAGTTCATCAATCATACTGTTTAATTTTTCTACTGTGTCAACCCATTGAGCCGATGTCTTGTGCCAATCCTTAGGAGGTATTGGCTCGCTCTTCTTCAAAATTGATTCCGGATAAGGTTGGTTTAAAATTTCATATTCGTAAGGCTGTAAGTAATGCGGACTGTCAGGTTCTTCTGCACCCTCATATAGCTCTGGAGCTACGAGCTGTGTCGACTCCTCAAATGATTTTAACCCATTAGGTTTTGATGTGATTTTTGGTTTGAATGGATGGCTTTCTGAATTATCAACTTTAATCCGAAATTTCAATTGTGGCTTTGGTAAATGTTTCCCCAGAGTTTTCGAGCTAGTATCTTGACCCATAGAGTCCTCTAAGTATATAACATCCTTGTCTTTATTACTCCCTTGCTTCTTGTTTGCTTGGTCAAATGCAATATCAATTTTCTCGAAAATAGAATCAAGAGTATTTGAAACTTTCTTCCACCCTCCAGCGGCATCATCAACACCATAATCTACTGTCTCCGACTCATCAGAGCAATTTTGAATCATAGTATTGGTTACATCGAGCATTTTTTTCCCTATAGCTTCAATCTCTTGAGAAAGATCTTTGTCGATAGATTTATAGAAGTTCACATCCTGGGCAGCCAAAGATGATGCCGCTCTAGTTGTTTGCACAACACTCTTTAGTCCCTGTAATAATGCATCTGAACCATTCATCTTTGACATTTTTTAAAGGGTTGACTTGCACGATCAGTTTGGGTTAAGTAACCATAATATGCCTCTAAATTACATTAAGAAAAAGTCAATCACACACGTGACCTCATCGAGAAAACGCTAAAAAGATATTTAAGCTTAGTAAATATTTAGACAATTTATTGGTATAAGTAGCAAGTGATGAATTTTACTTGTAATTCATGTAACTTGTCGTTCCCCGATTCAGGGGAACAAAGGACTCACATGAAGTCAGATTGGCATAGATATAATTTGAAAAGAAAAGTTGCTCTGCTTCCCCCGATTGATGAAGATTTGTTTCTCAATAAAGTATCATCTTTGTCGATCTCAGACAAAGACGGCAAAGATGGTAACGAGAAGAAGGAGAACAAGAGAGAGGCCAGAAGAAGGGAGAGAGAGGCTCTTCAGGAGAAAAAAAGACAAATATTAGAAGTGGCAAAAAAGGCAATGATGAACCAAAAATCTGAAGTTGAAGATTCTAATGATCAAGCGCAAGAGGATGAAAAAGACAAAGAGTTGGCTGTAACAGAACAAATCAACCCATCAGAAGGAGAAAAAAGCATTCACGATGAAAATATTGGTAACGTGGCTGAAAATCACGATTCGAGCGAAAACAACTTTGAAGAAAAGCTTATTGCAGAAAAGCTTCAAAATAGAACAGAAATTCCAATTACGACATGTCTTTTTTGCCATTCTAAGAAACAACAAAATCTGAAGACAGTAGATGAAAATATTGAGCATATGTTCCAAAAGCACGGACTTTACATACCAGAACCGACATACTTAGTGGATAGAACCGGTCTCATTGCATATTTAGGAGAAAAGATTGGCTTAGGAAACGTATGTCTTAGTTGCAATTATCAAGGTAGAAACGTTGAGGCTGTTAGGGAGCATATGTTATCCAAGAGACATATGAGAATTCCATATGAATCTGAAGATGAAAAGTTAGAAATATCGGAGTTTTATGATTTCAGTTCAACTTATGAGCCAGTATCAACTGCCACTGACAACGGTGATGAAGATTGGGAAGATGTTTCCGAGGGAGAAGATGAAACAGAGGAAGAAGATGGTAGCGACGAAGAATACCTTGCACCAGATTCGGATGCTATTTACCAAAATGGGTACGAGCTTATATTACCTTCAGGTGCAGTTATTGGACATAGGTCTCTTGCAAGATATTACAGACAAAACTTACCTCCCGAGCGTGTGTTACTGGAAGCACAGGGTACTGTGGTTGCAGCAGAAACAAGAAGAATGATGAACCAAAAGGACAGAAAAGAGTTAGCAACCCAAAAAAGAGTATGGAAACAAGAGAAAAGAAAGGAACATTCCAACGACAAAAAAAAGAACAAGCATATCAACTTTCAACCTCATTTCAGAGATCCATTATTACAGTAATTTATCAAGTATATAATGCAAATATTTTTTTATAATAAATCTATTAATTCTTCAGAGCATTAGTGTTGTACATCCAAGAAGTAGATCAAAACCCGAGTTTAAAAGAATACTCCAACTTGCAAAGTACAATAGTTTGGGAGAAAATACAGTCCAAATAAATAAGTGGAACCGCAAGTTTATGCAAGATGAAACCAAACTGACTGCGGAAACCGAATAAAACGTCAAAAAAATTAGTGATTTTATGAGAATTAATTCATTCTTGACCTTTGAAACGTCAGTTTTTGTATCTGGGTTTCTTTTCGAAGCTAGAACATGACTTTCAAAAAGTATTTGAAAGAAGCTGAATGACCAGTACAAAGGTGCAGCGAACGTGGATGAAAAAGTCAATAGGCCGACAATTATCAAATTGTAAGAACTAACACCATTATAAGCATTTGATAGGTCAACCGACGCTAACAGATTTGTGTTGCCAACAGAAAAGAAGGATAAGTTTTGAAGAACAAGGATGGCATAGCTTAGTATCAAAACAAAGTCATTCGGGTTTTTCAAGACAGTACCTTTGTACTTCTCCACGAGTTTTGCACAGCAAAGTTTGATCAAATGAAAAACAAGGAAGATAGGTATTATTTCAACCCTTGACATATGAATTAAAAATAAAGTCATAGTGTTTGCAATGTCTGTTATTATACCCTTTTCCACCCCCCTCAATTTAGCTAGTAGTATTCTGGCGGCAAGCAAGCCGAAAAGACAATAATAGAAAAATTTTGAAAGATCAACATTCATCTCTTGTATTTTGCCTTTATCTTTGATGTCTCCTGTCAAACCAAAGGAGCCGGTAACCCATGTAAAAAACTTGTCCACCAAGAGTGGAAGCTCATTGCCGTCATTGAAAAACTGACAGATTTTGAACAGCAACGACATGGTTGAAACAACAGATGTGAAAACAAAGACAATGAAGTTACTCATATCGGTGAAATCAAGTACGACGGTACTTGAGGTACCAAAGCAGCGAACATAGCCACCTTGACAGTACATCAAAAACGAAACCAACATGTATGTGAGAATTACCAAAGTCCAAAGTAGGACAGGATTCAGTAACAAGTAAGATGATATAGTGAAAGCAAAGACATATTTCTGGCCACTATTGTTCCATGCCCTTATGGCTCTCATTGATGTCAAGATAGTAATTAAATAGAACTTTGAATGGAAAGAAATGAAGCTTGCAAAAGTGACTAAGCTCACCATTGCTATAAACCACCATATTTGATGCTCTTCCTCTATCAAAGATGATCCATGAAAATGGGCAGCGTACAAAGCTGTCGAGAATACCAAAACCAGAATCAACCTCTTGGAAGAGTGAGTCAGCTTCGAGAAATACCATAAAAACCAGACAATGCTGACAACAGCTGCACTAGATAAAATTATCAATCCTTTGACGATATTTGCGTAGTCATAATTCATCGCTGCAGAAGTTAGCTTGTGTTGCACTGAATTTAAAAAGTCGTAATAACCAGAAATGTCATTCTCCAGAGTAAGATTGCTTAAGTCGTCTTGAATATTCGTGTCCTTGTAAGATCCAGCAGTTAATAGCCTTATAAACTGCTCACAATTTTGGCGCAAAATCTTGGTACTTGATGCAGATGGCCATAGTTTCAAGAAATCACTTATAATGATTCCTAAGCTATTTCTGGGTATAGGGAAATTCAATAGCGCTGCCAATGTGGGCACCAAGTCAATCTGATTTATCGACTTGTAGTACTGGTAGTTTTCCGATTGTTTGACGGGAGCATGCAACCCCATCTTAAGCTTTTGAAACCTAGGAGATAAAAATACAAGACCTGGGCTCGTTTCCCCCGGACTGGAGCCCCCATGGTTGCCAATGTCGTTCATACCGTGGTCTCCCATAACAACAAACAAGGTATTGTGCCGAGATGTGTACTTATATATTCGTTCAATTATGCGATCCATTTCCTTCTGCTTAGGTTTCATGAATACAGAGTCCGGTCCGCCCTTATGTCCGATATGGTCTAGTCCCAAATAATGTAGAATCAAGCCGTCCCACTTGTGATCTTGGAGCTTGGCATCCAAATGCCGAGTGACGTTGTTGTCCACTTCCGTGAAATCACTCACGAAAAACGAGTTCGTGCCGTCATACTCCTCGAAAACCTCACCTGGAGGGAACAACTTCAACCAGGTGTCGTCTCCATAGAACTCCATTCTTCTGGTCTTGTTCTTGCTGAATTGGACCACCCACGAATCCTGCTTCATCATACCCTGTGAATTGTCATTGTCGTCGGCCACGTTCAATATCGCATCAAGAAAACTAGGCACTCCACCGGTGGTGATCCCCTTCAACCGGGGCAACGTGACAGTTGGAGGACTCGAGTATGCTGTGAACGGTACAGCCGAGCCCTCTCGGATCAAATGGTG
Organism: Priceomyces haplophilus; assembly: GCA_001599895.1. Classification (NCBI taxonomy): domain Eukaryota; kingdom Fungi; phylum Ascomycota; class Pichiomycetes; order Serinales; family Debaryomycetaceae; genus Priceomyces; species Priceomyces haplophilus. The sequence goes on along the minus strand of BCIF01000002.1, from coordinate 1,578,728 downwards.
CAAAAAGCTCATCTCCGAGCGCGTCTCTGAATACATGAAATCCGCCCGCATGGCATCCACCACCATCAACACCACCTTGTCGAACTGCGCTGCACCCTTCCGCTCAAACGGCGACGGCCCTTCAAACTCACTGAAGCCCAGGAGAACCACTTTCGAGGGAAAAAACCCTTTGAGAAAGAGAAGAAGTCCTACAACGTGTCCCACCGTCAACACCCCATACACTAACCAGGACCTACCGAAGCCAGCCCCAACCATTGATCCAAAGGTGCCCTTCGCTTGCTGTGTCACGTCTGCTTAGAAGAGAATGAAACGTCCGTGCACCTTCCTTCCTCACGTGCAAATGAATGCCTTCAAACGGGTGTCTGTTCAGCTGGCCAGCTGGGGTTTAGCATATTTTTCAGTTTTGGCGATAACTCGAGACCACTCCTGCATATACTGAACAGCATTCTCTCTATTTCTCATTCTCTCTCTCTCTCTCTCTCTCTCTCTTTAGCGACGGCTTGTTTGGCCGCCCGCACGCCCGGTGGGGGGCCCCGGTGGGGGGGCCCGCTAGAGCGCTGGCCACGGCCGAGTGCCTGCCAAGCGGACGACGATAGCATCGCTAAGAATGGTCTCGCTGGTGCCAGCCCACCGCCGTTCCCCCTGCTCGCGGCTTTCTCACTGTCCTGTGCTCGTGCTCGTGCTGGTGCTCGGCGCTGTACTCATTCGTTCTTCGCGGCGTTCACCGCCGCTAGACGGGACTCCCCCACCTCGCTAGCGCCAGCGGCTGCACCGTCTCTTAGGCACTCTCCCCCACGCGCCCGCGCGCCCGACACGACCAGCGCACCCTACGCGCCCTACGCGCCCAGTAAAGTGCCGCCAAAACCAGCCGCTAACATCTGCAGCCCAAGCGGCCCCCCACCAGACCCTCTGCCCCTGCTCTCCGCAGTACCAGACCAACTCCCCCCGACCGCCCCTTCATCACATACGAGCTCCGCAGACATTACGATTGTGGAAGGCGCCAGATCGGACACAGGGCGGACACAGGGTGCGCCTGCTCACGCGCATCCGGCCCTGTGTGCAGGACACACCCCTCGGCAGGCTCCCCCTCGACATGCTCGGATGTGGCTATTCTGGTATCCGCCCATCGCCGGTCTGCACAGAGCCTCGCCTCTTGCCCTTTCCCGTTCGGGCACTCCGACAGTCCGCTTATCATGAATCACCCTAACGAATTAGCACCATAAGCGTTGCGACATAGATAAGGCAGCAGTGCCATATATAAGGAGAGCTGGAGTTCTCACGCCTACGCTGCTTGTATTAGCGAATCTGAAATCTACGATACGCTTTCTTCACTGCTGCCAGTCGACATCAGAGAACAAAGTTACTCCAGCAGCGTTCTTGTCTCTCAGCGACAACTCTCAGCGCACGTTCTAGAAAACCACCTCCACTCGATAGCCAGAGTGACAGGGATCACTAATAGCGAACAGACGCAGAAAGCCCGCCCCGCGGCCCCCCCATCGCTACAACAGGCGATTCCCCAGCAAACCACCCATTTGCGACCCCCCTAGCGGAGCAGTGTGCACTACATACCGCTACAACTACCGGGCTTTACTACTGGGGCTTCGCAGAAACACTGTCTGAAAAGTGGAGAAGTACTTCAGACATCAGACATCAGACACCAGACATAACACCACACTCCGCGCATCTTTCCGACAGTGTCCGTGATGACGTTGGAGCAAGTGTCATCGCCCTTGGAAGGGGTGCACGTATATAAATCCAACGGGATCGAGCCAGTAACTTCCAACATCCATCTTGACCAGATGAAAATAAAGTCTGTCTTGTCGAATGACATAATCGTCAATGTCGATCACGAGGTGGACGCGGACGAGGCCCGTATATTGGCGTTGGGCTACAAGCAGGAGTTCCGCAGAGAGTTCTCGCTTTGGTCCATTTTCAGCGTGTCGTTCCTGACACTTGGCTTGTTGCCGTCAATTGCCTCCACGTTTGACTACGAGCAGCTCGTGGTGGGCGTGAGTCCGGTGCCGTGGCTCGTCGGGGTGCTTTTCATCACTTCCGTGGCGTACTCGTTGGCCGAGACCGCCAGTGCATTCCCCACCGCAGCGGGAACACCGTACGCGGTGTCGCAGTTGGCACCCAAGAAGTACGCGGCGCTCTTCACCTGGTTGTGTTCTTACTCAAACTGGCTTTGTCAGATCACAGCTTCGCCGCTGGTCAACTACAGTTGTGCCTGCATGATACTAGCGTTGAAATCGTTCAACTCCGAGGGATACGTACCGACTAACGGCCAGATATATGGCTTGACGCTAGGAATCCAGGTGGTGGACGCCGTTATCTGTTGCATGCGGACCAAGTGGGTTGCCCGGTTCAACTCGCTCGGCACGATGATCAACATGCTGTTTTTGGTGATCGTGTTCATCATGATCTTGGGAGGAAACGAGAGGGACAAGAAGTACGACCATGTGCCCAAGTTCAACAGCAACTCGGACGCGTGGGGGCTCTTCAACCAGACCGAGTTCCCCACCGGGTTGGCGTTTTTGATGTCGTTTTTGGGTGTCATTTGGGCCATGTCTGGATACGATTGTCCGTTCCATTTGAGTGAGGAATGCACCAACGCAGCCGTGGCTGCTCCGAAGGCCATCGTCTTGACAGCAACGTTTGGTGGGCTTGTTGGGTTCTGCTTCATGATAGCAATTGCGTACACCATCGTTGACATCAACCAGGTGGCTCTTGATCCACAGGGCTTGGGACAACCCTTCATCACCTACTTGGTCCAGATCTTAGACAAGAAGATGGTCAACGCAGCTGCAGCCTTGACAGTTATATCGTCGTTTTTCATGGGCCAATCTTGTATGTTGACGGCATCGCGGGTGACATACGCCTATTCGAGAGATAATCTCTTGCCGTTGTCGAGGTTTTCCAAGGTGGTCAACACTTGGTCCAAGACTCCGATCAACGCGGTGATATTCGACTGGTTTGTCGGCCAATGCTTGCTCTGCTTGATGTTTGCCGGAGACACGGCCATCGGGGCCATTTTCTCCGTCGGAGGTATTGCAGGCTTCGTTTCATTCACGTTACCCACTCTTTTCAAAATCACATACGCACGTAACACCTTCACTCCTGGTCCGTGGAATTTGGGTAAATGGTCGCAGCCCATCGGCTTCGTGTCGGTAGCGTTCGTGACAGTGATGATTCCTGTCTTGTGCTTCCCCTACGTCAAGGGCAAGGACTTGACCCCGGACGAAATGAACTGGACCGTGGTTGTCTACTTCGGCCCGATGTTGATTGCCTTCTTGTGGTTCGTGGTGGATGCTCACAAGTGGTACGGAGGCCCCAAGAGTAACATTGACGAGAGCATGATGGTGTACACGTCGCACGACGTGATAGACGGCGTGGAGCACAGCAAGGGACTGGAGAGCGCAGAGTTGAAGGTTTAGGTTGGTCACACCAGTTCCAGTGCTGGAACATGGCAGGGCAGAGAGTTGCCCTTTGTATTTGATTCTTTAGTTTAAATTAAGACATTTTCTTTCCGAGTAATCGCCATGTTATCGCCATATGTAGTGCAACCAGCCCCGTAGCAGGCGGTGCGCAGCGAGGTGCTCACCAACCGTGCGCGCATTACGCAAGAGGGCTCGCTAGATCACTCGCTAGCGCGCTCGCTAAATCGCTCGCTAAATCGCTCGCCAGCGCCAGCGTCAGCGCCGCGCGATAAGTGGCCTCCCCGTCACCCTTCCCCCCCCCCCGCCGCAGGTACAGGACGTCACATCACGTGATCGGTGTGCATCTGGGCCCATCGCGAGATGATATATCAAAAGATCATCTTGGGGCTCCATCGGTCAGCAAACACCCCATTTCCCTCGCCCACCACCGCATAGCTCTTTGTGACCCGTTTACCATGAACCACCGGTACGAGGACAAGCTGAGGTGCACGTTCTACACCAAGATCGGTGCCTGCCGGCACGGCGAGAAGTGTTCTCGCCGCCACGTCAAGCCCACGGCATCGTACACCATCTTGATGGCCAACTTGTACCAGAACCCAAAACTCGACAAGAACAACTCCGACCAGGACATCAGCGCGAAACTGCTCCAGGACTACTTCGACCAGTTCTACGAGGACGTGTTCGTGCGGCTCGCGAAGCTTGGCGAGATCAACTCCATCACCGTGTGCGAGAACGACAACAACCATTTGAACGGAAACGTTTACGTCAAGTTTAGCGACAGAGAAACGGCCTACAACGCCGTGCTCCAGTTGAACCAGGAGTGGTTCAGCGGCCGGCCCGTGCACTGTGAGCTCTCGCCCGTCGACAACTTCAACGACGCCACCTGCCGGGCCCACTTCACCAACTCATGTGTTAGGGGCGACCACTGTAACTTCATGCACGTGAGACACCCGTCGTCCCGCTTGAAGACGTCGCTCCTCCGCTCGCAGGAGAAGCTGGTGCTTTTAGCGAGGATCCAGCGGCTCACGGGCGGGGGCGCTGCCGCCGCTACCACCGCCGCCACCGCGGCTGCTGCCACCCCCGCCGCAGGCCTCGCCCGCGAGCCTGGCGCCAGCGGCGCCCCCGCAGACACTGTCGGCGCCCTGAGCGAGCCGCCCGCGCACGCCGCGCCCGCGGTCACGATGTCGGTGGTGGAACAGCTCTTTGCCGCCTAGTGCCGCCTAGTGCGCGCGCGCTGCGTGTCTGCCTCATGTCCCCGGCGCGGCTGCCCAGACGCCCCCGGCGTGTCTCGTGCCGAGGCTCTGCCGAGGCTCTGCCTAGCGCGCCGCCTAGCGCGCTCCGCGCGCCCGCTAAAGTGTGTATTGTATGTCGCTACGTAGAATGCCGTGATCGGTGATCCCCCTAAATCCATGTTCAAATTGAGCCTGAGACTCACCTCCCACAACTCCATCCACTACTCACGTATTTCGCCAGCACCTTCGCCAATGACTCCAGCAGCAGCTTCCGTCGCCAGGCAGCGGGCGCCCGCGTGGAAAATCGGGCTCCAATGGGCGGCCAGCGCCAGCTACAGCGGCGCCACCGGCCGTGGGCCGGTAGCGAGAAACAGGACACGATTGTCAACAAATTCATACTACACGCAAAAAACACACCAAATAGGGAGAACACCAGTGACGGCGAGGCAGATGTCCAGCAGCAGCAGAGAGAAACACAGCGAGCACAGCGACAGCGCCGGGGACGCCCAGCAGGCCCAGCGGGCCCAGCACGCCCCGCACGGCGACGCCGACAGTGTCGGCGAACGCCCCGACAAACACAGCGACAGTGTCGGCAAACACAGCGACAGTGTCGGCCACCACGACCACGACCACGACCACGCCGGCCACGGCTTGTTCGGCCACTCGCACGCCCACGGCCACCACCAGCCCAACGAGCTTCTAGTGGGCGGGCCCGCTATCAAGAACAACCCGGCGGTGCGCATTACGTGGATCGGGCTCGTTGTCAACGTGGCGATGGCGGTGTCCAAGGGCGTCGGCGGCGTGTACTTCCACTCGCAGTCGCTCGTGGCCGACGCCATCCACTCGGTGTCGGACATGGTGGCCGACTTCCTCACGCTAGCCACGGTAAACGTGGCCGCCAAGGTCGGCTCGCCCACTAAATACCCGCTAGGCTACGGCAAGATCGAGACGGTGGGGTCGCTACTCGTCAGCAGCGCGTTGTTGTTTGCCGGCGTGTCGGTGGGGTGGTCGTCGCTATTGCAGGTGTCGGAATACGCGTTGCCCGGCTACGTCTACGAGTACGTGTCGGCGATCCAGCTCGGACACTCGCACAAGCACGGGCTCCCGTTGGACGACGTGCTGTCGGCGACGCACCCCCTGACGCATGCGCACGGCCATGCGCACGGCCATGCACCGGGGACGGTGCCCTCGGCGGGCAGCGGCAGCGCCGTCGCCGACACCGTCGCCGACACTGTCGGCCCGCGCACCCCCAACATCAACGCGGCCTGGATCGCGGCCGGCTCCATCTTGGTCAAGGAGATCTTGTTCCGCAAGACGTTGCAGGTGGGCGTCAGCAGCAACTCCAAGGTGTTGATCGCCAACGCGTGGCACCACCGCGTGGACTCGCTCACGTCCGTGGTGGCGTTGATCACCGTGACCGGCGGCGTGTTGTTGGACGTGGCGTGGCTCGACGCCATCGGCGGCTTGTGCGTGTCGGTGTTGATCATCCGGGCCGGGTGGGGCACGTTCAAGACGTCGTGGTGGGAGCTCGTGGACCGCGGCGAGAGCGCCGACAGCAGCATCTACGTCAAGAACCGGCGCACGATCGAGGACGCCCTCGCGGCGCGCCCGGAGCTGCGCGACTTCCGGGTGGCGCTGCTCTCGGTGTTGGCGTCGGGCGCCAACACCAACGTCATCGTGTCGTTGTCGGCGGACAAAAAGCAGCAGTACAGTCTCGAGGACTTGGAGCGCGTGCAGCGGGACGTGGTGCGGGCCGTGCGCCACGACGACAAGTTTGTCAAGCACGTCTTCGTGGAGTTTGGCGACGGGCAGGGCCGCTAGCGACAGGCGACAGTGCGGCAGGCTTTCGCGGCAGGCTTTTGCCCCAGCCGACAGTGCGACAGCCGTGCGCGACAGACTTTTGCGACAGGCGACAGTGCGACAGGCGACTTTTCCGACAGCCGACTTTTGCAACAGACTTTTGCAACAGACTTTTGCAACAGACGTTTGCGACACTACATGTAAATACGGGACAGACAGACACGCAACCCGGGGGCGATTTGTAGCTACGTAACTATATACAGTATTGCAAGCCATGCCGTTATGTGCTTTTTGTAGGCTTCGTAGGCTTGTTTTCGATGAAGTCGAGGATCTCCTGCACCGACTTCGACGCAATGTCGGGGTTGCGCTGCACGCCGCGGCCCTTCTTGCGGGCGCCAGACTTGGCGCCAGGCTTCGCGGCAGACTTAGGGGCAGACTTAGCGGCAGACTTAGCGGCAGACTTAGCGGCAGACTTAGCGGCAGCGCCAGGCTTGGCGCCGGACTTGGCCCTATTCTCCTGCTCGCGCTTCAAGAAGTCCAAGTACGTTGTCAAGTTGGCGACGTACTTGGCCGACTCCCGCGAGAAGAAGTCGTCGGGCCCCACTGCGCGGCGAAAGATGTCGCTGGCCGCCGCCAACGCGGCGCGCGCGCCGCTGAAGTCGCGCGTGTTAGCGAGGATCGTGCCCGTGCGGTAGTGGAGGAGCGCCGTGAGCGGCGAGTCGTCGCCGTTGATGGCGCGCGAGATGGCCAATGCGCGCTGCAACACCCCCGCCGCGGCAGGGTGCAACTTGGCGTCCAGAAGCATTCCGGCGAGGTTCGACAATGTCGTCACCAACGACGGGTGGCGGTCGCCGTAGACGAGGGTCCAGAGTCCGACCGTGTGCCGGTACAACCGGAACGACGACACCAAGTCCCGGTTCAAGTACTCGTAGTACGCGGCGTTGATGTACGCCGACACTGTGTGGTACGAGTCGGCACCGCTGACTCGCTCGTGCAAAATGACCGCGCGCCGCGCGTAGCCGCACGCTTCCGCTGTCATGCCCAAGTCGGCAAACAACTGGGCCACGGTGATGTAGTAGTTGGCGGTCTCGTAGTGGACACGCCCGTAGATCTGCTCGTAGATGGCGGCCAAGTCGGTCAAGTACGACACGGCAAGATCGGTTTTGTCGTTGGCAAGGCCGACGCGGGCCGACTCGAAGATCTCGTCCACGACCGACGCCCGGTAGCTGCTGTCCTTGACCACCGGGACGAACGCGACAATGTCGGCGGGCACAAACACTGTCTGTCTGTCGGAGGCAGCATCTTTGGCACCTGACACACTTTTGGCACCTGCGACACTTTTGGCACCTGCGACACTTTTCGCATTTCTTGCGACAGTGTCGGCCCCCTTCCTGTTGTTTCTGTCTGTCGGTGGAGGCGGCGGCGGCAGCGACCGGTTCTCGTCGACGAGGGCCTCGCACGGGCGCCCGGCCAACGCGTAGTCGAGCGCCCGCCACTGGATGCCGAACTTGACGGCGATGTCACGGAACAACTGCAACGGCGGCACCACCTCGCGGAGCCAGTTTTCCGGGAGACGGAACCTGAAACGGCGATGGACCTCGCGGGCCACCCGCGAGAGCACGTCGGCGCCGGTCCACTGCAAGAAGCCGAGCGCGGAGCCCAGAAACGCTGCTACAAGCTCGTCGCACGGCGTGGCGGGCACGGCCGCAATTTCGCAGCCAAACAAGCAGTTGTGGAAGTGGCACACCAACAACGGCGCCACGTGCACGGGCACGCTCGCGGTGTGCCGGCGCAAGATGTGCTTGACGGCCCTTGCCACCATGTCCTGGACAGCCAACCGGTAGAGCGCGTCGTAGTTGGCGATGGCTGGCTCGAAGTTGGCGGTCGAGTGCTGCTCGCCGTCGGGAGCGGCCTCGTCGGAAGTCGCTTCGTCGGAAGTGGCCGTCTCATCGGAACTCGCTTCGTCGGAAGCCGCATTTTTGTCTGCGCTGCCACTTTTGTCTGCGCTGTCATTTTTGTCTGCGGTTGCATTTTTGTCTGCGCTGTCATTTTTGTCTGCGCTTGCATTTTTGTCTGCACCATCACTTTTGTCTGCGCTTGTCTCGTGCTGGCGGCCTTTGTGGCCGTCTCGCCGTGCCATCGCCTGCTCGGCAATGAGCCCCAAGTACCGCAAGTTGATGCCCAGCTTGTGGAGCGTGGCGGCCAAGTGCGAGCAGTCAAACGGCGCGAGCTGCGACGGGACGTCGGCCAAGAACTCGTCGATGAGCACGTCTCTCACGAACAGCGAGATGGCTCTCACCTCGCGCTTGTCGCTGTCGGGCACCTCGATGTCGGTGAACGCGTCCGGATTGAACGTGATCTGGTCCGAGGGGAGCAAGATCCGGGGCTTCTTCTCGCTGTCTGTCGTGTCGGCAGCGTGCGCCTCGCTGTCGATTCGTTCACTCTCCTGCTTGAAGAGAACCGACGCCTGGCGCTTCCACCACTCCTCGACCGCCTCGTGGCGCACGAGCGCCTCGCGGTGGGGGTACGACTCGCCGACGCCGCCGGCCCAGTGCGACTCGATGAAGCCGACGTCAAGCGGCGTCGTCCGGTAGAGGTCCATCACGTACTTCCGGCCGTCGGTGCCGGCCACCCCCTTGGTGTCCTTCGACGTGACAATGTCGGTGTCGCAGACAGCGCCGTTGGCCAACCGCACGCGGTGCGGCTTCAAGTAGAACGCATCTGCCACTGTCTGCATGCCCGGCTCGAACGTCTTGTCTGTCTGCACACGCTCACTGTCGGAGGTGAGACCGTACGCCACCTTCTCCGCCAGCTCGTTGTCGCCGGCGGCGGCAAAGATGCCCGGCACCGGCGCCTGGCACACCACCCGCCGGCCGAGGTAGTCCACGATGCAGGACACGATGCGGCTGATGCCCTGGGTGTCGATGCGGTTGAGGATCTTGATGGCAGACAAGTCCTTGCTCGAAGTGTAGCTGGCGCCCTCGGCGCCGCCGCTGCGCTCGAACGCGCCGGACGCGTCCGACGGGAACGAGTAGAAGATGCCGTTCTGCAAGAAGATGTGGTTCTGTTCCGGGTCGTTGGGGTTCATGGGCTCGACGTTGCCCCCAACGATGTCGATGGCGGTGGTGGTGGCCGCACGGGTGAACTCGAAGAGCGACTTGCTGAGTAGCTTCTCCCGCAAGATGCGCTCCTCGACGGTGTCGCGCGGCAACTCGCGGATGGACTGGACGTCTTCGTTCCAGTCCTTGGCGTAGGCCTCGCCGTCGACGCCGTTGCTGATGAGCGGGAGTTGCAGCCGCGACACGTCGGGCCGGTGCACGGCGGCGCCGGTGTCCGACACCGCCCACGGGTAGCTGACAAAAGTGTTGGTCGGAAGTAGGTACGTTTCCGGGAAATCAGACACCGCCGACAAGCGGGCTGCGTTGTCGGCGACAGTCTTGTCGAATGTCGGCGACAACGCCGACACAAGACCGTAGAGCGTGTAGCTCTCGAGCGGGGCGCCGGACTTTCGGTCGGCCTTGGGCTCCCGGTTGAAGTTGACCGACGACGACCGGTTGACGTAGAAACCAGAGTAGTGGCACGTCACCTGATGGGTCTCGTTCTCCAACGTCTGGAGCGTCAAGTAGAGCAAGTCTCCCTTGAGCCTGCAGTGCACCGGCACCGGCGACCACAGCGACACGCTCAACAGCTTCAACGGCAGCCGGAGAGCGCGTTCCACCGGCTCGCAGCGGCCGTGGGCGGCGAGCAGACGGGCGGAGGGTGCCGCGATGCTCTGCGCGACGTCTTTCAACGCCTCGATGTCGTCGGCACTCAACGGCGGGAACTCGGGCACAGCGTCGGTGTCTGATCCGACAGTGTCTGATGCGTCGGGGTGCGATGCGTCAGTGTCTGATCCGACAGTGTCTGTAGCGTCAGTGTCTGATCCGACAGTGTCTGCTTTGTCTGCATCATCTGCATTATCTGCCTTGTCAGTCTTTCCTGCCTTGTCTGCCTTGTCTGCCTTGTCTGCCTTTCCTGCCTTTTTGTCTGTCGTGTCGGCTTCTTGCACCCGGACAGGCAGGAGCCCCAAACTGTCGAGCTGCGCTGTCGCAGCCACGCCAAACTCCTGGGCCGCCCTGTCTGTAAAGTGTAGTCCGACAGTCTCCCGGAACCTCATGATGTGCCTGTATACGTCTGACAAGTTGTAGGCTCGTTCCGACATCGTCAACTTGATATCTCCCGACAGCTCGACACCCAACTGCTCGCCGACAGACTTCAACGTCGCAAAGTCTTCGAACTGCGCAAGCACGTCGACGTCGTTGTACAAGAGCCGGTAGTTGGTCCAGTTCCTCGTGAACGGGAACACCGACAACGACTGCTTCAAGTCGTTCAAGGTGTCAGACTCTGAGAACGGAATCTTGATCTCATTCTCCGACGACCCCAATCGCTTCGAGAACCGGAGCAGGATGGTCGTCTCGTCCTCTCTCTTTGTGTCTTCGGTCATCGTTCAGGGCCCTTTGTTGCACTGTAGCCCTATAAGTAGCCGATTCTACAGTGTTGGCTGTCTGTACCGAGACTCGAGTGAAAAATTTTTGTGTGCCGGGCGCCGGGCGCGGGGCGCCAGTAACGACGCCGCGCTGCAGCGAGACAGGGACGCCTGCCGCGAGCGCGCCAGGGAGGCCGCGGCGCGGGCGCCGGAAAGGGCGCGGCGAGCGTGGCGACAGACCCAGGCAGCCAGAGCAGGCGACATGCAGACAGACAGACAGACAGAAATGAAGACACAGACAGTCAGACATCCACACACAGACAGTCAGACATCTACACACAGACAGTCAGACAGTCAGACATCCACACACAGACATCCACACACAGACAGACATCCACACAGACAGTCAGACAGTCAGACATCCACTCACCTCGCAGACCCACAGACAGTCAGACACTCTTTAATTGCACTACAGGACGACCTGCATATACACCCAAACCCAAACCCGGCTCGGACTATATGCAGGCCCAACATCAGAATCTCAATTTTTTTCCAAACCATCAAATCAGCCAGTACTCCGTCGCTAGCCGTCCCTCTCTCGCCCACTGAACGTCATGAACGGCACGGACGACAGCACAACGCGCGGCGCGCCGGCCGCCGCGCCGGCCGCCGCGTCCTTCAACGACCTCCCCGTCGAGGTGTTGATCTTGATCTTCTCCAACTTGGAGCCCTACCAATTGAACGACATCCGCACGGTGTGCCGCAAGTGGAACCACGCGATACTGGACAGGACGGCGTGGATGAGCTCGTTCGCCGCCAGGTTCGGCGTCGGCCCGGTGTTTCCGTCGCTAACGGCGTCGCCGCACTGGCTCGTGGAGTACTCGCGGCGAGCCAAGGTGTACCGCAAGTGGAACAAGGCCGTCGCCGTGCACAAGAACTACAGCTTGCTCGGCGACGGCGGCGCCGCGTGGGACTTCGCCATGGCGAGCTTCCCGCGGCGCCGGCTCCTCGCGGGCTCGCGCGTGCTGGCGAACGTCGCCGTGTGCAACGTCGACGACGGCAAGAACCAGGTGTACATGCCGGGCAACGACGTGCTCGCGCCGGCGGCGAGCGTCGCGGTGAGCTGGAACCACATGGTGGTGGGCAAGCGCAGCGGCGAGCTCTACGTGAAGAACCTTGCGGCGTCGACGTCGCTGACGTCGTCGCGGCTGTCGCTAGTGCAGTTGCAGCACGGCGAGCATAGCGACGAGCATAGCGAGAACCCCGCCGAGAGTCGCGCGCGCAGCGGGCGTGGCGACGCCGTCACCGCCACCGCCGTCAACGCCGCGGCGGGACGGCCCGGCGAGACCGTCGATTGCGTTTCTGGCACCGCCGCTGGCGTGGTGAGGTTCTGGCGGGCCACGGGCGAGCTCGTCCACCAGGTCGATGTCGGCGACAGCGTGTTGAACATCAGCTGCGACTTCCGCAGCATGTGCGTCGTGCAGACGCCGGCGCAGGTGTGGTTCGTGCGCATGGACAGGTACGTGCCGCTGTCGGTGCATATGGACTTCACTGTCGGCATGGCTGACGTGCAGGGCCAGACATTCCGCAAAACGTGCTTCATGGACGTCGACTTTGACGGCGGGTACGTCGCGGTGGGCTACCGCAACCACATCCGCTGCGTCTGCTACGGCGGCGGCGACAGCAGCCTAGGCGATAGCCTAGGCGATAGCCAAGGCAACAGCCATGGCGATAGCCATGGCAATAGCCATGCAGACATCAACGCAGACATCAGCGCCGACAGCGCCGACAGCGCCAGCACTCATGCACGCGGCCACGCCGACAGCGCCCCGCGCATCAGACAGTTGGACTTGCCGGTGTCGGTGTCGGTGGTCGGGTCGCAGACGCAGACAGTCGACCCCTGCAGACAGCGCCGCGCCCGCGGCCACCGCCGCGACAGACAGACAGTCGGCGGCGACGGCTTGCTCCACGCCGACATTCTCTCGGACGGCAGCGTGGTGGTGTGGAACGTGCGCGACACGGCGACGGCCATCGCGGTGCAATGCCGCATCGACGCGGCGTCGCGGTTGCCGCAGCCCGCCGGCGCTGGCCGCGAGCTGGCGGTGAACGCCGTGGCGTTGAACAGCTCCGTGATCGCCGTCGCCGGCTTCGTGGGGCACACGTTGCTCTACAACGTGTTCACGGGCGCGTTCATCAAGGAGTGCTCGACGAAGCCCCCCAAGAACTGGCCCGGGCGAGCGACGCAGACGTTCTGCCGCACGGCGGCGGTGATCTTGAACGAGGACCAGAGCGCCGCCAACGGCGTCATCGTGTCGGGCTCGCGGGTGCAGTACTTTCTGTACGACGCTGTCGACCAATTCGCAGCCAAAAAGACGTCGCGGAGAAAGCTCAATGCCGGTTCCGCCGGCAAGAACGAGAGCCACCAGCAGATCCGCGAGCAGATGGACGAGTACGACATCCAGCGCGAGCAGGAGCTCGAACGGTACCGGCTCTTTGACAAGTACAACGGCGAGCTCTCCGCCGACGACGACGAGCTCTCGATAGCGTTGGCGATGAGCCAGAGCGAGAGCTGCAGACAGCGGCCGGCGCCGCCGCACCTGCCGTCGGTGGAAAACTTGCAGTTGGCCCTCGAGCTATCGCGTGCAGACTGCAGCAGTCTGCAGCATGCAGATGGCGCAGACACGGAGGCAGACTTGCAGTTGGCGCTAGAGTTGTCCAAGAGGGAGACGCATTTCGGCCACGCGTCGGATGGCGCATCATCCTCGAGGCAGATGGCGCATCGCAGCACGGCTGCAGACAACGCGGACAGCGCAGACATTGCAGACATTGCAGACATTGCAGGCCGCGCAGACATCGACGCCGCACACGGCAACGACGACGACAGCGAGGTGCTCAAGCGAGTCATGCGGCTCTCGCTCTTTGAACGGTGACAAGCGAGAGTCTGAGCGCAGCAGCCCTAGTCTGTCGGCGCCGCACGGCCAGCCACCGGAAACACACCCTTGCATTTTCCCACGCTAGTAGCTTTCTCTGTACATATATCACCAAGATTACCACCTGTGCCACGAGCGAACGTAGACATGTAGGTGTGCGCGCGAGCATGCGGGCGAGCGCAGACAGAGAACGCAGACAGAGAGCGCAGACAGACAGAGAGCGCAGACGACAGGCCGACAGCCAGACAAACTGACACACAGACAAACTGACACACAGACAAATTGACACAGGTGACAGTCACATATGCTGTCACCCCCGCAGACAGCGCCGACAGCGCCGACAGACACTCCCAGCGTATATGGAACAAGTCGCACACTATACAATTGTTTCCGCACCCGGTGGCCGCACCTGACGCGACACGTGAGGACTATGTGCACACCGCGGTCGTCTCGGTTGCCCTCGGAACGTCTGGCGGGAGCCGGGGCAGGCGCCCCGGTTGGTTCCGGCGGAGCCACTCGCGGGTGACAATTTGAGAAATGAAAAATTATGATGGCAAGAAACACCCCAGACTCTCTCTACAACCCATCAACAAACAATCCCACTATTCCGCATGGAGCCGCAGACGATCATACGGAGCGGTATCCGCTACTTGGCCAAACGGGCCCGGCGCGGGCTGCGGTGCCGGTTTTTCCAAAGCTCCTACTCGTGTAGGGGCTCGCTGAACCTCGTTGTGTTCCACAAGATCCATAGCAGAGAATGGACCCAGCGAGGCCCGAGGCCGTCCAGACAGAGCCGCGGGTTCCTAGGCATCGACGCCGGCCACTACGGTGTGTACTACACCATGTACAACGAGAACACGGAGAAGAACCGGTCCAGACAAGCCGAGTTCGTGCTACGAGAAGACTTCAGAACCGTCAACCGTGCCAGCGGTAGCGACGCCGACGGCGAGCTCGCGGACGGGCTGGCGACGTTCTTCATACTGCGGGCGAAGCACGACATCGACCGCCATATCGACCATTTGAGGAATCTCAGTGGCATGATGTTACCATCGTTTTCAAGGCAGGCACCCACGGCGGGCGCCCACGGCCACACCAGAGCGTTCTCGACGGTGGCCGCTACCGCAGCGAGGGCTCTCGCGGGCGAGCTCGCGCTCCAGCGAGACGCTAGCGACATCGCGCCCCGGGCCGCTCGCGGGAAAAAGACCGCGAAGAATGTCGCGAAGAATGTCGCACCAAATGTCGCGAATAATGTCGGCGCTAGCGAGGCTGTCGCTAAAGCTGTCGGTAAAGCTGTCGCTAGCGACGCCGACCCCTCCGCCGCGGCCTCGGCCGCCACCACCGACCTCTTGCACCACCAGGTTGCTCTCATCGAGAAAACCTACCACGAGCACCACGACCCCGCCGAGCTCAACCTCGTGTACCCCTTGTACCAGACGTTGAAGAGAAACGGGCTTGCGTTGCCCTCGGTGCAGTTGTACAACATGGTGCTCGACTCGCTCGCCAGGCGCACGTTGAACAACGCCCCGACGCTCGAAGACACCGAGGAACGGCTCACCACCGTCATGACCGTTTACCAGGACTTGCTCGCCAGCGCAATGCGCCCCAACGGGGAAACGTACCGCATAGTGATGACGGAGCTTTTCCGGGGCGCAACCCAGGCACTCGACATCGGCCGTCGCAGCAACTGCTGCCGCGACGTTTTCGACGAGTCGTGGAACAAAAGTCGTGACTTTGGCCAGTTGGGGGCCGACTTGTTCACGTGCATCGGCCACCTCGGCGACGTCGACCTCCGGGGGATCCTCCCCAACATGGTGGCGGTTGTCGACGCCCATCCGACCTTGGTCACCGGCGACATGGTCGGAAGACTCGCCGACTTGGCGCCCTCGGAACTCGCCGACGGCGAGTGCTTTGTCGGGCTCATCGGTCTTTCGGCGCACTTCTCCGAACATGGGGTGTTTGGTGCGGCTGAAGACCTTTATGCATATATTTCTGCAGTGTATGACGCATACAAAACGCGCTGTCAAACTGACCCGTCGCTCGTCGATTTCGAGTACGACGTCTACGCGGCGCTCGTCAAGTCGTTGGTGTCCAACGGCAAGATGCTGCTTGCCACGAAGTTCGTGGACAACATTCTCGTCGACTACACCAGCGCGTTGGACGCGGCGGCGGCGACGACGGCGGCGACGGCAGCCGCGCCGAGCAAGGCGAGCATCTCGCGCGTGCTCTCGGTGTACGTGCTCTCGGTGATGGGCCACGACGGCACTGTCGCCACGTTGCACAACTGCCACGACTTGTTGCGGCGATTCCACAAGAACACCTACATCCCGGAGTTGTCGGTGCTGGTGTACCACGAGATCATCACGCGGTTCGTGGACCACTACGGTGCGCTCGAGCAGCAGAAAGCCAGCGTGCCGGACCCGACTGCGCTCGCGCAGCAACAGCAAGCCGTGTACGGCGTCGTCTGGGACCTCTACGACTACGTCGCCATCCGCAGGGACTACCAGTCGGACGACCACGGCACCCTGCCGTTGCCGTTGGCGCACGGCGCGCACCGCAGACACTGTCGCGACGCCGTGATGTCGTTGAGCATAGATCTCGGCGACCACGAGCGCACGTTCCAGCTCATCAAGGAGATCACTCTCAAGAACCATCTCATACGCGATCCGGCCGTGCTCGAAAAGTTGTGTCTCTACTTGTACAACGGCGCCAGGTACAACGGTGTGAACGAGCAGTACCTCGACTTGTTGTGGAGCGTGGTCGAGGGCCAGTCGCAGCATTATCGCGGCAGCTCGAAGACGTTGAACTCGTTTCTCTCGACGGTTGTGCGTTTCTTGCTCGTCGACAAGAGCGACCACAACGTCGGCTTGGTCGCAAACTCGCGCATGGTGGCCGCGGCGTTCCTGGCATTCGATCTCCAGACGGACAACATCTACGGCTTGTTGGTGCTCGCGGAGTTCTTGATGGACTACGCGTTCGACAAGAACTACGTCAACGTGCCCCACTGGACAAGGCTTCTCCGGCTCCAGGCGTTGATGATCTTGGAGTTCGAGAGCACAGCGAACCACTACGTTGCGCTCGACGCGCAAACGCGCCAGTTCAGGGACAGCTTGCGCGAAAGCTTTGTGCAATTGGCGACGTCGGTGACGTCACCAGCCGTGTCAAAAACCGCATCAACCGTGTTAAAAACCGCATCAGCCGTGTCAAAAACCGCATCAACCTTGTTGAAAGCTACATCAGCACCAGCCGCACCAAGACCAGCCGCACCAGCACCTGCAACATTGAACTGGGCCAGCGTCAGCGTCCCTGCCGAAATCGCCGAGGCGTGCAAGCTTCTCGACGTCGTGTTGCCGCACGAGGCTGCATTGGCGGTGTCTGCTAACACCAGCGACCCCAGCGACACCAGCGGCACCAGCAACGGCAGTGTCGTCGACTGGGACTACCGCGTCAACCTCAGCCATCTCTTGAGCGTGCATTACCGTTCGGGCTTGCAGAGGTTTGCCGAGTGCCTCGCCAAGGGCTACAAGTTCTCCGACACGACGTGGGACATGGTGCTCAGCAGCACGTTTGTGTTGCAGTACCTCGAGACGAGGGCCCTCAAGGTGTCCGACGTGCTCCGCCGGCTCTTCCAGCCGGGCTCCGACAGCACGAGAAACATCGGCTACTTGCAACGGCTTCTCTCGTTCCAGAGCGACAGGGTGTCACTAGAGGTGCTCAAGTACGCCGTGGCCAACCCGCATTTGATGCAAAGCACGGAGCTAGTGATGTCGTTTGTGGACACGTTGCGGCGGTCGGCCAACCGGCGGTTGGCGGACTTGATGGAGGACAGCTTCGGCGTTGTTTATGGCGTGAATCGCAACGCCGAGTGGATCGACGCCTATTTCGGAGTTTTGGTGGCGCGTGCCGATTCTCGGGTTTTGTTGTATTTGTCCGAGAAGCACGACGTGGTGCGCCAGCTCGACAGGGAGAACTCTCATGGACGAGCAGTCATGGTCAGCACGTTGACGGCGCTTTTGAAGACGGGGAACCACGACCGGTTCGGCTCGTTCATCACGCTGCATTACGGCACATCCGAGAGCCTTTTTCTCGAGCTAAAGCGTAGCGACAAGCTCGCGGCACTCGTGATGACGTACTACGCCCTGCGCGGGGCGTACGACGTGGTGCTCGGTCCGCTCGGCTCGCTCGAGAGCCAGTCGACGACGACAAAGAACGCTGTTGATTTCACGCGGTTCCTCAAGTCGTTGGAGGACCCGCAGTTCACACTTGATGCGAGCCAGTTGCACGACGCACACGGCCGCTCGCTCTTGCTCTTGACGGGCGACTTGCAGGCGGTGGCGTCGTGGCAGAAAGAGCATCAGCGGTGGGCCAGGGCTAACTCGGCGCTGTTGATCCGATCCGCTCTTGTGAACCTCATCCGAGCTACATTGACTATGAAGCATCGGGAAAAGCCTGCACCAGGCCTGACAACAGTGCCAGGAAAGGCCTCAGCAACAGAGCGGCTCCTCGTGAAGCGTTTCGAGTCTCTTCTCGCGGCGTTCCGGTTGCTAGGCTTCAAGCGGTTGCAGCCTTCACACTTGGTGTTGGTGATCAAGTTTTTGGCCGCCAGCAACGCAGCAGAGACGTTGAACATCTTGCTCAGCCGGTTGATCCACCACAACGTGTACAGCGAGGTCACCAACTTCTATTTCCTCGAGGTGTGGATGCAAAGCCCGGGCGAAAAGGTGCAAGTGTTGCACACGATGAAAGGTGCATTCGAGTACTTGGGCGACGCCATCAACACGGCGCGGATCGACGCCTACTGCAGCGAGAACGGCGTCAGCATGGATGCCAGCATCGATCTTGAGAACGACTTGAACGACTTTATTATATAAGCATGTACCAATAGACTAATTACTGCGCAATTTTTCAGGGGTGAACTGGGGGTGAACTGGGGGTGCACATGAGGGTGCACAGGGGGTGCACATGAGGGTGCAGCTCGTTGATGTAGTTTTCAACATGCGGCTGGACGTTGATGTGATATTCAACATGCGGCTGGACGTTGATGTAAGTTCCAACATGCAGCGTGCAAGAACGCCACAGCCAAACGATCTCGCGATTACAAATCGCCAGAAGTCGCGGAAAGGCTCCTCCCCCCGCTCCTCACCCCAGATCGACAAGAAAGAGAGAAAAAAATAAAAATAAAATTAAACGGACTCCACTGCTCTGAAAGGAACACTCCACTTCAAACTCCCAACACACAGACACCCATCACACCACGCTCGATGTCGGAAGCGCACCACACCGCAATCAGCTCGTTCAACCAGAACCACGCCGACTACGACGCGTTCCGGCCGTCGTTCTCGCCCAAGATAGTGGACCCCTTCTTGGTCGACCTAGCGTTGGCAGAAAAGACCTCCGACGGGTCGTTCCGCGCAGACACCACCAAGAAGGTCTTGGAACTCGCTGCGGGCACCGGCAAGTTCACCAGAAACCTCGTTGACCACGGCTGGAACGAAACCCTCGTGGCGGCAGAGCCATCCGAGGGAATGCTCCAGTCGTTCGCGGCGAACTTCCCCCACATAAAGAGAGTCAACGGCTCGTCGTACGACCTCCCGTTCGACAACGGGTCGTTTGATGCCGTGATCGTCGCCCAGGGCTTCCATTGGTTCAGCGACGACAGCAGCTTGAAGGAAATCCGGCGAGTCCTCAAGCCAAAGGGGAGATTCGGGTGTATCTGGAACCTCGATGCCCCCTCGTCGGCCCAGATCACCAGCAAGCCCGCTCCCCGGGTGACAATTGCCTTCGACCAGGTCGCCCCGGACGTCGCCGGGACGCTTCTCGCCGCCTACAATGCAGCGCCGCCCTCCGACCGGAGAGAACTCGACCTCGTGGAGTCGTTTTTCGACTTGCATCCGTGGACGAGGAAGGCCAGCGAGCTCGTGTACGGCTACGACGTCAAGGTGCCGCAGTATCGCCGGGCCGAATGGCGCCGGGCGCTCCGCGAGACGCGGCACTTCGAGCCGATAAGCGCCGAGACGTTCCTCCTCTTCACCGCGGCCGTTGACATCGAGCTGGTGTTTAAGTACTGGGAAACTCGCTCTTACATCACCGCATTGGGGCCCGACGAAAGAGCCCGGTTGCAGCACAAATTGTCCGCGTTGATCGCCGCCAATGTGCAGGATGCGGACCGCACGTGCCGCCACGGGCGCGAGCACGTGATCAAGACCATGGCCACCCACGCGGTGGTGGCAGTGGCGGCAGACTAGGCGCGTGACCTTAACGTGACCCTACGTAACGTGACGAGTAACGTGACCTTAACGTGACCTTAACGTGACCTTACGTAACGTGACTAGTCGCGTGATTTACCTAACGTGACATTAACATGACCCTACGTAACGTGACATTAACGTGATTTAAGTAACCTGACTCTACGTAACCTGACTCTACGTAACATGATTTGAGTAACCTGACTCTACGTAACCTGACATTAACGTGACACCTCATAACGTGATAAGTAACCTGATCCTACGTAACGTGACACTACCGTGGCCCCCCCGTTTACTGGTGTATGTGAGATAGACTGCCTATATACAAATGTAAGGTGTAAATAGTACTCAATTATATTTATTATCTGGAGCTAATCCCTGATTATCGCTGCCTCTTATGCTACTTCTAACTAGTGTTATATTTGCCCTTTTTATAGACTTCAGGCTATTGTACTTACTACCTGTTTGTGTCCTGCTATCTGTACTCTTCATGACCAGTTCTTGGATCCACAAGGTTATAACTTCTGATCCTTTACAATAATTCAGACACGTGGACAGAAGCCGATGCGTCCTCGCTAACGGGCGTGCTAACGGGCATGCTAACGGGCGCCGCTAACGAGCCTGAGCCTGTGCCTGTGCCTGTGCCTGTGCCTGTGCCTGCGGGTCACTCGTCGAGCTTGACCCTGTACTTGGCCGTGACCCAGAGCTTGCCGATGTAGTCAAAGAAGGACGTCGTCTCGTTGTCGTACGTGAACAACTTGCCGCGCCACGTCGTGCCGGGCCGCACGTAGCTGTCGATCACGTCGTAGGCACAGTAGTGGTAGTTGCGGCAGACGTCGCTCTTGATCCAGCCCTTGCCGGGGTTGCGCCGGGCCAGCTGCGCAGCGTGGCGGCGGTGGCCGTCCGCATCGTCTGCACTGTCCGCGCCGTCCGCACCGTCCGCACCGTCTTTGGCCTCTTTCATCTCTTTCATCTCGTCAGCGTCGCTCTGCTGCTGCTCCCATCGGCTGCGAAAAGCGTCCTCGGCGAGCCCGGAACCGGCACCGTCACCGGAACCGGCCGCGTCCTGCACACACGTCATATTCCTATATGCAGGAAGATCCGGCGGCACCAACGACAGTTCGATGCGAAGTGGCTGTCGATAGAGATCTGCCACCAGCTCAATGTCCATCTGCGAGTAAGGAAACGCGTCCCGGTCGCGGTAGTGGCCGTTCTTCTTGCAGTGCGACATCCCCGAGTTGATCCAGAGAAGTCTGCCGTCGCTGGCGACGTGGCCCGGGTGCGACGAGCAGAGCTCGTTGGCAGTGGTGGCCGGGTAGAGCTTGTGGTCCGCTGGCTGGGTCACTTTGCCGACGCTCGCGGCCGCGTGCTCGTTAAACAGGTAGTCGTCGTCGCCGGCCATCGCGAGACCCATCCAGAACATCTCCTTGTCGCCCCAAACCGCGGACCGAACCGGGTCGCCCCAAAGCACGAGCGCAGCCATCAGCACGACGCCGGCGAAATGCCGTTTGCGGTCCATTACAACCATGCCTGCTTCCTGGTGGTGGCGCCACCCGCTCATGTAGCGGTTGCCGAGCGTGCGCCGCGCCGGCTCGATGTCGAACCACCGGTCAATGGGCCTTTCGTTCGCCGGCATCAACTTGGCGACGAGATTGGTCTCGATGAAGTCGTTGGTGTCGCGGAGACTGCGGTCCTTGAAGAAGTGCGTGCCGGTCGCCGCGTACTCGCGGCTGTGGAACATCGTCTCGGGCGCCACCAACGGCACCACGTCGACGTCGAGCATGATGGCCTCCTCGAACGAGCTGAACACGAAGGCTAGGATCTTGTTCAAGTACCCGGGGAACGCGTAGCGATGCTCGCCGGCGACGGCGTTCTTGACGTCGACAAACCAGATCTCCTGGCGCGGGAACCGCGAGCCGTGCCGGGCGGCCTCGTGGCGAAGGTCGACGCCGGGCAAAACTGTGTTGGCACCCACCAAGTTGTCGTGGTGCAAGAGCTGGTCGGCGTCCGCCGTGGCTGCGAAATTGATGTAGCGCTTGGCACGTGCGCTGAGCCCGCCGGGCGACACCACCTGCATGGGGAGCCGGTTGTTCAACCCCCGGAGCACCCGGATCAACCGCACCAAGTCCCGGGCGTGCCCGGAGGTGGCCGCGACCACGAGACCGCGGCCGCTGCACGACCGCGCCATGAACTCCACCATGTTCGCGCCGGAGAACGGGTGGGTTTCTCCGGCGTACGAGTGGTTGTTCCTCCAGAACACGGGGAACCCGTCTTCGACGACGGTGCCGTCGCGGCCGCGCTCGAACCGCGGCACCGTGCCGCTGACAAACGGCACCATCTTGCGGGCAAGCCGCTCGAACAACCGCAGCGACGCGGGCTCGGTCGCGGCGCTGCCGGCGAGAAAGCACCGGCCGAAAAGCCGCAACAACGTCGCCGTGTCGGCCATTCGCTGCTCGGCGTGGAGGGTGTCGTTCACCGCCTGGCGGTACATGTCCTCCACCGCGCGCTGCTGCTGCGGCGACGACGACGCCGGGTTCTTTTGCGTCGCAGCCTTTCCACGGCCGTGGCCCCCCACCAACTTTTTGTAGCCTGCCTCCAAAAACGCCTCTTTCTTGACGACGTGCTTCTCGTAGTGGACGTCGTCCACTGTGTCAAACACCCAGTCCGGGTTGCGGGCGTCGAAATGCTCAAAGAAGATCTGGCACCGCTCGGACAACGGCCTGGCGTGGAACCGTTCGGTATCGTGGCCGATGTGGTCGAGAAACGCCCCGTAGTGGCTGAACTCGTAGCGGGCGTAGCCAATGGCCTCTCTCACGCGGGCGTCGTCGTCGCTGGGCTGGTTCGCCGCCGCCAGCGGGCGATCGCCGCCAATCTGCCCCCAAAAACTCGCCGGCACCCCCATCGGCTGCGAAATGATGCGCTGGCCGTGCCGCATCACCAAAAACATCGCCGTCACCAACGCCACGGCCGCTATGGCCCCGACCCGCACTCTTCTCAACGAGATCCTCATGGCTGTCTCTGCTGTAGCGTCTGGCCTAACCCGTTGCGAAGCAGCGGGCGAAATAGCGCTGCAATTCGTGTCCCTTTTATGGCGTGCGGTCCGGGGGCTGATGGTGGTGGGGGGCTGGGCTGGGGGGGCTGATGGGGGCACGTGAGCGCGCCGCCGCAGCTGCCGTTTTGGGCGCACGGCCGCTACACGTGGGGGCTATAGGGGAACCGGTATCGAGTATATATATATATATAGCAGCACACTGCGCTTCTATGGAACACTATTAACGGGCTTTCCCCTCGGCGGCCTTGATGAGCAAGATGTCGCCGTCCTCGACGAAGTAGTCCTTGCCCTTCTGGAGAAGCTTGCCCGCGGCCTTGACGCTGGCTTCGTCGCCGTACTCGACCAAGTCGTCGTACTTGATGACCTGTGCCAAGATGAACGTCCGTTCCAAGTCGCCGTGGATGGTGCCCGCGGCCTGCGGAGCGGTGTAGAATCGTCTGATGGTCCATTCCCTCACCTCGTCGGGCCCCCCCGTGAAGAACGAGATCAAGTCGAGCTTCTGTCTCATCGTGGTCACCACCTTCGGCAACGCCGACGTGGCGCCGATCTCCTTGGTGTACGCGTCGCGCTCGTCGTCGGTCTCCATCGACGCCAACTTCTCCTCCAACGACACCGAGATGGGGATGATCACGTCGCCGGGCGAGTACTTGTCGACCCACTCCTTGATCTTCAACAAATGCTTATTTTTCTTTCTGACGTAGTCCCTTTCGGACAAGTTGATCAAGTAGATACACGGCTTGGCCGTCAACAAGAACAACGAGTTGATCACCTCGACCTCCTTCGACGTCCACTTTTGGTTTGCAACCCGATGGCCGTCCTCCAACAACTGGATCACGCGTTGCACCAACTCGGCCTCTTCTCTCTTCTGCTTGACCTCCAACGACTGGCCGCCTCTCTTGGTGATCTTGTCGATTCCCTCCAAATGCTTCTTGGCAAACTCGATGTCTTTCAACCTCAACTCCTCCAGAATGATGTCCAAGTCGGCGGTCGGGTTGACCTCGTCGTTGATGTGGATGATGTCGGCGTCGTCGAACGCACGGACCACCTGGAAGATGGAGTCGACGGCCCGGATGTTGGCAAGGAAATTGTTACCCAAACCTTCACCGGCGTGGGCACCTTTGGTCAACCCGGCGATGTCATACACGGTCATAAACGCACGAACCTCGTTCTTGGGCTTGTACAAGTCCACGAGCTTGTCGAACCGCGGCGACGGCACGATGACCTTGGCCTCCTCGGGCTCGATGGTGGCAAACGGATAGTTGGCAGGGTTTCCCAATGGCGATCTGGTGATGGCCTGGAAAAATGTCGACTTGCCCACATTGGCCAAGCCGACAATACCCGACTTCAAGTTGTTACCGGGCCTGCCTAGCAATATAGGCTTCTCTTGAGCAGCCTTCTTCTTTGGGGCCATGTTTATGTACAGTTTCTGGGGATCTGTTTTGAAATAAAGTGTAGGGCAAGCTTCTGGTGGTGGTGTTTTATGGTGATTTTTTTTCAGGATCATTTCCCGCTGTCGTCGAAGAGCGGCGCGACATTGGCGCGACATGGGGCAGGGAAATGTCGCGCGCGCCTCGCGGCCATTTTCTTTTTGCCGCGGAGGTGCAGGACGCGGGCCGGGTAAAGCCAGGTCGTGTGCCCTCCATTATGAAAATTATATCAATTTTCCAAATTTACAAACGGTACCCGTTACCTGTACCAGTACCCGAATCCGTACCCGTACCCAAAACCATTATTACCTAACCTTGGCACGTACGTACGAATTGTCACAAGGAGCGCCAACCCACCAAATGATACGGTTTGTGAGAAAGCTATCGAGCACCCCGCGGGTCTGGAACGTGCTGCCCAAGTCGAGCTGCAAGGCAGGGACAGTGTTGAACTTGAAAATTAGAAAGAATGGTGATGAGCCAGTTGCATTAGAAGATTCGGAGTACCCAGAATGGTTGTGGGATTGTTTGGACAAAAAGAAACAAGACGACAAATTGAAGGAGACGGACTTTTTGAAATGGAGAAGAAAACAAATTACCAAGGCAAATACAAAGAAAATCAACTACAACAACTTTCTTCTGAAAATGAAATGATTGACCGACCAGCAATTCCAGCTTGCGATTCCAGCTTGCGATTGCAGCCTACATTTCTACTTGTACATAGGGACTCATACAAGAATATATATATAAATTTTTTTTTTTTTTTTTTGGCAAGTAATTAGAATGCTCATGAATCTACCCTCTATAAATACAGTTAATGTTATTTTATTCCAAGGCATTGCGTAGAATAGTACAAGGTTTCTAGATAGGACAATTCAGAACCTTGCAACGCATAATCACCATGGATTGTCAGAGATTTCGTCGTCACCCCATGGTTTATGGGCTAGCGAGTTGGGCATCTGAACTCTTTTGAAAATCTCATCCCCCTTGAAAACGTCTTCCTTCTTGTCATTATCATGTTCGTCTTCAGCACCATCTTCGTTAGAGGCCTGGTCATAGTCATACGTGTCGTTCAATTGCGATTTGTTCAGCGTCAAAACATCATCAACATCATCCGCCACGGAGATCGGTAATACAGGCTGGTACTTCTTACTTCTGTAAACTTTCACCCCACCGATCCCTGAACCGTATGAATTGATTAATTCGGCTAAGTTTGGGAGAGCAGTCTCAAAGATATGATTTGGATTTAAATAAATGTATAGTTCCTTTACCAAAAATGTTGATTGGGTCATATAATGAAGACTGCTCTTTGAAATTTGTTTTTCACCTTGTTCTTGAACCAAGTTTTTCACGAAATTAATCAGTTTTTTGGGAATCTTTGGTTCATCGACCTCATATCTATACAATTTGTTCATTACTTTATGGAGTTGATAATAGTTTAAACTTTCAAATTGGTTAATGGTCATGATCAAACTCTCTTCATCTTGTAACAGTGAAACGCATTGGAGCCATTGAAGAAGCTCAATGGAAGGTTGCAATTGAGATTTCCCAACGTAGTATAAGGAGTTATAATAAAACAGTAATGAGTGTGGGTTCTTGCTATTTTCATCATCAACTTCATTGGTGAAGATGTTGTGGAATTTAACATCAATGTCTCCAATGAGTCTATTGATCGAACCAATGGAATCGGGCCTGTATATCTTGAAGTTGTGAGATCTTAACCAATCCTCCAATGTAGAAACATTTAACCTCATTTGAATGGCCTTTGCTCTAGAGCAAAACTTCGAATTGCTAATGATCTTGTTGAAAATAGTGGCATTGATATAATAAAACACCTGGGAAAAGGTTTGTATTTTGAAAAGACCTCTGACGTCATGGATCTTTAAAACATAATCAAGTGCACCCAACACTTGAATGTACTTGATCGGTGAGGGTTTCATTTGTTCTGTTTGAGAAGGAGGGTACAACATGTTGATGATGTCATCGTAGTTGCTGGGATGCTTTTTCTTGTTTTTGAAAAAATTCCAATCTTTGGCATATAACACGTTGGAAACATCGACTAACGATGTGAAATTCAATAAACAATCTTCTAGTAACAAGTTAAGTCTCGAGTTGATGGAAAACGATAAAGTGGCAATCAACGATTGGGTCAAATTTATGATTTCCTGGAGAAACTTTGGATAATTGACATAAACCTCACCCTTGACAAAGTAGAAATGAAGAAATTGTAGTGACGAAAGCCAGTAACTTAGTAACACTATGTCCCCAGCACCGCCTGCAGAGCTAGCGTTGTCAGTGACGGCCATGTTGAAAACACCAGAACTGGTGTTGGTAACAGACCTCAATCGTGCACTGAAAGATTGGAACAAAAAGTCGGTCAACTCAGAACTATTGACCTTGAAGTGTGAATATCTGATCAACTGGAACACAACAATCGCAGGAGTCCTCGTGTCATGCTGGAATGCGTTGTCGTTCGTCCGGAGCTTGAATATGTAGTCCAAGAGCGACGGGATGTCGCTGTCGGTGAACTTTATGTACTGCCCCGGGAGAACCTTTTCGTAATCAAACTCCGGTCTGTTGACAAGCTCGGGATCGGCAGAAAGCTCGGCTTCCTCGTCCATGATGGCCGCCTCGTCCTCGTCCTCTTCCTCGTACGGGCGGTACGCCATGCTCTGCATTTTCAACTTCACAGCGAGCTCATCGGCGAGCGGGTCTTCAGGCTCGAAATCGGGCTCGAATAAACCCTCGCCCCCGCCGTTCGACTGGGGCAACACGTTGTGCGACCTGAAGTACTCGTAGACGAGCGTGTTCTCCGGGTTCAAGAGCCTCACGGCGTTCTTTCCGTCGTCGCCCGGCGCAAGATACGCATCGGCCTGGTTGATCAACAACAACTCGGCAAACGGCAACTGGTTGAGGTAAACGGCCCACATCAACGGCGTGTAGTTGACAATCGTATCGTGCACGTCCGGGCTGGCCCCGTGCGAGCTCAACAACGCGTCCACGACGCTGTAGTTGTCGAAGCAGATGGCGTAGATCAAGCAGGTGACGCCACGGCCCTCGGGGTACACGCTGTCGACCAACTCGGGCCTGCTGCGTAGAATGCTCTCCAAAGTGACCACGTCGCCGTCGGCAGCGCTCAACACGAGCTCCAAGAGCGCGCGGTCGCCGTCGCCGTCGCTCAAGGTCGTTTCCAACGAGTTCTGGAGCTCTTTCTTCGCCGTCAAGATCTGCGCCAACAACGGGTCGCCGTAGTTGAGCAACGCGCCGGCGGCGTGCAGCGCCGCGCCGGCCGCCGCCTCGCCGGCGCCTGAGACTGATGGGTTCCACGCGTCCATTCCTCACACGTTGATTGGAGCAGGAGTGGTTCTTTGTCGGTTTCCACGGTGTCGTGGTGTCACGGTGTGCTTAGCGGGCTGTCTGTCTGTTTGACCAAAATATCGGCGAGGAGCGCGCTTACATAAGCAGCAGGTTCGGCTGACGTAAGCAATGATATATAGTTTTGATTTGAATATTAATGCGATGTTACGGCAATGAGCCCATCGAACCTCTTCTTGCTTCCGCGGTGCACAGCATGATGATCAAGAAGTACAGAAGGACAGTCTTGGTGGGGCTCGCGGTGATGTTGTTGGGCGGTTTCTTCGCGGTGCTCGAGTACCAGGACCGCAAAGTGAAGGCGTCCATCCAGGACCAGACGAGCCTGCTCCAGGCCACGGACGAAGCGTCTCGAAAGCAAAAGGCCGCCGGCAGCGCCGACGCGAGCAGCCTCTTCGAGCCGTGCACCACCATCAACCCGCTCACGCACGGATTCATCGACTTGCGGGCGCTTTCGGCCAGCGGAAACGAAGGGAAGGCGTACCCGTGGACCGCAAAGGGATACGACAGCGGCCACAACTACACCATAGGAATATGCTCGAACCCGTTCAAGAAGCACCACGACCGGGCCACGGAGATACAGGACGGCGTGGACGACGACAAAATCGGTGCCTACTACCACGACGCCGCCACTGATAAGTACGTGTCGTTGGGGCAGTACTCATCGCGCCCGGTGTTCAAGGGAAGAAAGCTCACGCTCACGTACGAGAACGGATCCGTGTGCAACGGCGTCGTCGACAAGACCACGGGCAACATCATCAGGAGATCGACCATCTTGACGTTCACGTGTGACCGGGACATGCAGGCCAAGGCGTCGGTGTCGTACGTGGGTTCGTTCAACGATTGCAACTATTTGTTTGAGGTGAGATCTCACCATGCATGTCCGACCGCCGCCAAGGAAAGCAACCTTGCGGCCGTCTGGATCTTCATTTTGATCTGTTTGGCTGCTGTTATGGTGTACTTTTCCGGTGGTGTTTTGTACAAACAGATGAAGCTGCAGAAGCCCCAGCATCCCATGAAACCATTGAATTGATGGCCGCATGGCACACATACCCAATTGCATATCACGATGGGCTTAGACAGAGACCTTTCGAGTACATCACTCTTTTATTTTGTTATATAGATTCCTAGATACAAATCATAACATAAGTTAGACACTTTTACAAGGGGATGGGGGGGAGTGAGGGGGTTAATTTTCACCTTTCAAGCCTTGACTCTTGATATCGACTCCAGAAGAGCAGCTTATGCGTGTTTTTTTTTTAAAACTATCCGACGGTCTTTATCACGCACGAACACGTCGGCGACTGAACCGGTTTACCATTCGCTGAACGAAGTTTTAATTTATGAGAAATGCTTCAGCATTGAGGACGTTCCGTTAGTAGACTCCTCCCACAACGACAGAACTGAAGTTTGCAGTTTCAGCCTTGGTTTCCAACTTCACCACTATCTTACCTCCCGACAACGCCAATCTGGCTAGAACCGCAACCTTGCCTCCCCAAACATCTTTACCAAACAACTTGACGATGTGCGAGGTTGCGTCACTTGGAACATAATCGGAACCATCCAAGGGCATGAGGTTCAAAACGGACCTGACCTTGTCGACAGCATTCTCCAAGTTTGTGGCTCCTGATAACGTAACAACAGAACTCTCATAATTCTCGAGTTGATCGTATATGGCGGTGAAGTTTGAGTTGTATGTTGGGGTGGTGAAATCACCAACTTGGATTTCAAAGTCATCGATCTGGTATTCATCAGCCCAGCCCTCATCCGCAGGGTCAACGTTTCCTTCGTCATCAATTATGTCCTTGTTGGTGTAGGTGACAGTACTTCCAAAGGCTGCAAGGAGCTCATCGTCGTCAATACCGGGAGCCGAGAACGAAACATAAACGACACCGGTCTGATCTGGCCTCAATTCTGCCAAGGGAACAAAGAGATCTTCTTGATACAACTCATTATCCGGCTGGGCAACAACTGTGATGTCTTGCAAGACCAAACGAGGTAATGTGTTTGTGATGTTGTATTGCAAAACTATCTTCTTGGTCTCGATAAAGAAGTGTTTCACGACAGTAATGACAAACTCGTTTTCCTTGTCGGTCAAGTAGATAGGAGTTAAGGATGATTTGGTTAGTTTTCCATAATCAGAGAATTCAGGGATGTTGCTGAGCTCTTGGGCATACTCTTGTTGCTTGAGCAATTCATTCGAGGCAGCATCCGATTTCGCTTCATCCTTATCATGACCAGGAGTGTCTGCTGGTGCCTGGTTCACTTCTGGTGTACCGTGGGTGGCAGATTCCAATTTAGTTATC
This sequence comes from Priceomyces haplophilus, assembly GCA_001599895.1. Classification (NCBI taxonomy): domain Eukaryota; kingdom Fungi; phylum Ascomycota; class Pichiomycetes; order Serinales; family Debaryomycetaceae; genus Priceomyces; species Priceomyces haplophilus. The sequence goes on along the minus strand of BCIF01000002.1, from coordinate 1,548,468 downwards.
TTTCTAGTGTATTCAATAGATTTCAATTCTTCCTTGGAAACAACTGGGACTTCATCGATGTTAAATTCATGATCAAAGTTAGCTTCATCGTTCAAGTAGTGTGTCAACTTGTTCTCCAATGTTGCTAAATCATACTTTGATTCCGCAATAATCAATTTCTTTTGATTATTCTTGATGAAATTCAATGATAGCGCAGCTCTATCTCTCACTTCATCATCAACATCATTCAAGCATCTTTCAAGCAAAATCTTCAAGTTCTCAGCGACCCGGCCACCGCAAACAACAGCAAACTTCGCCAACGCTATCACTGCCGATGATCTCACTATAGAATTTTCAAGTACCAACCTATTGTAAATGTGTCTAATATAGTACGATGGGTTAGATGTATGAGGTCCTTCTTCACCGAGTAAGTGCAAAATTCTCACAAGTAATTCAGTAAACTCACAATCTTCAATGAATTCACATAAATTCATCAAAATTAATTGCTTTGCACTTGCATCTGGAAGAAACTTACTTAAATCAAACAATGCATCTACTATACTTGTTTTCAATTGAAGTGTACCTTCGTCCCTCAACAAATCATTCAAGAATGAAACCAATTTTTTGTGCTTTGAAGGGAATTTTAATGCTAAATTCTCAATGGCTTCGATGATGACAATCTTAAAGTCTTCTGTAATATCATCCATCAATGAAGTCATCTTTGAAATCAATCTATCAACATTCTCACCACCTTCGGATCCACTGTCAACCGAGCCTGCACCCATTGTTTTCAACAAGGTTGTGATAGCCAAAGTGGAAATTGATCTATTAGAATCGTTGATTAAACTTTCTAATTCTAAGTTGACGACCATAATTTTTTCGGGGTGCTTTACTGATACCTTATTAATTAATCTGATGGCAGCAAATCTAACAGCCGTTCTAGGAACACTGAGTAACTTTTGTAATGTCGATATGACTGTCATAAACTGGTCATCTTTAATCAAATGTTGTAAATTTATAAGAGTCTTGCATGCTTCTATTTCGACCATATCACTCTTATGTTTCAAAAACCCAGTCAAAATAGGAACCAAGTGAGTGACCAAAGAATTATCATCAATTAAGATCTTGTTTATGTATCTGATCAATAGAATGATAGATAACGAATTCTTTAACGAAGAACCTTCTGACAACGTTGTGATCAATTTCATCAAGGCCATTTTGTCATGGTTTCTCAAATGATACAACAAGCCCAACGCATGGTACTGGTACATATAAGAAGTTGATGGTAGATTTGAAGTCGAGTTGCCGTAATATTCGTGTAGTTGAAACTGGTTCGCTGGGAACTGCTTGAAACTTTGCACGGTCTCCAAACTCTCGTTCGTGAATCTTTTCACGGCATCCTTCGCAATCGGGAGTAAGTGATATGAAGAGATCAATGCTGCCGATGAAATCGTAGGGTTCTTGTCCACAATTGAGTTTTTGAATAATCGCTCCAGCGCAGACACAGTGGAAGGATCCAATACCTTGGACAAGGTTCTGATCGCGTTAGGCTTGTAAACCAAGTCACCACTCTGAATGTCCTTCATGATTGATGACGTTACCATCAAAATATCTTGCGATGTCGACGACAATTCCTTGATTGTCAAATACACCATCTGTCTCAAAGAAACATCACGGTGTTGGAAAAGCTTGGATATCGAGAAAAAAAGCGTCGTAGACTCCTGCGACGGGAATGACTCGCCATGGTAGATCAATCTGAGCAACTTGGCTAATAACTGACGACATTTGATGGCGTTAACCGGAGAAGCGTTGAACAGCTGTAAACATTCCTGGAAAACTGTCATCTTGTCAGGGATTTCCCCCGACGAGAACTGGGACTCTTGTTTCTTATACAACCGAGTAGACATTGGAAGTTATACTTCTACCCTCTCACACCTGAAATTCCCGTTCCAATACCAAACTGATAGTTTTGTTATGATAACTGCCTTGGGATCCCTTTTACTCGACGTGTTGGTTTTACCGTCTCGACTTTCTTGATTTGCTTACATAAGCGGGGCCTTTTTGCTCACCTGAAAAATTTCAGTGTCAAATAAGGCGAGACGATACAAAAGTTTGGAGAGACCATTACAACAGTCTATGATGTTTAGATTGGTATCTATGGCCAGCAGGTCCGTGAATGGCTTGTTGAGTAGACCCATGTTATCCCACCCAGCTCTCACGGCAAGACCGTTGCTAGGGCTTGGGCACGTTGTGGCTCCTGTCAGGGGATTCAAGGTCAGGACTTCGGTCAAGAAATTTTGCAAGGATTGCTACATGGTCAGAAGGAAAGGAAGAGTCTATGTGTATTGCAAGTCTAACGGGAAACATAAGCAAAGACAGGGATGAGAGGAGAGAAGTAGTCGTGTCCTTCAATGATAGAAAGAGAAATGGAAGAGAGAGACGGGGAAGGGTAGAGTGATATCAAGTCCAAATGAACTCCCTCACTCCCTCCCAACTAAGTGTACTAAACGTCATGGGTTCGTGTAAATAGTTAGTTTGACAATCTAATAAATCAAATAGGTCTTTACCGTGTATTTTTTTCATGCAAAAGTAGTATAATTATTTAAGTGAATCATAAAATGTTTGATATTTTTGGGTGCTTACTTTATGTTGACCAATTGTTCGTTGTGTCTATTGTTCGACTGTGCAGCAGCATGTGCGGCAGCCAACTTGACTGCTCTCGTCGTTGGAGTCTGAGTCGACAAGAACTTGTTGTATGAGGATTCTCTTGGATTGGAAGGTCTTTGAAGAATAGCTCCTGGAGGACTGGGCGAGGCAGTCGACTCTTGTGGGGAGCTGGTAAACGACAGTGAACATACCATGGCATCTTGCCATATCGAGTTCAACGCGTACTGTGCATCGTTTCTTTTTTCTTCCGATAATGATGAAAACTCTTCAAAAGTATTGTTATTCTTGTCCTTGCTGGATGATATCAGAGGAGTCTTTGTAGCCACTCTTGATTTGACAACGTCCACGGTTGATTTCCCACTTAAAATAGTCTCAAGTCTGCCGAGAGCTTCACCCACAGGGTTCAAATGCCTTCTAACATTTAAATACTCTCTGTTGAACCTTTCGTACTCTGTTCTAGATTGGATTGAGTTTTGTTGGCTTTGAATCATCATGAATAAGCCATTGATACCCGTTAAATGGCCCTGTTGTTCTTGATAACTGGAGCCTTCAGAATGCAAGTGATTATGAGAGCCTTGATTATTTGGTAGTGCTAAGCCATGGTCTCTCATATGAAGCTGAGCTTGGCCATAACTACTGGGGACCATGTTATTCAACGAGAGTGTAGAGAGATTTGGGATGTGGCTTGCATCTAAGTTTGAGACATCCAACAAGGAACTTTCTCTTTGCAACCATAATCTCTGTTGGGTTCTATTCTCGACAAAGCTACTGTCTGACTGGAATGAATGCTGCTTATTCAAGAAATTCGTGAAATTAGTCGTCCCACTGGTCAAGTCAGTAGGATCACCCCTTTGAGACTTGCGGTTGTTCTCGTTGGGCGAATGTCTGTGAGCCAGCTGATAATGAGATTGGCGACCGGATGCAGCATATTGGGAATTTGTTCTCTTCAAGTTGTTGAATATCGTTTGATGAGGTTGATAAGAGGTGTTTTGAACAGTTCTATTAGTGACAACAGGAGCTGCAGTTCTGTTGAATGGTGTCTCTCGAAACGATATGTCTACGGCAGAGTCGTAATTTTGAGAAGCTGCTAGTTCATCGCTCTGTGGAATCATACCGTTATCATAGAATGCATCCTTCCTGTTAGTTCCCGTTCCAGAGTTGATTTTCTTTGTCAAACCAGTGGACTGTGATAAAAGAAATGAACCACCGTACAAATTATGAGAGCTTGCATCATCGGCAGAGCTCATATCACGCGGCGACGTTCTTCCACGAGGCTTGTCTTCAACGTTTGATTTCGACTCTTGGTCCTGGCTTGCAGTTCCCAGAGATGTACCGGTGTTTACCTTTGCGTGCACCCCGTGATTGGAATAACTATCAGTGTCGCCCTGCAGCTTCAGTTCATGCAGAAACCCGTTGTTGTTATTGTTATGGCTATCGTGGTTATTATTATCATTGGAGCTGTGGCCGTTGGTGTTTGTATGATCATCATTGTAATTGTCAATGTTGTTGATGTTGATGTTGTTAGTGTTGTTGCTATTGTCGTTGTTATTGTTGCTGCTGTAGTTGTTATTATTGTTGTTGCTGTTGTTGTTATGACTGCTGCTGATGTTAACGTTGCTGTTATTATTATTGTTATTATTAGTGTTGTAGTTGTTATCATAGTCGTCGTTATTATGGGCAGCCGAAGCACCAACGCTGTCATCAGCGAAACTGTCGTTTTCAGGCGATTCCGACAAGGCATGGGGCAATGTTCTCGCACTCGCGCCGCTTCCAGGAGGCCCTGCCTGCTCCGCCTGCCCATTCTGTTCGTTGTCATCCTGGAGATCTTCGTACTCCTGGTTCTCAAAGTCATCTTCGTTGAGCTTTAGAATAGCCCTGCCCTTTCGCACGCTCGTACGCAAGCCGCCGGACTGGGACAGCGGCCCGCTCAAGCCTTTCAACGAGCTGGCCGACCTGTTCTGTTTCAACGACTGGCTAGACATGGTTTTCAGTAGTGACAGTAAACCTGATAGTTTGGTAGACGACCGGTTTCCTCGTTTCGGTGCGCCGCTTCGGGCGCCTGTTCGGAGCAAGCCGTCAGTGGATACTGACCTTCCCAAGCCCGGCCGCACAGACGGCCCTGAAGCACCCACGGAAGCAGGAAACTTGTTTGTAAGCTTGTTATGAGACAGCGATCGACTATGCATTTTGCCCTTAGAGTGGGTCTTCTTGACAGAAACCGTATGCAGTGGAGCATTGGGGTGTGCTTTCTGCCTCCCCCGGACTCCGTCGTGTGTCGGGACCAGAGACGGATTGGAAGACATCGTGGGGACTTCGTTGGCTTATGTGTTCCCTAAGGGTTGTTTTCTGACAGGTTTGAGCTGACAGATAATATTTCAGCAGAAAATCATAAGACCGGGCTGTGTGCAGGTCGAGACGCATGTGCAGTACGGCAACTGACGGGGGAGAGAGTGTGTGAGAGAGCGCGAGAGAGAAAGAGAGAAAGAATGAAAATAGACGGTGGTGCTTATGTGCAGTATATCCTCTAACCTGTAAACTAATTTTTTTTTTTTTTTTTGGGTGGTTTTTCCGCCTTCTCATTCTCTCACCCAGACGTAAACTGTAAAGTCGCCTTGCATCTATTTTTGGCCGGTTGAGTACGATGGTCGAGGCCGAGCGATATACAAAATCATCTATTGCTATGGACTTTCTATGACAAGACGTGGTGGTAACGGCGGCACCGTGTGGCGTGGCACCAAGCGGGTGCGTGTGCCGAGTTTCGCGGCGGAATCGGCCCAATTGGGCGCCGGAGGCCGGCCCCTCTGCTGCTGGCGATGAGCTGGCGATGAGCCGGAGATGGAGCCGCCGTTCTCGCCCCTAGTGCCTCCAAATGCCCTGCAGCATGGCCCCAGGCGAGCCGCTGTTCGCGCGAGGCGTGCTCCGGGCGCATTGCCCCCCGTTTCTCGACGGTTCCTCATTGATCGTGGCCCAGACCTGCGCCCGCCGCGTTGAACGCTGGCGATGCGTTGTGCGACGACTCGTTCAACGACTCGTTCGGCGACGCGTGGTACGTGTCGCTGTGGCCCCGGAAGCCGCCGCGACCGCGTGCGCCCCTGAACCCGCCGCCTCTGCCCCTGAACCCTCCTCGTCCACGGCCACGGCCCCGAAAGCCCCCCCTGTAGTCAAACTTGCGTCGCTGGTAGTTCTGCGACGTCTCCTGGCTGACCTGCCCGCCGAAAACGCCCCGGCCGAACTGCCTGCCCTCGGCAAAGCCCGGGTCCAAGTCGATCTCCAACGCCTGCCCGTCGAGGTACGTCCCCTTCAAGTACTTCATCGCGTTCAACAGCCCGGCCTCGCTCTTGTAGATCACGAAGCAGAACCCGCACGGCGTCAACTTGTTGCGGTCGAGCCCCATGATGATGCGGTTGATCGGCGCACACTTCAGAAACAACTCGTGGATCTGTTCTTCGGTGGTGAAGTGGGACAAGTTGCCCACGTACACCGTCTTCAGCTGGAGCGACCGCGCCAAGTTGTCGAAGTTCTGCCGTCTGACCGCCTTCTTGATCAAGTACGCCGACGGCCGGTCGAGCCGCTCGGCGGAGTTTCGGTAGTTCTCTTCCACTAGCTCCATGATGGCTTTCTTTGCGTGGTAGCCGCCGTGGGCGAGATTTCGTCGCCAAAATCTGCGCCTATATAAGACATCGCCAAGTCGCACTAAATTTGCTGCTGCCAAAACTCAGGCAAAAGAGACGCCAGCCTTCAACGCCAACGACACCATCCACTAACGCCACGTGATGTTCAGGGCGGTGTTCCGGACGGGCATCAGGGCGCTGTACGACACGCTGGAGAACGCGCTGTTCAGCTTGGACTCGTGGAAAGTGTACCCGGGGCGACACAGGGCGCTGGGGCGGACGGCGTCGGTGTTCGTGTTCGACAAGACGCGGTTCGAGGCGCAGATACAGCGGCTCTGCCAGACGCTGGGCGGCGGCGGCGGCGGCAGCAGCGGCAGCAGCAACCCGCGCGCCGTGATCGGCGGCTGCTACGAGCTCATCCGGCTCGAGATCCACCAGCTCAGCAAGCTCAAACACCCCAGCATCTTGACGGTGGTCGAGGCGTTGGAGGAAACCAAGCTGAAGTTCATCTTCGTGACCGAGCCGTTGACGGCGAGCCTCGTCACCGCGGACTTGGCGCGCCTCGACGGGCTCAGCGTGCAGAAGGGGCTTCTTGAGATCGCCAAGGGCGTGCAGTTCTTGCACAACTACTGTTCCACGGTGCACTTCAATCTCCAGCCGTCGTCGGTGTACGTCAACGCGCAGGGCGACTGGAAGCTCGGCGGGTTCAGGTTCTTGAAGGACTTGAAGCAGATCGCGCCCGACGAGCGGCTGAACTTCTACGTCATGAACAACTCGTCGATGGTGGCCTTTGCCAACATCAACGTCAACTTCACCGCGCCCGAGCTCTTGGCGGACAAGCTGCTGCTTCTCGACCCCGCGAACGACATCTGGGCGTTGGGCTGTTTGATCTGCTACGTCTACAATCACGGAGAGACCCTCATCAGCTGCTTTGATCTGAGCAGCATCAACGATTTCAAAACAGAGTTCAGAAAGTTCGAGGGCAAGTTTTACCACCATGCCCCGAGTGAGTTGAAATATATGCTCAAGAATGTCCCCACGGAGCTCTACTCGGCCATACCCCGGCTTCTTGCCCGATACCCGCACGAACGAATGACCATCGATCAGTTTATAGATTCCGACTTCTTCAACGGCAGTCTCATCAAGGCCATGCTTTTCATTGACGAAATATCGACCAAATCGGTTGATGAGAAGCTAGTTTTCACCAGGGGTTTGATGGAGCATGACGACAATGGCAATGTCTTGTTGACCCAGTTTCCCGATACTTTCAGATCGCAGAAGCTTTTGCCGCTTTTGATACAATTGGTCACGGACGAAATCAAGGTCTGCAATGGTGGTGCGATGGATCCTCAGGCCGATGCTCTCGTGACAAGCTCCGTTGCTGTTGTGTTGAAGATAGGAGCGCTGTTGTCCCGTTTGACATTCAATGACGTTATCTACGAAAAGCTTTTACGGCACGATGCCAGAGCAAGTTCTGCCAACAGTGGCAACAAGTTACTTGACAGCTCGTTCAAAACGAGAGCCAAGCTCTTGGAGAATTTGGATGTACTTGAAGCAAAGTTAAATGAACGTCAACTTGTTGAATTAATGAAAAAATTATCTACATACGCTCTCGCCATCGTCACGGATCAAAGCCAGGGAAATGACGCGGTAAAGGAGCAGGCATCGTTACAAGATTTGTATTTCAGACAGTTACCAATTGTTGTGAAAAAATTCGACTTCCCGTATGTAAAGAATAATTTGTTCCCCCTGATGTGTCAGGTGTTCAAGACAACAACAACTCTTTCGGTAAAGGTACTGATGATCGAGACATTCCAGAAATTCGTGGATCTTAGGGTCATTGATAAGGTGATTGTTGAAGAACAGTTGTTGCCGGTGCTCAAGAATCTCAAAAGCAGGGACAAGCGTATTGTCGTCCAGGTGTTGAAATTTTTTGTTGATTTGAATGAGAGTGAGCATATCACATTAACACTAGAATCTTCGGTTGAAGCCGTGTTGGCACAATGCTTGTCATTGACATTTGGTTGTTCTGGGTGCACCCAGGAAGAATTTAATCAGTTCATGTCTCTTATCTATCGAATTCAGAAAACACTTGTGGAGCGTAAGGTGAGTCTTCTTTCCACTTCTGCAGAGACTACTGGAGAATCTCGTGAGATAAGCTTTACCAATCTCATCCAAACGCAGGAACTTACCAATGCAAAGAAAGACAACATCGAAAGGGCACCCATTTCAAAAAATATCATGCAACCTACCAAGAAAGTTGATACTACAAATTCCTTGCCGTCGAATCTTACGACTCACAAAGAAAGACTTCGGCCATTGAGTCTCAAATCTACAAGACCCACCACACAGCCTAAACTAGCATCTACACCGCTCAAGTTTGGAGCTACTGGTCAGTCTTCGCATAACGATGTGTTTGCCAATTTGAACATATCAAGCACCACCGATGATTTCGATGTCTTCCAGACCGCATCACCTGCATCAAGTGCATCTGGCATGCCTGCAAATAGACCCCAACAACAACAACAACAACAACGACAACAACGACAACAACAACAACAACAACAACAAGGATGGGCACCTAGTGCCGGAAAGCTCCCGCCGGGGTTCAATTCAAATCTCATTCTCTCGCCCAACGGCAGCAGTAGTCTGACCCTGAATACGAATAAGCCCACAACTAACAATCGCCCAAGACATGATGAAGAACATTTACTTGATCTTATCTAGGGTACAGAGACCACTGCATTCGTTCAATTTTGAAACTTCAATACTTGACGTATGCCTCAAATAGACTTTACTGAGTGTTTATATACTCTCAAATACAAGCAGGATATTCAAAGCCCTCTAAATGGCTGCAACAAGCAACACTTCTCGCTCTTTAAACTGCATCCATAACCCTCTTTCGAACTTCAACATTTCCTGTACGTAGTCTGTTTCCACTTAAATCTAGGCCCGTACTCTTCTAGTGGACAATCAATCACGTTGTAGTTATTTTTGGGTGTTCTTGCAACATAGCAAGCCAATATTTTTAAGGGTCTAGCTCCGAGAATCCATTTCCTGCACATGGCAGATAAGGGCGATATGAAAAAATAATATCTTGCTCATATGTAAATCAATACTTGTACTGCAACTCAATTATTCTTCAAAAAATGGGTTATCCAGAAAATTTCAAGGCTATAAGCAGAAGACTTACTCAGAACATTGTTCTCACGTCAGCCCCGTTCACACGGTTTGACAAGCTCAATTTCGGAGCTCGAATGGCTCTTATTGATTACAATGATGAAATACTAGTTTGGTCAGCAATTCCTTTCGGATCAGAGGTATTAAAGGCGTTCAACTTGCTCAAAGACTCGAACACGGATGACACATCTAAATTTAATGTAAAATACTTGGTTATTCCCGATCGTGAACACAACTTGGCTGCTAAATCCTTCAAAGATGTATTCCCTGATTTGAAGATTATAGGGATGGACACCGTAAGCGTGGCTAACTCAAAGCCTGACTACGTTGTGGGCGAGAAACAGGGTAACAAGCTTCTCAAGGGCGACGGGTTGAAAGAAATTGGCATTGACGATCCTTTCATCACAAATAACTTTGAATTCGTTTATCTTCCTTACCACGGTAACAACGAGCTTGTAATGTACGACAAGAAGTCCAAGGTGGTTTTTGCAGCAGATCTTTTGTTTAACCTTGGAGTACCTGGCACTACAGAAAAGTCCGTTGTGTTAGAGCAATTTAGTCCTGAAACGGGCTACAATAACTTCAACCCACACCTGGGCTGGTCCTATTTAACAAGGTACATGCAGCCGCATAGTCGGGTGGGGAAACAGCTTCAAAGATCACTTGTGAACACTAAAAAGAGTTCTGAGGGTCTCTCTGCCATCGATAAATGGGACTTCCAGGCCTGGGTCATGTGCCACGGAAATGTTTTGGAAAAGGGCGCCAAAGAAGCCTTTAGGGATCTTTTTGCACCTGCATTGAAGTAAGGGTCCAGATTGCGAAATTATATGGTTTCTGTTATATGATGTATATGATGTTTACGACCAGTATCCATTTTGAGTGGATATTGGCATTTGGTAATGTTGGTCAGCAGCAATAAAAAAAAAAAAAATATCTGTGGTATCTTTTAGTTGTAGTTTGAATCTAAGTTCAAGAGGTTAATAATGCGCAACCAAAATGAAAATTAGGCTCATCGTATCACGTGTTACGTGTGCCCAATTCGTCCTATATGTTCTTGTATATAACTCGGGTCGATTCGTACACACACACTCTCTCTCTCACCTATAAACGTAAAACTAAAGTAGTTCACTTACGTACATACTTTTGCTCTTCTTACAGAAATATGATTGAGGGTCTGCAAGCTTCAATCTCTTTCGGGGAGTCTGCAGGTATTAACGGGGAAGAACCGGGCCAGACCAAAGATTACGGAAAGATTCTTGTTTCACATGAAAAGTACTTGCATTACAAGAGGGCCTATGAATCGCATGTTGCAAGTAATCCCGATAGCAAGATCGAAGAACTTTTATACCCCAAATTCACAGGAGAGACATTAATGGGAAAAGGAAAAATGAATTACAGGGGAGAGAGCTTTTTCTTTTTGGATGAGAAGTATTTTTCATACGAGGATTTTGAAACCACCGATAAGAGCAACTATTCCGTTACATTTTTCCATTTGGGGCCCAAACTCACGGGCCACACGGGAATCATACATGGTGGACTTTTGGCAACTCTTCTTGACGAGATCACTTGCCGGTTAGCTTTCCAGAATTTCGAATCTAAAAAGGGCGTCACTGCAAACTTGAACATTAATTATAAAAAGCCATGTTTTGCTGATAACTACATCATGATTAAGTGTACCACAGAGAGGAAGAGTGGAAGGAAATGCTGGGTGAAAGGTCAAGTATATGCATTTGACTTGGAAAGCGATCTCGAAATTGAGAATGAAAAAAACTTATCTTCTGAATGTGAAGTTTTAGTCATTGAGCCTAGATGGGTGAACAAGTTACAAAACAAAGAGTGATAGAAAACTTATGTCAAGTTATTGATTGATGATGAATCTTGCACCCCAAACTTATTTATATGCTTAGATATTTACATGCTTTATTTATTAAGAAACGAGATTAGAGTATTTGATGGAGTAAGTAGTTATGGCTAAGTAATATTTGGATAAGCACTGATAAAATTAGTCCGAAGTGGTGCACAATTAATCACTAGATACTATCCGTCCCCTTAACTTTGCTTTGTCCTAGTTCCAACTTTGCACTTTTGGCACCAAACTGAATCGCTCTTTTTGGTTCGTTCTGTACCCAAATTAACCCCATGCTTTCAGCTAGTTTCCTAAGCAAATACTTTCTGGTTGGTATCATGATCTCCTTCTGCAACTTCCGCTTTTTGCTGTTGGTGGTTCCAAACGTAAAGTGGAATTTGAGATTCGGCTCTACGTCATTAACGACATAGTTGATGAAGGACACATCCAAGTAAGGATACCTCAATTCCTTTCCCCAAGAAGCCATAACACGATCATCTCTCCCCAAATTTCGCAGATGAATCACTTCAACATCATGAACTAAAGACTTGGAGAGCTCGTTATATTTTTGTAAAACTTCGTTGGGCTCGGATATGGATTTTATTGAATGAAATAAAGCCTCATGTCTTGAGTATCCGGCAAATAACTCATCAGCACCTAAACCACTGAATAACACTTTGGCATCAGATGCGACATGATTCTCAATCGAAACGTATTTAGCCTCGTCGTTTAAGAACTCGTCGAATTCATACTCATTATTACTCAACAAAGTTCGCCTGCCCTTGCATCTACTAGCAAAGTAAAATGCTATCGCAATAGAGAGATCCATCTCTGTCATGGACGGATATATCAAAGACTTTACCCGTTCTTTGTTCAACAACCATTCTTCATAACTCACATCCACCTCAATAAGTTTAATCTGAAGAGTCTCAGAGTTATACATCTTACTTAAATTGAACCACGATTTTTTGCTCAAAATTCTATCAGGAGAGTCAGCAGGTTTTAAGTTTGATCGGGGGTGCTCAAACCCAACGCTTATAAGATCAATGTTTATGCAATAGTTCATCTCTGCTGCTCTCTCTCTAATATTTTCAGCGAGTAATGCAGCAATTATTGTACAGTCTAACCCACCCGAAAAGAGAACTGCAAATGAATGATTACGTTTGTCAAGCGGATGAATGGTGGATTGTCTTTTCCAACATGAATCTTTGAGCCTCTGATGCAATTCGTGTACCTTTGACGATATGTTAATGCTTTCTATATCTTGAAGGATCGTCAAAGTAGGATAGTTTAGCAGTGAACTGTTAGAAAAGCCAACCTTACCATAACTGACGGTAGACAAGCTCTTCTTTTGGATGTCATATATGTATATTTCGTTTTTGCATTCATAGAAACTCATGACTCCGAGCTTCGATGGAACAGAAGAAACGATGAAGGGTTCGTCTAATGAGTATACCAAAGATCGTCTCCCAACGCTATCTCTCCCAAAATAGACAGTTTGTGTCTCTTTATCTGTTAGTACAAAACTGAACTCGCCATCTAATTCCCGAAAGGTCTTTAATATTGCTTCATGTCGGTTTTCCTGGCTTAGGTTACTGCTCAACAAATCTCTGATATACGCAGTATCATTTGACTCCATACATTCCGTGTTGTATAATTCTCCATTGTATTGTAAGACCATAGACTGCAAAACCTGTGGCTGGCTTGTGAATGGTTGTCTTAAGGCCAACACTGATGAAAAGTGTTGAAAGCTAAAACCTTCACTGCAATATTGCAAGTAACCTAGGTAATCTGGGCCACGGCAAGCAATTTCAGAAGCCAAACCGTCAAACATGTTCTCATCATTTGAGGTCAATTGGTTTGTAGCTATCTCGGGGCTATCATCCTTTACTATGTCGTTAATTTGCACCTCTATCTCAACCTTTTGATCTTCTAAGTGCTGACCGCCCTTTACGTTGTTCTTGAGAGTTGTAAGTTGCTCGTGCAAGGCTCTCAATCTTCCCATATTTTCAAGCTTCCTCTGATCGGAAGGTGTTAGTTTGAGTGCCCCCATCTCTTTTTTGATGAATCTTTCATCGATGGTCTTCGGATCCGTGCACTCCCAGGTAATGTCACCATTTTCTGTCTGTTTCAATCCTTCAAGAGAATGCTGCCTCGGCAGGCCGCTACTCACCACACATAGTATCCCACACATACAGTACTCTTTGCTTTTGCGGCAAAGCTCAACGTGCAAAAATGTTTCCGAGCTCTCAGGTACTGTGAGATGAGGTCTCGTAATTGTGCGTTTCGATATCGCGTTAAAAAACGTTTCAAAATAACGAAACAGTTCAAAACAATTATCCAAAAATTGGTGACATGTCAATATGAACAAATCCAGGAGGAAACAGCATCACGGTGATGTCCAGATTGTGCTAGGGGACCCATTGCCGTTGCCGTATAAGACGAAAAGGGTTTTGCCAGAAACCTCTCTCGAGGAAGAGGAAGAGACAGCGGTCGAACATAAACATTTCAATGAGCCGATACGCAAGAGGTTCAATGAGCAAGTCAACAAATACAACCAACTCAGGGAGTTTGATGTGGACACAAGAAAGCCCTTTATCTCGCTCAGCAGGCAGCGCTTGCCCCTGGCGCAGCGAACGCAGTCCCAAGGCGAACTGCAGAGTCGCAACCAGATGGACCGAACCAACTTCTACGACGATTCCACCGAGATGGAGGCATTCCTGGTGGCAGCCAATCCCATACAGTCGGTAGAGGTAGCAGAGGCCAATACTGTGGTCAACGAGAAGTCAGACCAGTTGAAGCTTGTAGAATCAATACTATTAAGTCTAACTAAGCTCAAAGAACTGATTGCTGATGGGCATACGATACAAAACAACAGCACTTTGAAAAAGATACAAGAACAACTCAAGATGCTCGAGTCAGAAGAGGCTAACACGAGTCTCAAGCCGGATTCTCGCACTCTTTCACAAACGTCGTCCGACTTGCTTCAAGAACTTGAAAGACTCCAGAATCGTAATGAAAAAAGAACCGTCTCCACAGCGTTGAAAAGAATACCCCTACCTTCCGTTAAACACTTCCTTTTGGTTCTTTTTCTTACCACTGTATTCTTCATCACATCATATCTGGTTTCAGGATTAACCTACGAGTACTGTTACTATTTTTGCTGATGACAGACCGGGTTTCTGGTTCGTTCTTCAATTCATTTCTTTGCGTGTATTAAATCATTTAAGTAGTTGTAACACTAAAATAATGTACAGATGGTGTTGTGTATTTACATGTGGCCTGTCTATCACTCGTCGTAGTCGTTTTTGGGAGGTGCTGCACTTTCGCTTCTCAAGTACAAGTCGATTGCAGTGGAGAAAGCAGCAAAACCGGCACATCCTAAAAGGGCCGCCTGAGGGCCCGACTTGATGGAAAGACCAGCTCCTGTTATGCACCCTGCACTAACCCCGTTGTATATATCATGTTTAGCACGCAAGCTCTCAATGGAACACTCGACACCAGAATAGACAAAACCCAAGTATCCAAAGTTCTTTGCACTAGACCACGACCTTCTTCCCATATCCGTGAACTGCAACTTCATCTGCTGCCTGAAGGGCAACTGGCTGATGTGGCTCACTGCTTGAGTTCCTACCGGGACATCGTATGCCATGGATGCCATAAACAATCCAAAAAATCCACCCAATACAAAACCAGATGCTCCTGCCATGGCCGTCTTTCCGGGACACGATTGCATGAATCCTACCATCTTTTTGGCGGCCAAATCAGCCTGCTCTTCCTGGGTCATCTGAGCAAAGGGCTTCTGGGACCCATCTCCTGCAGTGAAAACGCCAAACATGCCTTGGCTCATCTTCGATAGCTATAGTCTATGGATTGATCAAGTGGAATCTGTAACGGTAATTTTTGGGTGCTCGATGGTTTCAGATTTTTCAGCCTGTATATACTACGGTCACGTTACCTGTTTTTGCAATGGGGTTGAAAAATATATAGATATACGCAAGAGAGATGTAAACCAATTATATAAGCAATATGCTACCAAGCGGGCCTCCATTGAGGTAAACAAAACTGCCTACAAAGCGCAACTGTTTATCCTCTAGTCAAAATTTTGCTCTTTTCCTCTATCAATTGCTCGTTCAAGTTCCCAGCCTTAATGGCATTTTTGATACGGGTGACAAGCTCGTCTGTAATTTTGATTTTGCCCTTTGTGTCCTTGTACAAACCACTCAAGATACTCTTGATGTCTATTTCAGAGTCTGTCTGTTGTTTGAGCTCGAAAGCCCTGTATTTCTGCAGGTTCTGGATCTGAATTCTTATCAAAAACTTGCTTACAGACTCGGATGGGACACTGGACTCTTGGCTGAATAGCCATTTCCCATCGTGCAACACTAACTTTCTGTCCCCCTCCACTGTTCGGATCTCCCAAAACACCTCGTGGTAGCCTTCCTTCTCGTTGGTGGTCGTGTGCGGCTTGAGCTCGAACAACGCAAGTCCACTCATCGCTACATCAGTAGAGGCTTCCCAAGATTTTGGGTCTGCTTTGAGGTACTCTCCTGCCGCAGTCTTTATGGCATACACTTGGTGGCCCTCCTTCTGGGCTTTTTCATCTCCCTTGTTCACCACTACAATATTTTGCACTTGTGTGGTCGTTGTGGGCTCAATGCGATGGTAATCTGGATACAGCTTGTCGTTTCCCCCCAAAAAGTTCACGGCCTCGGACGCCACGTCATAGGTCTTGCTTGCTGTGAAACTACCTCGTTCTGGATCGAATGTGAGTGCTCCGTTGACGTTCCCTCTCGTGGATGCTATCACCACACACGGTCCATTCAAATCTTTTTCAGACGTCGAGGACGTCCAGACGGATACACTGCTGAAATCCAATGCACCAAGATCCAATGAAGCTTCCTCGGCTGATACTATGGCCTGGGGCTCTTTTGTTTCCTTGGTTTCCTTGGCCACCTTTCTCTTTTTTCTTTTGGGCTTATCACCTTTGAACACTAACCTGCCCATTTTCTTCTGCGCCGTCTCCTCGGAAGCTAAGTCTAGATCACGCACAGCAGCACCCGTTCATGGAAACAAGCCGTTTTTCGAAGGTTTCAGGCGCTCTCACGACGTATTCGTTCCTTCGGCTGTTCTCTTTGGTTCTTCCCTTTGGTTCTTACGAGCTCTTCTGACGCTCTGCGTAGACTTCCGTTTCGGGAAGCGTGTAGCGCGACGCGGTCCCTGCCAGCGACGCTGGCGAGGGCGGGCGAGGCGGGCGATGCCGCCAGGGGATTTGGCGCGCGCAGTTAGCGAGCGTCCCGTGCGCGCCAGGGAGACCTGTCGCGACAAGTGCGTCGCACCCTCCCCAGAGCGCGCCCCAGAGCGTGCCCCCAGAGTCCCTCTTACGGCTCCCTGCAGGACGCGCCGCAGGGCTCTTCCCCAGACTGTTTGGGGCTGCAGCATTGCGAATGACATCTATCTACCCCGACCCCGGATTCAAGGACTCAAGAACGCTCGTTGGGTAGTGCTGTCAGTACAACAATGCCCCTATGAGGCTGCAGCCCCACTGCACTTTGTGCTGATCCAGCAAGCATCTGGGGAAATGTCCTGGATCGGCATTGTGTGCCCCTTTGCTACCGGCACTGGACCCAATTCCTGGCCAGGAAATCAGAATCAGTATCGTGATCAGCGAAAGGTGGAGTGACGACGATTTATGGGGAAGAAGGCGTGCTCCAGCAACCAGCCAACGGACTACAAATACGGCCGATTCCGCCTCCTCCTCGCCTGCTTCTCCTTCTTGTTCCTCCTGCCCCAGATCTAGATCGCACCACAGATCACTACATACATTGATAGTGAGTCGTGTGACAGTTTGTAATCGCTACCTTCCCCAATCACGCCGTTTCCCTACACAAGCCCCGTCGCAATATGACTGCTAAAAGGAACAAGAAGCAATCCAAAATGGCACTCCCGTTGGAGTTGGACAACATCGAGAAGCTCGCGCACGTGCCCCCGCCGCCAAAGAGCCGTTCCTCGTCGATAACATCCATAGAGTCGAACGGAACGGTCGAGTCCGTCATCACGCCTCCTCCGGTGAGACAGTTTGACGACTTGCATGCGTTCGAGGCATTTATTAGAGACGAGACGTGGGACAACGAGTTCGACTACTGCCACGCCCATTTGACCTACTACCCGCCCTTCATCATGAGAGAGGTGCACGACAACCCAGACAAGATCAAGCCGACTATGAACAAGAACTCGAGGAAGTTCCGTCGCAATTTGCAGCACCACGTCAAGAGACACTTGATGGCCGAGATGGCCAAGTGCTCGGGGTACGAGATGGATTTCAGCAAGGTCGGAATGGACGAAACTCCGACGCGGATCACGTGGAAGTACGAGGACAGCGGCCTCCACGGCTTGCCCGCGGAGGAGGAGGACATGTACAACAGACATTGGAAGCTCCAGCTCGCGGTCAGCTGCAACAACGAAAACCCGTTGGTCGAGGTGGACTACATCTCGATGCCCTTCGTGTAGGCCCGCCGGCGGAGACTGAGCCCGGCGCCGCCTGCGAAGCTCTGGGTCTATGCGCCCTATGTGTTTATGAGTTTATGTGTTTATGTGTTTATGAGTATATGTTGATTACGATGCCTCTGAATTGATGCTACTAACCTCTAGCTAGACTGTCGTAGTTCGGGCTGGTGTTGACGTACGTCACCATGTACCTGGGCAAGTTCTTGTCGATGAACTTCAAGATTTCCTGTGACTCTTGCACCAATACCCCAATGCTGACGGGATCCATCGCCGTCTGGCCTATCAAACCCGGTAGCGAAACAAACAACCGGAGAAGATGGATCACGCCGTAGATCTCGCTGAGCCTCTTGTCGCGCGTGACGCCCTCCTTGATGAGGTTCAAGTACTGCAAACGCTCCACCTTGTAGAGAAGAATCAAGCTCAACGACTGGTTGAAGTAGATCTCGAGTCCGTGCAATATCTCGCTCAACGCTTCTACGCTCGGAGTCGTCTCCTTGCGGAACTCCTCGTACTCGCGGAGGATCCGCGCCACGGGGTACTCGCATGGCATCTCGATTATCTGTCTTTCTTTCGTGATGAACTCCCAGTCGTCCACGAGCACGTACTTCAAATTGGGCTTCATCTCGAGCGTTATTTCGGGCTTGCCACTTTCCTTGCGTCTTTTGGGCTCTTTCGACGCGGGCTTCTCGGAGCCTTGGCGCTTGCGCCCTGTTCTGTCGTCAAAGGTAGCCGTGCCGCTGCTGCTGCTGCTGCTAGGCGCCTCCTTCTTGACCAGCTTCTTGCGTCTGGTCGCGTCGTCCATCTGCTGTTTCACTAGTTTGTTCTCCTCGTTGTGCTCAAGCAACCTGTCGCCCGTCACCCACTCGTCCCACTTGGACTTCCACCGGTGGTAATGCAAGAAAAACGTATCCACGTTGAGGAGTTCCTCCTTCAACTTGGAGCCCTCCAACGACTCGTGTTTCCCATCCGCCACCTCGATATACGACTTGTTCTTCTCGTGGACCTTCAAAACCTTGGCCTCGTATATAAGAGGCCCGTGGTACGCGAACACCGTCGCGCCTGGCCTGAACTTGTCCATGTTTGGCCGGTTCTGTCCGTTTGAGCACCGCAGTCATTGCGTAGGCTGTATTTCATCGCAGATTTCCGCGTGCGAACAGCGACGCTCCATCGTCCTGCACCGACCACCAGCGACATTGGCGCGACATAATTGCGATATCGCGCTAGCGACGACGCAGCGACGACGCAGCGAGAACGTCGCGCGCTGCCCGGCCCAGAGGGCGGCGCGCTCGCCAGCAAGCCCCCCTGCTCTGCCGCCAGCCGCCGCAAACTGCCTCGCCACGACGACCGCTTTTTTTTTCCCACTCACGCTAAAGCTGGTTGCCGGCCTGCACACACGCCCAAGGCGCCATAAAGTGAGAGAAATTAATTTTGATAACACTAACGGAAGAAAGCAAGGCCCACTGACTTCGGACATAATCAACGTGTAAAGCTGGACTAGTTGGACATCTATAGCAGACTACGGAGACCCTGTACGACACCACATTTGGCAAGCAGAAACTGGTTTGAGTGCGGGCGCAACTGCGACTAACAACAAAGGACAACAAATTGATACATAGGCTATTGCAATGGCTCAGACGGGATCGTCCAACATTGTGGGAGTTCACTACAAGGTTGGCAAGAAAATAGGCGAGGGGTCGTTCGGGATCATCTTTGAGGGGGTGAACCTCTTGAACAACCAACAGGTGGCCATAAAGTTCGAGCCCAGGAAATGTGAGGCTCCTCAGTTGAGAGACGAGTATCGTTCGTACCGCATCTTGAACAACGTGAAGGGCATTCCGAAGGCGTACTTTTTCGGCCAGGAGGGCGTGCACAACATCCTTGTGATCGACTTGTTGGGGCCCTCGTTGGAGGACTTGTTTGACTGGTGTGGGCGAAAGTTTTCCATCAAAACCGTTATCCAGGTGGCCAAGCAGATGATAGAACGAGTGCAGTCGATCCACGAGCATAACTTGATATACCGGGACATCAAGCCGGACAACTTTTTGATTGGCAAGCCGGGCACGCCCGAGGCCAACTATGTCTACATGGTGGACTTTGGGATGACGAAGCAATATAGAGACCCCAAGACCAAAACGCATATCCCATATAGAGAGAAAAAGGCATTGAGTGGGACTGCTCGCTACATGTCGATCAACACCCACCTTGGCAGAGAACAGCTGAGACGAGACGATTTGGAGAGTTTAGGGCATGTCTTTATGTACTTCTTGCGCGGGTCATTGCCCTGGCAAGGTTTGAGAGCCCCCACAAACAAACAGAAATACGAAAAGATCGGGTTGAAAAAGCAAACCACGTCGATCAATGAGCTCTGTTATGGGCTCCCTATCCAGTTCGCACAGTACCTTTCTTATGTGAGGAACCTAAAATTCGACGAGGACCCCGATTACGACTACTTGGTGTCGTTGATGAACAAAGCTTTAATATCAATCGATGTGAAGGAGGACCAGCACTACGATTGGATGGACTTGAACAATGGAAAGGGCTGGGACGCTGCCCTCAACAAGAAAGCCAACTTGCATGGTTATGGAAACCCCCATCCGCCACAGGATAGAAACAAACAAACAAACACTCAATCGAGAAACGCCTTACGAAACCAGAGCTCCAATAACACAAACTCAAAGAACTTCAAGTCAAAACCCCATTCAATGTCGTATGGAAACTACCAGTCCATCAGTCAAGATAACGCACACGGCGTTTACCTGAACCCTCAGCAAAACCCCCACGGCATGATACCCGTCAGGGATAACGGAGATCTACACTCAGAAAACTCGAGCTTTGCTCAAGGGCGCAAGAGCGAAGCGGGCTTTTTGAGGTATATCTTCTGTTGTTGCTACTAACATTGCTAATTTGCTCGTCATGCCAATATATACTCATCTAATTTTTTAGTATCTTCACTTCAGCTTCCTCACGACAGTTGGCTGTTGGGCGGCTAATACTCAATTCACTTCAGCTCACGGCACACCGCCCGCTGCCAAACTGGCCCGCTGTCATACTACGGGGTTTTCCGAGCTACGTGCTTGTATAGATCGCAATGTATTACGTACTTAATTATATCACATTTCCATTCCTCGTTTCCATTCCCCGTTTCCATTCTTCGTTTCCGTTCTTCGTTTCCGTTCTTCGTTTCCGTTTCCTCGTTTCCGTTTCCTCGTTTCCGTTTCCTCGTTTCCCGAGCCAGTTGCCAGCACCGCTGAGTCACTACGTCGTCTTTTCAGTACTCCGAAGAGACACTTCCCTTTCTTTCCATCTCCGACGCGTCGCTTCCGCGGCGAACGTGGGTCATGGTGTCTGACATGTTGGAAGACACGCTCTTCTTCCTGTCGCTGTTATCCACCGCTATTTTGCCATTATTCTCCTTTTGGGTCGGTAGCCAATAGTTGTTATTGGTAGCGTTGCTGTGATAATTGTAAAAGCTCCCGGTGTTCGCCATCGACAGCATGCTGTATCTGCCGGTGGACTTGCCGTTGATCGCTGTGCCGATCTTGTCAAAAAAGTTATCGAATAGTCCTCCTCCCATGGTATTTGTCTCTGTTCAAAACACGAGCACAAGCACAACTCCGTTACTTCACCGCCACTCTGTTGTTCCTTTTATACCAATACCACCGTTTGGCCTTGTGTCATGCCTCTTGATCACAAAACAGGCCGTTGCCCCCCTCTCGGAGCAAGATACCAGCTTAGTAATGATTTAGCGGAGATTTGCTTTCAGTGGTTCTTTCTTTTTCATGCCATAGAGGAGGAGCAACACTGCTGAAAAAGGGGGCTAGAACTGGTTTTGCACGTAAACCGAGCCATTCGTGTAGCCACGGGGTAGAGTAACTTTCGTACCGTGGGTACTGTCTTGTTTGAGGCAGGCTACAGCAAGCCTGACAAGAAGCGAGCCTTTGGCGTGGAGCACTTATCCTACTATAATTAGGGTAAAACGGCGCTGACGTCCGGCACATAGGGGATGACTATCCTGGGGGGGGGTAGAGGGTAGAGACGGTGGGGGAGGGTTGGGTGAACCGCATTGAATGTCGTACTGCATACAGTATGCACCTTGGTGAAAGTCCGAACCCAAGTGCTCCGAGTCCCACCCAAATCCACCCTAAAGTGTTACAGGCGACGCAGCACAACGCGACACGATGCTTTCTTTTTGAGAGTTGCGAATAGAGACAAGTGTGATGATCATGTAAGCGTTATAATCAAAAAGTTGAAAGCGAAAAATTTGAAAGCGAACAAGTTGAAAGCGAACAGACTGGATATATATTATATAATTGGTGAATAGCTATTAAAAAATGTAGTGTCTATTCTTGACCAAACCCTACAGTTTCCTCTACTGCGAGGGTCAATTTTTGCTTTAAACTTTCATAGCTCGTGTACGGCGGCAAGTCAACTCTGTTGAAGCAAGTATGTGACTTTGGCAATTGGTCAGGTCCGCCGGCCTTTTCAATGGTGAATCTTCTTGGACCATCGGACCCCTGTAAGTCCTTGAAACCATTGACAGGTATTCTGGAAGTACCAGTGGTGAACTGCAATAATCTAGCCTTTTGCTCTGAATCCCACTCCTTAATGCACTGCCAGAACCACTCGACTACCTGGTCACTCTCTTGGTAACCCCTATAGTCCGTGTGCTTGGCCCAGTCATCAACATCGATTTCTGCTAATCCGCCAATCAACAACTCAAGTTCTCTTTCATCAAAAACATTGACCAAATCTTGAGGAATCAATTCATTGAATCCCGCTGCGAAAGCTTGGAATTGCTCCTCTACTCTCTTGGAGATTTTCCATTCGGATATCAACTCGACGTACTCATGTTTATTTTCCTCAGTGACTTCAATATCTTTTCCTCCTGGCTTCAATTCAATTTCGACAATCTCTCCAAATCTCTCATCTTCGGTACTAAAAGTTAACTCAAGAACATCCGTAATATCGTTATCTAAAATCCATTTCAATGATCTGTAAAATTCAGCATCTACTCCCTCCATATCCTGTAATACCACCTTTTTGTTCAACATCATCTTGTACAATGCCCCAACAAAGAATGCATCTAAGAATCTCCGATGGAAAACACCCAAACCAACAACTCTTCCTATAAACTTAAAATAATTCAAATGCTCTGGATTGATACCCGAGTTTGCATTGATCTGCAAAGTATAATTATCATGAGAAGAATACTCAAAGAGACAATAGAACGGGTTGAACATATCATGTGATAGCAAGAAAAAGAATTCCCTTGACACACCACCATAATCCAAACCTTCTTCCGCATCGAATTTGATCATCAATCTCTTTTTTAAGTCCTCTGGCGTTTGTCTCATAATTTCTTGGTAGGAGTCTTCAAATATGAAATCTCTTCTGACCTTAATGTGACACTGGCCTGGTAAAATCCTTAAAGCAGGTTGCGATCTGAAATAAATAACTTTTCTTCTAAAATCACGCTTATATTGGGGAACGTTTTGATCTAATGAAGAAGGCAACCTAGGATCATCCCATGTAGTAGTTTTGGTGTTATGATCAACGAAATAAACTCTTGCTGTATTGGTCAACCTCATTTCCCACCCTGATGGCAATGGACCCAACTGACTCACTGGCTGCTGCTGTATGGTTGTGTTCGGTCCGAAAGTTCGGATATATTGTTGTCTTCTGGGATCTACCCATGTGGTTGTTCGAGTATTGTGGTCAACGAAGTAAGGTCTGCCTTCGTTGGTGAACCTTTGTTCCCAACCTGATGGCAACTCACCTAAACCACTAGTCGTTGCACCTGTAGCTGCCATTGAAACGGCGGCAGCGGGACTAATTGGGGTGTTAGCACCACTAGAATTTACAGTAACATTTCCACTGGTTGCGCTGTTAGGTAACAGCGGTGAAGATGGAGTCTCACCTGGTAAAGTTCTTCCGCGATGCTGTATTCTCTCTGCCTCAGTAGTGTCTTGTCTCTGCTGTCCTCTTTCGGACTCTGATTGATCTAACGTAGGTCTTTGCCACGTAGTAGTTCTTGAGTTGTGATCAACATAATAAGTTCTTCCGAAATTATCTGTCCTTCTTTCCCAACCCGGGGGAAGTCTACCATATTGATCTTCGAATGATGAAAATTGTCTTGTCGTAGAGGCCTGGGTAGTTGATACCGCATCATTAACCAGTGATGATCCCGCTACATTAGCCGACAAACCATTTGAAGACAGAATTGGTCTTGCAGAAGTGTTATTAGAAGAGTTTGCTGAAGCAGTTCCTCTCGTATCATGAGATATGACAACAATGATCTTCCCACTGACTGCCAAATTTTCGTTCGACTTTCGTAAATCCCTAGTAATAGTTTCCTCGGAATTGGGCAAAGAAACGTCAATGACATCTCCTATTCTCACATTGACAACACCCAAAAATCCTTGGTCTTTCTTCTTGAACTTCTTTTGATCGAATACCTGGATCACAAGTATTGAATCATCCAATGCATTGAACGTAAATGACTCATTCCAGTACGGATTTAATGTCTTTTTAGCGGTCTTGGTTGTCTTGGTCTGAAACCCATCAACGGTAATAACCGCGAATGGATCAGGTTGTCTGAAAACATCTCTTTTATAAAGAGATTCGGCCGCAACAACTTTGACAACTACAGGAGTCCCTCGAGCAACCATCTTCGCTGGAAAAAAATCTTTTGGTCGAACCTTAAATAAAAACTCTTTCGAATTGTAAAACTTTCTCTTTGTATAACCGGCTGAATTGTACGGCTAGCTTCTACTGTTGAGCTTTCTGAAGACTTGATTTCGGATATTAATCTTTGCCGTAGAAAATCTACTGATTAAATGAAAAAGGGAGTCTTGAGCGGAAAATGTGAATCAAATAACTGGGTACCGATAAACTAATACTTCTTTTGCTATATTAGCTTTTGCACTGAATACGCTTCCTCCGGATCGCTTCTTCCAGTTTCAAACCACTAGATGACCAATTATATCACCCTCTGGAAAATGGACAATATGCCTAAACCTTCGCTGATCACTTGGAGTTATCGTCTTCACCCACTAAATTCGGTTCCTCAAAAGACAGTATATCCACTTGTACTGTAAGCTGATGCTATAAACCGATTACAGACTTCTAATGTAATAAACCGGTCTATCTCTTTTGACAACTAAATTTAACGTAAAGTAAAAGAAACACCCTCACAAATGAAACACAAAATGACTCAGCGGTCATGTGATTAGTAATGAGACTGAGTTTTTTAGTAAAAATAGGAGCTACATAACAATGTTCAGGATTGTCATTAATGTTCAGGAAGCTGTCCCGTGTATGTACTTATATAGATATCAGTGATTGATGTCACTAATATAATTTACTGGAACCTTATGGTGAAATCAAATTCCAATGCCAGTGACAAGCTTGGAAGTGCCTGGTGATTGGCTATAATCTTAGGAGAAGCAGCTTCAAGACGATCTTCTTCGGCTACTATCGTCGGAACTGTAGAAAGTGAGTCGGTGGAATGACTGAACATATGAGATGAACCAGATTCGTTGCCCGAGTCCACGAGTGATGCACCTGAGAAGTTATCGTGTTCGAGAACAAACAGAGGCTTAGGAAGTTGGAAGTCAAAAGAGTCTTGCAAATCAAGAAGCTCAATTGTTTTGAAGGACCCAACTGGACTGATGGGTTCCTCCATGGGACTTCTATGATGAGTGGGCAAATTAAGAGGCTTGACGGATTCATTGTCGAATTCTGATGAGGGATCCACCAATGTAGAATCGGAGTTGTAGGTGGATTTGAGAAGCTCGAGGTCATTCTCCGTGTAGTATACTTTACCACATCTAACATCATCCACATTGATTTTGTTGTATGTAGGTGAATGAACTCCAAAGAGAGCGCTGCTGTCAATGGATAAAACCTTTGTATGATCTGAGTCAATGGGGCTCATAGAACACATGCCCTTTAACGCGTGGTTTGAAGCGGGCAATATTGTCCCGCATTGTCTTTGTTGAAGGGTCGATTCAATTGTATTCTTTGCAGGATTGAAGTTGAAACTTTTGAACCCTTCATTCAAAGAGCATTCTGTGATGTTATCATTATCTGAACTCATATCCGACAAATCCCAATGGACTATACTCCCATGTTTTCCCCCAGTCAATAGATCACCGTTTGACCATTCCATGTTGGTCACTTCATTTTCTGACCCATTTAATGTAGCATAATGATCTTGCTTTCTTATGTCCCACAATCTCACAACCCCGTCATTGTGCGCTGCAGCACATACATTTTCGTTTAATGGATTCCACTTTATTATACTTGATCCTAGCTTCCGCTTATGTGCTTCTCTTATGACTGCTCTTGGTACGCTGAACTTTGGCTCTCTTAGATCAAATAACGATATTCCAAACTTTCCACAGATCCCAACCAACTTGTCATTGTTTGGGATAGTGTCCATACCGTTCAATCCATAAATGGAAGATATAGAAAGTGGCTTTGGTCTCAATTGAGTATCAACACCATTCAAATCCCAGAAAAACAAAGTCTCGTCGTAAATTGTCAAGACCTTTTCATCAATGAAGCTCAAATGTTTGATCGTAGTAGACTTATGGTTTTGGATTGAGGAGCTCTTGCTTATTGACTTCAAGTGCTTTCTATGATTGAACCGCTTACAAATCTCTGCTTGTTCCGAACTTTCTTCATCTGAAGGAATAGATACCAAATGTGCATATCCCTTTCTATTTCCAACAAGTAATAAATTAGGGTTGTTTGGAATCCATTTGAGACTATGGATGTGTGGCAAAGTAATTGTGCTCTTGTGTGACAAGTAAGTATCCTCCAAGTTAAGGTCGTATATGAAAAGATTAGAAGTCGAATTAGCACTGGCAATAGCTAAACCTGTAACATCGCTGTTTCTGTTGCTGACATCGAAGGAAGTCAAATCCAAGTTTGTGTCTGGAATCTTCCAGTAGATCGAGTTGTAGTTGACCTTGTCCAACAAACATGCCTTGTTGGCAATTTCAGAGTCCTTATGGTTGTTCAAGTTCATGAGCCATGGAGCTGGATTTACCTCTCTTATTCTGCTTAAGATTGAGTCCTCTTCAACATTTCTAAAATTCATACTACCCCTTCTGAATGCATTCAGTCTGAAGAGCATCGTAGGCTCGTAGTAGTTTGACATGTTGTTTCGTCTGTTCTTAGTATGTTAATCTTGCGGGCCTTTGAATTTCTCTACGTTTTGCAAGATACTAAGAAAGAACTAATAAAGCCATGGATTCCACACGTTATAAGACGCTCAAATCTTCTTGCTCTAAGTCCCTACTAGTCATGGCTGGTGTGTTCCACATTTGAAAGAGCAAACCACTGAAATCTGTAATTGATGCAAAATTTTGGAATGGCTGGTCTATTTTCTCAGTGCGATGCTGGTTGCACCTTTTTTTAGGTCATGTTTGAGGGCTGGAGTTTTCATTAAAGACACACAATAAGCATAGAGTCTGACTCTTACACGTCTGACACTCATATTTTCTCCATTTTCCCACTTACTCTAACAATACCATTTGCGTTGATCCTTGTTATCTATGCTTTATGGCTGTGGTAATGTGTCACATTTTGGGGGTCGTGTCTTACTCGATATGTATCTATAGATAATGCCATTTCTACCTTCTTTTATATACACAAGGCTTAAGTAACCACTCGCCCTCGGGCTTCTCTGATCTTTTAGAATCCAACTGCTCCTTCTCCGTTTCGTGCTCAATGAACTTTTTCTTCCGTTCCAACCTAGCGCGTCTCTCATTGAGAACCTCTTGCGAGGGCTTGAAAAACTCAAATCTAGTGAACATCTTGTTGCTGTTGTCCGTGGACTTGTGGAAGAATCCAGAAAGCTTGATTGCATTGGCAAACTCCATTCCAATCTCCTCTTCCTTGATTGTTTTCATGTTGGCGGACTCAGCAAATCGTGACTTAATTTCGGCGACCCACAATTCACCTCTGGGTGCTAGCAATCTGTCGGCCTCTTTGATGAAGTCCAAGAAGTTGGTGCCCATCAAAGCCAAGCAGAAGATCACAATGGTACAGGACCCGTCAGCCATGGGGACATTTTTTATATCCGCGACTTCAACTCTCTCGTTGGCTTTTTTCAAATCAAAACTACGGACTTCTATATTCAAATCTGGTCTCTTTCTTCCCTTGTTTCTGTTGTTCTTACCCTTTTTATCTTTCGACTGTTCAACAAACTTATTAACGTTCAAAGCCAACATGGCTTCTCCGCAGCCCATATCTGCAATAACAACCTTCTTGTTTTGATGTCCTGGCAAGCCACCAGGAGCATTCACGGCTCTCTCAGATGCTCTCTTTTTAATTTGTTCTACGAAAACATCAACCGGGTTTTCGGGCCATCCTTCCACCTGCGACCTGAATCCCTTGTGATATTCGTCAAAAAGTGTCGGTTGTTCTTTTATCAACTGCAATGCGTCCTCTGAACTAGTGGTATATAACTTTTCATTTATCCACCTAAACCTTGACCCCGATAACTTAGCCATCATTTTCTGTTGTAACGGGGTCAATTTGGAAGTATTTGCCGCCAGTAAGGGCTTATCTTGTACAGCTTCTTCTTTTGTCTCAGGCTTACTTTCTATGACTGGTTTCGACACCTTCTGTTTCTTTTTGAGATTCCCATCTTCCTTTGCTGACCTCTTGCCGTCCTCCTTGCTTGAACGTTGCTGTTCGTGGCTTTCCTCAAATTCTTTCTGTGGAGAAGATGAGCCACCTGAGGCCCTGTCTGAGTTTCTCTCTTGCCTCCTTTCCTTCTTGGCTTTTCTCTTTGAGACACCGTTATCTACGGCCACCTTCAGCTTCAAGTTCCATCCTTCTACTTCAAATAGCGACATGACTAAAAAATACTGCCTTTATTGCAAAAATTTGTTAGTTCAATATGAAAAATTCTGTAGTCATCACATCAGTTTTGAGGTGCGATTTAACAAAAACATCAAAACATCAATTCTTAAACGTGATTATATAACAAGCCATACTTCCAATCTGTACTTACATCCATGACACCTCATCTTTATATCCGTTATTCATTATAGGTGTATGGTTACAAACAAATGAACGAGAAGCGACATATAGATTTTGGTCCAGGGCAAAACCATATCGCGTTGCGGTTCCCCCATAAATGCTATTACGTTCCAGAGGTGTTCCATTTATCTCCATTTTACAATGAGACCGTACCCCTACTCATACGGGATATCCTCAGGTGTCCGTCAATCAAGGACGTTTACGGCATTTACGGGGGGCAGTATCAAAATGTTCTTATTATAAACAACTACCCGATCAGATCATTCACAATGTATGGAAAGGTGATCGGCGAAATTTATAAGGATTTCGATGAACTGGGAAGACCCAATCCCAAAAACTATATCCTTCTCACTATCGACGACTTTTCTGACCCTGAAAAGTCTAGTCTTGTGGTGAAAGTTCCCGAATCTACATATAAAGCATCAGGTTTGACTTTTTTCTATTCTTATGGGAAGATTGTTGAGGTGCAAGCCACAGTCACCCAGTTCATCAAGTCAAGAGAGTATCTCTGTACTTCCCTCGAGGTACTTGGAGAAAACGATGATATGCATATCGAGATAGAAAACTGGAGTAAAGTTCTCAAGTTCAGAGAAGATATGTTGGAGAAACCGTGGGTTCATGAGCCATCGGTGGTACCGGTTCCGATACTGGTGCCCGAAACACGGCTTGATAAGGAGGGGTATCATCTGAAAAAACTCAAAGATAATTTGAAACTAACATCCTTCGAGATTAGTCGGACAGCGGCTTTTTGTGAAGATAGCTTACTTGCTGCAGGCGGCAACAGGAGATATAAAATACTGTCGCATTCTGACTCTGATTGCGAAATTGACACGAGTGTCCAAATCATAGAGGTGAATGAATCTCCAGTTCATGTTGTCACAGAGTTCCAGCTTTCTTTGGAGTTTATAACCTGGATTTTGAAAAACAAATTCAAGGTCTTCAAGCTAGCTGATCTTTATCGAGATTTTGCATTCAGCAATCTACTAGATAATCTCACAGAGGTTAAACTACTATCCAGAAATATCCAAATGGATGTACCAACTCGTGCCACCATCAAAAAAGAGATATTTCATACAATACGTCACGATCTTCAGGTGAATAACAAATTCATTTCAGTTAATAAAGCTCAAGTTGTTAAACTGGACAACTTACATTTACTCTACGATCATTTAAAAAAATGTCTCCTGTTGATGAAGAGTGAGAAGGCCAAGCACAATTCCACCAAGATCTTGAATGTTCATAAATATTTGAGGATTCTAAGGATAAATGACATGGTCGGATCTGATATCAACTACAAATTCATCAATGCTATTGTTGACTTCATTATCTACAATGAGTTCACTGATACTCATTTTTGGAAATATGACCCAGGAACAACCCAATGGACTTATGTAGAAAGTGATTGGGGTGATCAAAGAACTTCACTTTAGCTAAGCATTTTTCAATTTCTAATATAGTATTATATACACACCTCACTGGAATGGGTAACTATTGATATTTCGGGAAAGACCGAACAGGATGATAAGTTAAATTGGTTATTCTTTAGCTATCATCGTGGTTATTCGAAAGACTATAAAGATTTAATACAGACGGCATGTCAGTCTCCCCAATCACATGTCATATATTGGACACTACTAAGGGAAAGCCAGCAAGTGCAGTCAATTGTCAAATCTTCTTTTTGGCACCTTTGATAAGTAACGCGGGTGATAAAGAAGCATATGAACTTCCTCAAGATCAAACGCCGTTTGCTATGAACAAGACAGACCAAGACGGAAGAATCAAAAACTGGGTATTCAACCCACAGCTTGATGCTACTGCTAAAGCGAAAATAGGACTTGATGATAAGTTCAACTGGGACAAACTTAACCCTGGTATCTACAAAATCAAATTTTTAACTGGTAAATATTTTCATGATTTGAACGACAACAGCCGTACCTTTTTCCCCTTTGTTGAAATTGTGTTCCAAGTAGACAATCCGCCTGATAACCATTATCATATACCTCTTTTGTTGGCTAACCATAGCTATACTACATATCGTGGAAGTTGAATTACTAGATGGGATGCTGATTGCTTTATTATTCAGTATTATATAAATTGCAAATCATATCAATAAAAGAAATGAGTATTTTCTTGGGATTCTTCATGAACAAGCATCTCATTGCACTTATAATTATTCAATTCGGTCTTGATCTTGTTGACTTCAGATGTCTCTGTCAATGTGTACTGAGTTACACATTTGTTGTAACGTTTATACATATCTGCTGGGAATGTCTCGTTGATGAAAACCTTATTGGAAAACAAAACCTTTTTGGTTTTCGGAGACGAGTTAGTCCTTCTCGTGTTCCTTAAGATGGAAGGGGAAGCGGAATCTGCTTTGGAAACATATTTAACGGACGCCAAATCTTCAAACTTTTTGATGTTCACTTCAATGGATGTGAAACCTTTAAACTGTTCAACGTATTTCAAATGACCTGGAAGGTTTCTCTTTTCGATTTCAGTCAAGTCATTGAAAACAGATAACTCATCATTAGTTAGTGTGATCTTTTCGAACTTAGGAGTATCACTCGAATTAGGTTGAATTGAATCCTTGCTAGATTTATTATCAATCTTGGATAGACTATCGTTCCCTAGATCGGGCCAAAAGAATTCCTCCTGTATATGCCTAATATTATCATCGACATATGTTCCATCAGAACTGTCATTATCTGATTTGTCACTTTCGACAGGTCTGTCCTTAATTTGTTGATCTTTGATTTGATCACTTGTCAATTCATCATCTTTTAAAAATGGTTCGTGAATTGAAGTAGAGTCCATGTTCCGATGCCTCGTTTTATCGTCCAGTTCAAGTCTGCCATCAAACTCAAGTAGAACCTCATTTAGCATATTACTTTCAGATTCTACGGGGCTTAAATCTGGAAGGTTTAATGGAGACTCTTCAATGTGGAAGGAGTCATCTTCGGGCACATTAGCTAATAAATTAACTTCAAGATCTGAGCTTTGTTTGCTGGCCTGTGCCAGCTCTTCCTTATCAAGCGATCGCCTCGAAGAAAACTTACGTAAGTTTGCAAACAGAAAAGACCTCTTGAACCTTCCTGTTGAATCTAGCGTCTCGGTGTCTGCACTGGAGCTTATCGTAGGGGATCCTCCTTTAGACTCCACATCAAAAAAATCTTCTCTTTTCTTTCCTCTTAGCTTCAGCCACATTGACTTAAAGTTTGTAATAGAAGGTGACCTTTTCTTGGAGGATATGAAGCTTATAGTTGATGACGAAGGATTTACAGGTCCTGTAGGCACTCGAGGAAGTGGTTCGTTTGACTTGTCCGGTTTCAGACTGACCACCCTCCGTGTATTCTGAGCATATCTGGTCAGCTTATTCACCTCTTCGGCTTGTTGAGTTCTCACCTTGGCTTTGTCGCTTGACTCGTTGGAAGCTTTGGGAATCCCCCTTTTAGTGCCTGGTTTCAACTCTTCGCCACCTATTGGAAGAAGCATGGAAGACACAGGCTTCCACGAGACGTCCTTTTGAGCTTCCGGTTCAGGAACTTTTAGTTTTTCGATAACAGTAATAAGTGAAATCACTTCAGGAGTAGCTTCGATCAAATCAGACTTGCTCAGCAACATCTCATTGTCGCTGTTACCAAGAATGGGAGAATTAAATTTCAATTTGACAACTGCATCGTTGAAGCCAGTGTCTTTAACATTGTCCCTTGAATAGGAAGATCCACTAGTTCGTGTTTTAGGAGTTGACATTAAACTATCGCTGTCGGTTACCGCTTTGATGACTGAATTTATGGATGAAATGGATGAATTTCCCCGATAATGCCTTTTAATCTTTTTATCTTTCAAAATTTGAATATCACCTCTGGGGGGTACTTCCTCTTGTGTGTCATTTATGAAACTATCTATGACATCTTCAGAGTCGTTGTAAATGTCTGATCTTTCCAAAGGTGCTTCACTGGGATCCCTAGGTATTGCACTGATTTCCTCTGATTTTGAATTACCGTCCTCAATCGATCCTGATCCAGGTTCAAGTAATCTCTCCGGTGATTCGAAGAGCTGTTCATCTGCTTTGGTGTTTCCGAGTTCTTTTACGCTTTCGTTATCTTTGTTAATCACACTCGCGGTGTCATCATTATTATCAGAAGAAGAAGAACTCTCTGCGTCCTTAGAATTGGTTTCCGAAGAATCATCTGCATGAAAACTATTATCACTCAGTGAATTGCGATCATTTTCAGCATCTTCAGAAGTACCATAGAAACTACTCCCAGACGGCTCTAACGGGTCGCTGTTTGTATTATCATGGAAACTTTGATCATCACTCTCTTCAAGATTGGAATTTTTTTCCAAGTTTTCGTCTTGATCGGTAGAATTATCCTGCAACTGTGTTATGGAAGTAACCTTTTCCAGTTGATCATTACTTAGCAGCGTGGCCCATGTGTGCTCTTCGACTCTTGTTTCTACTGTCAGCTCATTATTCATTGCCTTTCCTCCAGAGGCTTTGTTGGGGATAACATCTCCGAGATTTCTTATTTCGCTGCCGCTATCACCATCGGTACCATACATGTTAGTTAGTTTCCCACATTCTATAGATTTACCAACCTCATAATGACCCTGAGCGGATTCTGAGATTTTCTCGGGGTCTTGTGAAAACGTTTCCTCCTTGTGCTCTTCCCGTTGAGGCAGATCGTTGTCCGTGATTTCCTCAAGAATATTTACGGTTGAAAAGCTCAATGCTTCATTATCATTTGTCAGTTCTTTATCGCCTCTTACCGAGATGTCATGAATGTATTCTCTGGCTTCTGTGAAATGCTCCAGGTAGTCACTGGAGCTACAGTCGGATGCTTTTCGCTCTCTATCATTTTGCCAATTGGAGTTCTTCGATTCTATATCAGGTTGTGGAACTTTAGCTATGTTATCTTCACTGGTTTCATTTAGAGTTGACAAGTTGAATTCTTCTGTGTCGCCTGAATGGTTAGACTTCGAATCAATAAAAATCTCATGGCTCTCCTCGCTCGTGTTCAGAGATGTGATGGGTGTATTCGAAGTATCACTATGCAATCTGTAATTGAATAAACTTGATACTGTCGAGTCAGATGATCTTAGCATATCCTCAGTAAAGGAATTGACAGAGCTATTCTTGGGGAGTATGTTAGTACACTGTAGCTTGTTTGGGTTGGCGCTGACCGTGGTGTTTGCTCCCTGATGAGAATTCAAAAGCGCAATGTTGGTGTTTATATCCAGTTTATTGGATCTCAAATGCTTTGCTAAAGAGTTTCTCTGTGCAAGATTCTTGGCTGATGTTGACCTAGGAATACCATTTGATGAACCAAAAGATGACAACGATGTTAAGGAGGAGTTTCTCGGAGTGGGTTCACTGGGTCTCTCATGAGATGGAATTATGGGAGATTGTTTACCATAAACCTTAGGCGGCTTATTTCTTTTCGCAGGTGCATTTCTCGGCCTGAAAATCTCTCCATTGGGGAAGTAGTAAGTCGTCTTCACATTCTTGTGTCCTGTGTCCTTGGTGTTCGAGTCAATCAGGTTGACTCGTTCGGACTGGACATTAGGTCTACCCGTGTAAATTTTCTTTGCTGACTTCCTGGTAAACTTATCCTCTATGTTCACTAGGTTCCCGGTGGACAAACTCCGTATTCCTTGATTTCCGGAAGATGCTGCTGTTGACGTAGAAGTCATATGTGACGAGACGGAGGTCATTGACCCTCTCCTAGAATATTGATCCATTGTGCTAGCAAGTATGCAAGTAAGCTATGATATCAAATGTAAACTCTTTTTTATACAATGACAACTCTGGGCATTTATTTAGCAGCGCAAATCTCTGTGTTGTTGATACTTCCACAAATTCCTGTTACTGTGGACCCTTTCCAGTAGTAAGGTTTTCTTAATTGATATTATTGTGCAAACGTAAGTGTCGTCCGATCTGCAAAGCACTTATTTGCAAAGTTTATATCCCTAATGTTCCGAATGTCCTTGTCGCGACCGTCAGTCCACCTCTGTAGTTGGAAGCCCGATTCTTGTATCGTGTGATAGTCCCCCTAGATGTGTGTCTTCGATCAACGGTGAGTTTTTTTCCGCCCTCTATTGCCAACGTATTTATATACAAAGTGCGAGCAGTTGAGAGTTGTAGTAGCTAGCAAATCGTGGTGATTCGCCGAGGTATGTCAAAGTGTATTGAAGCGAAGGTGGGTAGGTTTTTGTTGTCCAGATAGTATTCTTGACCTTACAAGGAGGTTAACAATTCCTAGCCACGAGAATATCTAATGTTAGGTATGCACTACACTTACGCTTTCGGATATCTTTCAAGATACGATCGGACATTCACGACATACCGCGCTGAGCGTTTGCGACTAACGTTTGCGCGACATACCATTGTCAGACAACAAACTTTTGGACATTTGTCGGATATAAGGGGGCCCCAGCTTCTCCGGAAGTCTGTTCGAGCGTACAACGTCTCCAGTACTTCCATCTCCCCCTCATTGAAGTTCGAGCTTCAGGAGTTGCCTCATTTTTTGTTGTTCCTTTTTGTCGGTGTCTGTGCGCAAGAAATGTCTCCTGCTGCTCCTTTCAACTTACAAGAGCGGCGCATTGTTCTCTTTCGACCATTTTCCATGTTGGCAGGGCACAGATTGCTATTTTTGTGCTACAAATTACTCAATCCGTCAAGGCGCTGTCTTCCACGATATGCATCCTGTATGCACGCTAAATACTTGCTTTACCTGGATATTTTAGTTTGGCTAACACTGCCTGGAACGGATTGAGCCGTTTCGTCCTCAGGTCAAGTCTTATTTGTCTACACAGATATCAAAATGACAGGTTCCGTTGACAACGAAATCAAGTATCCTTTACGGTGAGACACAAAGGAACGCTATTCATTGTGTGCGAGAAAATCATCACTATGCTTGCTCGACCGGTTTAGTGTGTCTGTTCTCGGGCTCAATTCCGGGGAGCGCAAAGGGGCCTTGCCGGGGGTTGCAAAAAAGCTGGGTTACAAAGACTTGGTTCCAATGATCCACGGAGACGGCACCACAAAACCCAATTGCCCTGGCTGCGACGGGTCAACTCAACAAGATGTTTATGAACTAAGAGCTATTGAAGGAAAATTCGGTATTTTCACGTACATTTCACTAATCTGTGATATAATTGCTAAAAAAAAGCTATCTAGCTATGAAGTTTCTCTATATTGTTCTTGCATTGCACATCGTAGGTGCCTTGGGGGTGTATTCAAGAGAAATAGAAAACCGACCTTTGATCCGCTCTACGCTCAAGAAGGTGGAGAAAAATGAGCGAGCAAACCCTAGTGTCAAGGAGAAAACTACTAGTGAGGCTCCTAAATCAAGTAGAAGGGCAGCATTGCAAAATTTAAAGAGCAAAATCTATGGTGCAGCCATCTCAACCACTCCCAACCAACCCTTGAAAGCTAGCGTTGACGCAGACACGTTTGAGTCTGGTGAGCCTGCCTCTGGGAAATTCCGATCTACATCTGCTATTGCAAGCTTGCAAAACCCAATAAATACAAAGATAAGCTCCACAAAGTCTTGGATTAGAGAGTTTATAAACTACAAATTGAAAGAAAAACAAAACCTGGTCAAGGCTAACTCGGTAGACGAATACGGCAACCGTATGAAGTCGAATATCAAGAACTTTGAGGATGCCGTATCTGATAATAAAAACTTGAAGCAGTGGACCAAGTACGTAACCTCGGAAGATAGTTCCAAATACGATGACTACAGCTACAAGAAATACGGAGCAGTAAAGCCCGAAAAGAAAGGTCTAATTGAGTTGAATATACAAGAATTCATAGACTACTTGGTAGAGAAGGAGAACTTCAATAGACTGAGGTTGGGATTTTTAACAAAGCATGATCTTGATTATGGGTTCGATGAGATCGAGAGAGAGTTGCACAAAATAAAGGAGAAAGACAACAAGGCGTCGACGCATATAGAGATAGGTGGAGAAAAGACAAGCGCTTCTACAAGAATTCGTCCGCTCTATCCTTTCTTATCACTGGCCCTAATCATAATACAAGCCTGTGTTCTCTAGAACTTCAATGTTCGTCAGCGACAACCTCCACAATACCATCATGAAAACCGATCTATAAGGACTGAACCGGGAAGCTATGAACTTGACATATTCGTCGTGAACTGGGACCCAGTCCCTCTTGTTTCCTTTCGATTCAAACAAAGTCTTTTTTTTCAACAAGATCTTTGCCTCTTCGCTTTTGTTTAGTTCCACCTTTGCCCGGTCTAGAAGTTCCTTCCTTCTCACTAAATATTTTGACATTCCTCTCGCAACTCCCAAGTCATCGTGGGCAAATATATCCATCTCATTCAACGTAAAGACTGCAAACATCTTAGCCGACCATGGTCCAATCCCCTTCAACCGCACCAACTCCTTAATGATATCCTCCGAAGAGTTCTCTTTGTAAAACTCGGGTTTGGCCAAGTTCGAGTTAGGGTCACTGAAAACTTCACTTATATGAGTAACATACTTGACTTTCTGGCTTGATAGTCCACAACTTCTAAGTTCCTCGACAGATTTCTTCAATGTTTCTTGGGGAGTCGGTTTTCCGTTTTCGAACATTGCTACAAACTTCTTTTCTACTGACTTGGCGGCTGATCCACTGATCTGCTGGCTTATCACAGAAGACACCAAAGAGTACCAATATTTTAC
Source organism: Priceomyces haplophilus (assembly GCA_001599895.1). NCBI lineage: Eukaryota > Fungi > Ascomycota > Pichiomycetes > Serinales > Debaryomycetaceae > Priceomyces > Priceomyces haplophilus. Next base: position 1,510,932 of record BCIF01000002.1, on the reverse strand, counting down.
GATGATCTTAGGCCCCGAAAGCTCAGATCCCGGCTCCTTCTTTTTGAGGCGATCGAAAAGCTGGTGGACCACCACAGGATAGAGAGACGGATCCGTGTCAACGATATATTGAAACCCTTTGGCAACCTCGGGTTCGTAGAAGCTCACATGATGCGGGGGAAGTTTCAAGTCCTTGGGAATCTCGATGTGCTCCAAGAAACTTTCCACCAGCTCTCCATTACGTTTCCTCGGGGACTTGGGGGGCTCGCTCTTTCTCTTAGAGGTGATCTTGGTTACCTTCTTGGCTTTTATTTCGTGGGCTCCATTATAGGTTGCGTCAACCGTCTTCCCCAATATCCTTGTTGATCGCGTGAGAGCCATTTTCACACGACACTTGACGAAGATGAAGATACCCCAAGAGTCTTCTGAGTCACTGGAATCAAGTAGTTCCACTATTGGCTAGTGGCAGGTCGTTTTAGTCTGCTTTTATACTATATCATTGCTTTATAATCATGAATGCTATATACCGTACTGGGAGATGCCGCGCGTGCATATATGAGTAAACACAGAATATGGAATATCAGATTGAGTAAGGTGATAGTATAAAGATCGTTGATGTCTAATGATAAGCCGTTCAAAGGATTGGCATTCTGTTGCACGGGGATTCCGTCGACGTTCAGAGAAGAGATTGCCGATCGGACCAGCAAGCTTGGTGGAAAACACTACAGCGACTTGATGAGCGATGTCCACTATCTTATAGTGGGAAACAAGGAGACGGACAAGTACAGCTATTGCGTCAGAAACAGGTACGACATCAAGTTCCTTCGCCAGGACGCGATACACGAGATGTACGACAAATGGATCCGAGGAGAAGATATAGTTGTAGACGATTATCGCTTGCCCATCTTCAGTGACATGACAATATGTCTCTCCAGGATCGAGCACGGTGATATGGCCAAGTTGTTCAAAGAGGGTCATAGACAAGGCCACGATCACGAGAAGTTTTTCAGCTTGGAGCATTTGTCGGCACTTGTGAAGAAAGAAGGAGGTAGGCTTACGGAATCATTGACCACTTCACATACATGCATCGTGACATCCGAGGCCAAAGGGAAGAGATACGTCAAGGCAAAGGAATGGAATATCCCTTCGGTGCATCCTATATGGCTATTTGACTCGTTTTTAAGGGAGGTAAGTTTGGCTTTAGAGGATTACGCTTTAGGGGAAAGCGAATACAACGGATGTAACATGTGGGCGAAGTTATTGAATTACAAGAAACACGATATGAAGCAGGCGTCCGTCATTATAGAAAAGCCCAGAATGAAGTTGCGGCAGAGCACAGACATCTGGGACTCTATTATGGGCAAAGCCAAGGGTCAATCGAAGGGCGCACTTAAAAATTCCGCGTGGGACGAGCTACTAGAAGACGAAGGTGAAGAGCCAAAAACAGTTGTCAAAGACTCGGAAAAGAGTTCTTCAGCAGACTCTGGTATTTTTCTGAACCACGTTTTCTTGTTGGTGGGGTTCACAAACAAGCAAATCTCGTTGATAACAAAAGTCATAAAGGATAACCATGGTCGGGTTTCGTCGAAAGTGAACTCTGATATCACACATGTTGCATTACCAGCGGAGAAGGGACCACAAGCGTCGTTAATGTTGAAACTCCTTCCAGACTCCATCAAGGAAGGGATATCCAACCGTAGCATAACAGTGGTGACTGAATGGTTCATTGAAAGATCTATATATTATCACAAAATCACCATGGATTCTTGGGGTCAACCTATCAGGGGTATAATGCCGTCCTCGAAAAAGTTCAAAGTTTGCATCAGTGGGTTCACTGGGATCGAGCTTCTTCACGTTGACAAGCTTATTCGCTATTTGGGTCTTGAATTTTGCGAAAAGTTGACTGTCGATAGAGACTTGTTGATTGTCAACATTAGCCTTTTCAAGGAGTCTTTGAAAAAAAACTCACCCGTATTGTTTGAGTACAAGTTCAAAGACATCATTGACTGCCCTATCTACAAGTCCGGAAACTCCTCTGTTTCCAGTCTTGCAACCAAGAATAAAATCAATGCTGCAAAACAATGGAAAATTCCGGTTGTGTCTATTGCATATCTCTGGGAAGCAACCCAGTTGACTGAGGCTTCACCAGCTGATACCACTCTTCAGCTTCCAAGTATTATGGATTATTCGTGGTGCTTGTTTGCTCCTTCCCAGAGCACCAGATCACCCTCGTTGATCGATCATGCAGAGAATTCTCTGTCTGCAGCTACCAGGTCTGCAACTACCAGGTCTGCGTCTGGCCCCTCTGACACTTCTGCTGAGACCCCCGCCCCCACAACTCCGCAGAAGAAACGTGCTCATAGTGACGCAGACTCTGTTTCCTTGCCGTCACCGAGAAACGCTTCCAAGAAACTCAAATACGGACGTTTGGTCGGGAACCAGTCTCCTGGATCGCTCACTGCAGACCTCGTCGCAGCGCATCTGAAAGAAGACATCGACAACGACGCTGACGTCACTAACCCGGAAGAGCCTGAACCTTTGACCCAGGTCAAGTACGCTGACGCTGAGCCATCCAAAGGCTTGCTGTTGTTTGAAAAGCTAAGCTCGGAGCTGACTGGAACACGTAGATCCAAACGTAACAGATAAGCTTACGTCTAATGCATTCTTTCCGAACGAGGTCCCAAACAAGCATCTCCCTGTATGCTTTGCATAACCACTACATTTTGTCTGCATTTGTCTGTGTGCATTTGACTGTCTGCATTTGTCTTCCATCTCTTGCAACCATGTCTGCACAATAGGTTTCGAACCCTATGCACTCAAAGTACCTTGCAATCCCCTCTCCCTGCCGCTGCCGTGCGTTATATGCATGGTGCATAATGCCCAGTGCGGGTGTGCAGGATGTTTCTCGTTTGTGCTCGCTTTTTCGTTTCTGGAAGGCGAGCTCTGAAAAATTTTACCCTTGGTGTCACATATATAAAAGAAGTTTTTTGCCCACTAGCTAGGATTTTACAGCATCGTAAAATATTAAATTTTAGATAGATAATACAAGATGGGTAAGGAAAAAACTCACGTTAACGTCGTCGTTATTGGTCACGTCGATTCCGGTAAGTCTACCACCACTGGTCACTTGATCTACAAGTGTGGTGGTATTGACAAGAGAACTATCGAAAAGTTCGAAAAGGAAGCCGCTGAATTAGGTAAGGGTTCTTTCAAGTACGCTTGGGTTTTGGACAAACTTAAGGCTGAAAGAGAAAGAGGTATCACCATCGATATTGCTTTGTGGAAGTTCGAAACCTCCAAGTACCACGTCACCGTTATTGACGCTCCAGGTCACAGAGATTTCATCAAGAACATGATCACTGGTACTTCCCAAGCTGATTGTGCTATTTTGATCATTGCTGGTGGTGTCGGTGAATTCGAAGCCGGTATCTCCAAGGACGGTCAAAGTAGAGAGCACGCTTTGTTGGCTTACACCTTGGGTGTTAGACAATTGATTGTTGCTGTCAACAAGATGGACTCTGTTAAATGGGATGAATCTAGATTCCAAGAAATCATCAAGGAAACCTCTAACTTTATCAAGAAGGTTGGTTACAACCCAAAGTCTGTTCCATTCGTCCCAATCTCTGGTTGGAACGGTGACAACATGATCGAGGCCACCACCAACGCTCCTTGGTACAAGGGTTGGGAGAAGGAAACCAAGGCTGGTAAGTCCACTGGTAAGACTTTGTTGGAAGCCATTGACGCTATTGAGCCTCCTGCAAGACCAACTGACAAGCCTTTGAGATTGCCATTGCAAGATGTCTACAAGATCGGTGGTATCGGAACGGTGCCAGTCGGTAGAGTCGAAACTGGTGTCATCAAGCCAGGTATGATTGTCACTTTTGCTCCAGCTGGTGTCACCACTGAAGTCAAGTCCGTTGAAATGCATCACGAACAATTGACTGAAGGTCTCCCAGGTGACAACGTCGGTTTCAACGTCAAGAACGTTTCCGTTAAGGAAATYAGAAGAGGTAACGTCTGTGGTGACTCCAAGAGTGACCCACCAAAGGCATGTGCTTCTTTCGATGCTCAAGTCATTGTCTTGAACCACCCAGGTCAAATTTCCTCTGGTTACTCTCCAGTCTTGGATTGTCACACTGCTCACATTGCTTGTAAGTTCGACACCTTGCTCGAGAAGATCGACAGAAGAACCGGTAAGAAGGTTGAAGAAAACCCACAAGCCCTTAAGTCTGGTGATGCTGCTATCGTCAGAATGGTTCCATCCAAGCCAATGTGTGTTGAAGCTTTCACTGACTACCCACCATTAGGTAGATTCGCTGTCAGAGACATGAGACAAACCGTTGCTGTTGGTGTCATCAAGTCTGTTGACAAGACCGAAAAGGCTGGTAAGGTCACCAAGGCTGCTCAAAAGGCTGCTAAGAAATAAACTAATCTCTTTGTTTAGTATATAGTGATGAGTAGAAGTTGATTTGGAACAACCGGTACAAAATTTGGACATTACTTGTAAATTCAACGTTGGCTGTATAATACCAATTGAGCAGTAAGACTGGGGCGCATGGGCTAATCGATTTCATGAAATGATTACCGAATAGGAAATGAAGTTGAAATTATCTATAACCGAGTATTGTGGAAAAATACAGAACAAAAAGAATAGCTTTGAGCTGAAACAAAGTATGAGCGGCGCTATCGATCGAGGAGCACATTTGCTGTTTGATAGAGACTACAATCATGCTACAGATTCTTCCTATAAAAGATTGAGAGCTCAAGCAGACGACATATACAAGAAAAAGAACCATGTTAGTCAAGAGTCCCAAAATGCCTATAAAAGAGGAGACAAGCAAAAAGCCCATGAACTCAGTGAGCAGGCTAAGAGACTTGCTGACGAAGCCGAAAGCTATAACCGGCAGGCTGCCGAGTACGTTTTTCGGGAGAACAACGCCGATAGCGCATCTGATGAAATAGACTTGCACGGCTTGTACGTCAAAGAGGCCGAGTACATATTACAACAGAGAATAGCCAATGCAATCAGGACTAACCAGTCTCATTTGCGGGTCATAGTAGGTAAAGGATTGCACTCTGCTCACGGGATCGCCAAGTTGAAGCCTGCAATTGATCAAATGTGTTCAGAAAGCAATTTGAGACATCATATTGACCCTAAAAATACCGGAGTTTTGGTGATTGACTTGTCAAACACCCACAATAACCAAATCCCACCAGGATGGGGCACTGTTTCGCAGCCACAACAGGCATATCACGGTGCAACCCAGCCTCATTATCAACAATCTGGTCCACAACAAGGGACTCCTCAATATTACCAACAGAACCACTCGAATAATAATAATAACAACAACAGTGTTCTTGTCAACTTGCTCATAAAGGGTCTTTGTATGTGTTTGAAAAAGAATTTATGAGTGGAAGAGGAAATGACGAGGATCATTTTGTTATTTAAAATGGTGTAGAATTAAAGTATGTATTAATAAAAATTGTAAGAAAACATAGATACAGATACACAGTACCTTTATGGTGTTGAAGATGAATCTATAAACTGTTGATTATGTCATTCCAAACTTAAAGCTAACAAGCACAACCACTTTGATCGCTCTCCAAATGGATATTAATAGCATCATTATAATCGTCACTAACATCGTTACCATTGGCATCGTTCAATTCTTCTTGTTGTAAAGCCATTTTTGCGATCACTTCAAATGCTGCTTCGACGTTGACCGAATCCTTGGCACTTGTTTCAAAGACTGGGTAGTTCAAACCTCCCAACTGGTTATTGGTTATGTTGGACAATTTTTTTTGTAGAGAAGGTATCTTTTTAGATTCATCTACGTCAACCTTGTTTCCTATTATAATGAATGGGAAGTCCTGTGGGTTCGACACGTTGGATTGAACAAGAAACTCATCTTTCCATGATGTTAAATTGTTCAACGACTTCTCGTTAGTCACATCATAACATAATACACAGCAATCCGCTCCCCTGTAAAAGGCAACGCCCAAGCTTTGAAATCTTTCCTGCCCTGCTGTATCCCATATCTGCAAAGTTACTTGTTTGTTGTCGATAGTGATTTCCTTGGTTAAGAAGTCTGCTCCAATGGTTGCCTTGTACTGATGAGAAAACTTCTTGTTGACAAACTGTTGCATCAACGAAGTCTTACCGACCCCAGAGTCTCCCAAAATAATCACTTTCAACAAAGTTTTCTTTCTGATAGACATCCTCTGTACGTTACACAATCTTTGTTTAGCAAGCTATACAACCCAGACCCTAATTGATAATACAGGAAAAGGAGAGATTCTAAGGCTTTTGAGAGCTCCGCTTATATACAGTTCTGACTATCATCGTTTGGGACTTATCTCCGTTGTCTCCACTGAGAAATCCGGAACTCGCCAACGACACAGAAGCAACAGACATTTTTCAACACTAGATAACGACACGTTCAATTGCAAAACCGCCAAGCAAGTTCGTTCCCCGTGCGTTTTCCGATGCTTTTTCTGTTCAATAGTTGCTAATTGGTAGCCCCCATTGCGTTCTGTCAGCAACGCATGGCAGATTGAGCATGACTTTTGACTAAGTTGTCAAATGCTCACCACCGTCAATTTCAGTGTCAGGTCGGATGTGAAGTGACAAGCACGACGAGTGTTTTCAAAAGCACTTGCGGTCGCCATGCTGTGCGCAACCCTTCAGTCTGCATAAAACTCAAAGTATTTTCGAGCATTTGTCAGACTAAATTCCGGTAATCCCGGTCAGAAACTGTGGATTGCCACTATATAAGACATGGGATGAGACCATGTCCGACAGGGAATTAGTCTACTTAGTATAGATTGATAACAAAATGTCTACTACTTCTATTCAATTGACCAAGGATACTAAATATAACTTGAACAATGGACGACAAATTCCTGTCTTTGCGTTCGGAGTTTATCAGATCCCGCCTGCAAAGACCCTGGAACTAGTCTACGAGGCCTTGAAAGCGGGCTATAGACATGTCGATACTGCTCAGTTTTATGGCAATGAAGAAGAATCTGCTGAAGGTATCGCTAGGTTTTTGAAAGAAAACGAAGGTAAAATCTCTAGGGAAGACATTTGGTTTACTACGAAGATCTCCAATACATCATTTGGTTACGAGGGTGCAAAAAAAGCACTTGCTGAGTTGGCCGAGAAAGTCAAGAAACACATTGATTACGTTGACTTGATTCTTATTCATCATCCATTAGGTGGTAAGGAGAACACGTTGGGGACTTACAAGGCCATTCAAGAGCTCATTTTGGACCCATCGAACCCTGTTGTAAATGTCAAGTCCGTTGGTGTCTCCAACTTCGGTGTTGACCACTTGAAAACACTTCTCGCATGGGACGGGTTAGTGGTCAAGCCGGTTGTCGATCAATTAGAATTGCACCCTTGGTTACCTCGTGTGGAGTTGAGAAAGTTTCTTACAGAACATAATATTTTGCCTGAGGCATACTCCCCATTGACTCAAGGTTATAAGCTCAATGATGAAGAATTGTTACAATTGGAGAAGAAGTATGGAGTCAATAAGATTGAAATCTTGCTCAAGTGGTCTCTTTTACAAGGTTTTATAGTTTTGGTGAAGTCAGAGAAGGTCGAAAGAATCAAGGCCAACCTTGATGTTTTGCCAGATGGACACCCAGACTCTTTGGGTGAGACTACATATGGAAAGGTTGATTTGGATGAATCTCTTTTGGAGGAATTGGACAAACCCGACTCTCAAGAAATTTTCACGTGGGAGGGAAAAGATGTTACTGAATTGAACAATTTGGACGATGTCTTTCCAAAACAAGTTCAAGACGTGCTTCATCAACTTTAAATGAAGACATACAAATAGCAAAATCCTGGCTATCAATCCAATCATGTGTTCACCATCGCTGAAAGCTCTAGCTTGACCAGCAAATCAGAAGCCACTAAAAGTTTTCATCAACGCTTAGTGCGCTATCAGCGTTATCTGATTCGTAATGTCACATTCGTGCTCCCAATGTCTGTTGAGAGAACTTTAGTTGCAGCAAGTAATTAGACACGATATGTCTTTTGCTTTGATAGAAGAGCACTGAAAAGGTTGGGTGTTTCCTTTTAGTGTGTTTAAATGAATATACATATAGTTTCGTTACTACATAGTTCAAACATAGTCAATTATTCAATCCGTCCCGAAAGTGGTTGCCATGGGTTATTCTCGTCGTTTGTTTGCTGGCTCGCCTGCAGATTAGAAGGATTAATTTTGACAGCTCTTTAGTATGAAATTAGTAATTGTGCAGGCGCATTAGTATATAATATAAGGAAAGCCCCCTTAAGAACCAAATGAGTCCATAAAAATCAAAACTATTACAACCATGTCTAAGCCCAAGACTGCCATTATTATTTACTCCTTGTATCACCACGTTGCGAAGCTTGCAAACTCTGCGAAGATAGGTGTTGAACTGGCTGGTGGTTCTGCAAGTTTATTTCAGGTTCCTGAAACATTACCGGAAACTGTTCTCAAGAACTTGAGAGCTCCCCCGAGACCCGAGATCCCAATTGCAACCTTGGATACCTTAAAGGAGTATGACTCTTTTTTATTCGGTGTGCCAACTAGATTCGGTAACTTCCCTAGCCAATGGAAATCTTTTTGGGATGGTACTGGATCTTTGTGGGCCAAAGGCGATTTGATTGGAAAGCCAGCTGGAGTCTTCGTTTCCACTGGAAGTCCAGGAGGTGGTCAGGAAACCACTATCATGAGTTCCCTCGCAGTCTTAGTCCACCACGGAATGGTGTTTGTTCCCCTTGGTTACTCTCATCCGGGCATTACCCTGTTTGATGAGGTTCATGGTGGGTCTCCGTGGGGTGCGGGTACGTACGCTGCTGGTGATGGTTCAAGGGAGGTCTCCAAGTTGGAGTTAGATATAGCTAAGACCCAAGGCCACAACTTTTACAAAACTATCACTAAACATACGTAAACGCTAGATGTAGATTCATTTTTGAAGTACTGTTTAATTTAAAAACATTGATCGCCTCCTCCATTTTCTGTATTCTGTTCTCAATCCCAGATTTAAAAGAGCTCCTTTTATTTTTGCTCCTAATAAACCACATCCATTGCGTTCTGGTTGATTTATGGTGTAACCCTGCATATAATGGATTTCTTGACTCTGCCAGAAAATGTTTTGAGAAATTGAATTTGACAAAACCTTTTGAAAGCAAGATTGAACGAAGTTAGAGTGGCCAAATTTAACATGTCGCAAAAGCCACGAAAGCCGATCAGGCAAGAGTATATTGCCAAGGTCCGCTACACAAATAACTTGCCGCCAATACCTTTGAATCCAAAGTTCATTCAATACAATACGACGGAAAAAGTTTCAGCGAAAGAGGAGGCGGAACTGCTCATGACATCGTTGTTTCGAAAAGAGAACTTCCACTCGTTGCTCGAGAATGTAGATGATGAGTTTGCGATGAATCTCAACCTAATTAACAACAAAGGAGTACTTGATGATGGTAATGAGTCGTCAATCTATGCAATGGGCCAGAATAATACTCCTGTTCAGCTCCATCCTAAAGATAGAGCTTTACTCAGAGACGCCGGTGTGGGAAACATATTCACCTCTGAGCCGGGTGTATCGTTTTTGAGAAGAACGGAATACATCTCTGAAAAACAACTTCACAAACAATCTTTGGCAGAATCTGTAGAACAGAACGCAAAGCAAGAAGAGCATGATCCAGAATCTCAATTGAAAGCGGTTGAGCAAACATTCGAACTGTCGGTAGCTTCATCGAAAGATCTTGCCACTCTTAAACATCCAAGAAGAAAGAATTTGAAAGCTGTTGCAACATGGCCTCTTTTGCCAGATACATCTATGATGGATATGAAGTTCCATGCAGTCAAATTTACTGGATCTGCGTCCATTAGTAGAGATGTGCAAGCACTCAAAAGCAAAAACAGAGATACTTTTGATGAAAAGCTCCAACGGGAGTCTATGTCAACAGCTTTATTCAAGCCGATCACCAGTGAAGACGGTGAATGGATGTCGTTGTACAAGGTGGAAGATCCAGAAAATGCAGAAAAGTTGAAAAATAGATTGAATTCAACAGAGAAAGAGCACCCAGTAAGTGTTCTAGATGAAGAAGACTCGACTGAAGACTTTAGTCTCAAGTTCTATAAAAATTACGATCTGAGGTTTCATGCATTCACAAGAGCTAATGAAGAGTTATGCATAAAGTTTGTACCTGATAAACAGAATAGTAAAAAGCGTGTTTTAGCATACTATTATCCAATCAATGGTAGGATCGAATTGAAGAAGCATAGAGAAGCAACTAATGCAGAAGTGAATAAACTCATAAGAGATAAAACTGCAGATGAGATCACATTAAAATTGAGGGAACCCAATACTAATGAGCTCAAGAAGATGGACAAAATAAGATCTAAGTTCGACCCAATTCAGTATGAAGGTGAAGATGAAGAACTTTTGGGCCAAGAAGAGGAGGGTATTGATGTGAACAAAACTGAACCTAATGGTAGCAGCCAAAAAGAGGAGCAAAACGAGGATTTGAAAGCAGAAGAAGCTATTAAACTCGAAGACTGAAGTGTATATTGTGTGTAAAATACGACGTATCATTTGAAGAATCTTTTTAGCCTGGACTCCCTCTTCTTGGGTTTATCTTCAGTAGCTTTTTTTGCCTCTACTGGTCCTGAAACTTCGCTTTTGGTATTCTGTTGGCTCAGTGCCGACTTGTCGTACTTCGTTTGAAGTTTCCGAGCAAGATTTGTATCTTCCTCCTCTTGTAACTGTTTCATCAAATTGTAGTCTTCTTCTTCGCCTTTCTTTGGCACCGGATTTACCTCTAATACAGGCACAAACTCGCCATCGAAGAATAAATCTTCATTACCCTTTACAGAGTTTAAAGACTGCCATATTATCGGAGTGTCACTAAACGATGCATCAGTGGTCAAGAGATAAAATTCGTGGTCTGATTTCTTGTATAAAGAATTGAAGTGGTTGTTCCTAAAAAAGACTATAAGTTCCCCATGCTGAACAACCGAATTAAGTCTTTCGAGACCTGCCCTTGTAAGCTGACTACTATTCTCATGAAGCCATTCCCTTACAAGTAGTTGATTTGTTTCGATATTGGCAGTATCCCAACCATTTGCCTTAGGATCAATTAACAAGTAGTCTTGAATCTTGTCAAAGGTTTTCAAGCCCTGAACTATATGAAAAACTTTTGAGAGCCTCTCAGTTCCCGCATCTTCCGAACGAGAGTCAATGTTTCCTTCTTTATGAATTCCGATGCACCATCCATGTTTGAGCTTCAAATCAAATATCTCAAATAATTGTGTGGAGATGTCTTCAATAGGAAAGGATCCATCAGAAAGGTTTGGGTTTACAGACAAGCCAGTGTGAAGATCTGGAAGACTTTCAAGTAGCTTTTCCACATTGTACCTACTTTGTTTGTCTTCATTAAATACGAATAGTAGATCTCCAACTCTTTGCAAAAGCTCCTGAAGCTCGATGCTTCCCACATTTTTGCGCTTCAAATGTAAATATTCCTTGAAAGAGTTTACATTTTCCACTTTATTCAGCTCTAGATCACTTGCCTGAATACTACCAAACACTATATTCTTATTTACTACTTCGTTGTTGAGAAGAAGTGTATTGACTAACGAGATCAACGGACACGGCCCGTTTTCCTCTTGTAATAGAATAGGAGTATTGAAGCTATAATCGGACCACACTATCCCTCTGATACTGAATTTTACCACCTTCTTGTCATCTCCTTCAGTGGTCATTTTCGGCGAGTTACAAAGCTTCTTACGTTGTTTCTCCCTATCCAAAGATTATTACTTATGCGACACATTTTGCGACCGCTGAACTCAGCCTGCTTAGATGCTTAGAGCTTTTACACAATACAAATGATAAAAAATGAATTCTGGCTGTACTCATTACAGGAAGTTTACAAAGAGGAATAGAAAGGGGTTATACAGAGACCCAAAAAATCCCAGCAAGAAGCGTTATGAAACTTAAAACGTGCAATTTAACGTAGAATGTCTCGAACTTGATTTGATATTTGATCTCGTCATCAATGGCCTGTCTGGCAATAATGTTCTTGTTTATCCCTGACGGTGTCTTTTTGACACCAGCGGGCATATACTTGAGATCCGGGTACATGAGCTCACAGAATTGCTCTATTTCTCCGCATTTAATTCCAATCTTCAAATAGTTCGGATCCGCAACGGATGATTTATGATTTATGACTTGAATGTAGTGTCGAAAGATTTTGACCACGTCAGGTAAAGTTCTGCTGTTCAATATGAGCTTTGCTGTAGTGCCTTTCCTTATCTTGACAATTCCGCGTAAAACCTTAGGGTTGTTGTAAACTTCTGCCAAAGTTCCAATTGCCATGACCTGAGGAATAGAACAAAAGTTGAAACAAGATGGATCCTTCACCAAAGACAAAAAGGTCAAAACATCTTTCACATGGTCCAATGCGTTTAACACTAAGTCATTGATACAAGCAAGACCCTGAAGCTCGGACTCTTTGGATTTGTCCTTGAAAAAAGAGGGTAGTTCTTCGGTGTACTTTGACCAGATTTCTCTTGGCCAAAATGATCTCCCATCTTCCAAGTCCTCGTGATAATCTCTGATAATATTTGTTTTTTGTAAAAACAATCCCATTGATTCTGATAATTTGAAGTCGTTATCAAGAACAGAGTTATCGGCAAACTTTTCAAGAGCCATCATTCTAGTTAAACCCTCTCCAACGAGACCAGCAACATAATGGCAATATAAATCGTAGTCCTTGGCTGTCTGTACGCCGTTTGTATTGAACTTTTCGTCCAATATATAATCTGCCATTCCATTGCCCATTTCCTTAGTGATTTTGGAAATAATATCTCTATGTTCCTTTTTTAATTTATGATACTCGGTCAAAACCTTGTCAAACTCGACTAAAACACAACGATCCCTTTCTTCTATAGAGTTTCCATGGAAAGTCCAATCTTCGAGCTCCAATTTCTCGTGAAATGTCCTTAATAATGGTATCTTTATTGTTGGGTCAATTGTCATATCATCTTCTACCGTGTCCAATGCCCTCAAAACCAAATAAAAGACCATCACGACATCACGCAATTCGGGGTGTAATTCCTTGATTACTGCTACGAATGACCTAGAGGTTATGGCCAACAATTCGTAACATCTTTTCAAGTTTTGTGATCGTTCATTTTGCTGATGTAAAGACTTTCTCACAAACATCAATTGATAAACTGCCAATAACTCTGTTGGATGCCTTAATAATTTTAAGTACTTGGACATTCTGTGTTTTTAAATTGCCAATTAAGCTTCAAGCGAGTTCAAAAAGTCTGTATCGTTTTATTTCCTTCAATTTAGCTTAACAGGTTTATTTATTTAGACCGTTCCATCAGACCAAATATCTTCAATTGAACGATCGTTTAAGTTTTGGTCACGTGCTTAGTCGCGTGCTTGAGATAGAACGTAGGCCATCAAAGTTCAGTTACCACCGTCAAAGTTTACTTATATTAGCTAACTACATGTTGCTACAAAGTCACATTTATTCTGTAAGGCTCATTCTATCAGCTAGATCTCTCTGTCAGTGCCTTTTTGTTGAAGTCGGTCGGACCTATTTGACGTTTTCAATCATTTCGAACCACCTTCTCGCCGCCCTGATATTTTCTAAAACGAGCAATTCTTCATGCAGATAACTATCTTTCTCCTTGTCCTTCTGTATTATCATAACGTACATGTTCTCTGTGAGTATATCGATGTAAAAATAATTGCCATTACTGCCTTTTATGGTTAAGTTAGTAAAGTTTGACCTGAGCTTTGAAATGGACTGCTTGTATGTTTTGATGATGTTGGAGATCTTTTCAAATCTTTTGGGGTCTAAATCCTTCTCTGGACTCTCTATAGAAGATGTGGAAGATATCACTAGAAACGTTGCTTTCTCGAATAAAATTATTTCTTCTGCGGCCAAAATTTTGTTGAACTTGACAAGAGTGTCATTGAAAAGACTGATATTGGGAATTAAGGAGCACACAATTTGCGACCATGCTTTGTACAAACTCTCATCCCATATAGATGTTGGAAACCCGACTAATTTGAAGTGATATGGGTTGGAAATAGTTTGGAGCTTGTCTAACATGGTATTAAACAACTCCTCACGCTTATCGACTTGTACGAGATCCATCTTGTGCAAGAGAACAAATATACTTGCACCCGGGCTGTACTTCTGGAGATTTGTCAAGCTCTTGACAAAAATATCGATGTCTTTGTTGATGGATTTTGACTCAACATCGAAGACGTGAATTAACACCTGCACCATTTTAAAAATGTGGTCCTTTTGATGATTGAAGTAGTTGTCCATGAACACATCCTGTCCACCACAGTCCCAGAGGTTCAAAGTCATATTTCCCAAAAACCGCAAATGTGAGTGCTCCACGTCAATGGTTGCGCCAAGTCTTCTTGTATCAAAGGCCGAGTAGTTAGAAAATATAATAGACCTCATAGAAGACTTTCCCGAGCCTGAACGGCCCATAAGCAAAAGCTTCTTTCTAGAAGAACTCGACATTACGTGATACCCAACGTATCTTGAAGACTATGTGGAATCTATCAACTGTACTTTTTAGTGCTGTTTAGCAGATGTCACCTTATCGTTCTATCCACATGGTAAGTGCACGACGGTACACTTCCCAGCCAGCTCTATCGCGGGATTATTAGTCTTGACAATGCAGCTAATGCATTCAATGCATATGACAAAGAAGCAAGAGGCAATGATTCTCGAAGGGGCAGCTCTGTGTGCTCTCCTAGGCACCATTAGGAAAATGGAAAAAGTAAAAGTCGTGAAATTTATGTATCAGATGCGTCAAGAAGTACGTTTACATAAGATAGGCAGTATAATATATAGCATAAACCCACGTAATATCCGTTTCGTGTAAGTCGGCACGCTTGATCATGCTTTTACCCGTCGAGAACTCGAAGAAGACCTGAATTTGTTAGCAAATCTCTGGATCAAGTAAAAGACACATCCAATGAACCTGAACAAAGCCATAAACGCAACCATCCACAAAATGACGGTCAAGAACACCTTTGCTCTGGATTCTTTGGTTGAGCTAAGATTGGAGGATTTTACGAACTGGTTGAAACCTCCCGTTTCCAAAACCAAAGCAATGATGATGAAATTTGAGATCATCCATATCAAAACAGTCATGGACCTGATAAAGGCGTAGTAATCTTCGTTGCTAGTCTCTGACTTTTCTGTATTTTTGGGAATAGGATCCTTAATCTTTTCTAATTGATTCAAGTAGGACTGGTTGATTTCTTCCTTTAAGATGGGAATGTTGACGTCGAAAGTACCATCTTCTCTTACCTTGGCTGCACCCAAATCCTTTGCTCCGGTATCTCCCTTCGTACCCCATGAAATATCATCAATGTTGCAGAATGCATAGATATTCAAGACGTTGATGTATGATGGAGAAAGTAAGATGTATTGAACAAAAGAAGTGAACATATGCCACGGTTCAAAGTATAAGAACGATGCGAGGAAATACAATGCGTACGTGGAGCAAGTTGCAACCACCAAGTCTCTAAACTCGGCATTCTGCAAAAACAAAGCCACTGTGATTTTCTGATGATCCTTGTAAATGGATTGAATCGAGTGAACTGCCATGAAAATGGCTGCAAAGATCATATATGCCATCAATATTGCAAAGAAAAT
The DNA here is from genome assembly GCA_001599895.1 of Priceomyces haplophilus. NCBI lineage: Eukaryota > Fungi > Ascomycota > Pichiomycetes > Serinales > Debaryomycetaceae > Priceomyces > Priceomyces haplophilus. The sequence continues at coordinate 1,495,244 of BCIF01000002.1, read as the reverse complement.
AACAATGACAATATAAAATCGTTCAGTTCCCTTTGGTTTGTTTCCAAAACTCAAGACAAACGTTGTGACAATTGAAGCCAAATACAACCATAAGAACACCACCGAGAGTACATTTCCTGGAGCAAACCCCAAATCACTGTCTCCCAATGACGTAGTCAAGATACGGAACACCAAAAAATAGGACCCAATGGAAAACCATGACACGATTAAATTCAAAAAATGGTAAAAAAACTCAACGTGAAGAAACATTTTCCTTCCGAATGAATGGGAGGAACCCCAAAGCTTAGTGAAATGAGCCAACGAGTAAATTGCTGCAAAAAAAGAACCATTCAACCATCTTCTTCGTTGTAAAATGAACTCTGCCAAACCTTCGGGGACATCTGTTTCTGCACTTGCACTTTTACAATACCTCAAGAGCCATGCACATCCTCGTTTGGCTACTAATTCGTAACATAAGATCCTATCTTCTGCAAGATACATGTTCGAAGTGAAAATACCTGCTTCATCTTTTATTTGTGTTTGTTTGAGCTGATATTCATCATCATTGGGATCAAGCTCACCTGAGCCATGCAAGAATTCACCTTTGAAATACTTCTCCAATGGCCCCTTTCCATTTACATCATTTTGCAAAGCAATGTACCTGTAAGCTGAAAATGCACCTGGCAAAACAGAAATGAAACCAAAGACGGATTCTGTAGGTTTGTCAAGGATATTTGAGATCTTGTATTCAAAGTTTTGTCCGTAGACTAGCGGATTCATAACAATTTGTCTTTTCTTCAAAGAGGTCTTGATCTCACCACATGCACCGGCAACTTGGGGATCTCGGTCAAACTCTTTCCAAAGATGGTAGAGAGCCTTTCCCGACGGCTGAGTACCGGCATCAAGTAATATTACAATCTTTGGATCCAAAACTTGTCCCAATGCTTGGAAACACCATCTGTGAGAGTTAATCTTCTTGGAGTTGGTTTCTTTCAAACAAAACAACAACTGGACCGGGACGATCTTCTCGGTAGTTAATTTCACGCAATCGTCTGCACTTGATATACCAACTCTGGTAGTATATTCGTAGATATGAGCTTGCACCTTCTTATCATCAACTCTACTCTTGGCCAAGCCCTCCTGGTAAACACCAAGACCTGCCAATAACGCCTGGGCTCTCTCATTGATCTTGGATCTACCATCACTGACTATGCATACAACAACCTTTTTCCAAGAATCTCTTCCCCAAACTGGAGATCTAGTTCTAGATTCCAAGTGTTTGATGTTCTTGAACACACCTTTCAACGTCCTAGCTAGTAAAACGTCGTCTTCATTATACATTGTGATCACTACCATCATTTCTGTCTGCCTTGGCATGGGATAATGAACGGGTCTCAAGATATATCCATCCCTGTAGAAGTTTGATGGTCCACAAGTCACCGCTGTGTATCTCATGTAGGCGAATTCTCTCGAAAGTCCACCATCTTTTTCGCCTACCCTATAATCGGGGAACTTTGTGAGTAATTCTGTTGCAACAGGACAATCTAAAACCAAATGACCGTTGATTCCAGAAGCAACTCCAATTTGAGGTTTGGACCTGACTTCCTCTTGGCCTTCTTCGGGAGGCTCGACCATATCCACTCCCTCATCTGCAAATGGCGACTCTGGTACATCTACCAAGGACTCAGAGAATTTGACAGTGTTCAAGTCAAAATGATCTCCCGAAAACTTATTATACTGTATCTCCCTATCAAACTCCTTCTCTTCGTCGTCGTCATATACGTGGGGAACGAACGCCTGGTTGTATCTTTCCGTTCCGTAATTGTAATCGTGAAATTGATTCATCTCGTATTGATCTGCGTCATGTGTGCCAGGCTCGCCGTGCTCGCCTTCAAACGGGTCTCTGGTCTCAAGTGGAGTGAGATTGGTCCCTTGGAGATCTGAAGTGTTGAAAATATTACTCGGCCGTTCAAGCTGGTAGCTGTCATCGTAGTACCCCGTATAACCCTCATACGCGCTCTCACTTGGCAACCTATTGCTACTGTATGCCCTTTGAGGCTGTCTGAACTCTATTGATTGATTGCTCGCATCGTCATGATATGGATACTGGTACGTTCCCATGTCTCCTCTACCTGTACCATGTCCTGGTTCGAGAAGATCGTGTTCAGACTCGTCACTGCGTCGATCTCCATCAAACGGGTTGTAGTAATTGCTCATTCTGTTACTATGTATATCGTCACGAGAGCAGTTGGGGGTTTCTTTTATTATAAACCTTGCAACTTGGACGTGGTGATGTGATTTTTAACGATCTCGATTCTCAAACGTAAATACTACCATTTCTAAAAAAAGCTGGTCTGAGCCGCACGTTTTGGATCATCTCCTCGCTGCGGCTACAGCCATCTGAAACCGATTCCTCGTCAAATAGAGGCACAGCGTCAACCAGAGTCTGCTTAGTCTTTCCTGGTACCAAGGATGAGACGGAAGCGTTACATCTCTCGTACTCATGCCCTTCAAGCAAAACCAATGCACCCGGGACAGAATTAATGCAGCATGGGGGGTGTAAGGGTGTAATTGCATGTTTATCACGTGATTCTACACGCGCGTGGCATCATGTGATCTTCCGTTCTCATCTTGATGAACCGAGCGATACAGAGAGAACCTGAACACACGATGACCGTGAGGCTGGCCCAAACGCGTTTTATAGGTAATGCGGGGGCGCGTGTCCCTTTTGGTACAGAGAGATAGCCTTCTTCGGTTCTTATCTGAACCACTCACCTCACGTTACCCCTTTACCCTGAGATAAACTTCGGGATCTAGGTGCATTGTGCCTGAACCGGCTGCAAAGCGAAGTCTATTTCCGTAGAAGAACCCAGAACATTTTTCAAGATGATGCAAAAACTTGATGTGATTGCTCTCTTGCCTCGAGAGAAAATGAGAAAGACTAGTCTGTGTCCAGTATGATGAACAGTTCCATGCAAGTTGGACGAGTGAACGCGGGATGCGGATCAGGCGGATCGGCCGGATCGGACAGAGCACACGGAAAAAGCAAGCGCTTATGTAACCTGAGAACTGGGAGAATTTTTCCAGGTTTAGGTCCAAAGCTCTTTGTAACTGGTACTCGAGAAAGTAGAACAATGGTTCCTGATGAGGGGGTAAAGTTTCAGATTTCTGACGATCTTCCCCTGTATCTTTTGTTCTCGCCGAACTATATGCGTCGAAACCGGTCCGCCCCTGGGTCAAACGCCGCATGCCGGCAATTTTTATCTCTTTACGTTAAATGTTCTGAGTGCACACCCATAAAAGTATAAATTAATATACAATTCATACACTTCGCTGATAAGGTGATTGAAAATAGCATACCACTGTTCAAAATGGCCAAGTACCAGTGTAGCCATCAAATGGAAGCTTTCTTGAGCGAATTGCCGAAATGTGAGCATCATGTGCACATTGAGGGTACGTTGGAGCCATCTCTCTTGTTCAAGTTGGCCAAAAGAAACAAGATCAGCTTGCCGGAGATGTTCCCAGCTAACGAAAAGGCATGTCTTGAGAGATATGACAACTTTAGAAACTTGGACGACTTTTTAGACCACTACTATGTGGGTATGTCCGTTTTGATCCAAGAAGACGATTTTTACGATTTGGCGATGGAATATTTCAAAAAGGCTAGGATCGATGGGTGCTTGCACTCTGAAGTCTTCTTTGATCCCCAAGGACATGTGGAAAGGGGAATTCCTATTGAAACTGTTGTGTCTGGTCTTAATAGAGCTTGTAAAGATGCCCAGGCCCAGTATGGCACATCCAACAAGTTGATCATGTGTCTCTTGAGGCACTTGCCTGCTGAATCCGGACTTCAAACGATTCATAGTGCTGTCCAGTTTTACGAAGATGGTATCATTCATGGATTGGGGTTGGATTCATCTGAGAAGCCGTTCCCGCCCGAGATCTTTGAGGAGTGTTACAAAGTCTTGAAGGACAAATTTCAAGAAGTTGGCCTTACCGCACACGCAGGTGAAGAAGGCGATCACACCTATATCTCGAAATCTTTGGACTTGTTGAATGTGACTCGGATTGACCACGGAGTTAACGCCCAGTACAGCGAGGAGCTTTTGGAACGTTTGGCCCAAGAAAAGATCATGTTGTCGGTCTGCCCGTTGTCAAATGTAAAATTACAAGTCGTCAAAGATGTTGCAGAATTGCCAATTGGGCTCTTTTTGGAAAGAAATGTGCCTTTCTCCTTGAATTCAGACGATCCAGCCTATTTCGGTGGCTACATTCTCGATAACTACCGCATTGTTCAAACTAGGTTTGGGTTTTCTATTGACCAGTGGAAGAAAATTGCATTACATGGTATAAATGGATCATGGTGCGATGATGATAGAAAGAAAGAATTGATTAAAATTCTAGAAGCCGTGTGTGAGAAGCACAAAGGCTTGATATAGACTAATTTGATTGTAATTGATTGTAGTGCAGTATATAATTGAATGTACAAGGTTCAGAGAAGCTTTGTCTGTTGTAATCTGAATAGGATTTTTTTCAATTTTTACACAATCTGAGAAAAATATCTGCTGCTATTTTGAGGGAAGAAAACCAACTTTTCCACATTCATCTTCTTATATTCATATACTTCTCACGTATCGATAACGTGACTGTTATCTCCTTCCCACATAACTAAACCATCACCAATAGCCCCTAAAGTCTTGCAACAATTTTGAAGCCAATTATTTCAATAAAATCACGTGACTACTATATAGACTCCGGCGTCTTTAACTGCAGAGATATCAATGTTAGCTACCAAATTTCCACCAGAAGAGCAAGAAATGGGCAAACAATATATTTCTACCGCAATCGCCACGAATGCACACGAGCTGGACATTCTAGGCGTGGCTATCACGTCCAAGTTCACGATCACCGTGTCTTCTGACGGATATGCTAACTTTTGGGATAACAAACAGGACGAACTCCAAGACCCCAACAAGACGGTGAAGAAGTACTTCGTTGAGAAAATGGGCTTACACCACGTTGCAGCATATGAGAACATTTTGCCAAACTCCAACGTGAAGTTGGTGTTGTTGGCTTTTGCAGGTTTCGATGGAAGTATCACAATCAAGCACTATGTAAACGATGACATTGAAACGCTAGCAGACTTCAAAGCACCACAGTTGGAGGCACCCTCGTACTGGGCTCCTGCGTTTTACAAGGATCCTGAGTCAAGGCAGGACTTCTTTGTGGTCACACAGCCCAGTGGGAATACTCAAATATACAGATTAAACGCTTCCGTGATCGAAGGAAAGGTATCTATCACATTAGACAAGCATGGTGATTTGGGGATCCAGGAGTCGTCGTTTCCGAATACCGTTGCTGTTTCGCAAACAACAGACAAGAAGATTGCCGTAGGATATGCCAATGGAGACGTACAGCTCTTTGACTTGACATCTTTGAAGCCCATATACACGTTTCCTTCGACAGATTTACAATCATCAGCAAAGTCTTCTAGTTCAATTGCCAGGGCAATTCAATTTTCCCCAGGAGGAACACTCTTGGCGGTCGCCAGGGACAACCAGTCAGATGGATCCATTACGTTGTATGACGTGGCGTACGGCGAAAACATCGGCTCCTTGACTACTTCTTCGCATTCTGCCAAAACGGCCATTGGAGGCTTCGCACACGAAGGCTGGATCATGGAATTGAGCTTCAACGAAGATGGCAAGTTCTTAGTGAGTGGTGGTTTCGACAAGTGCGTGAGGGTTTGGAATCTCGACTCCAGGGAAAGAGAAGCTACCATTCAAATATCTCCGTCTGATCTAGACGAAGTGCCCAGCGACAGCGGAATGGAATCGAGCGTAGTGAGTGGAGTCAAGTTTGTGAAGAAAAACGTACGAAGTGGCCTAGGCAACGATAAAAACGAAGGCCTCTGTGTAATCAGTTTCGATAGAGGCATACGGTGGTATAGGGAAGCAGGCGGTATTTAGCACCTCTCCCCTACAACACAAGCCCATTTCAACATTATTTGCGTCACTTAGAGAACTCCCCAGAGATGACACTGTCTTGAGCAAAACCTAGTATGTAGCCGTTCAAGGTACTCCATCTTGGGGAGTCAGATTGGTGGATCTATCTCGATGTAGTGAGAAGTCCCTCAGTTTGGTTTGCTGGCGCCACCGAGCATTTTTCCTCCATAGCCGTTTTGCAACATAAACTAATATAAAAAGTTCGCGATTTTCATTATAACTGTATTTGTTTACTACAAACATCATCGCGTGCAAAATTGATGCTTGCAAATAGACATTGAAAAGTTGGCCACAGAAGAAGCCAGATGGAGATGCACAGATATGAGCAATACAGAGGATCACAACAGAGAAATTGCGGACAAAATTGAGCAGGTGTTTGGCATTTTGGGGTCTGAAGAGAAACAGTCGGTGCTAGAAGAACTAGAGAAACACGTTAGACAACGAGGTTTAGACGAAGATGCACTCGCAAAGTTACTAGAGGCCGTTCTAGATGTGAGCAACAGCTCTGCACGGCTAACGGTGGCGCAGAAAAGATATATTGTCAAGAGCTTGCTTGTGCCCAACCAGTCGTATGAGCTCCCGATCGACTGGATCTATCAGATATTGAGCCATATAGGAGCACCTCAAGTTTATTACAGGGGAAACAGGCGCCAGAAGTCCCGGCGCTTGCCCAAAGGGCTTCAATTGAGTTTGCTTGAGTGGCTCGTGTGCTCTCTTCATATGTTTGGACCAGATGTGTACACCGTGTTGCATCGACTCCTTCCCATTTTGTTCAATTGCTTGCAATACGAGTACCTGAGGCCATATATAGCGAATCTAATATTCTTGAGTGCCCTGAATAACGTGAAGATTGTCAAAACATACTCTAATCAGGAGAGAACCCACACCATTAGCGCATTCAAGCCATGGCATGTGGAAGTGGTGATCGACTTGTATTATAAGTTCCCACTAGATGAGCACTTGAAAAGTCTTTTGATCTTATTCAAGACATTGAACCCGTCTCTAGAATACAAGCGGTTTTTTGGTGGCCACGACACCCTCGAGGACCTAGGGCATATCAATCCGAAGATTTTTTCCTATCCTTCGTTTGATTACCTAGACAAGTTGAGTGATGTTAAGCTAATGAATACGCAGCTGGACCACATTACAGGTGATGTCATGATCAATGAAAGTATGAGGCGGTATAAAAGCTTTGAAGCTACGTTGGAAAGCAGAAAAAGGACGAAGATTTCCCATGTTGATGGCCACGATTTGGGAGTGGTTGACTTCGCCCTCAACGACAATGAAGTCTCGATTAATGATATTCACTCAATGAAGAGTCTCGCAGAAAGTTACGATGACATTAGGTTTGTGAACATCAAAGGACTATTCGACCCAAGAATGAGTGAGGACTACGCATCCAACAGGATTAAAAAGTTTTTCTTGACTTTACATAGTGTATCCGGGGACAGTGATTATTTGAAGAGGTTAGATTATTATTTGAGATTTAGCTTGTTGGATAATAATTTGTCGTTACAAGACTACAAGAGGTTAATAAGCAAGATCGTTGATTATTTGAATTATGGTCAGGGCTTGCTGACTTTAAAAGTAATAGAGGATTTTGTTTTATGCAAGTTCAATGTGACACCAATTGCAAATAGTAATCAACAGCACCCCAAAGTCCCACTAGAGGTTTTGTCAGGACAGTTGAAACTTTTGAAGTTTCTTCCGATCTTGCCATTTCAAGTCTTCAAAACAGACTTTTTGGACAATGCTTTTAAAGAGATTTTGGTGGCTACTAGATTGCCAGCATTACAACATAGAGCACAAAACGTGTTATCGGAATTGTTAAACCAGGTGACATCTACGTTTCATATGTGGTATGCACATGCAAGGTCTCATCAAGATGGCACAATGAGGAGCGAGATGATGGACTTGGTCAGACAATCATTACCCTTGTTGTATCAGTTTATCATTGAGAATTTTCTCTCTTCGTCTCTAGAAGTAAAGCTATCGTTGACAAACGTATTCAACTTTTTGAGGTCGCTTTCTTTGCCCGATCTCCAAGAACTTGATGCAAAAGCAGTGATACCGAAACCTCAGTTGATATATTGTATTCTTTTCGGAGGCAACTCCTATGTTTTCTCGGAGGTCTGTGGCTACATCAATTTTTGCAAGGATTATGAAATCAAAACCTCAGAGGAAAATTCGAAAGTTCTTTTGAACTCCTACATAATGGACATCGTCAACTTCACATGGCGCGACAAGGCCCTTCGCTTCGATCACGGTCCTGATGCAAAGTCCAGAGCCATGTGCTTGAGTCCCCAGTTCGTTGATAGGCTCGCCGCGCTGAATCTTTTCAATTACTCGAGCATTCTATCTCTCGACAGCATCGGTAACTTCTTTCACAGCCCTTTCTGGAGCTACATCGCTGCACAAATCGTATGGGATCTTGAGGACGAGCTGGACCTGATTACTGATCGCCACGCTGGCCCCATTAGCGAAAAGAGTATCATTGAACTAGCCCTGCGCCCCGATGTCCGCTGGCTAGACCTTGACTACAGGCTGTTGAGACTTGAAGTGTTGCGGCGATTAGACCGCACAGGCTTCGATGGCCTTGGCGACCTCTTGTTTACGTCGTTAGCGAGCTTGGTCAACGAGAGACAGAAAAAATAAACTTGTCAAAATACAGGTCGAAAATTAAATTTAAATAGATACATAGCGACGATTACAGACATTACAAGCAAGGCTCCCATGATATCCAACAGCAGAGTCTTAGCTACCACATGGACCTATACATACTGGAGCAGACTTTACCTCCACACTAGGTCATCATGTCGCAGACTCTCATCCAATTCGTCGAGCATCAGATCTAGGTTGACGCAGCTTCCAGACAAATGGAGCAAGAAGTGGGCTCAAATGACCCCAGAAAGCACCGATAATGTTACAGAACAAGCCAAACTGTTCTACTGCTTGTCTCAGTTTCCTTATCCCTCGGGGATTCTTCACATGGGACATTTGCGGGTGTACTCTATCAACGACGTGATAGGCCGATTTAAAAAGTTAAAGGGCTATAGTGTGATCCAACCAATGGGGTGGGATGCGTTTGGCTTGCCTGCCGAAAACGCAGCCATAGAAAGAGGCGTAGATCCAGCCGTATGGACAGAGAGTAATATTCTGCTGATGAAGGCTCAGATGAATCTAATGCTAGCTGACTTTGACTGGGACAGAGAGATAAGGACGTGCTCCCCAGACTACTACAAATGGACCCAGAAAATATTCTTGTTGCTCTTTAAACACGGGTTGGCCTATAGAAAGAAAGCGGAGATCAATTGGGATCCTGTTGACCAGACTGTGTTGGCAAACGAGCAAGTTGATGCTCAAGGTCGGTCGTGGAGGTCTGGAGCGTTAGTAGAAAAGAAGAACCTCGAACAATGGTTTCTCAGCATCACTAAGTATTGCAAGGATTTGAACTCTGATTTGGAAATTCTCAATGAATGGCCGCAGAAAGTCAAGTCCATGCAAAGGAACTGGATCGGGGAATCTCACGGAGCTGATATTGATTTTTTGATACAAGACGAAGTTGCCACTAGAATCACGGTGTTTACTTCCAGGCCAGACACCCTATTCGCTGTACAATATCTCGCAGTGTCATTGGATCACCCTTTTGCACAGAAAAAGGCGATGGTGGACTCCAAATTGCATAACTTCATTGAAAGTCACAAAACTAAGGAGGCTCAAACGACTGAGGGCTACTTGATCGAGGACGTCAAGGCAGCTATACCCATAAACTGTCATAACGAACGGAGTGAACATTATAGTCTCCCGATTTATGTTGCCCCATATGTTTTAAGTGGATATGGGAAAGGTGCTGTCATGGGTTGCCCTGGCCATGATTCTCGCGATTTCGAATTTTGGAATTTTCACAATCCAAAGGTTCCTCCCATACGTGTGGTTGGTAGAAGTAATTACGACATCACGAAAGAAGACACCGATGTGCCTTTTACCGAGAAAGGCAACTTGTACGATAAATCATTGATAACCAACGGCTTGGCCGATTTGGGTGATTATCACGGCTTATCATCAAAGCAAGCTGAGCAGATGATTGTCAATGCCTTGAGGAGCCACCATCTTGGTGAGCCCTCTGTGCAATACAGACTCAGAGATTGGTTAATCAGCCGCCAGAGATATTGGGGTGCGCCAATTCCCATAATACACTGTAAGAATTGTGGACCTACAGCCGTGCCTGATCTGGATTTACCCGTTTTGCTACCCAAAATTGAAGGCAAGAGTTTTGGGAAAGGCAATCCTTTGCAGGATTTGGAATCCTTTGTGAACGTCAAATGTCCTTCCTGTGGAAATGATGCTAAGCGTGAAACGGACACCATGGACACCTTCATGGACTCATCGTGGTACTTTTTCAGATACCTAGATAGCAAGAACGAAGCAACTCCATTTGACTTCGACAAAGCAAGTAAGTGTATGCCAGTGGATATGTATATAGGAGGGATAGAACACGCAATCTTACATTTGTTGTATTCCCGGTTCATTGCTAAGTTTCTAGGAGACGTTGGAATGTGGTCATCTCCAGACACCAACAACGAGCCATTCAAAATGCTAGTAACCCAGGGTATGGTCCATGGGAAGACATATAGAGAGAAAGGAACCGGACGTTACTTGAAAAAGGAAGAGTTAGATTGGACTAATCCAACCGACCCTATCATAACCAAAACAGGGATGAGACCTGCTCTTTCATATGAAAAAATGTCTAAGTCTAAGTACAATGGCGCTGATCCTGAGGAATGCATCAGAAAGTACGGTCCAGACACAACAAGAGCCGTCATGCTTTTCCAAGCTCCTCTCAGTGATGTGCTTAATTGGAATGAGGATCAAATTCAAGGAATTGAGCGTTGGCTCAATAAAGTTTTGATGTTGCCTGAGCAGATTGAAACACTACTCAAACACCCTATTGCTCCCATAGAAAGGGCACGCGAAGAGACAACGTTTTCCAACGTTGAGATCAATGGTAGGGCGTACGAGAACATCAGAATGAGTAAAACGGAATTTGAGCTATTCAAGCGTACCCAAGATTTGGTTGAATGCATAGCTAATTCAGTAGAGGTTAATCTCTCATTCAATACCATGATATCTGATTACATGAAGCATACTAACTTTTTGTCATCTTTAATGAAAAGTGGAGAGATTATAAATATTGAATTACTCTTGGATTCGTGTAAAAAGATGTTGATTGCAATGTATCCTGTAACACCTTGTGTTTCAGAAGAATGCTGGGAACTAATAAGCAAGGTAGAAAAGAAGCCATGGAGCTCCATCAAAAATCAAGAATACCCCAGTTCTCAAAAGGTGGAGACTCCCTTCACTAATTACAATGTGTTTATCAATGGCAAATCCAGATTGGTTTTGCTGGGAAAAAGCTGCTTGGTGGAGATGGAACAAGATCTCTTGTTGAAAGAAATACTAGAACATAACGAAATCGGCCAGTTTATCAAGGGAGATGTCAAAAAGCTTATTGTGAAACCTGGTGTGATTAGTATTGTGACGACTAGACGCCTGTAAATAAATCTTGAGAGAGTTAAAGATGATTAAATTTATTGTATATACAAGTTATGATACACTATTCACATGAAGAGTTCTTAATATCCTCTTTCTAACACGTACCTCTTAAAATCTCTGCGTCTGATCTTTCCTTCAAAATTAATCTGGGCCCTTTTGGCTATTCCTCTAATCGTTTTACAAAGCTTGTCGTTACCTATTTCAACTGCAGCCTTGTAAAGTTCGTTGAGCTCTTTCCACGTCCATCTGAACTGATACTCCGTGCTTATTAAGATGGCAGCTGCATCGTCTAGCAAATTCATACGAGTCAAACAGATTACCATTTCGCTTGCAAATTGAAAATCAAGTGAGTCCTTCTCCTTACGAGACAACTTCTTGAATGAAGTTGTTTTCCGATGTGATCCTCTTTCAGACCATATTTGCTTCGCATAATTGTAGTTCTTGACCCTTCCCGCTATCTTTAAGGCTATAACATAAGTCAAAGATGACCTAGGCGCTCTAATTCGACCATAATCAAAACGTTTCTCTACTGCACCTGCACCTGAGTCTGTGGTTTGATTTTGAACAGCATCGTCCTCAAGATCAACTTGTTCAGATGGTTCTTCGATGATGATCTTGGACTCAGGCTCTAAACCAGTTTTGTCGAAAAAAGTTGCACTTTCAAACCTTTCAACAAACTGTTTCAAGGTGCCCAACTCGGCGGCAATATTCAAGTACGTGTTGGCACTGTTGATATTGATAAAATCCGGATGATTGATCGACGCGTGCGCCCAAATAGCTTTCGATTCCGCCAAAACCTCATTTTTTGTGGTTAAATCAAGGACTGGGAGAAACGGGACCATGAACCTTTCGTGCATCCCATTCTTTGGGTTGAAATTGACATCCGAAAGAACATTTTTTCTGAAAATTCTCCCTTTCTCATGAAAAATAATACTAGGTGGCTCTTGTTCCGACAGCCTTAAAGGAGATTTTGAGTACGCCAAAAGCAAAAAAGAGAATGCCCTTCGAGTCACAGAACCAGTGTCATTGAGCTTTAAGTATAATGCTCTAGATAATGCAACATCACCGGCTTTGGCTGTTAAATATAGAATATATTCATAAGATTCTAACATTGGTTCCCAACCACGGTCATAGATCTCGAAAATGAAATCCCAAGCCTTGTGTTTCAAAGTCGGTCTCGAGGTGCAACCTCTCGCTAAAGCTATCAAAATTTTTTGATTAAGTGGCACTTGCTCCGTCAATGCTTCTTGATACAAATCAAGAGCTTTCTCTATATCGTCATTGTTCACATAAGAGACAATAATGTGGAGATATGCTTGTGTGTCTGGCTTTGTTTTCTGTGATAAAAACCTCATAGAGTCAAAAATTTCCACGGCTTGCTTATGGTTGTTCAACTTATAAACACATGTAGATAAAATATTAGAAAATGTTTTTTGAGATGGAGTGAGTCCTAATTCTGACATTTCGGCTAACGACTTATTGATACCTTCAAGGTTCTTGTTCTTGCCATACGCCTGTATGAGAAGTTCGTAGGACTCTCGTGACAATTTATTTGATTTGCCCAAAGCTCTCAATTGATCAGCATAGACTTCCACTCGTTTTAAAGTAAAATCGCTGACGTAACTACCACTTATCAAGCCCTCAATGTACTTATTGATCATACCAGGAAATGGCTCAATATTGCACTGACGTAACATTTCATCCAATGTACTGATTAAGCCCAGAACGTAATGCCGAGGAATTGCTTCGATAAATTTTTTGACATCTTTTTGCGAAAGTCCTTCAAATCCACCGCTTTCTTTGAGCTGATGTAAAACAAGTCCCCAGTTTTGATCCTTCTTAGATATCAAGTATTTAAGTGAAAGTCCAAGTCTTCGGGAAATAGATTCGGGAAGGTGGACAGAAGGCACTACCAAAGAATAACGATCGGGCTGAAACGCCTTCAGTATACTTGCCGATTCGGATGATCCCTCAGGAAGAGCAGAAGGCACAGAATCTAAGCTCCTTAATACGGTCTCTGAATCCTTAGATATCTCTGCAGCGTCTAACTTTTCACCACTTGAGTTCCTTTGTTTCAACAGCTCTTTCAACTTGATGCTTCTAGAGATACTCTGTGCAAGAGCTTTCATCTCTTTCAACTTAGCCTTATACCTTATTTCTTCCTCTCTGTACTTTCTATCTTCTTCAGCCTTGATAAACTTGTTTATTCTCTCGTTGCCAGGGTTCGTTCTTGATTTCTTGTCTTTCACTTTCCTGCTCGCCGAAGAGACAAAAATAGACCTTTGAAACAACTTAGAGGAGCTACTACCACTCCAGTAGCCCCATAGTGGCCTACAAGGTCCATGTAAGGAACGCCAAAAAGTCATGCCAAGTAAGAAACGATACTTCTTGAAGTCTCCTCCTATATTTTTCTTAGTCTGTAATTGCAAAAAAGTTCAACTCATCTCTCTCAGACTTCAATGCTCAGAGACATTTGTGGTAGACATTTGTGGTAGACATTTGATCCGCGACATTTATATCTAGTATAGGCGCTCATTGAGAATTAAATCGTATTCATAAAGAAAGCCCAAGTTACTTACCATTACACAGTAGATTTATACATAAAAGGACGACGTGAAGCTACAAGTTCCGATATGTCCTTACCAGGCCGTAGTGGAAATGGGGCAGGGCGCTCACAGGCCGTTAACAACGATAGGTATATGGATCCTAGTAAGGTTGCACCTCCAGAAGGTAGAGCAAGATCTCCCCTAGCAACAATGAATCATTTTCCCCAAGATATTCCGCCAGATATGGCCATGCTTTTGCAGAACCTTGAAGAAGCCTTTACTGTAAACAAGACTATTGATCAATGGACGTACATCAATCGAAGAGAAGAAATCATGCAAAATGTGAATAAAATGCATCAAGTACATATACAGAATCTTGTTGAACTCAGTTCAGCACAATTCGAGAAACCTTTACAACCTCGCGTAGAGCCATGGCTCCAAAGAGGGTTGGATAATTCAGATTATCTCGTGAATATTTTGGAGGGCCGTGCAAACATTTACAAAAATGAACAAGCGTTTGTAGTAGTCGATACGAAGGGTAAAGAAGTATCTTCAATTACGTGGGAAAAGTTATATTTGAAGTCATTGAAGGTTGGTTACGAAATAAAACACAAGATGGCTTTGAAAAATAGTGACACAGTGATTCTACTATATAAAGATGGAGAAGTTGCGGAGTTTGTTATTGCGTTGCTTGGTTGCTTTTTTGCTGGAGCGACGGCTATCCCAATCCATCAAGATATTTCTTTAATGGAAGTAATTGATATCATTGAATGGAACTCCTCAAAATTGCTTCTTTACACTGAAACAGTCGCGAAAGAAATTGACAAAATGAACGCAAATGCACCCTCTCTGAGAAGAATTCAATGGCCGACGAAGCTTACCCGTTGGAGGACCACTGAATTTGGTTCTGCAAAAAAGAATGAAATAGCAAACTGGCACTCTAAACTGGGAGCTCTGAAACCAAGATCTCTAAACACAAGTCTTGCATATGTAGAGTACGCCAGATCACCCGTTGGAGAACTAAGGGGAGTTGCATTGACACATCAAACTATTCTACACCAAATGAATTGCCTTAACGCTACTTTGCTGAGTATGCCCCAATCCGGAGGTAAACTTCAAAGAAATCATCAAACGTACAGTAGAAACAAGAAAGTAGTTTTGGCAACATTAGATTTGAGGTTCTCTATTGGAATGATCATAGGAACTCTTTTCACGATATACACGGGTAATGTCTTGATATGGGCACCTCAAAAAGTAATGGAAATACAGGGCTTATATGCCAACATCATTTCTCGTTATCGTGCAGCCCTTTTGTTGGGAGACTACATTGGATTGAAAAGAGTTACTTATGACTACCAACAAGCACCAAATGCGACCAGATATTTCTCAAAGACTCAGAAAGTTGACTTTTCATCTGTGAGATGGGTTCTTGTGAATGCGTTAACAATTGATGGAGAGTTCATCAACATATTGTCCCAACGTTATTTAAGACCACTAGGATGCCAGCGTCCAGAAAATGCTATTATACCAATGCTTACATTGAGCGAATATGGGGGAATGGTAATCTCGCTCAGAGATTGGCTAGGAAAAGCCGAAAAGCTAGGACAAGACGACATGACAGAAGAGGACATTTCCTCAGATAGCGTGTCTGCAATTTTAATAGATAAAGAGTCATTGTCTAGAAATTTTGTCAAAGTAGTTGATACTAACCCGTCTTCATCAGATGATAATTCTCCGGAAACTTTACGAGTCGATGCTTTTGGCTACCCCATTCCAGACGCTACACTTGCTGTGGTAAACCCCGAGCTGTCCATTTTAGCTTGTAAAGGAGAACTAGGAGAGATATGGATTGATAGTCCCTGTCTTTCTGGAGGGTTTCATAATTTTAGTAAAGGCTCAAAGCTGATTTTTCATGCCAAAGCACGAGATGCAAATGGTGTACTAGAACCAGAATTCTTGAGGACAGGGTTATTGGGATTTACGTTTAAAGGAAAGGTTTACATTTTGGGTTTGTACGAAGATCGAATTCGCCAAAGAATTAGTTGGATGGATCAAAAATTATATCGTAAGTTGAACAAAGAACTTGTTATTGGAAATGGATCCAGGTACCACTATTCTTCTCATTTACTAGCAACATTAGCAAAGGAGGTTCGCCAAGTTTACGATTGTACCATTTTTGACATATTCATTGGTAATGAGTACTTGCCAGTAGCAATAGTGGAGGCAGAGATTATCAGAGCCGTAGATGATCATACAGAGTCTAATGGATCATCAGCAGGCTCTAGTAAATCACACAAATCAGGAGATGGAGATGTCGGCCAAAGCAAAAGCTCAGTACCTTTGAACGAGCCTGTCTTGAACGTTATAGCTCAAAAATGTTTTGATACACTTTACAAGCATCACATGTTGAGACTTTATTGTGTAGTAGTCGTTGACTGCGATACTTTGCCTAAAATCATGAGAAGCGGAGGACGTGAAATTGCAAACATGTTATGTAAAAAGAGGTTTCTTGAGGGAACTCTTAGAGCCGAATTTGTGAAATTTTTTGTAAGGAACTCCATCAGTATGATTCCGCACGGTGAAGACGTAATTGGCGGTATATGGTCACCGTACGCATCAGAGCTTAGAAATCTCGCATTGAGTAAGTTTCCAGAACAGTATTCAACTATTGACTACCGGGACAAGTCATTGGATGACAAAACTGGAGCACCTCTTACAGACTTTAAGACCATTATCGATATTTTGAAATTTCGAGTTGCAAGTTCGGGAGATGCAATAGCATTTCAAAATATTGACCATAGCGGCAAAAGCACTTCAAAGCCGCTAACATGGAAAAAGTTTGAACAAAGAGTATATGCTGTATGCCATTATTTGATAGAAAAAGCAGCAATAAAACCAGGTCAGTATATTGTATTGATGTACTCTTTGTCAGAAGAGTTCGTGATTGCGATCTATGCTTGTTTCATTTGCGGTATGATACCTATTCCTTTATTACCCTTTGACTCGAATAGAATAGGAGAAGACTTTTCTGCTTTCATTGGAATTGTTAAGGACTTCAATATTCAAGAGATTCTAGTGAATGAAGAAGTAGAAAAGTTTTTGAAAAATGGGCCTATAGCTGATGCTTTGAAGAAGCTAACGAATAAAAGGAGAAATGGTATTAAGTTGAAAAATACCACGAAGCTTCATAAAGTTTCAAATGTCGCATCATTATTATCCAAAATTTCTAGGTATCAAGCGGCTGTGAATTTCCGTGATGGAAAAACCATTGCTCTTATATGGCTCAATTTCACCTCAGATCATTATAGGGTTGGAGCTACTTTGAGCCATAAGAGTATTTTGGGAATTTGTAAAGTGTTCAAAGAGACATGCAATTTGAATTCTCGCTCTACTATTGTGGGATGTGTGCGTCATTCATCCGGGATTGGCTTTGTCCAAGCGGCATTGTTAGGTGTATACTTGGGCACTACTACCTACTTGAGCTCTCCTGTAAGTTTTGCAGAGAATCCTTTGTCGTTTTTTCAGGCATTGGCACGTTATAAGGTCAAAGATGTCTTTGTAACTGAACAGATGCTCAAGTATGCAGCTGTCAAGTTCACGCCAAAAGGATTCAATATGGGACATTTGAAAAACATGATGATTAGCACCGAGTCGAGAGTTGAGATAGACTTGTTGAGAAAAATTGCTAAAGTTTTTCAACCTACCAACATGAGTGCTGCATCGCTATCTACTGTTTACAATCACTGTTTCAACCCAATAATATCTACAAGATCGTACATGAAAGTGGCGCCAGTCGACTTGTATCTAGATCCAATTGCTTTCAGGCAAGGTTTCATTTCCTTGGTTAATCAGGCGGAGGTCCCAAACGCTCTTCATGTTCAAGATTCGGGAATGGTACCAGTATGCACACAAATTGCTGTGGTCAATCCTGAGACTAGAAAAGTTTGTAGAGAGGGAGAGCTTGGAGAAATATGGGTCAGCTCCGAAGCAAATTTGACCTCATTCACAAATGGTCCTAATGGGCCAGTGGACAAGTTCACCATACAACAGTTCAGTGGAAAAATCACCGATGGAAATCCAGATGTAACGTATTTGAGAACTGGAGATCTTGGATTTCTACATAATGTGTCCATTACGAGAAATAAAAACGGCAACGACTCGAAGGAAGACGTGACTTCTTTCCAGCCTCTATTTATTTTGGGTAAAATAGCAGATACTTTCGAGGTAATGGGCTTACATCACTTCCCGATAGATATAGAGAAAACAATTGAGTCTTGCCATGCCGATATGTATAAAAATGGCTCTTGCATTTTCAAATGTGCTGATTATACTATTGTGGTTTGTGAGTCCAAGAGGTCAAGATATTTTGCCTCGTTGGTTCCTTTGATTGTGAACACCGTTTTAAGCAAACACCATATCATAGTGGATATCGTTGCCTTTATAAAGAAGGGGGAGTTTCCAATCTCTCGATTAGGTACGAAACAAAGAGCACGAATAGTCGATGCGTGGGTTCAAGGTGTGATTCCCATAGTTGCTCTGTATGGCATCAATTACGGAGAAAACAGCATGATAAAGCTCGTTAAGGAAATTGACGCGGTTGCACGAAATGACCCCTTAATGGGCTTTACAAACCCTGCCATGTTTTATGACCCAGATCAAACGTATATGGAGAGAAATCCATTCGATACTGATGACGAAGGGCTAGTTTTGAACGACGAATCAGCCGAAAGTAGGAACAAAAATTCCGCCGATTTTTCATTCACCTCACAGCGAGGAGGGTCAGAAGACGGGTTGTCATTCACAGCACAATATCAGGCGCAGTAATACCAGGCTGCACGTACCGTGTATTTTTTAATCTTATGAAGCCTTTTGGCACAACTAAGATGTAGAAGCTCATATCTAGGGTCGTGTAGAGGCAAAACCGACAAAATTTCACTTGCGTTTGAATTATGTAAATATGAAGATCTATAGATGTTGAATTTCTTGATAGATAAGCAGAACTGGAAACAAAGGGAAGGATGCCTGCTCCTCATAAAAGATCAATCAGCCCTCAGACGGTTGAGCCGAAAAGAAGACGCGGGCTCAACTTTTCGCGTATCTTGTCCATAATCAATCCTTTCTCAAGCACGTCTGAACTGGAGGAGAAGCCCGTGTTTCCCCTGGAAGACTTCCCTTTGGATGAAGTTGTACCATCAGACTATAATTTCTCGTCCAACAAAAGGCGGAGCTTGTCAATTGCAGCCAAGCCTAAGAGCGAGAACAAACCACGATCGTCGACTTTAGGCAGCAGCTTGGGGTTGTATCTGTCATTTTCGGAGTCATTCAAAATACAGAAGGAAGAGACCAGTAACGATCTTGAAAGACGCGTGAGTCATGTGTATGATGATGCCATTGTCAAGGACAGTGTATTGAATGACCAAAGTGACACCGAAGACAAATCTCTGGTACTAGGCTATAAACTGAGAGAGCAACTGTATCTTGACGAAAATGCACTTGCCAAGCAAGATCAGGAAGAAAACCTTCCTCTAATTATTGAGCACGAGTTTGCTCCATTGTATACAGATGATGAAGGAAACCTCGTTAGACCGCCATTCATCAACTTAGATCCAAGGGAGAGATATCATTTGTTACAATTGAAGAAATCTGTAGCGGCTTCAGAGGCGTTGAAACAGAGAATAAAGTACATGGTCGATCCAAACGAGACAAAATCGCATATGAATATAGCATCGAACAAGGTGGAAACTGCTACGCAAACACGCGATGAGCTGTACCTTGAAAATTCTCTTCGTTTTACTTCGTACAAGAGAAAGCGAGAAGTATCAAGAACCGAGTCCAAGAAAAGGACTCGGAACAACAAGGGCTTTTTTGCGGGAGACTTCTACTACGATGTCAAAGAAGAGCCAAAGAAGTCAACTGCGAGCAAACTTGACGGTTATCTTGGGTCAGTATCGAAACCATCATTTAATAGAAATTCAACTAGTGAGAAAACCGCTCCTAGAAAGTCACTCTCAGTAGCGTCGGGCAATAATACCCCCGTTGCACTTGACAAACACTACATTGAGAGAGCAGCTAACATTTCCAACATCATCAAGTTGAAGACAGGTGAAGTCAGTAAGCCAGAGGACACAAAGGATATCGAATCCATAAAACCAAGCTCAGGATTTCAGTTTCTGGTCAGCCAAGATGAGGTCAAATCAGTGATTGACAAACGTACTTTAGAAGAAGCTTCCCTAAAGGAGCAGGTCAATGGAAACCACGTATCGAACACCAGTGCAACCTCTCTAGAGGTCAAGAGAAGAAGAAGAAGAAGTAGTGCGCATGAGGAAGAGCCCCCCAAGAAGCCACTCTTTGGTGGATTGAACGCCAATGCTCAACCTCAAAAGAACGAAGAAGCTGCGAAGCCCATTTTCAGTTTCGGTAGTGTGACGAGTAGTGTGACGAATTCGGGGAAACACGAGCCACATGATAACCCCAAAGCGTCTCAACCATCTTTCAACTTTGGAGCTTCCGCTACTGCTCCGAAAAACCTTAAGGACACCACAGGAAGCACAGGAATCGCAGGAACCCAAGGCACCCAAATGGTCTTACCAAAACCATCGTTCACATTAAAAACTGGCAATTCTACGGAGAAGAGTGAGCCCAAACCTGCCTTTACTTTCGGAAACTCACAGCCTAAAAACAATACATCTCTGTTGACTTTCGGTGACTCAGGTAACAAAGCAGGCTCTTCCGCCGCTCCTACTCTGCTCTTCAATTTTGGCTCCACAAACAATGTCTCCAGCAGCAACGAAGCAAAACCGGCAGTCAGCTTTGAAACCGCTTCCAATTCATCAGTCAAGCCTACGGCGAGTTTTGGTGCTCCTGCCAAACAGCCAGAATCTGGTACGTTCACCTTCAATGGCTCTGCTAATAAAAAGAACGGCATTTCGCAGCCAGATAGCGCACAGATCCCTAAGGCTTCCGAAACGGCTGCTTCTCTGACTTCTAAATTCACTTTGAATGGATCGCTGAACAAAGACCCGGAATCCAAACCGTCTTTCGGCAACACTGGAGGAAGCGATTCGTCGTCCAAACCGGTGTTCTCTTTTGGTGGCACCGAAACCAAGACGGATTCTACGCCTACACCGATTCCGACATCCGCACCTCCGTCAGGAGGCCTCGTATTTGGCTCGGCTGCCGCTACCAACGTCAACAATAGCGACAAACGAACTGCTCTGCCAGCACCATACAACGAGCCATTATTTGGTTCCAATAATGCCCCCCCTCCTGGCGCAGCTTTGGGTACCGGGGGGTTTTCCCAGCCCTCTGCAGCCCCGGTCACCCCCAGCGTTTCAAATGCCGTTGCAGGACCAAAACCCGTGTTGTCTTTTGGCAACCCTACGAGAGGTTTGTTCGGACAGGCGCCGACACAGGCACCGACACAGACACCCACACAGACGCAACCATCCGCATCGACCCCAGCGTTCAATTTTGCTCCTGCTAACGCTGCTAACATGGGAGCTGGCCAGCGGCCCAGCCCCTTCAACTTTAATGCTTCTGCAAAGCCTGCATTCAACTTCACAGGATCTAAGGAGAGCACGCCTGATCCTGCGTCTATATTTGGTGCGCCATCGGTGTCTGCTTCTTCCTCGGCTGTGGGGTTCAACGGTTCCGCTGACAGGCCGTTCGCGTTCGGGACCAATCCTACGTTCCCTGCCGCCGGCGCTAACCCTACTCTCATAGGCAACAACTCGCCTCTGGGATTCACGCTACCTCCTACCCTGAGCACTCCTACACCACCATTAATGTCTGGGCGCAAAATTGCCCAAATGAGGCAACGCAGACGATAATGCACTGTGTTTTCCGAAAGTCTTCATGTGAAGAGCTTTTAGGCAGATCTTCAGACTCAAAATCCGTATTAGCGCATTTTAGATGCGCACGGCCATGTAGCTTATTTTAATGCATAGAAAAAGCTTATATTGCGATGTAAACCCAGCCCTAAAAGGAAAAATTTATGCAGCCGAGACGCAAGGTTGAATCTTGTTGGCTTCCGTATTAATCGAAGCCGAAACGGTCAACATCTTCTGCATATAGACCATGAGTGCTGGGATTTTGAATCTCGAAGACGACCAACAGATGTACCAGATTTTTAACAAAAGGCAGGCAAATGTCGGCCGTACCGTATTGGAATTTTGGTAGCAATTACTTTAGATCAGGTTCCTTTCGATACCGCTTTGATAATTGCATATGGTACAAGGGCTGGGACCTTAGGTTAGGAGATATTAACATATAGTGGGGAGCTTCAATAAAAGGAACAAAGAAGAGTCCACATATCGAAAGCGGAGTAGATAGAAACTGCAGAGAGAAGGCATAAGGTAAACACCCTAGGAGAGTGATCTTTGACGTGTCCCTAAGAGAAGAAGCAGGATAATAGTACATAAGCGATTTGGCAATGGATTTCGGAGAATTAACTAATGGCACCGGAACCAATGTTCGTCGGACAAGGAATAAGAGTAATTTCAAACCTGGACGTATTCAGACTCTCACCAAAGAACAAGAAGTTGCATTGAAGCAGACGTGGGCATATCTATTGAAATTCTGGGGTTATGATGTGAACATTCTGAATGAAGACGTCAGAAGGTTACTGAGCTATATTGCATCCTCATCTACTAGTATAGACGAAAGTAGCAAAACATCAAAAAATTCTAAGTGGGGCGATGTGAGCAGTGTCCACAGCAGTCAAACATCAGAATCAGCCAGTTCCAAGCCAAAGAAGAGAGAATTTTTCAAGCGATTTAAAGATAAGAAATCCGAACCAGAGAATTCGAAGCGTTTGAGAGCTATAGCTAAAAGATCGGTTTCTGAGACATATTCCCCTGTCGAGAAGGCGTCAGAAAGATTCCAGTACATATTCGGCCATTACTATAAGCATGAGTACGAGTACACAGGTAATTTTAATACTCCAGATAAAAGCGAAGCAGAAAGCTGGAGAGCTTCTATGTCTTATGAAAAGGGGAAGGAAAGCATCAGTGACAAAACAACTATTGGAGAGGAGCCGTTTTCATACGGCAACAAGATCAATGAATTCAACAATTCGTCCCAAGGTGCGACAAACGATGCTGTGAAAAAGGATAGACAGCATGACGAAGTGTCAAATAAGCATGAAGAAATAGATGAAACTCAGAACACCATTGTGGCTGACGATGAGGTGGAGATTGCTGAACTTGATCAAGGGAGTCAGAACCTCAAGACAGCAGAGACAAATAATGCAAATGATGGACATGAAGTAACCAATTATTCTGCCGAGATGAAACAGATTGAACAAGATCCCCAAGACCCACATATTGGAGGTAAGGAAAAATCTGAAGCAAAGGGAGAATCTCCTGAATACAAAGAAGAAGAAAAATCGGATGTTTTTGAATTCGAAGAAATCAAAAAAGTTGTAAGCTCGGCCTCCAGTGAAATATGGGGTGTGTCGAATTCAAAAGAGACTATTGAAGGCCCTGGGAAATCTGGAGCAGAGGAGGCTGTCATTAATGACAGGGGGAATGCTGGTAAGAACTATGACAGCGGGCATGCAAGTGTCAACGCGAAACCCTTCGGGATTGGCAAACCTAATAATACACAGCTCGGTATTTCTGTGGATAGGAGAAGGTCTTCAAAATTCCAGACGAGTAACACTACTGGTAATGAGCACCCGTTCTCTGTCAAACCAAATAAGTCAGTAATCTCAGGATTATCCAAATTTAACCCAGCGATTACTCATACGGCTTTTTTTAGATCGGTCAACATTGTCATGATTGACAACTTCCTATTACTTTTCCTTCGATACAACAATTTCAATCCTGAGCGTGCTTTTGTTAACTTTTTGGGTGCCATGATGTGGAGGGAAAAAACCTTCCCTGTAAATAAATGGCTTTTGGAAGGGGATGCACCTTCCTACTTGAACGGTGTGAACCCAGGGTTCATCAAACACTATACTGTTTCCAAGTCTTATGTTCATGGACGTGACAAGCAGGGAAGTATAATTTTTGTTTTCAAAGCTCAATTACATTTTGGGTCAGATTCCACATTTCTTGAAATGAAAAGGTATATAATCTTAAGTATTGAGTGGTGCCGTTTGTTTGTGAAAGACATAACAAAAAGTTCTGACCAATTGATCATTTTCTTTGACATGACAGGGTTCTCTCTCAAGAACGCCGATTACACATCAATCAAATACTTTGTTGATCTTTACCGTTATCAATATGTGGAATGCTTGGGTTTGATAATAGTTCACCAAGCACCGCGGATTTTTGCCATATGCTGGGAAATAATCAAAAGTTGGGTCAATCCTGCTTTTGCTGACAAGTTTAAGTTTACGAGAGATACGGCTGATCTCGAGAAGTACATCTCAATTGAAAACATACCTGACTATTTGGGTGGTGATGACCACTTCAACTCTGAATATCCCATACCTGGGGCACGACACGCACATCCTCCGAAGAAAAAGGACGAAAGGTATCAAGTCATAAGGAAGGAACGTGACGATCTATTCACTACATTTTTGGAAACGACCAAGAAGTGGGTCGAGTCAACCAACCCTGAGTGTAGCTCCGCATATCTTAAGGATAAAATTGATTTGGGGACCAAACTCTCCTTCAATTACAAGAAGTTAGACCCTTACATCAGATGCCCAGGAATATATGATAGAACCGGGGTGCTAAAGCTTTCTAACTGACTTGAATTTGCGTTGTAAAATGATTTTGTTTGATATTCTTTTAACTCTTAAACTTATATGTTAAATATGTTCATTTCCATCTATAGACAAATTAAGAGTAATCATGTACAGGAATGAGCTTTAATACTTCTACAGTAAATTGGAAATAACTAATTATTTACTTTCAAGCTTCTTTGAGGAAAATACGTATATCTTTGTAAACTAATGTCTCGTAGGTCTGAAAGATCAAGGACGCATACAAGCCTGTCGGGAATTATCTCTCGTGGGACAGAAGAGGAAGGTAGAAACGTTTTCCAAGAAGAAGGGGATGATGATATAGAAGATGAAGTAACGAGGTGCATATGCGGAAAAGATGAAATAAACAGTCAGTCGATTAATCCAGAACTTGCCGATTTGTTGTTACACGAATATAGTATCAAGATTGATCAAGGATTATTCATACAGTGCGACAAGTGCTCAGTTTGGCAACATGGCTATTGTGTGGGTCTATTCACCAACGATGATGTTCCTGAAAAATATTGGTGTGAATTGTGTAAGCCAGAATTCCATATAGTTATCTATGAAAGTGAAGGGTCCGCTAGATCGTTGTACAAACTGGTGAATGATAAACGGAAAAAATTATTGCTTCATCATGGCCCTACTGAATTGAATAACAAGCCTCCAAATAGACTGAGATCAAGAAGAAGTGTCAACACTTCGAGTTCGGAATCAAAGTCTAATCGCAAAGATAGGAGACATTATGACGATGTATATGACGAGCAATTGCAAAAGGCTATTAGAGAAAGTGCTAAGGAATCGGGTATTAATCTTGAAACGGAAGATGAGAATTCAACCATGAAAAATAAGGGTAGGCGAAAAGAGAATGATGATTCGGGCAAGAGTGAGATCGAAGAAGAACATGATTATTCTATCGACGATAAAGCAGGCAATACTCACAGCAAAAATGCCGAAGAAGATGAAAAGTCAGAACCCGATAAAAAGAAGCAAAAGCTAAAAAGCAAAAATTCTGAACTGAAATTAAGATCGAAAAAACAGACCGGTAAGCAAGAGCCACCGGGAAAGCCCAACCATACTCCGTTTACAAAAGATGAGCTCATTAGCCAAAAGTCGAAGCCTAGATATGTCAACGAAAAATCATCAATTTATGAATTAAGAAAAAGAACTGGTGCCATTCTTGAGTGGTTAGGACGTACACAGATAGAGTTGGAAGAAGAAAAGCTTAATAAAATTGAAATTTTCAGCTACAAGGAAAATCCTAAAGACGATTCGGAAACTATAGACGAAGCAAACAAGAAAGTGATCTACACTTTCACAGAAAATCTACAATTTATGGAAAGTTTGACAGAAAAAATCTTACAATGGGAGCACAAATTTGGTAAATATGCACCTCACTGAAAGTAAATGTATTGATTTTTCATGTCTATGAATCAATCACCAAATCATATAGTTTTGACAACCATTGTTCACTATTGAGAAGACAGTCGCTTCCAATTATCATATTAATTTTGTCGTTGGATTCGTTTAGTTCATGTACCAATCTAGCCTCTTCGTAAGTAGCACCCCCTTTAATGTATATAATAATATCCTGAACAGGTTCATATTCCGCTTGCCTTCCATATTGTTTGGAAACAATTTCAGGCACTAATGTAGACAAATTGAAACTATCCTGATTTTTATGCTCCGGATATAGAAGAGAACTTAAAACTTCATTAAGCTTTGGAGTATATTGCATGTATATGTTATCGGTTTTGTTACTTCTGTGATTATTCGAGTTACTATTGTTGAACAACTGATTGATCTTGATCTTCTGGGTGAATATATTTCCAATGTTATTTTCGTTTGAGGTTGTGGCATCTGAAACTAGACTTGAGCTAAACAATTTTTTGAAATTTTTGATCAAAGAGTTTTGGGAAACTGTTAGCGGTGGGTTGGTAAATGTGGGGTCGTTGAGTTTTGAAGTAAAAATACGAATATCCTCCTGGTTTGAAAACCTTACCCCATAAAATAAAACCAATTTGAGTTTATTTATGGTGGATATCAGTGTATTACTCAAAACCTCTGTAATTCTCGTTCTCAACGTGTTTTGGTTTTCAAGATTGCAAAGAATAGATTGTTGTAACTCTCCCACCTCCCAAAGACTTTGGGAAGATATTTGTCTGTCTATTTCACTTATCAAATTCAAATGCTTCAAAACGTTGTTGGAAAGCTTTCTATATTCGGGGAATTTTGTCAACATTTGTTTCAACTCGGTGAGATTCTGTGTTTTAAGACTATTAATGGATGACTGCTTTGTTTGAGTCTTGTACTCTTCCACGTACGTCTGAAACTTGTCTGTCAAATCACCGTAATTCAAGTACATCGACTTTTTGAAAAAATTGTCTTGATCCTCAGATAAAGTGACCTGCTCCTTTGAATCTTCCGGGTTCACCAAGTTCCTATGAATGCCAATAAGCTCATGAATCATTGATTGATAAGTCCATGGAGAAACCAAAGGCGTTATCGGATCACTCTTTCGATCCAACAATAAAAGTAACGGAGGAGTGTCATTCGTCTTGTTCAAATCCTCAAATAGGTTATTGTTCGAGTTTGAGTTTATGTTATATAGTAATTCCGAACTCAATTTTTTCAACTCTAGAGAGCTTAGATCATACTTGATGAGAGGACATTTTTTTAATGATAATAATAAACTGGCGAGGCTGTTTGATTCCTCGATAACTTGATTCGAAAACCCTAAATCCAAGTTCACCGAAAATAGATTATCGTTCACAATCAAATAGTCTTGAAAAATCTCCACAACACTTGTCGTAAGCTCGAATTCATCCGCTTCCGCTAGTGACTCAATGTGGTTTTTGCTGATTACGTTATTCAAGAAAAGTTTATAGCTATTGAAGTGGGGATTTTTTAATTCTTTAATTAAATGCTGGACGGATTCTTTTGTCGGTTTGATGTAGACAATGCAGCCCAAATGTTTCATTAAGCTGAAACTATTCTGATTTTCTATTGCCTCGACTAATATTATATCTTGTTGAAGCAATTGTGACTGAGTGTAAGTCATAGAAATGATCGGAGTCGTATACTTGTCAATTAGAAGTACTTTGCCATTAGCATCTCCAGCAAGTCCATTGTCATCCTTTGAGCTGAATAAATTCTCGAAATACGATGTGCTAACCTTAGAAAGACTCAAACTCATTTCAAATTCATTGGCCACTTTTATTGCCATCGAATCATTTAGATTGAACCTCACCAAAATAAATAAGTTCTCCGAATAAGATACTGTATATAAATTGTTGATATATGTTAGATTAGAAACCTAATGTTAAGACTATAAACGAGCATGATCAGACGCCTCATAATAAAAATTTGATAGATCTTTCACGGGTTTAGGGGTGCGACTGAGCTCATGTTGTTTTCTAAAGTCTGCAATAGAACTGACGGATTTACCAGTCGGGTACTGTGAAGGAACTGGAGAACGAATTCGTTCATGTATAATATCCTCTAGTTCAGAAGCGAGAGATGTATTCTCTTTGTCTCCAAAAATTTGCACTAAGCTTTTTGCTAAGGCCCTGATATCATTGTCATTATGTTCAAGTGCACGATCCACTGCATCCGTATCCACATTGAGGTCACGGAGGTATATATAGTTGTATACAGCCGCTTGAACTAACTTTGCTTCTGACTGGGTTGGTGCCTTCTGGGAAGTGAGGTGAACAACCAACTCAGCCGACTGATTCGAATCTTTTCTAATGTAGTCATTGAAGAATTGAACAAAATCATTTTTTGTTATTTTCTCTAAGTACTCAGCATGCTCAAATCTCGACTCGAAGTCATAGTAACCTCCAGAGATCTTATCAGCAAATATTCTAGATTCTTCCTTGAGATTTTTCAACTTCTCTAGCTTCTTGTTCTTCAATGCTTGTTTATACTCAGTGAACTGTGTATCAGTTAACTTTTCGTTAACAAATATGCCAAACTTTTTCAAAAACTCGACTATTCTATACTCCAAATAAGCTGTAGATCGTTCCGATTGAACTAATACTCTAAATCCTAATGTGGTTCTTGTCAATCTCGTCCCTGAAAACACAACGTACCCAAGTTGCTCTTTCGTTCTCAATTGGTTGAAACAGGGTTCATGGATAATTGTTGACAAAAGATCGGTCAAAACTCTCATCTCAAGCAGCTCAAGATTTTGAGCAATTTGGATATAATATTCAACACACGAATTGATATTGTTTGGATCTTTGAGTTGTAAATCATATCTCAAATGTTCACCAGGGGCCAATGTAAATGATTTTAACCTGATTGAATCAAACACTTCTTCAAAATTGTCATCGATAGCCCTGAAATTTGAAGTCTGCGACTTGATGTTTTTCAGAATTTCCCGAGCTTTGGGTATGTCAAAGTTACCATGAATAAGAGCCTCAACAAACATTCCAGACTCCCAAAGTGTCTTTGTCACAAACTCAAGAAAGTCGGAGAATCTCACACTCTCCAACACTTCAATTTTCTCTTCGTGAGAGTATAACTTGTCGTTAACCAACGTCAAAAAATGTGTCAGCATTTGCATAAAGGGGTTACTAAAAGCAAAATTTTTCAAATCTTTCGTCAATTTAAACTTTATTGGATCAAAACGCTCTTCCTTAGGCTCAAAGCTCAACACCTTTCTCAAGATACTTTCCAAAAACACACCAAGCTTATCACTATACCCACCAACTTTAATCGATAAACAGTCTTTCTGAAAAATGATGGTAGATCTCAAACCTACAATTTCAGCGTAATAAGACACATCATTGAGTTCATCCTCAAGAAACTCACTAAGTAGAGTTGAATAAACAGCAGCTTTCTTGTCTGAACACGAATTTGGCAAATGCAAGTTCAAATCAACAACACCTTTAGGGACCTCAAACCTATCGTCTTGTTTGAACCAAAAGTGATGCTTGTTGTCATGAACAATTAAATATGGATGACTCAAAGGAGTATCCACTTTTTTCTTTGTCACTTTGAAATCCTCCGGGATGAAGTCATTCTTGTGAGGTAATCTAAGCTCTGGATTCAATTGAACATTTTGTACAGATTGCTTCAAGTGTTCTGGCAATGTACCAACAGAGTGCTCAGTTCCATACCATTGTTCTTTTTTATCTAAATTCTCCAAATTTTGTGACACCAACGTAGCTTTGAAATTTTTTGGGTTCAAGTAAGAGCCATATTCACTTATGTGAACATCGTTGTATTTAAGGCCAATAGAGTGGTTAAGTATGTATTGCGGTGGAATATAAGCATCATCGGCACATTTGTGTAACGAATTGCTCAAATCAGAAACAGTTGTCAGTGCGTCTCTCTTTTGACTGAACTTGAAATCGATTTGGGAAGTATTGTACAACTCTTCCCAAATCCACCTCTGGGGTCCTAGCTGATTTGTTAGTTTCAAATACTGGAAAACAATCACAACAATTTCTTCCCAATTTTTTAAACCGACGGGCGTTAGATCTGCTGATACTATGAACACCGAGTTGTCTTTACTTCTTCTTGACGCTCCAGCGGAAAGGCCCGTAGCCCATCCTTTCTTTCTCAACAAGTGGAAAATCGAGCCTGAACTTTCATGCCCTAAGAGATGACTGTAATAACTTGAGGGCTTAGTATCCCACTTTTCTTCTTCATCATCTGGAATAGGGAATGTTAATTGCAATGAATGCTGTTCCTTGATAGGCTTTGCCTTCACAACAAGTCCCAACTGTTCCTGAGAGAGAACGACAGAGTTTCCATAGCTTGGTCTTGACAATTTCTTATTAGCAACATCTGAAAACTTTTCGACAACCCACGAAGACAAAGTGTTCAAGTCTTCTTTGCCCAAAACAACCAACCCCATCAAATTTGACGAATAATGTTCCTTGTGGAATTGAATCAAAATCTCCCTCACGTTCAAATTTCGAGAAAGAGGATCTTCTCCCAAAGTTTGAATATTACCAGTGGAAAACCCATTGTAAGGGTGGGATGGATTACTTGTCAGTTTGTCTAACTGAAAAAGTCTCCAATTGTCGCTTTGCAAATTCTTCTTGTTTTCCGAATCCACAGCTCTAATCTCGCGATCTTTACAACCCTTGCTAAATAATGGACTGATAAAGAACTGCGAGAATCTGTCGAGGGCTCCTTCAAGAAAATCGGATCCAACCTCGAAATAGTAATTAGTATGCTCACTGGAAGTATACGCATTGGAGTACCCAGAGTTTTTTGATAAGTAGCTAGCATATTCATTTTCTTCTGGATATTTCTCCGTGCCCATGAATAGAAGATGTTCACAAAAGTGTGCTAAACCTGGGATTCCATATTCTTTGTCGGCGTAGGAACCAACGTTTACATCCAATGATGCAGCCGACAAGTCAGTAGCGGGATCATGAATTACCAAGGCGTGTAAACCGTTAGGTAGCTTCAAAAAACGATATTGCCTGTCATCTAAGAGAGGCTTCTCTACTGTCGAATCATCGGCTAGTAACTTGTACGTTTCATTTGTCATTATAATGAAGATGATTTGAACAGTTAAATGAAGTATACAAGATTTAGCTTATGGTGGCCACTTATGAACATGTGAATATGCAGGAGTAAATTATAGAAGATAAATCAGGTGACACGTAGCCACAATAAAGGAAAATCGGTTTATGCTGCTACTCTCAAAGATAGAACTAATACTTGTCTCAAGAGAGAATGAAGAGCCGAGCCCATATTTTATTCAAAACCTCGTACTTTTTGTAAACTTTCCAAGAATGAGCTTATGAGATATTCGATACTATCAAGCTTGGTGAACGTGCTCACTAAAATTGGATCCGGCGAGCTAACTTCAATCTTCTTATTTATGGTCACTACCATGTTATTATAAGTAATACATTTAGTGATAAAATCAATCGGGTCGTATTTCGGTTTGAGCATGAGATGACCAAGAAGATCGGTCAACCGTTTGACCGAGTCAGGGCCCTGCGTAGCTTTATTCGTATCTTGTAGTTTATTGAGCCTCTCTTCAATGTCTGCCATATTTAGGGGCTGAGAGGGCCCCAGGGGAGTAGATATAGGAGTGGATGTTGAGTGTGAACTTGGTAGTTTCATTTCCTCTCTAAGTTTGTCAATGTAAGATTGGCCATCTGCATCAATGTTCGACCACGGTTTGTCATGTATCTTGTGTAAGCTTTTAACATCAAGGCATATTTCGGCCTGACTTATATAGACATCTAGTGAAATGCTAGGAGGAAGGTCTGGCTCAAATGATTCGGAGGGAGAAACATGCATTGGAAACACTAGCTCCGGTTCTGTTGGTAGTTGTAAAGAATTTTTTGCAGTTTTGATTTCCAGCATCAATTTACCGAAAGTTTCTACAAGATGCTCATGTTCACTTTTGGAGCACTCGAGTAATTTCAGGGATTCCTCAATTAGCTCTATGGCCCGATCGATAGAGTTCTTTGTAGTAATGATTTGCTCAAGAAGAATTGGCTGCACTAATCGAAGCTTATTCAATACTTTATTGAAATAATGTTCTTTCAAGGAAATGGACAATTGGGTAATATAAGGCCCATCCCTTACAGCTATCCCTTTCAATACTTCCAGTTTGGTAGATGATAAAGGAAGTTTTATTGGTGGTCCCTTCTCGATTCTGTTTTTGGGATCGGGTGCCTGTGGGGAGTTGTACAACAAAAAGTTTGAGCACATCTTAAGTGCTTCGGTTATCTGAGGAAACTCGGGAGTGATCACGTTCCTTACAAGCCAATGCAATTCTTTATCAGAGTTCTCCGCTTGTAATTCCTTTACTGCATTTGCAAACATCACATTAGGAACATAAACCATATCCTCGTTCTTGCTTGGTAGAAACACAGTAAAGTAAAGTGAGAGATATGCTGTCGAGTGTCTAGAATAGCAACACTTGTGGTGACTGCTGCCCTTTAGAATGAAACAAAGATTTCCCGTTTTAGTACTTAGATCTGCTTAATGAGCATCTTATCAATTCCTACATGGCTCATTTGATCAAACACCCATAGCAGTAGATCACGTGTGTCACTTGCGTGCGTGGGCAAAAGAAGTGTGAAACTCAAAATTGTCGAAATAACTATCAACAGATTTTTACAAAATACAACATACACAACAATCCTTTATTCAAACCTTCAACAACCTGTGCAGGACTGCTGTTTTATATTCACAACTACAGCTTTAAGATAAGAACAACATACAGAAGACGAAAAGATGCTGGGACCTTCAACATCAAGTGAGAGATCTACAGTTAACGCCCAAGGTCATTTACAAGGACACCCTGACGCAACTGGGCAGTTGATGGGAAGACAGGCAGACTACCAAAATGCTACTGCTACTGCTGCTGCTGCTGTATCGGCCTCAGGTTACGGTACTGGTGGGCACCCGGATGATGTCAACCAGTTTCACCACCAACACGGCTACAACTCGGCGTCTGCATCTGCTGCCGCTGCTGCTGCCGCTGCTGCGCAACTTCAACATCAACAACAACAATTACAACAACAACAACATCAACATCAGTTGCACCATCAATTTCAGCAATTTCCTCAACACCACGTCCCTCAACACCACCACCAGTTGCCTCCCCATCACGCACCTCCCCAGTTTGCTCATGCACAGCCCCCTACTGACTACGAACCAACTGGTATTCTTCATTCGAAATACATGGAAAATGAAGTAATCAAAACATTCCCAAGTAAGCCCGATTTGGTCAAGTATGTGAAGTCAGTCCTCAACGATGATGAACAATGCAAAATTGTTATCAATTCCTCCAAGCCGAA
Source organism: Priceomyces haplophilus (assembly GCA_001599895.1). Taxonomy (NCBI): domain Eukaryota; kingdom Fungi; phylum Ascomycota; class Pichiomycetes; order Serinales; family Debaryomycetaceae; genus Priceomyces; species Priceomyces haplophilus. The sequence continues at coordinate 1,461,679 of BCIF01000002.1, read as the reverse complement.
AGCGGTGTATTTCCAATGTGAGAGATCTGGCCTGTTCAGAACAACTGTCAAAGATTCCACCAAAAGACAGAGAGTCGCTTACACCAAGCGTAACAAGTGTGGATACAGATTGATTGCCAATTTATATCCTTCCGAGAAGGATAAAAAGCGCGTTAAAGGCTCTGTTACACCTGACGGTAATTTGGACGAGAAGCTTAATGAGTTTCAAAGCCATCCAGATGCTCTAGAACTGCAGACTGGTGAAAGATGGGTATTGAGAATGATTAACCCAGCACATAACCATCCACCTGAACCTCCAAGTGGTAAGAAAAAGAGACTGAAATTTTCTAGGACTTTGGTCGAGAAGCCGTTGAACCGTTCGAATAATATCAACGACAATGCATTTAATGCGTCCAATGTATTGGTCAACCCTCTTCCACCACATGTTTCGCACCCTCTTGTCCAACAAGCACATCACCAAGGCTCACACTTACACCACGACGATCCATCTCATCACACTCCTTCGGTACAAGATGCAGCAGTGATTGCAGCAATTGAGGCCACTCCTGCAGCAGCAGTTGCTTTGCATAACCAAAACTCTCACGTTGATCCAAATATTGACCCCAATGTGGACCCAAGTGTTCAGGAACATGATCACGCACACGGAAACTTAAGATGATGTATCAATGTCATTTTGACGATGAATCCAATTACATTCTTTTTTGTTCTCTACTCTCTTTTGTCTTTTTTTTCCTTTGATTCCAATACTTCATTTGGAGCGAAATGAATTATATTACTTGTTTGTTACTATAATCTTTGTATTAAATTGTTTAAATATACTAATGGCTAACCCTTAAGAACCGCATAAGATTTGTATTCTGATACGAGGCAAAATTTACAAATTGCAAGATTATTGAAAGTACAAATTTAGTAATTCAATCGGACTCGTCCCCGTGTTTCTGTAGAGATTAATAGATGGCAAGCTTCTTTCGTACTCGGAGATTTATTGGTACTTGACTTTGTCGCACGACTGTGTGACGATTATGGTTTAATTTTTTTAATTATCACCAGAAAAAATAATCGACTATTGGCTTACTTCAGAAACACTATTGTATGCTAAAGACATCGATACAGAGAAGAATAATGTCTACTTCATCTACCGAATGGCCAGCATCTAAAGTAAGATCTACGTTCTTGAACTTGTTCAAAGAAAAGGAACACAAGTTCGTTCCTTCTTCGTCAGTTATCCCTCACAATGACCCTACCTTGCTATTCGCAAACGCGGGTATGAACCAATACAAGCCCATTTTTTTGGGAACAGCGGAACCAGGCTCTGAATTTTCTACCTTAAAAAGAGCTGTCAACTCCCAAAAATGTATTCGTGCTGGTGGTAAACACAATGATTTGGAGGACGTAGGGAGAGACTCTTATCATCACACTTTCTTCGAGATGTTGGGAAATTGGTCTTTTGGAGACTATTTTAAGAAAGAAGCTATTTCATGGGCATGGGAGCTCTTAACAGAGGTATACAAACTTGACAAAGATAGGTTTTATGCTACGTACTTCGGAGGAGACGAAAAGCTTGGTTTGAAACCTGACTTGGAAGCCAAGAACTTTTGGTTAGAAGTTGGTGTTTCAGAAGATCACATTTTACCTGGGTCTACCGAAGATAACTTTTGGGAAATGGGTGACCAAGGTCCCTGTGGCCCTTGTTCTGAAATCCACTATGACAGAATTGGTGGTAGAAATGCTGCTGATTTAGTTAACATGGATGACCCGAACGTGATAGAAGTTTGGAATATCGTCTTCATGCAATACAATAGAGAATCCGATGGTTCTTTGAGGCCACTTCCATCCAAACACATAGATACAGGTTTGGGTTTTGAAAGATTGGTCTCCATATTACAAGATAAATCATCAAACTACGATACTGACGTGTTCCAACCTCTCTTTCAAAAGATCCACGAAATCACTGGTGTAAGACCTTATACTGGAAAGTTTGGCAGTGAAGACAAAGATGGAATTGATACCGCTTACAGGGTTATTGCAGATCATGTCAGAACCTTAACATTTGCTATTACTGACGGTGGTGTTCCAAACAACGAAGGCAGAGGTTACGTGTTAAGAAGAGTCTTGAGAAGGGGTGCCCGTTATGTGCGTAAGTACATGAACTACCCAATAGGTTCTTTCTTCCAACAATTGGTGCCTACTGTTATAGAACAAAATTCTGAAATATTTCCTGAAATCCTTAGGAACGAGCAAGATTTGAAAGAGATTTTGAACGAAGAAGAGTTGTCATTCGCTAAAACTTTGGATAGAGGTGAGAAATTATTTGAGCAGTATGCTATCATTGCTTCTAAGACGCCAGAGCAAACTTTATCCGGTAAAGACGTTTGGAGGTTATATGACACGTATGGCTTCCCAGTTGATCTTACCAGATTGATGGCCGAAGAGGCTGGCTTGAAGATAGACGAACATGGTTTCGAAAAGGCTAAAGAAGAGTCTAGAGAAGCGTCTAAAGCCGGTGGTAACAAAAACAACGCGACTTTAGTGAAATTGGACGTTCATTCTTTATCCGAATTGGACAAAAATGAAACTGTTCCAAAGACTGATGACACGTATAAATACGGTTTGGATAACATTAAGGCTAAGATCGTTGCCATTTATGACGGAGGCGCCTTCGTGGACTCGATCAACGAAGAAACGAACTCTCAAGTTGGTGTTATTTTGGATAGAACCCCATTTTATGCGGAATCTGGTGGGCAGCAATTCGATACCGGGAGCTTGGTTATTGACGGTAAAACAGAGTTTAGCGTTGACAATGTACAATCATACGCTGGATATGTTTTACACACAGGATCATTGGTTGAAGGCTCTTTAGCCTTAGGTGACGAGGTGATTGCTTCGTATGATGAGTTAAGAAGATGGCCCCTTAGAAATAACCACACGGGTACGCACATCTTGAATTATGCATTGAGGGAAGTTTTGGGTGATGGGGTTGATCAAAAAGGGTCTTTGGTTGCCCCAGAAAAGTTAAGATTTGACTTCAGCCACAAACAAGCTTTGACTGCCAGTGAACTTTCCAAAGCTGAGGAGATCTCTAACGAGTATATCAAGAAAGACCAAAAGGTTTACGCTAAAGATGTTGATCTCGCAACCGCGAAGAAGATCAATGGTTTAAGAGCTGTTTTTGGTGAAACTTATCCTGATCCTGTGAGAGTTGTTTCTATCGGTCAACCAGTTGAGAACTTGGTTGCTGATGCCTCAAATGAAGCTTGGTCTAAACTTTCAATCGAACTATGTGGTGGTACCCATGTTGCTAAAACAAGTGAGATAAGAGAGTTGGTCATTATCGAAGAATCAGGTATCGCTAAGGGTATTAGAAGAATTGTTGCCGTAACCGGTAACGAGGCACAACGTGTTCAGAAAATAGCAGCTGATTTTGAAAAGGAAATCAGTTTGGCAGAAGGCTTGCAATTTGGAGCCAGAAAGGAAGCCAGGGCCAAAGAGTTGGGTGTCGCTCTTAAGGGTCTATCAATCTCCGTCTTAGATAAGCAGAGTCTCACAAACAAGTTCAACAAGCTTGACAAATCAATAAAGGATGAATTGAAAGCCAAGCAAAAAGAAGAATCTAAAAAAACCTTAGAAGTCGTTAACAAATGGTTATCTGATGAAAACCCAACTGAATATTTAGTCAGCTACGTAGCGATTGGCGCCAATGCGAAGGCGATCACAGAGGCCATTAACGTTTTGAAAAAAAATCACCAGGAAAAGTCGCTCTACTTGATTACTGGTTCTGATAAGGTTGCACACGGTTGCTACATTTCTGATGAAGCCATCGCCAAGGGTATTAATGCAGCTGATTTAGGCAAAATTGCTTCTTCAAATGTCGGTGGTAAGGCAGGAGGTAAGGGTAATGTTGTTCAGGGTATGGGTGACAATCACGACGGAATACAAAGTGCAATCGATGAAATTACCAAGATCTTCAAAGGTATTTACAAGAATTGAATCTCTATTTTCTGTATCAGTCGTATATCTTCATGTGTCGGAATATAATGCATCTCTATATAGCTCCCATTAAACCATAAATGCTATAACTTGGGAATCTTTTCAATAAGCTCGTTCTCATCCTGTTCACTTATTTCTATCGCGTTCCCTCCCACATTTTTGATCACTTCGCTTACAACTTGCCTAAGATCCGAACCGCTTACTTTACTGTTTCCTATTATACTAATAGTGTTCACCTGCCACTCCATATGGGGGTATGAGCCTAGATGAACGTTATTTGCAAATTTAAGATCAACTTTTTTCTGAAGATCCGTCAAGAATGGAGCAAATTCACTCTCCTTTGTACTGGTTTTCACATAATATCTCTTTAGACCAGTGCCGACCACTCTAGGTTTGATGCTCTCACCTAAAGTATCCACAAGAATCGTAAAAAGTTTGGGCACCCCTGGTAACACATAAACCTTTTCTTCAATACCAACAATAGGAACCCACAAAGAATCGTTGACAAATAATTTCTCAATTGACAACTTGCCATCAGTACTTGTTGGGAGGGTAGCCATCTTGAAAAAGGCGTTCTTTTGTGGCTCACTCAACGTACATATATAGTCTCCTCTCAACTTGGTCATCCTATCCACAACCACTCTATCCAACATACATGGAACGTTGAAGGCTTCAGCAAGCGCTTCATAGGTTACATCGTCATGAGTGGGTCCAATTCCCCCACTTGTGACCACTAGATCACATTGTTCTTGCAACAATTTCAAGCTGTCTATAATATCTTTCTTATCGTCGCTACATACGATCGTTTTCCGCATGGGAATGGAAAGCTCACGGAAGCAATATTTGGAGAAATAAAATGAGTTGGTGTCTAAAATCTTACCATTGAGTACCTCATCTCCAATAATTAGACATCCTGCGGATCTAATGGGTCTCATTTGGCTTGATTTTATAAATATATTTCTAGCCAGTCTGATCATTGTCAAATAAATTACCGCCTTCAAATTATCAATCTACTCTACATACAAGGTTTTGTATATACAAACATAATCTTCTGTTGCCTCATTGGGAAGTCTACCTCTTTCCGTCTAAACCTTATTCTTTCGCGAAGGTTGCATCCCGCTCAGCCCGTGAAACCATGCTAAGAATTTGTAATCCAGATGTTTCTTGGCGGACCCAAATATACGCGGAGAGACTTGAACACTCAATTCTATTTCAGTTACTAGACCACCACGTGAGTTCTTTTCCCATACTAAACATACGCAACACATGAATTTCTCCACAAAGTTGGGAATATCTACGTATATTTCAGTACGAATTTGCGAAGCTCGGCAGATGCCTGGACATCCAATCCATAGTATTAGTGGAACAAATGATGGATAAAGCTGACAAAGTTTTAAGATTCCTATAATCGACAAACTAAACTACCAAAATTGTAACTCTGTTGTATTGAACAACAGGCTTCTTAATTTTAACTCTACTGAAGCTCTTTTAGCCATAAGATGGGAAATAGCCCGTCCAAAAATGAAACATCGAATACCGCTGGTCAAACATTAAATCAACCTTGCAGCGCTCCAGGTGAACTGGAGTCTGAAGAGCAAGGAGCGCTATCGCGAGAAAAAGACTATAATAATGATCGTTATGACCTTGATGATTTTCAACAAGAAACTAAATTAGCTTATAAAGCATCACCTGCTATAAGTATCGAAGGTACCAAAAAGAATCAAGGATATTTCAATAGGTACAATAATGTTTATACAACGTCTCCGAGAAAGCCAAGGAAGACTTCAATGGATCACGATTTTGATTTAGAATTAGAAATTGGAGTATCCGCTGCAAAGTTATTGAGCGTTCAGGGTGGAAATTCACTTGATAGCTCTGACGTCTCTATAGTGTCACCAGTGTTCACTACTAATGGCGAAATCAAAGAGGAAGATCTTCTGCTGTCAATGGGATCAAACATTTCTCCAGGAAAATCTGCTATTCTTGAATCTTTGAGAGATGAGCAGAAGGGGGACCTCGACCCTATTATCGAAAGATCTTTGGAATCGACCCCAGAACCAACTAAAACAATACCCAACCTAAGAATAAGAGCAAAGTCTTGGAAAAGGGGTTATCGGAAAGGTTCTGATGAAGAGATTGGTCGCATTAGTTCAGTGAGTTCTTCATCATCAAGTAGTTCTCCTCCCCTGGCCAAAAGAACAGAGATTGATGTTGATTCGATCATTGATAGACTTTTAAGCATCGGAACAAAAAAGAGTAGCACGAAAAGATCAACTAAAGACAGATTTCCTCTTTCATCGGAAGAAATAAAGTATGTTTTACAAAAAGCTAGGTCGATATTCTTAAGGCAGCCCACATTATTGAGACTATCGCCACCGGTGAAAATAGTCGGTGATATTCATGGACAATATGAAGATCTAATCAGAATATTCAACGTCTGTGGATATCCTCCTTATTCAAATTACTTGTTTTTGGGAGATTATGTTGACCGTGGACACAAATCTTTGGAAACCATTATGTTATTATTGTGCTACAAGATCAAATTTCCAGAAAATTTTTTTATGTTGAGAGGCAACCATGAGAGTGCTAACATTACGAAAATTTATGGATTTTATGATGAATGCAAGAGAAGATTGCCTTCTCGTAAGATTTGGAAAGAGTATGTTGATGTCTTCAATACGCTTCCTATTGCTGCAACTGTAAATGAGAAGATCTTTTGTATTCACGGTGGACTTTCTCCTGACTTACATGATTTGAATCAAATCGAGTCAATCAAGAGACCTACTGATGTTCCTGATAAAGGACTTTTGGCCGATCTCCTTTGGTCTGATCCTGATCCATCTATTAAAAGTTCAAATTGGACAAAAAATGACCGTGGTGTTTCCTATTGTTTTGGTAAAAAGCAAGTTGATTACTTCTGCTCCAAGTTTAAGATAGATTTGATTGTAAGGGGTCATATGGTTGTAGAAGATGGGTATGAATTCTTCAATAAAAGGAAATTGGTGACTGTCTTTCTGGCTCCTAACTATTGTGGAGAGTTTAACAATTTTGGTTCTGTAATGAGCGTTGACAAGAGACTTTGTTGCTCATTTGAATTAATCAAGCCACACATTCTGTGATTCGATAATGTGCAACATTTTGTTCACTTCAAGTGAAGAACTTTTAGCAGGTTGTTTTATTGTGTTCATTCAGTTTTATGATTTATGACGCAATGTATTTTACTTCTGTGCATGTGAATTTTTTTTATATCTACGTAGTTATTTATGTAATAAGAACATTTGAGTTAAACTGTATCGGCTTCAAATGCCTGTCTTTACAATCCGTTTTTCGTAATCATTACCACCTTTGTAATTAAATATACATCAATACTTGAAATTGTGATTAAATAGCTTCAACTATATTACCAAGCTTTAATCAAGTATGCTTAATTTTTAAAGCAGATTTTTTACCATAATCTTGTCCGAATTTAGTATTCCTTCAGTCTTTCGGATAGCTTCTTTTCAAATGGGGATAAGTCGTTCCGTTTATACCGACACCTTCTTTATTGTACCTCGGATAATTCAAATTCAGTACGTAACCTTTAGCCAAACCTTTCATATCTTCATCACGATCGTCTTTGTCAACTTCAATATCCAAAATACCGGTCTTGTTTCCTTCATCTTCATCATCATCTGAGACATCTGAGTAATAATCGTTAAACTGCAAGTATATAACCTCGTCATCTTTGCTGTTATTCTTACCCATCAATTGAATTAATTGAGTGTAATACAAATCCAAGACCTCCTTCATCTTCCTGATAGATGACCTACCATTGTCAAGCTGTTTAGTAGGTAGACACCTCCACTCAACTCTCAATAAAAAATCCAACTCTAAGCAATTAAGCTCACTGACGGCTACACCTCCAACTTTTGCATAATGGTCATTGGTATAAAAAAAATCCTCCATGGACTTTTGGGATATCATTGTGCCCACCAACAAAAACCGATGCACAGTCCATGAGTTCAAGGTAAAAAATGGCTGGTAATGATGAGATAAAAGATCAATATAGTAAATGGTTGTTAATAGGGTAGCGGGGGTCAAATTGTTGAATTTTGTCAATCTAGTTAGGTAAGTTTTTATTGTAATGCTTGGGGGAATTCTGGAATGATATCTTGTAAGCAAACTATTGTTTGTGGATGACTTCGAGTTGTTTAAGTTATTTGGATTTGAGATTTGCATAGGAACTTGTTTATCATTCAATGTTATTAATGATTTGAGCATTCTGCATACCATGTTGATGAGGTCATCAATTTCGACTTCCATGAACTCTCGAGGAAGACTCTTTGATATTTGACTTGTGGGAGGCAATACTGGTACAGAAGATACTGTATCAGCAGTCTTTGCCGCAACTATAACTGGTGCGGGCACTGTAGCCTGGGGTATTTTTGTCGGTAGATTGTCAATTTCAGCCAGTGAACGTCTTACCACCTGCGAAAGATGATCTTCATATTTGAAGCTACTTGCATGGTCGTTGCTAACATTTAAATACTTCTGGTACACCTCTACCAGTCTGATTTTACGTTGAAGGTTCACGGACTCGAAATATATCTGATGCTTATTTTTCTTTGGGATGTGATTGTCGTCAAGTTTTACATACTGCCCCAAAAAAGGGTCTGTCTTTGCATAGAAGGCATTTGGCTTTCGGCCCACGGATCCTCTCCCCAGATTACCCTTAAAAGCGGCACTGTTATATCTCTTCCCTTCGGTGTGCCCGCCATCTGCCTTTTGGATGTACTTTTTAATTATCTCTTCTCTATGTCGTCCCCAGTTCTCTGGGTTAGATCCGTTCTCGGGTCCATTTAACGCCATATCCCCTTCAACTGCTCCCTTGTTTAGTTGGTGAGGTAATTCATATGGCAGGACCATCTGTGTTAGACTCATTTTGATAATTCATATAACAGTCCCAATTTGTGTAACCTTTTACACTCTCTCTTTGACCCTGCAGTCTCTAAACCTGAACTCTTTATCTTTCTACCTCTAAACCGGTCCTGGTTGTGTGAAAGCTACCCTGTCCCTCAGTTACCAAACTTAATATAATTCTACTTGAGGCTTGTGGGTCATCCGTTGTCCCTTTGCTCTTGCTCTGAGTTGCCTTTCTAACCTGTGTATGGGCATATACCAGAGATGGCTGCTCACCACGTTCCAGACAGACAAAATCGATAGCCGCCACGTGGAAACGCATGGCTGCGTGCGAAGTCTGAAACACCGTAATCAAAAGCAGAAATCGACCCAACTACAGTGAAGGGCCGTAGTGCCATCGTGGTAGCTCCAGGTTGACCGTTGCTGCGTGTCGCAGCATGTTGCTCAGGCGTGTTGTGATCTTGGTGCGTGCTTGTTTCGCTTGATCAATGTCTCACCCCATATAGCACATGGCGGAAATGGAACGTGCACAACATGAAGAGCAAGAAAAACAAGATGAAAAACAAGAACAAGAACAAGGAAAGAAGAAGAAGAAGATTGAGAGAAGGCGACAAGCGAACCAGCTAGACTCGATGTAGATATAGTGCTGTTAAACTTTGACTTTCTTTGCCGCGTTGTAAAGACGCATCCGCTTAGGGTGCTCAAGCATCTAAAACGTTGCTGCGCATCGTTATGTGCTGTGCTGCTCACCTCCTTTCCGGCGCACTGCCCCAGGGTTTGCTCGTTGGCAACTGTAACCTTGATAGCTGCTGTCGTTCTCCCGGGGATGCAAGGAAGCGCCCTCGGAAAAACCCGGCTGTTGTGGCCGTTCGCCGCAGCCTGGACTACGTACCACAGAGATCCTGCCCACGTGCAATCGAATTCGGCTAGTGCGCGCAGCAGATAAGACAATTGCTCGGCTGTAGCAAGAAATCGTGCGTCCTGTGTGCCGCAAAGACTGAATATACGGTGATCTGTGAAATTGCAGACGACGTCCCTCTCAGTTCCTCATAAATGGGACTAATCAGCCCATCTGTGTATTGGAACAGCGGCTATTTATCTAGCATACCATAAAGACTCACCACTCTGCCGTTAGTCATTTCAATAGTTTAGCGCAGTCAAGAAGCAAGCAGTAGCACTTGTCGTCACTGAGTACTACCAGCCACGAGAACAATAATATTAAGTAAAAGATCGAGTTTACTGATAACAAAAGATTTCAACATGAGCGAAGCCAGGCAATACACATCAGAGTCCGGCACGTCTACCAGACGTCAGTCCTTCGGAGACAGCGGGCACGCGTTTGCTTCCAAAGTGGCTAATTTGTTCCGCAAAAACAAGGAGTCAAGGGGTAAAGGTCGCTCGAGAAAGGTGTCAAACATTTTAACAGATGGTTACTCTGTGGGAGGAATGCTTGGAGGAAGGCTTGTTTGAGCGACAGCCGGGTTTACGTATAGAGAAGTCTCCCAGTAGCTGGAGCGAGACTCTAGTTCTGTTGGGTTGTTCAACATCATGCGCCGTTCCTGTGTTTCCGTTAGCACGTCGTTTCGAGAGAGGACAAATCAAACCCAATAGGGGGAGCGTTTAGATATGTAGCACGCATTGTGTACAATGGCTGCTACATGGTCACTTATTTATATGAATATGCTATGATTTAATGTATCTTACTTAACAATGACTTCGATACGCGCATGCACTCAGCAAGTATTAGTACAATGGGGTGCGGTTGTCGTGCAGTTGGAGCGGCGAAGATATTAAATGTTCGTTAACCAAGAGAAAGTGTCATAAAAGAGTTGATCTCTCACATGTTGCTCTCCATCCGTGTTCCCTGATTCCGCGTGCGAGTACGAGTAGACTGTCCCGCAGCAGTTTATCAACGAGTTGAGCATGGTTTTGTTTGATGATTTCAACAATGCCTCTTCGTCGTCGTGCAAACTCTTCACAAGGTCCAGGCCCGAGTTTAGGGACAATTTCAGTTCTTTCTTGTATTGTTGCTCAAATATCCGCCTCCGCTCCACAAGAGCTGGTATTATGATGATATCTCTGAAAGCCAACAAGATTATATTTTCTATTTCAATGCTTGTCCGTAGACCCCCGTTTGCACTAGCCTTTCTAAGGTATGTTTGGAACGGATAGAATATACTAATGAGATTGAATCTCACTCTACGGTTGAAATAGTTCCAAGCGGTGGTAACTCTTGTCCATTCTCTACTCAACAATGTGAAAGCAGTTCTTTCAGTCCGCGAGTCTTCGCGTGCTCTCAAATCATCCAGGATGATCATCATACACCTAGAGAAAAAGGATAGCAAATCCAGGGAGGTTTCTCTGAGTTGCATGTCATCGTCAATGGTGTCCTCAAGAGAGACCGAGCTGTTGTTTTCTAGGCCATAGAATTTCGACGATGAATTCGATACTTTGACCCTTGTTCTTTTGGACTGTAGCTGTTGCAACAGCCGTGAATGTCTAGTGGTATTATCAAAATGATGTCTTTTTATGTAAAGTCCAATTTCTTCAATGGTAACTCCAAGAAATGGGTGAGTTGAATTCTGATGTGATTTTTGCAAATTTTTTTGAGTGAAAAGTGGCCGCAAGACATAGAGAAGATTGTTGTAAAACTTAGCGTGATCCTTGCCAAAGTCCAGCAAATAGTTATTGAAATATTTTTCCTCGGGACTCATACCAGCACTCGAAATTCCTAATCCGGTCACCTGTCCTGAGTTCTTATGCAATTTGTTTTGTAAGTATTGATCTGTAGGTATCATGAGCTTCTTATGAATCTCGCCTAAGGAAGTATGCTCATTGGGGGTTTCTGGACTTTCAGATGAATAGCCCGGGTTAGTGAAGTTGTATATCATGGCCAAGTTTGGATCTGTAATGTAAGAGTTCGAGCTATTAGACGAAAGAGTAAGTGCCGAGCGAGCTAGAACTTGGCCAATCTTTTGCAGTCCACCATCGTCTTGAAGTCGTATTGGAGAGCTTGCATCATTCGAAGTTTGTGACATACTTCGAGAGCGATGGAAAAGATTATGAAATGAGTTTTTCCGTGTGAACGTAGGTGTCTCGGGTGATTCGAGCATTCCTTGTCCTGGACTGCTGAACATCTTCTTTGGTGCCCTCAAGCTGTTCCCTGTCTGTATAATTAACTCAGGTTTTTGTTGTGTGCTTTTCGAGAACTTCAAACCCTTCTTGTTTTTAGGGAGCTTGAACTTGGCGGATGTTCCACTTTTCTTCACATCTATTCCCATGTTCAGTTCACCGTTTGACTCAATGTCATCTTCGTGTGTGCCTGTAACTTCATCTTTGGTGGAGGACCCTTGATATTTGAACAATCTAGAAATAGGGTTCAGCTTCGAGGATACAGTGGCCGTGGACGTCTGAGATGAGTTGGTAGGTTGTTTTTTCAAATTATTGAATCCCACACTCGAAACTTGCAGCGTAGCGCTGGGCTGTGGATAGTGGACGGTGGACGATGATGATGTATTTGGGTGGCTATAAAGCAGGAAAGTCCCGGTTTCATTCTGTTTCAGATCCGCATAATCCTCGAAAGAACTCTCCAAGTGAGTGTTGTCTACGATTTGGTCTTCCATTCCACTCTAACCCCACTATTGACTTAAACGCTATCACTTTCCGCGATAAATAAGAATAAAATATCGAGTCCTGTACAAGGTCGTGCTAGGTTGCAATCAGTGATGATAAAGTTGGTAGAGTACTGGGAAGTTCTTGACAGAGCAACGGATAATGACCTAGAGGGACCTGTATTTTTCGTGTCACACTAACAATGTCATCTAGCCGTCAAGAGAGAACTTGGAGTTGAAGTTTATTGTTCCTAAATGACAGAACGATATTTCTCTCTTTTGGTGCACTGAGCCTTGCTTGGGGTGATTAGTGATCATTAAGCATAAAGAAAAAGAGTCTTAGAGATCCAGAAGTTTCATTGAACTACACTGTTTCAATAGGCAAAGAGATAAGCGAAAACGGCTTTGTGAAGTATATGATACTGAAGTGGGCCTGTTACCAGAAAGACATTCGTAGCTCTTTGTATATAGTTGCACTCAGCTGCAAAAATTAGAAAGCAATAGTGAGAGCATTGAAAGTTATGACAGAGAGCAACGATCTCTTGCTCAGCTTTCTAGCTTTAGGTAGACGAAGAGCCTATCAGGGACGTCAAGGCATGTCTGAGTCTTGCGAGAAATGACATTAGTCGAAATCAAAATATTTCTGTTTCAGGAACAATTGTAAACAGTAAATAATGAAAGAGGAAAACATTGAGAACAGGAAACGCAGGAAGAATGGCTAATTAAAGTATCTATAAAGCGCCGTTACTTGCTAGTGGGACATTAGTGCTATCTTCTTCCAAGGAAATCATGTCTAATCCCTTTAATGATGAAGAAAGGAGTCCTTTCAGGGACCCTCCTTCTGTTCCAAACGCTGCATTCACTGACAGATATTCGCCTAGAAAGTACGGCAGACGACATGGTGATGACGCAGCCGATGAAGATGATGATGAAAGCCAGAAATTTATGGGCTATCCCCACTCGGTTCAACAGGAGCAGAGACTGTCGCCCAGTATATTTGCAAGAAGTCTTCAAGCTAGAAGCAATTCTAGTATGAGAGCACCTATATTTGAACCCACGCCAAATCTACAGTATGGTGAAACACCAAGAGCGCAGTTCACCTCCAAGGAGTCCCCATCTCGTCAGAGACATACGCCGCTTACAATAGAGGATGATTATGAGGACGATGATGATATGGTTTACAAAGGATCACCATCGAGATCTCAATTTGGCAGCAGCTCATCTAGAAGTGACAGAATCTTGGAACCACCCCAGCCAATATTCTCTCCTGAAACCTTTGCAGAAGCGAACCCTTATGATTATGACGATCAAGAAACGATCCATGACGAAAAAGATGACAGTTTTGACTACGAGGGTTATCAGAAGGCACATGAATTAGAGGAACAATCAGTGTACTCAGAATCTACTGCTTATAGCGGCCCTTCGTATACTAGTGGAAGCCAACATGGTAGTGATGCGTTTGGTTCTTCTATTGACAGGAACATCATGGACAATCTCGGCAGTGCTTATGTCCCTAATAGAGACAAGACCTTAACAAAACGTAAGGTCAGATTGGTTGATGGAAACGCAGGTCACTTGGTATTGGAAAATCCCATCCCACAAGAGTTGAAGAAGGTTTTGAGCAGAACGGAGTCACCATTTGGTGAGTTTACCCACATGACATATACTGCTTGTACTTCCAAACCAGATGACTATACTAAGGACGGATTCACCCTTAGGGCGGCAAAATATGGAAGAGAAACTGAAATTGTGATATGTGTGACCATGTACAATGAAGATGAGCATGCTTTTGCAAGGACCATGCATGGAGTACTGAAAAACATCGCACATTTATGCTCTAGACATAAATCGTCAATATGGGGTAAAGACTCATGGAAGAAAATTCAAGTTATAATTGTTGCAGATGGAAGGAAGCGTGTCAATGACTCCGTTTTACAACTATTGACAGCGACAGGTTGCTATCAAGATAATTTGGCAAGGCCATACGTCAATAACAAAGAAGTCACCGCACACATTTTTGAGTATACCACCCAAATATCAATAGACGAAAATTTAAAGTTCAAGGGAGATGAAAAGAGCTTACCTCCTGTTCAAGTTCTTTTCTGCTTGAAGGAAAAGAACCAGAAAAAAATCAATTCCCACAGATGGCTTTTCAATGCATTCTGTCCAATTTTGGATCCTAACGTTGTTGTTCTATTAGATGTTGGTACCAAGCCTGATAATCACTCAGTGTACAACTTATGGAAAGCTTTTGATAAGGATTCAAATGTTGCAGGTGCAGCAGGTGAGATTAAAGCCATCAAAGGTAAGGGATGGATCAATCTCACTAATCCGTTGGTTGCATCACAAAACTTCGAGTACAAAATGTCAAATATTTTGGATAAGCCTCTTGAGTCACTTTTCGGTTATATATCAGTGCTTCCCGGTGCTTTGTCGGCTTATCGTTATATTGCTCTCAAAAATCATGACGATGGAACGGGCCCGTTGGCATCGTACTTCAAGGGAGAAGACTTATTAAGTAAAGAGCACACATCTTCGATTGGTAACAGCAAAACAAACTTTTTTGAAGCCAACATGTACTTAGCGGAGGATAGAATTTTATGTTGGGAGTTGGTTGCCAAAAGAAATGAAAATTGGGTTCTTAAGTTTGTGAAGCTGGCTACCGGTGAGACCGATGTCCCAGAAAGTGTCCCCGAATTTCTCTCTCAGAGAAGACGTTGGATTAATGGTGCATTATTTGCTGCCTTGTATGCATTGAGCCATTTTAGAAAGATTTGGGTTACAGACCACAGTTTTTCAAGAAAATTTTGGTTTCATGTTGAGTTTATATATCAAGTTTTCACCTTGATATTTTCGTTTTTTTCATTGAGTAACTTTTACTTGACATTCTATTTCCTAACAGGCTCATTAATCTCTAACAAGCATATTGGTCACAATGGGGGATTTTGGATATTTACTTTATTCAATTACTTATGCATTTGTGTGTTGACATCTTTGTTCATTGTTTCTATTGGTAATAGACCTCAAGCGTCAAAGGGAATTTTCAAAACTTTAATGATTCTACTCACGGTCTGTGCTTTATATGCGTTGATTGTTGGCTTCTACTTCGTCTTCAATACCATTCGAAATTTTGGTATGGGACAAGACTCGACTTATGTCTTTGTCAGCATTGTTGTATCGTTACTTTCAACTTATGGTCTTTACACCCTAATGTCAATATTGTACTTGGATCCATGGCATATGCTTACATGCTCAGCTCAATATTTCATGATGATTCCATCATACACTTGTACATTGCAAATATTTGCATTTTGCAACACTCACGATGTGTCGTGGGGTACAAAGGGTGACAACAATCCCAAAGATGACAAGAGCAACCAGTACATTATCGAGAAAAATGAAGAAGGTGAGTTCGAAGCAGTTGTCGTTGATGTCAATATTGACGAGTTATACCTTGAAACCTTATATAATATAAGATCAAAAAGATCAAACAAAAAAGTCCCCACAGCACATAAGAAGGATGTTCCTATGGATGGAGAAGATTACGCTAAGGATGTTCGTTCGAGAGTAGTGATGTGTTGGGTGCTTTCAAACCTTGTCTTCATATTGACCATGCTTCAAGTTTATGAGCCTGGTGATACCGGAAGAAATATATATTTGGCATGCATCTTGTGGATTGTTGCCGCGATGGCAGTCTTTAGAGCTATTGGATCCCTAGGTTATCTCTTACAGAGTTATGCAAGATTCCTCGTTGAGACCAAAAATAAATGGAGACACAAAAAGCTGGGCTATGCCATTCCCAAAGGCCATGCTTTAAATTGATTCTTTAGAGACAAAAACAGCTGTTATAACTCATATTCTAAACTGAGTTTAAAGGACAGTTAAGAACAGTTATTTACATTTTAATACCCTATACATATAATTTTAATATAAATATAAATTTTGATATGAGACATTTATGAATGTCGTCCATTATTTTGAGGTTTTGTCGCAGGTTTCGCATCGTCCTCTTCAAGTTTGCCGTACATTGAAAATTAACTAATTTTGTGATTTTGAAGCAAAACGACTGTTTACTAATTTCAAAATTTAAAACAGCCAAGTATATCAAAAAATGGTTGCATTGGAAAGAAAGCGTAAGGCCTCTAATAGTGTACGCGAGAATGGGGTGAAAAAGATAAAATCTAAACCCGCAACCTCGTCCTTCATTTTACACTCTTATTCAAAGTTACCAAACATCAATGAAATTCCAAAAGGTAAAAGCACACCGCTTGATATCTTTGTTTGGGGTACTGGATCTATGTGTGAGTTGGGATTGGGTCCATCTTCCAATACAAAAGAAGTCAAGAGACCCAGGTTGAATCCTTTTCTTACGAGTGAAAAATTGAGTGGTCACAAAATAGTTGATTTTGCAGTTGGAGGCATGCATACACTTGCCCTAGACAGTGCTAATAGAGTGTGGTCCTGGGGAGGAAATGACAGCGGTGTTCTAGGTAGAGATTCCCTGACCAAAGAGGTTTTAAAGGACATGGATGCGGAATCTGAGGACGACGAAGATGGTGACTTGAATGAAGCGGAATCGACCCCAGGTTTAGTCCAAGGTTTACCGAAAAGTAAAAATGCTAAAATCATTCAATTGGCTGCTACAGATAATTTGAGTGCCGTCCTATACGACAATGGGGACGTATATGCTTGGGGATGTTTTCGCAACAATGAAGGTTTGTTGGGATTTTTGAAAGACGGAGCTAAAGTACAACGAGAGCCCGTGAAAATTACCCAATTAAAAAATATAACTCAAATATCTGGCGGAAAGGATCATTTGCTAGCATTGGATACCAAGGGAATTGTTTATGCTTGGGGTAATGGACAACAATATCAATTGGGTAGACGAATTTTGGAAAGACATCGTTACCGCGCGTTAGAACCTCAACAATTTGGGTTATACGGAATCAAGTATATTGCTAGTGGTGATTTCCACTGCTTTGCTATTGACCATGAAGACAATGTGTATGCGTGGGGCTTGAATCAATATGGTCAATGTGCATTGACAGATGCCAATGGTGAGTTGGAAGATGGGTCATTGATCACTAAGCCAACGAAGATTTTCATGTTGTCTCAAAAAGGGATTAAGCAAATTGCAGCAGGAGAACATCACACTTTGGCATTAACTGAAGATGGAAAGGTTTTAGCTTGGGGGAGATATGACATGAAAGAAGTTGGCATTTCCCGTGAAAATCTACCTAAGGAATCATTCAAAGATTCTCATGGTAATGTCAGATCTGTTCCCGTACCAACTGAAGTGAAGCTTGGTAATAAGAAAGAGAGCGTCAAGGCTAAGACGCTAGGAGCAGGTTCCCATCATTCGTTTGCGGTCACCGATGACGGCATGGTTTATGCATGGGGGTTCGCCGACACATACGCTCCTGGATTGGGACCTTTAGATGATGATGTAGAAACACCCACCAGAATTATCAATACAGCAACGAAAGGCCACGACATTGAACTTATTGGTGCTGGCGGTCAGTTTTCTGTTAGTGGAGGCGTTCACATTGACGACGAAGACAAGTTAGAAGATAGACTCGAAAAATATGAAGAAATAGATCAATAAAAGTTTAAATTGAGTATCTTTGTGATGCTATCGAAATTACACAGTTTTCCGGTTTATGGCTTGTTATGTATTTACAAATTCGAACTTCACTATCATATAGGCTTTGGGTTGAAAAAGTCAGTATATGCTCTTGTAATCAAAAATGACCTTAAGATACGACTTCGTGGCCAAGTTGGCTAAGGCGTGAGACTGTTAATCTCAAGATCGTGAGTTCGACCCTCACCGAGGTCGTATTTTTTTGTGTTTAATTTCTCATTTTTGTTTTCATTCATTAAATGGATCTTAATATTGACCACATTTCATTTCAAACTATTGCCAATCTTTTGGAGCATACCTTTTCTTCAATTTAAAATGTACAGTAGTGTGGTAGGTCGTCAAAATTTACCGAATCCGAATAATATCCAGCAGGCTGCTGTACAGGTACCGGTACCAAATTCGAATCACGACGAGAAAGCGATAGGAAGAAATAGAGCCTTGAACGATGAGCAGATCTATCAATGGATATCAGAGTTGGTCACAGGTTCAAACCGTGAAAGGGCATTGTTAGAGTTGGGAAAGAAAAGAGAGCAATACGATGATCTCGCACTAGTTCTATGGAACTCATTTGGTGTCATGACAGTTTTATTAGAGGAAATTATTTCTGTCTACCCTTTTTTGGATCCTCCCGTCTTGACAGCGAGTGTTTCCAATAGAGTATGCAATGCGCTCGCACTCCTCCAATGTGTTGCATCGAACGTTCAAACTAGAGGTCTTTTTCTAAGTGCCAACTTGCCGTTGTATTTATATCCATTCCTATCTACAAATGCTAGACAAAGATCTTTCGAGTATTTGAGGTTGACAAGCTTGGGTGTCATTGGTGCTCTTGTTAAAAACGATACACCAGAAGTAATAAACTTTCTTCTCACAACTGAGATTGTTCCTCTTTGTTTGAATATAATGGAAATTTCTTCAGAACTATCGAAGACAGTTGCAATCTTCATTTTACAGAAAATTTTGTTGGATGACCAAGGCTTGTCATATATATGTACCACGTATGAAAGATTTCACACCGTTGCTTCTGTTTTGGCAAAAATGATAGAGCAATTGAGTACCTCAATAAACTCACAGGCTCCTCAATCGTCTTCAAGCAGCTCGGGGAGATTGCTTAAACATGTTGTGCGTTGTTATATGCGGTTATCGGATAATTTGGAAGCAAGAAAGGCCCTAGCCAATATTTTACCCGAACCTTTGAGAGACGGAACATTCTCTTTAATATTACAGGACGATGTGGCTACGAAAAGATGTTTGGCACAATTGCTCTCTAACATAAATGAACAGCTGAACTGAAAAGACAATATTTTAGAACAGGAAGCGAATCAGACAAATCTGCAGAAGCATTAGCATTTTATTCTACTCAATGCCACATTAACAAACTATATAGAGCTCTTTGTTTAGATGGACAAGAATTGTATATTATTTTTCTAAGCCCTATCGTGCAAAAACGTTTTTCTTATCAGAAAAGTCAAGGATTGTTAAATATCTCGAAAACACGAAAGATCTTGGAAATTTGTTTAGTACACCATAATATGACTGAACCAAACGTTCACACGTTATTGGAGGGATCTCATCGCTTTTCTCAAACCACCTCACCGAGACGTGCATCAGCAGTTTACGGATCTGTGGGTAAGGGTGGACTTTTTCTTCCCCAAGATTTCATAAAACCCCGAGTTGATGAAAGCTTTGGCATTGAAGATGATACAGCAAATGAAGAAGAGCCCTTATTACCTTCTAGATCACATGGCAAGAATCGTACTTCAAGCTTTGCAAGAGAGATCGTTCAAGAAGAGAGAGAAATTCTCGATCATAATCATATTTCTCATGACAGTACAGACGAGGGTATACTAAACAAGTTCGACAATGCTGTTACAAACAATCAAATAGTGACGGATACCTATACTGAGCTTGTATGGCTTGTAAAGTCCTCAATTCCCTTAGTCGTTACATTTGTTTTGGAGATTTCCTTTTCGACCGTTTCTGTTTTTGCAGTTGGTCACCTTGGTCCTACAGAGTTAGCAGCATCATCAATTGGAGCAATGACAGTGAATATGATGGGTTATGCGACTATACAGGGTCTAGCAACCGCTTTAGATACCCTTTGCCCACAAGCGTTTGGTGCCAAAAAGTATAAGTTGGTTGGAGCTTACTTTCAAAAATGTGCTGCTATGATTTTTGTTGTAATGACTCCAATCGTCCTATCATGGCTTTTCTTTGGAAAGCAGATAGTTTCGTTTCTTGTACCAGATGAGAACACCGCTATTCTTGCTGGCGAGTACTTAAAATATATCAGTCCAGGTATCCCAGCGTACATTCTATTCGAATGTGGAAAGAGATTTTTACAAGCACAAGGGATCTATCAAGTTTCTACGTATGTTTTGTTGATAGCTGCACCGACAAATGCTGTCATGACTTTGTTATTTGTTAAACACTTTGGATATCTTGGTGCCCCTATTGCTGTTTCTATAAACTTTTGGATCATGGCTTTTGGCTTACTCGTATGCATATTGTACTTAATAAAGCCGGAATCAACACCAACAAAGTTGCATCCCCTAGTTTGTTGGAACGGTATAAACTACAAGGATGCGTTTACAGCATGGAAAGGGTTATTACATTTAGCAATTCCTGGTTTGATTATGTTAGAAGCTGAATTTTTGGCTTTCGAGATATTAACTTTACTCTCCTCATATCTTGGGACCCTTGATGTTGCAGCCCAATCTATAGGCACTAATGTTGCTTCTTTGACCTACCAAATCTCATTTGCCGTTGGAATTGCAGCTTCCACGAGAATTGCAAATTTCATAGGGGCTGGATTAGGTGATGCTTCTCGCATAGCTACCAAAGTGTCATTAGGATTCGGATTATGTGTAGCGCTGATTAACAGTGTCTGTGTCTTTACATTCAGGAAACAGATTGCACGTCTTTATACTGACAATACAGAAGTGTTAATAATCGTTGACAATGTTATGTGGTTGATTGCTCTTATGCAAGTTTGTGACGGCATGAATGCGGTTTCAGCTGGATGCTTGAGGGGCCAAGGCCAAACGAAAATCGGAGGTATAGTTAACTTCTTCTCATACTATGCAATCGGAATTCCATTAGCAATATTACTAGCCTTCCACTCAAAAATCAAAGGAACTTTGCAAGGTCTTTGGATAGGCTGTTGTGTTGCTTTGACTATAATCGCTGTTATTCAAAGTTTTTATGCTTTGACAGCGAATATCAATAGTATAATCAATGAAGCCAAGAGAAGAAATAGTCTGTCATCTGCGTCTCACGTTTGAGATTACGTTTTGTTATAAGTAGAAAGTAATATATGTAAACACTGATATGTACTCTAACATTAAATACTTTTGCTTTAGTCGTTACTCAACTGAATGCATCAACCATTTTTGCCTCCTTCAAAGGAACAGATTGCACTCTTGGCAGTCCAGCCAAGAGCTCTCTTCTGATCTCTGGACCAATAGCATGATGAAACCTCTGCCTAACGGTTTCCAAAAGAAAATCTCTTTGGTCATCTGTTATATCATTTTTATAACGTTGTGCAAATGCTAAGAATGCCTTGTGCCACACCACGGGCAAGGGGGGTAGTTTTTTTTCACCGTCTTCATCTAACATGTCATCTTGGTCTTGCGCTACTCTTCTGAAACGCATGAAATAGAAAACCAACTCATCCAAGGTTTGGTATGGCAACGAATACTTTTTTTCAATAAGTACCCTTATGAAAACACAAGTTGAGGGCTTGAATGGCCTTTGTGCTAATTGTGATAAAGCCACGGAAGAGTGCAAAGCAGGAACAGAAATCTTTGCTAACACTGAGCCTGCGATCGTAGCCTCTCTAACAGAACAATGAGAGTCAACTAATGGGAAAAGAAACCCTTTGAAAAATGCACCAGGCTTATATAATGACTTTTTCAAAGCACGATAAAGGTGATAATTGACTGAATGATTGTCTGATTCTTCTATTGAAACTCTGAATTTTTCAAGAAGAACATGCTCAATAAACTTTTGGGCTTCATTCGCTTGCAAGTTAGAGACAAATAATTTGGTTGCTTCATAAACAGCATGTGGAGTCCACGCTTCTGGGTTTGTAACATATAAGACATCCTCCCAATTACGCAAGGAGGGTAGGACCTTGAATAACTTCGGCAATTTACCATGTGTATATGTGGAAAGAATTTGTCCAATCTTTTCGTAAGCAGCGATAACTTTAGGAGGTAACATCACACCTTGGTCAGGTTTTGAACCTATTTCTTTGGCTAATTCTTTCTCTTGGATCTTTTCCAAAATCTTTTCCGCTAAATTTATAGTATTTCCGTGTCCCTCATCTTGCTTTTCAAAATATTTACTGAATAGTTCAGCATCCTTTTCATCCATTTCTATACCTTCATCTTCTTCGTATACCTCCGCTTCAAAATCCGAGTATTCTTCATACTTATCATTCTCATCATCTTCTTCATCGTCTTCATCGTCTTCATCGTCTTTGAAGATCAGTGAGAACTTATATTTCTCAACTCCCTTGACCTCACTCTCCTCTTCAAGTTCCTCTTGTTGCTGCTTGGCTAATTGTATGATTCTTCTTGATGTAGCCGCATCCAAGTATTCATCTTCAATATCGTCTCCTTTTTCCTTGGAAGCCCTAGCCTTGGTTCTCAAGTTACCCCCAGCAGAAGAAACGTCCTTCAACAAGGGATTATGACGGTTCTTCTCTTTGGTCTCTGATACTTTGATCTTGCCCATAGTTTAAATTTCTTTCTTAGTTTTCTCTGAATAGATCTGATTCTGAAAAGTTTCCGATGAGACATCTGCAACTTTTTTTCAAATAGGGTTATGAACGATGCTTTTACTAAAGATAATATTTACATAGATAAAAAATTTATACAGTACCCAAGTCATAGCATAGAATGCTTTATTCTGACAAATATTGAAGAATAAACGAGCTCCTCTCCCAAAGTATCATTAATCGAGAGATATCGATAACCTTGTTTTAGTTGAGACAATTTTACTACTTTTATGCCAATTGTTTGAGCTTCAAGAATTTCGCGGGTGCTTGACGAGGAGTTTACCGTTAATCGTAGAAATACCAAATCAGTCACTGAGTGGAATTGCCCACTGAACGTCTCTCGCCACACAGGATTGAATCCGTTCTCGGTAACAATAGATGTGGAATCTTGTGGACTCTGCTTGTCCCATTCAATGCTCACAAGACCCAAAAGCTCAAGTGTAATGAAAGGATTGATAGCTGACAGATAACCCTTTGGTTTTGGAAGCTGATGAGCGCTGATTATCTCTATTTCAAAATGGTGTCTTACTGGCACCAATTCCACAGGTGCCGCCTTCGCCGCCTTACTCAAAGTCTTCCTCAAATGTTGTGGCTTAAGAATATATCCGCTTTCTCGAAACCCTTGAAACATGGACTCATTTAGCTGCTGACCTAAATCGTATGTCTGCCAGTTAGTAGCAACCATCTGCACTCCATGAGTCCAGTATTGAAGTGGCAGGAAGTTTGATGACTTGATTCTAAATTTTGAAGGATACACTCTCATGAGGTACCTTGTATTATGCTTGTCGATAGAACCCTTCTTCACTTTATCCTTGAGCATATTGTTGAAAGACTTCTCTCCCAAAGAAAAACAATGGTTAAACGTCTTCGATTCGGGAAGTGAGAAGTTCCTGAATTTGACCCCTTGAAAGTAAATTCCAAAGTTACTAAGCTCATCCATGATCTTCGTATATCTAGCTTTTCTCGGAATTGAGAAGACAGCTCTATTTGAGCTTGTCAGAACATTGTCCTCACTGAAAGATGTAGTAGATGTAGTAGATGTAAGCGAACTAGGGCTTGTGAATTGCCCATTGTCAATCGTAAAATTAAAAGGACTCGTTTTCTTGACTTTGATCAAAATTCGATGTCGTAATTGCGATGGCAGTGGCAAAGCGGATGAATCATCAATAGGTTCCATAACCATAGTCTCCCCCAATTCTTGTTTCAAAGTCGAACAAATTTTGAGTTGGTTTTCAGGAGAACAATGTACTTCAAGACTGATTATTAAAGGTAACGACGATACAATAAACGCATATTTTTTAATGGTTTTTAGAACGTTTTCCAATGATATAGAGTTCGTGAACGACTTACCATGACAAACTACAGGGTTCTTTCCCGAATCATCATCATCATCAAGTCCATCCCATATATCAACTTCGACACATTTACATCCTCTTTGAAGTGCCTTTATGTATCCTTCAACAGAGGATTCACCCACGAACTGCCGACCTGTCAAGTAAGTATTGTGAGAAGAAGAAATGAAGTACTCATTTAGGGGATGATCAAAATATCCGTCTTCGTTCTCAATATCTATGAAAGGTGTTGAGTATTTGGACAATAAAAAGTTGTTGAAATTTTCTGGAATCCAATAGTCTTTGTTATTCATGCAAAATTTGGAAAAGATTTTATGTAGCTGTTCTTCGGAATGACACTCTTTCTGTATAATCCGCATGAAATGCTTGAAAATATCAAAGGACATACTCTTATTTTTCCCACATAATTCTACCCACAATTCATCCAAGTCTTTTCTTCTCTTCAAGATTGATACAAATTTCTTGAACTGCTCAAAGTTAAGCCCTTGTTCTTTATTGTCAGCAGCGATCAGATCAAAAGTATCTTTCAAGTAGTCGTAATTCATGTTTATATGTAACCTCTTCGAATATTTCAAAATGTCGCTGAAAGTGAGAAACTGCCTAACTTGTTTAACACCACCGTCGTCAGATCTTTGAAATATCATGTTTTTCTGATCAGAGTCCATATCATTCAAATCAATAAAATAGCTTCTTGCTAAGTCATCTCTCAACCTCGTTAAACTCACGAGAACAGAAAAAAGCTTCCTGCAGTCGTACTCTGTGTCCGCTATCAAGTGCAATGATTTTAGTTTACCTTTCTTTTGATTCAAGTAGATAAGAGTTATCCACTGCTTCTCCAACTCCTTAGAAACATGTAATTCTTTCCGATAATTACTTGCGTCCGCTTGAAATATTACGGATCTTATATCGTTCACTGAAAACTCGTACACTTTGCCTCTAGTGGAGTAAGGAGTTGCTGACTGAACTAAACGATGTAACATTGAAGAGGTGGGCATTGACGCAGAATTGAAAGCATTAACCCACATAAAAGTAAAGGTATTCAAGTCTAACTTCAAACATACCTTCTTTCTTGATTTTTGAGAGACCTTAAGAAGAGGGAGACCGTCATTTACTATGGTACTCGGTATCTTTATTGGCCCCACACTCTTGAGGAACAGAGGCCTTAATTCTAGATCGGTATCGACCCCAGAGCACTCTGGGTCATAAGATTTGCAGCATTCGTTGCGTTCCTGCGCTTCGCTCAAAGTGTCCGGTCGTTGCTGATCGTCATAGGTACGTATCTCAAGGCCACCAATGCTTTCGCCACCGTTCCTCAGACGTCTGCTGTTTTTCAGCAGAGCGCTGTCGCTGTCGTGTTCCGTTTCCTTCCCCCCAGTCTTCCCATCAGATGTACGCAAACTGTTGAAGAGCGTAGACAAACTGGACAGAACTGGCGACGATGTGAATTTGCTTTTCAATGGTGTATGAACATCGGTAACAATTTCTGCTTTGCTCAGTAGTTCTTCGATATCGAAACCACGACTGGATGAGTTATCAGCACTACCCTGTATCATATTGCCAAGTACTTTTAGACCATTACAGCATTTAGCGCCAAAAAACCAGCTTATTTTTATCACTCTTCAATATATTCAATTTATTTAAACCAGATTTCGCATTATTTGCATCAAACAATCTACAGGATTTCAAACGATTCTATCAAGACATATTTACAGCAATTTAAAGTTTGATCTTGTCATCTAGCCTAACATCCATATGAGCAGACTTCTGCAAGAATCTTTTTACGTCGTTGACTTCATATTCTCCTCTGTGAAAAAGACCAGCACCCAAAGCAGCATCAATGCCACACTCAAGCTCGAATACTTCTTGAAAGTGCTCTGGCTTCCCTGCCCCAGAACTTGCTATAACTGGAATCGAGACATTGCTTTTGACTTGCCGTAACAAGTCTAAGTTGTAACCTTTATTTGAGCCATCATGATCAATGGAATTCAACAAGATTTCACCAGCTCCAAGATCTTCACATGCGACGCAGAGCTCGACAGCGCCGATATCATGAACTTTACGTCCACCTTGAGATGTAACTTGGAAGTAACAGTACTGTTCGCCATTCGGACCGAATTTTTTTGGATCCTTGATGTGGATCGATCTCATAGTTGTTTCGTTTGGAGAAGATAAATACTTGGCTTTGGGGTCAACTGATATCACCACCGCTTGGGCACCAAAAGTAGCGGAAATCGTCTCGATAGATGACTTGCCTGTTTTTTGTTTATTATTGGCATAGTACGTTTCAGCAATAGTGACAGCATCAGATCCGATGCTAACCTTATCTGCACCAGATCTAAAGTAAAGATCTGCAACCTTCAATGCAGGAACGTCCTCACCAGAGACAGGATCAACCAAATCTTTGATTCCGCCTCCAACTGTTAAAGGCACAAATATGGTCTTTGCTGCCTTCCTCAAAACTTCCAACATGGGCAAGTCTTTGATTGGAGAGTTACGGAAAGAAGTGATATTCAAAAAGGTAACCTCATCGGCTCCTTGATTGTAGTATCTCGTAGCAAGCTCAACAGGCTTTCCTAAATTTCTAACCTTACTGTTCGACTCTCCATCACCGTTAGTCTCACGGACATTGTATTGGTCACCCTTGGTGACCACCAAATCTCCATCATCATTGGTTCTGACGTCAAGACACGCAATGATTCTTCTCGTTAGTCCGCTTAACGTTGTCTCTATTCCATCAACGGTCTGAGAATCAGCAGAACCAACATTTCCAAATTCTTCACCTTCAAGAAAAGCTTTGAGAACTTTAAGACCAGCGACACCGGATTTTTCAGGGTGGAATTGGGTAGCAAAGAAATTCTTGAAAGACATAGCAGCTAAAAACTTCTCCGAGCCATATCTGGCATAAGCAAATCTCCAGCCTTCTGCAACAGCTTCTTCCAATACTTCTTCCTTTTCTTCAGTGTCTATTATCGCGGCATATGAGTGAACGAAATAGTATTTGTTTCGAACGGTTATACCAAAAAGGGTTTTATCTTCCTCTAAATCTTTTCCGGCCACAGATATTTTACACACGTTGTTCCACCCGATTTGAGGAACTGCCTTGACTTGATCAGATTTCCTAAAGGCTTTGTCATCGTTGTTGAACTTTGTCAAATTTATGTCCAAGAAGCCAAGGCCCCTGTACTTTGAGTCAGTGCTTTCCTCACTTTTAGCAAATAAAGCTTGTAATCCTACACAAATTCCCATTAAAGATTTACCACTGTTGACATAATTTTTGAGAGGCTCTACCAAACCCCTATCATTCAACTGCTTAACGAAGTGTGCAAAGTTTCCCACTCCTGGAAACAACAACTTATCTATACTAGTGCTATACTGCTCAAATTCCGATGCATTGCGAATAAACTTTACTTCATAGTCTCCAATGTATTTGATGGCATTGTACAACGACTGTAAGTTACCACTCTCCAAGTCGATTACATATACTTCCTTCGCCATTATTCAATACAGCAATATGAGAACTCCTTGAATCGACACTGTAGATTGTGTAGATCTGATTTCATAAGTATAAAATTTCGAATTTACCAAAGTATTTTTGATGAGTCAACACTTATATACCGTACATATCAAACAAAACTTTATTGTTTTGTCACGATCACTTGAAATAAATAATGAACCGAGTCGCTCAGTAAATCCAAATCATCATTCACCTCATGAGTAGAGCAAAAGTCATCTGCTTTTCCCAACATCTCAAACACGCTCAACAATGTATTCTTCTCGATAAATGAGTTAACATCGTTGACTGAGTTCATTAGAACCATACCGTATCTTACGGAGCCCTCACCAAACAACCTTGTACATTCCGATAAGACCTTTTCAATAAGGTTCGGAACCATATCAAACATCTCTCGGAACTCAAGATTTAAGGGTTTATATTTGCTTGAAAACGATGAAGTAACAAAATCTTTTAGTTTACTGGCAGATTCCTCACCAAAAAGGAAGAGCGGTAAATCTATGACTCCTCCTTTACGTAGCATTCTATGAAACTGCTTGAAAACTGTTTTGAAGTTTCTAGGAGTTAAACTTATGTTGAGGTCTCTGCTATGAATCAAATCAATGGATTCTGAGGGTATAGATGCAAAAGAGTCCGTGTAATACTCGAAATTCATAGGCCTATGAGTGAACAAAGAGCTTGGGTTTGGACATTGTCTCTTATCAACGTTTTTGTATTTAGGAGATGCATTATCCACGGATCTGAATAACTTCACAAAGTCTTTGTTAGACATCAATTTGTACTGTGAAAAACTGTTAATGCCTAATTGAGAAAAGTATGTTTCTGAGAGTTCTCTGTCCAGTTCTTCAAATGATGATTTTATTGTCTTTGTTTCCACTTCCCCATATAAATCAGAATCACTCAAAAGCTTGTCATTTTCATTGTGAATATTGACCTCGAAAAGTCTGATGAATGGCACGGTAACTGCGAAGAACCAGGAATATTGTGCACTAAAAAGAGAATTGAGAATCAATACCTTTGGGGGAGTCGAACTCCGCAGCTTGGATTTATATGCTTCAAATAAACCATCAAGCAGTCTGGTGGAAAGTACGTGATTGTCATTGAATTTAGTAAAGATTTCGATTGAATATGTTTCAAGAAGGATATATTCATACGAAACCTTCGTAATTGACAGTAGCAAAAGATTTTCCTTGAAATTGTCAGTTGTCGCTTCTCCTATCTCTTCTTTCTTGAGAGCACAAAGAGCTACCTCTATTTTCTTCAAAATTTGTTTGTAACGATAGTGGGTGGCCTGTATTTCATCTAACTCATCAAGCCAAACCTCCAGAGGATCCGGTAAGTTAAGTAGATATCGCACGTAGTTTG
Source organism: Priceomyces haplophilus (assembly GCA_001599895.1). Lineage (NCBI taxonomy): Eukaryota > Fungi > Ascomycota > Pichiomycetes > Serinales > Debaryomycetaceae > Priceomyces > Priceomyces haplophilus. The sequence continues at coordinate 1,432,533 of BCIF01000002.1, read as the reverse complement.
TGAAATTCAACATTATCAATTCTTCACAACTTATGACTTTTCTCTTTGATTCAGGTTCAACTTGTAAAGTTAATAACACTCGCAAGAAGCTTCTCAAATTTAAAAGTTCATATGCCAAGACAGATTCACAATGGTTCAAATCATTTAAATGACCATCGTAGCATAGATCTCTACTATTCTTATGACGAACTATGAATTTCTTTAAGGACTGGAGTCTCAGGGAAGCAAAATTGATTGGGTCTTCTTTCTGACGAGCACTTAGTATATCCAAGAAGTTATTGAAGCGAAATGTTTGAAATGATGGTTTGTAAAAACTTTCTTTGATCCTTTCCGTCGAGTTGGCTATAGTTAAATCCGTCAAGGCCACAAACGGCGGAATATCTTTAGTTAGCTTTTTGGTAATAGAAGTCGACAACTTTGATTTGGTCTTCCTTTGGGATTCACCGACTATGTTAAATGGGAGAGACAGTTTACGCCCAAAATTTGAGAGGTTAACATTCCTAGCCCTGAGTAAATCTGCATTATTCATCTTTTCAATTCCATACAGGGAGGATCCTGTACTATCTCTGTGATTCTCAGAACTTCCACGAGATGCTTGATTAGACCTCAAGGATTCAGTATCCGCAACTCGGGAGTGAGTATTTTCCCCGTCATTGCCGAAAACGAACAGGTTAGCTATTGCCGAAGGCGAGCTGACAGGCCCATATTCATGCTCCGAATTCATATATGGTTCAGTCTTTTGATGTTCATCAGTCAAATCCCTGCTTATCCTAGACTTGCTGGGCGCTTCTTCGAGCAGCACAATTGCGTTTTCGGTAGTCACAGTATGAACGGAGGCAGAAGTCGGCAACAAAGAGCTGGTCGAATCGGTTGACACAGATGACCTTATACTTGCCCCAGAGCTCGGGAGTCTGTCCTTACTGTCTTTGGGTAAAGAGTGTGATCCTGAATGGTGATGTTTAGAATCCTTGTGTTTTGCTTTATCATGCTTCTTCTTTTTCATCTTTTGTTGCGTCTGGTAAGACGCCGACGGTACTACAAAGTAACTCATTCATATATCTTTTAAGAATAGACCACCTCGAAGTGATCCTTTTACAAGTACTCTTCAAATTGTCGCTTTTTAAAGTAAGTCGTAAGTATGGAATACCAACCTGATAATGCAGGGAAATAATGTCGCATAAATGTCGAGGGAGTTTTAACCGTTAAGACATGTTGGCTCAGAATACAAATAAGAGAGAGGTGATCTGTAGTTTGGTCAACAATATGAATGATAGGATTGAGAGAAAGGATAGCATAACAGCTTATCACACGAGAGAACAGAAATCAATTGTATGAATTTACAGATGAGGATTCGATTCGTCCTTGATGTCAAAAATTTGTATGCTGCAAGCCAAGCTGAGTGATGTTTATATTCTGTCTTCACTAAATATGATTTGTTGAGATCAAATAAAACAATTCATGATAACTTTGTCATTCAATTGAACAAGGAGACAGTGCGTTGCAAGGTAAATTATGTGATTATTCAATGAGCTTTTTTTGTGTATTTGATTAAGAGGAAACTTCTGAATTTTGTGTCATAAGTTGAGTTCAATTTGATGCGACATTACAATGAAACACGACATTATAAAGAAACGGCTTTCGCAATTCTAATGTTGCGGTCTTGACTAAAGATGAAAGTTTTGAAATTCAAAAACACTTCAAGACACTTACAATTCTATTAAGCTAAAGTTGTAGCATTTTCAGAAGAAAGTTTCGAAGATGTATGTTGAAGCTATTAAATCTGATGCGGCAAATGTTGCAAAGAGGTATTACTACTCATACCCAAGATCGAGATGGTACAGTCACAGGTGGCTATTATTTTTGGTAATCATAATTCCAATTGTCATTTTGCTAGCGTTGCTTTTTCTTAGAAGAAAGAAGGCGAGGGTGATTTATCCTGACACCAATAACCAGTATTATAACAACACTCAACAATCAGGTGGATATGGAGGGGGTCAGCAGTTTAATCAGCAACAGCCTCAGTACGGAGGTGATTACAACAATAGCCAATTTGGGGGTCAATATAATCAAGGCCCGTATAATCCAAGTAACCAAAACGGATACTCAGAAGCTGGTGCAGGTGACTATGCACCTCCTCCCGGACCTCCACCCTCACACCAGAAGAATTGATAAACCAAGCTACAATGTGGTTAAATTCAAGCGAATGATTTTTTTTGAAAAAATAAAAAAAATAATTTGACTGGGTAGTACGATATATATGTCTTTGTCATTTCTGGTTCTAATCAGTTATGATATGACTACTCTCTTTTTAATTCTTGAAGTATTTTTTCTAGCACCTGCTGAGTATTTAAGGTTGCGTCCACCAATGTATAATTTTGACCAGCTAAATAAAAGCCCAACCGTGGATCATTCTGCAGCAGAACAAGCTCTTTGTAAGCAGCATAGCCCCAGCCATACAGTGGTTGTTGACGAATATCTGAGTTTTTATCGTACTCTGTTATGAGAGACTCAATAAATTTAGTTTTGAGAGTCCTAGCTGGTCTACCAGAAACCAAGTTAGTCATTATTGTTGGCTCGCAGGTATTCAGTAACAATCTATCTTTAATAAAACCGTTAGATTTTGATTCAGGGACTGTCAAGAAAACAGAACCAAGCTGTACGGCAGAGGCCCCTAAAGACAAATAAAAGTCAATGCTTTTCCCATCGTTGATGCCTCCGGCGGGTATCAAAAAGGGTCTGGAAGGTGCATTCGCAAAGCGAGCTTTGACTCTTGAAAATAATGCAAAAGTGGATAGCTTTTCATCCAACAATTCATCTGTAAGATATATCCCTCTATGTCCTCCAGCTTCATAACCCTGCAATACCAAGCCATTTACTCCACGAGAAATTAAGTCTTCAGCTTCCTGAACAGATGTAGCCGTAGCTAGAACTAGAATTCCACTTTTTTGCAAAGCAACAACAGATTCACTTGAAACGCAACCAAAATGGAAACTAACGATGCTTGGCTTATAGCCCTTCAAATACTCGAGAAGTTTATTGAATACCTCTGGATAATCCTGTTCGATCTCGACTAGTGATATGTTGGCCTTATTGAACTGAATTAGACTCTGCAACAGTACCCCACTTGATTTCTCAAACAAGGTATACCAGTTATCTCTTTCTATAGATGTTGGATTCGTTTGTTCATTGTGATCATGACAAAAGAAGTTCAAATTGGTAAGTTTTGCAGATCCCCCTTCGGATTCGTACTCCTGGATGATGTTTATAAGAGGGTCAATTCCTTCTCTTAAATCGGTTGCGCCAAAAGGAAGTGACCCGATTGCACCATTTTTCACAACGATTGAAGATAATGATGCCGTAGAGATTCCAGCCATTGGCGCTTGGATAACGGGCAACTTAGCACCAACAATCTTCATGAATAAGCCGCTGGCAGGGTAGTTTGACATTGTAGAATTACCGAAGATCAGTCATTGAAGGATCTAGTAACTGTAGCTATTTAATATATCTCAGAAATATAGTCACTAACTGCTAACTCCTGGTTTAAATCCGAAAATGAAAGTTTGATCCGTAACCCCACTTAAATCTCAATGACGCATTGTAATATGCTGCTCATTATAACAACCGGTACAATCATATACATTAGTCATCAAGTGAAGCTTACAAGGTATATGTAACAACTAAAGTATATTGCTGTAATTATTACTACTGAAGAGGTGATGACGTGCCAATAAGTCTATGATAAATAGGCCTCCTGTCGTTTCACCGGACACCAATTCGGCCGACAGCTATTCCCACCTTCCCCGGAGATCATCGTTTATTTTTGAAGGTAAAAGTAACTACCAACGGCAATCAAAACAGCCAAAATGGCCACCACTGTGCTGAAAGACGAGGATTCAGTTTCTCCATGATTTTGAGACTTGATATCCTTGATGACACCTCCTTTGACTTTTCCAATCACCATGGGGGGCAAGAGTCCGATAGCTTCGTCAGAGTGTCCGATATCGTTGAAAGCTTCAGTCACATCCTGACCTGCCAAGTCAAGAAGAACCTCTTCTCCACCTGGATGTTCATCAATGAAACGGGAAACATCGTAAATTCTTCCGTTGAAAACTACCCAACAGTCCTCCTGAATTTTGTGCTGAGCAATTTCTGCGGTTGTGTATTCTTTCAATTGTGAATCGTCAGTCATTGTCTATAGGTCTACTTTGAATCAGATATAGGAACCTCTGAACGATAAAAGGCTACTTTAAATGGTTGGTAATCGAGTTGATTTGAAAAAGAAATCTAGGTTTCTTTCAATAGTCTCAGTTAAATGCTGTAAAATATAAAAGCTTCTCAGTACAGGACTATCTCTGTCTTTCACTTATTATGAGTATCTGAAGGTGTGAATTTATCAACCCTTGGAGCCAAACGATATTAAAGCACTATATTTTTTTTCACTCGTTAACGGGGATTTTTGCTTAATATATGTAGACTCAACAGTATGCGTGAATACCAACAATACTTAGCCTATCACTTTCCCCTTTCTGTCATGTGAAAGATATCTACAATACAAATGCATGGCATAGTAATTTTTCGCACAATTAAGGAGCCCAATCACCATTGAGATATAATAAGCCACTTGTTACACAAAATAGTATTCCATGCACCTGTAGGCAGTTACCGCGGTCTGCAGAGTGGGGTGAGGCGGGCCCGTAGGGACAGCTGGGTTTCACTTAGTATCGGGCTCGCGCTGATGTGTCTCGTGCATAGGGACGAATGGAAGGGACGAAAACGCTTCGCCAGGAGAAAAACACGAAAACGGGCACCAATCAAGGAAATTACGGTGGGGCAGACAAGGAAAATTTCAGAACCGGCTCCCAACCTCACATGCTTGCATGGCCGAAAAAGCCGGGCCTGCACATAACGAATAACAGATTTAGATTACAAAATGTGGGTCCATTGAATACTTAGATCTAAATAGATGCTAAATCGAAATCGATTCCTTTAGCCTTCAATTCCTTCTTCTTGGAGGTACGTCTATGCTCATACTTTTTAACCAAGGAGTCCCATTTCTCCTGAGACTTTGGCTTGTTGTGGTTGTGCTTGCTTATTTTCTTCCAAGGGACCACCTTGAATTTGCTGGACTGAGTAAAGAGGGTGTCATATGATGAGGAGTCGTCGATGAGGCTACATTTGAGCAAGTGACCAAAAAGAAGATAGTTGTTCATGGTCTCAGCTGCGATCTTTGCAACACTGTAGTCTTGAAATTCAATAAATCCATAGTGTTTGGACTTTCCAGTCTTTTTGTTTCTGGAAACCTTTAAATTGGAAATATCACCAAACTGGGTAAAGTACTTCCTAAGCTCATCTTCGTAAAGTCCATGTGGAATGCGCCCTATGTATATAATGGCTCTTTTTGGCTTCTTAGAGGAACTTTGCGATCCTGATGACTTAACTATCTTGTTGACGGAGTGGCTTGTAGCTGATCTCTGAGCTTCTGCTTTGCTCTTTCTCTGAATTGACTCCGTGTCAGGTCCCGCCTCAGATTCCTCAGATTTTTCGTCACTCAGCAAACCATCGATTTCGCTCTCTTCTTCGGAAGATAATTCTTCTTCCGACGATGAGGGAAGCTGAAGCTCTTGTTCTTCTTCTTCCTCCTTACGGGGTGCCTTATATGCACCCAGCCTTCCTTTAGTTTTGACCATTCCAATTATTTATATATGATGACTCAACTTAGTTCTGTCGTTATCTATAATATGTTGGTGTAGCAGATGAGATTGATGCTCATCAGAAAGAATTTTTTTTGAGTATACTTTTTCCGAATATACAGGAATATCGGAAATGCTTCCAACATCAGGCTATAAGAGCATCGTGTAAAAATGATCATAAATGCAGATCTCATAGAAATAGTAAAGATTATTGCGTGGGTTTTACAAGTAGCAACGCCTCATGAAACCTAACATCCATTTCCTAGCAACCTCTCCAATAATTTAAATGTCGTACGAGCTGGGAGCCCCACAACATTGAAGTAGTCTCCCTCCACCGACTTGAAAAGTAAACTCCCTATGCTTTGAAATTTGAACCCCCCTGAAACTTCCAATCCCTCTTCTGAGCTAACATATGCATCGATGACATCTTGAGATATCTCATGGTCGAAATTCAAGCTAGTGACCTCCAAGTCATTAACCTCAACAACCCCCTTCTCATCAACCCTGGCTAATACCACGGAGGTCATTACCTGTATCTCGGGGGATAACCTGTACTGTTGGAACATTTCTCTTTGTCTTTCCTTGGTCTTGGGTTTCTCAAAAATTTCATTGCCACAAGAAATAACAGTATCCGCAGATATCACTATGTAACTTCCACTTGGATTTTCACCTCGAAGACGCCGAGTAACTGCTTTTGATTTATGTGATGATGTTTTCCTCACATATTCCTCTACAGTGTAGTCAGTTTTCACTAAATTTTCTTCGAATTCTGATGGTATGACGGCAATTTTTTCAAGTCCTAGATTTTCCTTCAAGATTTGAAGACGGCGTGGAGAGGTAGATGCACAGACCAACTTGTATTCACTTAATTTTTTGTATATTTGTGGTGAGAATTGCATATTCAATTTCCTGTCAAACCTTCAATTTTGTATATTGGGTTGCAATACTGATTTTTTACTTTAAGCAAGGGCCAGTTTAACATGCATATGTTCAATTTTCGTTCTTTGAACTCAAAAGGTAAACTTATTTTCAAAGACAGAAATAACATAAAATACTATTACACATATATACAGACAGAAATGAATTAAATCTATTGAAGTAATGCTGCTTTTTGAAGCTCCAAATCGTTATAGGCTGTCTTTTGTTTTTCTGTCTCCTTTTTGATTTTATCAATATACACATCTAATCTTGCTAATTCATCCAATTCATTTGCCCTAGTATACTCCTGATCTCTTTTCGTCTCATCAGACAACTTGTATGGTAAGAGATTAGAGGGCTTTTGAGTAAGTATCTCAAACACCTTCTCCGTAGGTTCTTGAAAGACTAACTCATCGTACATAACTGAATTGACTTCCCCATTTTCCTTTTGAGTGATTTGCGGGTTGAATGGATGTAACTTCAAACCGTGGAATATCTGAAAGTTCTTTTCACTTATGCCTAAATCAGCACCGGCATGGAAATGCAATTTGATAATGATCTCAAACTCACCCCATCCTGTCTCAGTGACCTCATATGGAGGCGTTTCTATGGACCTTATAGGGGTGTCATAAGTTTCATGTAGCTTGAATGTGACTTTTTTAATTAAGGGGGTCAAGTCTACGTTGTCTAAGACGGGTTTGAAGAAAACTGTCCACTCATGTGTATGATCAACTGGCGTTTTTTCTGTTCTTTTCTCCGGAGCTAACTTGATGGCAGTGTTTCCATATACAACTGGAACAGAAATGGAAATATTCTTGAGTCTTTTAGAGCCTGAACTCATGGGTCTTCTATACTACTACTGTATTCTTCGTCTAGGAACGTTAGTATTTTCAGAATAGAAAATCAAAGTCCTGTATATAAACATAAATCTAGCTATGAGATAAGTTATTTGGGCACTAATGGAGCCCAATCGGCCATCGTTTTTGGCTGGAGCGGCTTGTTGATTTGTTCAGTAGTGCTCGTAGACCTCGTAGACCTCGGAGGAGGAGGCGGAGGTGGTGGTGCAGGGGATGACTCTGATTCGGATACTTCTGGGATCTCTGTATTCTGTTTTCCTGGTTGAGCGTCTGTTCTTGAGGACGATAAGGATGAAGGTTTTGTTGGCACCAACGGTTTTTTGAGCTCCAGAGATGTATTGTTGGGACTCATCAAAGGAGAGCCACCCTGAGGCGTGCTAGAGTTTGACCTGCTTGGAACGAGAGGAACTGCCGAAAATCCTATTGGTGTTTTCACGGCAGAATGGGTCTTTCTCGGCGGAGGAGGAGGCGGAGGGGGCGGTGATGATTGTGAATTGTTTGTAGTATTCTCAACGACCGTAGACAGAGGCAACATGGAGCCCAAACCCTCGTTGGCAGAACTGCGTTTGGATGGTGTTGGTGGAGGAATTCTTCTTGGTAACCCAGTATTTGGTAACGGACGAGGAGGAAGTTTTGGACCCAAAAGGTCAACCTCATCGAGTAAATGCAATTCTGATAAAGTATCATTTGTGAAGCTTGAGCCGTTAGAAGATAACGCTAGGTTTGAGGAAGGAGCACTGTCAGAGAACTCTAATAATGAGGCGTTGCCTTGGTCATTGTGTTCCATTTTGTAGCTGTTGTATAAAGACTTTGTCATTTGGAACTTTTTATCCGTATCGACAAATTTAACATTAGATTTGAATACTGAGAAAACAGGCTTGTGGTCACTGATGTACATATCCATTAAAGATCTGTAATTCAATTGATTCAACTTTTCTAAATCATTTTTACTGAAATAAAGTACTCTGTCAGTCCAAGATGGAACTCTTTGCTTTTCAGAAGTGTCATAATTAGAAGTGCCTTTATCAAACTTATAAGTTGGATAAAATTTAATGAGCCCCTCCTTGAATTCGTAAAACGCACCTTTCTGAGAAAACTCACGATTTAATTGATCCTTTTTTAGAAGCTCATCGAAAGCTCCCTTTTCGACCAAGAGTCTAGTTTGGTCATTGGGTAATTCAATTCTATAATTCAAATCACCAAACCAAATGATATGATCGTGATCTTTTAAGGTATAATTTCTGGTAAATTTTAGACCTTGCATTATTGCTTGGTACTCGTTATATCTTTCAACAACTGCATTAGTACCTGCAGCCAAATGAGAGGTGACTAGGGCAATTGAAGTCAGACCAAATTCAAAACGCACCCCACATGCTCCCTTATTTGCGGCCATTCCGCCAAGGCCAGTTTTCTTCGAAGAGCCTGCAACTTGTTTTATATTGCTGACCTGGGATTTTTTAACAAACAAAAATACCGCAACAGAAGAGATCGCTTCAGTCCTTAAAAGTAGATATGATTCCTTTTGGGAGTTGAGCTGAGTGTTAAGTAAATCGGCCCATAGGTTAGGCTTTGAGGCATCAGCAGTCAAAATAGACCCAGCATTCAACTCGATTAATTCTTGTAATCCTATTGCATATATATCGGGTAACGATGATTCCACAACCTCAGGAGGGAAGAGCCAACTTGTCAAGTCTGTTGAAGAATTTGGTGTGGATGCGTTGACATTGTAGGTACCCACAAAAATAGTAATATCACTCCAGCTTGTAAACTCACTGGATTCTTCCTTTAACTTATCTTGAACATACTCATTTATGGGGTCATATATTTTCACAGGGTCAGAATACTTAGCATCATAACCGAGAAGTAAGTCCATAGTAGATTGCCTTTTCCCATCAACGAATGTATTCTGATACATTCGGGAAACTGATTTAGTGACGTCAGACAAAGCACCAGCAAGATTCATTTTTCCAGACCGAGTGAATGATGATTTCAAAGCATTCGTACCTGTGTATATTTGAGAAATTGCATCTCCGTTATCAGCCCAAGCAGTATTGTGTCGAGTGACAAGCTCATCAATAGCAAAACGCTCGCGATAACTGGTCTCACGAGTTAAAGAATTTCTTAACACATGTTTCAAGATGTCTTGACTAATCACCTGCTGGACGAGGTTTGTCCTGTCTAAACAGTCCAAACAATTAACACGGAAAACACCACTTTGCCTTGTAATCACCTCATCATGTTGAACATCATAAGAAAACCAACCTATTTGCTCTAAAGTCTCCTCTAAAAGAGGTAGGATTTTATTCGCACCAGCAAAGCCTCCACTTTGCTTGGTCTCGTGGTGAAAATCGAATTCAGTAAAAGGAATAGAGCTTTTTTGGTCAAAATTTTGATATAGTTCTCTATACCGGCGCAGCAATGATACCTCTGCAGGCTTTGATTTTGATAGCAAGTTGACTATATGACAAGCACCGTATTTTTGCTCCATATTAGTAAAATGTTTGTTGAAAACAGGCTGTGTTGCCTCCAAAGATCTAGTAAGAGTGATTTTCGGATTGATCAACGCAGAGTCTTGTTCCCAGAAAGCAGGGACAGATCCTCTAACCTGTATGAATGAAGAGACTGCACCCTGTTGGAGGTTACTATATATGAATTCAGTCTCAACAAAATTTGCAACATCACCATTATCATCAATTCCTCTTGCATTGTATCTAGTGCCTGCTCTTTTCCAAGACTGCTTTGATATGATCGTAAACGAATTCCCTGGTGATCCAAGATCAACTGTGTATGCATATCCCCTGATGACTGTGGTTAAAAATCTGTTTTCGTCTAATGCAATTTGTCCAAATTCATTCAAGTTAGAACGAAATGTAATGAGTTCACTCATCAAAAATGAATTCCACATATATTCTTTCAGATACCTATCAAAGTCAATTTGCCTCATATGCTTGTTATTCTTCTCAGAAAGCTTAGACTTAGAGATGCCTCTATCTTGAAGCAAAGATGTCAAATCGAAATCATTCGAATAATAAAACGATCCATTTGATAACAACTTCCTGAGCTCCAGGCATGGGTGTATTTTTCTGTTAAGATCATCATTATCGTAGTCACTCGAACCATTCCCCACTTGCATGGATGCTCCACTGGCATCCAATTCAATGAAATCCCATTCATCATTTGTCAACAGCACGAAATCCACTGAGTATATTTTATCAACCGTCTCATATTTCAATGGTTTAGCAACCTCTTTCACCGCACCAGTGATTACTACCAAAAATATTTGGCCATCAACAGTTATAAGCCCCAAACATCCATATACCTCCCTGTGAATCAATTTCTTATATCCATTTTCTTTGCTGATCTGATCGTTGGGAACTAACTCGACAGCTACGGAAGGAGCGTGTGAACCTTTTTCTTTTCTTGGTAATTCTTTGAAAAGTAGAGAGAATGTCTCAGAGAATAAAGCAATTGTTCGGTTCTCACTTTTGTAAAGGACCTTCATTTTCTTGCCCTCCTTTACGAGCTGCCTCGAAGTTTTTCCTTTACCAAGCTGATGGTAACGTATGCTGAAATTTGTCTGACGAGAATTGCGAATTAGGTAAATTTACAGGTTGCTTATTTGATTAGCAATAATCAAATATTAGTTGAACTTTTTAATGGAAAGGAATGACGAGCAAGTAGGGGACTAACAAAAAGTATTCAATCACGATCACAACCAGCAAAGGATCTTTGGGACGGATGGGTTTTGAAATTTATTACCCTCCAGTTTTTTATATTTGAAGTGACCAAGTGATGGAATCATATAACGATTAAGAGGCCTTTTTCAATGAGAAACAAGGTGAGAATACCCCCACGAAAGAGTTTATCAATCTGCATGATTTTGCTTTCGTTATAAATGTTTATATATACACTTTTATTAACAATATAAGCATATTGATTTATGTCCGGTATATAATTTTTTTTCTTCTCATATTTCAATGAACTACTTGACGAAACCTTGACTGAAGTTGAATTCAACGTTATATTGCAGTTGTATTTAATAAAAAACGATATAAAATATTTACAAATGGCCTACAATCAATTACAGTTATCTGATGAATCCAGAGAAAGACTTCTCAAGGTCTTAGAGTACTCCAAAACTATTGCTCACTATGGCTTTATTCCATTCGTTTTGTACTTGGGCTGGTCAGCTACTCCAAACAAGCCTTCCTTGTTCAGCTTGTTGAGTCCTTTCCCATCCGCCTAAACAACGATTAAGAAGAATTTACAGTCATGCGCATATTTGAACTGTGTTGCTACTGTCGTTAATGTGATCCAATTGGTACAATATGAGAAAACTAAATGCTGCTGAGGTTTCACGCTAAATTTCTATGCAAAATCTCCCGTGAAACTAGCACGATGATAGATATAGCCTAGTCTTTTGGGAATTCATTGGTGCTAAAAGGGAGCCTGTTATTAATCGTGGTGTATATAGTTTAGTTTCGGCTCAATGAATTTAACTTACATTATAATTATCTGTAGATTGAAAAGTACAAGTGTAGAAGGCACAAAGACCGAGTGACGTGAGTTATAAATTGATTTATTTCACAGGCTGCCTCAATAATACATTGCTGCGAGCGACTTTGAAAAAGTCACTTTTGCACGTTAGTAAATATCGTGAGCGATGCGTCTGTAGATTTAAAACCTGAAAAAAGAAAGAATTCTACCCCAAGTATATTTGAGCACTAGAGTTCTCCACTGGACAAAGACTGCAACATTGTCTAAATGAGAGATGAAGAATTGCTAAGCAGGAGACAGATAGAGGCACTCGCTGGTCTTTCAGCAGGGTGTATGACAACATTAGTTACTCACCCTCTTGATTTGCTTAAAATAAGATTACAATTATACAAGGGACCTAGTGCAGGTTCCATAAAAGCGGTTACGACCATTATAACCGAGTCAATAATAAAGGAGTATAAGGGGTACAAAGGAAACAACAGTTTATTAAGGAATTATAGATTTCCTCATCTAGTCAACCAATATTATAGAGGGCTTGCACCAAATTTAATAGGAAATATCACAGCATGGTCATTATATTTTACAATTTATGCAGAGCTCAAAAGAATTGTAAACACTCCGAATGAAACTATGAATTACTTCATATCTTCCACTTTTGCTGGTCTTTCGTGTTCACTAATGACCAATCCTTTATGGGTCCTAAAGACAAGAATTTTGGCAACATCACGGCAAGATGTGTTAGCATATAGGTCTATTCTGGACGGAATAAAACAGATAATGAAGAAAGAAGGTATATTCGGATTTTGGAAAGGCACCCTACCTGGTTTAGTCCTGGTATTTCAAGGGAGTTTACAGATTACATTGTACGATAATTTGAAGAGTTTGATTGTGGACAGAAATAGGCATAAAGATAAACTGATGACTACTGTACAGTATATCTACACCTCTGCATTTTCTAAGGTACTCAGTATGACATTAATGTATCCTGCTCAAGTTGTCAAAACTAGACTCCAAAGTCTAAATCCATATAACGAAGAAAGAACTATAAAGATAATATGCAAAAGTATTTGGGCCCATGAGGGCCGAATACGAGGCTTTTATAAAGGGATGGGAGCCAACCTAGTTCGTGTTGTACCTGCTACCTGTGTGACATTTGTAACATATGAGACTGTCAAAAATCATTTATTGACAGTGTGATTATTGTCACCTCATATCTTCTATATAGGCAGAAGAAATCAGAGTGTAGCTACTGAGAATTGCTGGCTGCAAAGAATCGATTGGTCCTTCATATCTAGGCTCAATGTTCGTTCGACTTTGCTAGTTTTAGACGCAACCTGCATTTACTAAAAAGAACTATCAAAAAGCGCGTTAGACCAAAACATTATCACTAAAAGATGTAGCTATGACAGATCGTGCAAAGAAGTACGAAATAGAAGATAATGACAATTCGTCGCAGATCAAACGAAGGAAAACCGATTTGGGAGAATGGTTTCCTGTATCAGTAACTACAATAGAGAAGCCTTTTAGGTTCGAATCATCAACGTACATTTCTAATATCCCTAAAGAGATTGCGGAAAACCCGAAAAGAAGTGTTGTTTTAGGAGTAGATGAAGCAGGAAGAGGCCCCGTGGTAGGCCCTATGGTTTATGGGGTCGCGTACGCTTTTGAGGAATATCTGCATCATTTGCAAACGAAATACGGTTTTGCCGATTCGAAGACGTTAAAAGAGGAAAAAAGACAAGAGTTGTTCCAAAGTATAGTAGAAAACTCGGAAGATTTGATGACAAACGTCGGCTGGGCAACACGGACAATGACTGCGAGGGATGTTCTGTCTGGAATGTTGCAATCTAATTTAGGAAAAGGATCCTACAATTTGAACGAGCAGGCTCATGACACCACCATACAATTGATTAGAGGAGTCATCGCCAAAGGGGTCAATGTGACAAAGGTATATGTCGACACAGTAGGACCGCCTGCGTCATACCAGGCCAAGTTGAAAAGAATATTTCCAACAATTGACGTGACCGTTGCAAAGAAGGCTGATAGCATCTATCCTATAGTAAGCGTTGCTTCCGTCGTCGCTAAAGTTACCAGAGATTTTAACTTGAAGTTCTTTAGCACCAAATTGCCACTACTTTCAGGGCAAGTAATCGGGTCAGGTTATCCTTCTGATCCAAACACCAGCCTGTGGCTCAATAACAATGTAGACAAAGTGTTTGGATGGTGTTTTGGACTCATTAGATTTCTGTGGCAGACCTCAAAAGACAGTTTGAAGAAAAATGGAGCCGTCAATGTAATTTATGAAGAGCAGTGTGTTAAAGATGATAGCGCTTACATTGCAATTAGCGATTTTTTCAACAAATCTGACACTGACATCGGATCCATTGACGCCCGCCATTACGGTTCTAATGAAATCCTGCTTTGAGTAATTTTATCTCTACCGGGTTGAAAACTTGGAAATGCCGGACCCGAAAATTAAGATCGGACTTTGAGTACCGAAAAGTAACACAAAGTCTCCCAAGGGTCGGGAGACAACCATGCGATTCAGATAGCCTTTCAAAATGTATCGAAGACTATCATATAAACAACGTGAAATAACATATTTCATTCAATAGTGTAGACAATTATACTTAGCTCAATATAAAATGTCTGCGTTGTTCGCTGTTTCAAGGGCCACCTTCATGGCTCGTGCTGTCACTTGCACTAAACAATATAAGTACTCATATTTACAACTAGCAAGGTTGTATTCATCAGGAAAGTACCCTCCACATACTGTGATTAACATGCCCGCATTGTCACCAACCATGTCCCAGGGTGGTATTTCGCAATGGGCCAAGGCCGAAGGTGATGAATTGCAACCCGGTGAACCAATTGCCGAAATTGAGACAGACAAAGCATCAATGGATTTTGAGTTCCAAGAGGAAGGTTATCTTGCTAAGATTTTAGTTGAAGCTGGAGCACAAGATATTCCGGTTGGAGAGCCAATTGCTGTATATGTCGAAGATAAAGACAGCGTATCCGCTTTCAAGGACTTTACTGCTGCAGATGCCGGTGCCGGAGAACCAACCCCCGCTCCTTCAAGTGAAAAAACACCGAAGCCAGAAGAGACTGTAAAGGAGGACCCTAAGTCTGAAACTCCGGCCCCATCCACTTCCAAGCAGTCTACCAAACCAGTCGATAGAATATTCGCATCTCCTTTGGCCAAAACCATTGCTTTGAACAAAGGTATTGCTTTGAAAGACATCAAAGGGTCAGGTCCTAACGGTAGAATTGTCGCCAAGGATCTTGATAATGTTGCCCCCGCTTCTCAAACTTCAAAAGCTGCCCCAGTAACCCCCACATCTTCTTCCGTCACTGTTGCATATGAAGATGTGCCTCTCTCCAATATGAGAAAGACTATTGCTAAGAGATTAACCCAGTCCACTCAAGAATCACCATCTTACATAGTTCAATCTGAGATTTCTGTTTCTAAGTTATTAAAGTTGCGTCAATCACTCAATTCCACAGCTGAGGACAGATACAAGTTGTCCATCAACGACCTTTTGATCAAGGCCATTGCTTTGGCCTCGTTGAGAGTTCCAGAAGTCAACTCGTCTTGGTTGGGAGACCAGGGCATTATCAGGACTTATAAAAAGGTCGATGTGTCTGTTGCTGTTGCTACACCAACTGGATTGATTACTCCTATTGTAAAAGATGCTGACACCAAAGGTTTAGCCACAATTTCAAAGGAGGTGAAGGCTTTGGGTAAGAAAGCTAAGGAAGGCAAATTGAGTCCTGAAGAATACCAAGGTGGTACTATCACAATTTCTAACTTGGGTATGAATCACGCTGTTAGCAGCTTTACTTCCATTATAAACCCACCTCAAAGTGCCATTATTGCTATCGGTACGGTTGCTAAAAAAGCAGTCCCTTCCAACGTTAACGAGCAGGGTTTCGTTTTCGAAGATATTATCACTGTAACCGGCACCTTTGACCACAGAGTTGTCGATGGTGCCTTGGGAGGCGAATGGATCAAGGCATTAAAGAAGATCGTCGAGAACCCATTGGAGATGTTGGTTTAATCTTTATAGCTACTAACAATCTGATGCTTATCGTATAATTGTCTACAACTTACATCTTATACATAATTTAAAATATAAGGCTAGATATGCTTATTTCGTTCGAGCTAGTAGTTGAACCTTGATATTTAAGTGCCGATTCACCAATCTCATTGAATACAGCCTTTGATTCTGTTAGACACCATCCTAGACACCAAGTTCTCATAACCATTAATTACTACATAGGCATATAGCGAGAAAAATGCGCTTTATAGACTGACTTAGATGCAGTATGTGATTTTGCCATAAAATCATAATCATAATAAACTATTGGTCATAATACTCGTAGCTCATATTCATTCAGTTGACAATGACGTTAGAGACTATATATATTGCCAGGCACGGATACCGTGCAAACTGGTTACCACTCCCTCATCCACCAAACCCCACAGGAATAGATAGTGACCCCCCTCTTGCACCACATGGGGTTGAACAAGCGAAAGAACTAGCTGCATATCTCAAGTCTTTGCCAGAACAAGATAGACCACAATTCATTTTCAGCTCTCCTTTTTACAGATGCGTGGAAACTTCGCAACCAATTGCCGAGGCACTAACTATCAAAATTGCGACGGAACGTGGTGTTGGAGAATGGTACAAGAAACATAGAGGGAGTATTCCAGAGCCTGCAAGCAATAACGTTTTGAAGAAATTTTTTCACTCATTAGTTGATGTTGATTTTTGGGATAGGGAAAAGACAGTCGGTGTTATTCCGGATCCTTCAGGCGAAACTGAGGACGAGATATTTCTTAGAGCTTCAAGCTTTTGGAAAAAGTTCATTCCAGTTTTCGAAGAGAAGTTTCCTGAAATTAAAAGAATCTTGATTGTCTCACACGCAGCAACAAAAATTGCGTTGGGATTATCACTTTTGAAAGCTAAAAGTGTCTATGATCCAATAGATGATAAAGGCACATTGTTGAGAGCTGGTGCTTGTTCACTTGATAAGTATACTAGGAGCGAAGCAGGCTGGGAAATCAGATCCAATGGAAATACCGAATTCTTGAGTCAGGGAGAAGAAATGAATTGGGATTTCCATTCGAACTTTGAGGCGGGATCGGATGAAGATATCAAAGCAAGAGAAGAAGAAGCGAGGAGAAAGAAAGAGTTAGAGGGATCTTCAAGTGTCAACGAGGAGAATGACCAACTTGACCCAACAGAGTATGAGGTAAGTAAGTAAAATTAAATAAATCTTAATAGATATTCATACTAACTATTTTCAAGGATTTTTACGTGACCATCGACATTCCAGTTACATCAAAAAGTCAAAACTTTGAAGATTCAAACAGGTTAGAGTCATCTGCAACAAGAGTGAATTTGATCAAACCATCATCTCAATTTCAAATAACCCACCTTGACCATCCCTCACCCTTGGTCAAAATATCAAATAATAATCTCACATTAAGCTCTGAGTCTAATACCAATGACATCATCAACAATTTAGGAGTGATAGATGGTAAAATATTCGAAACAAAGTGGGAAAAACTAGTTGGTACAGAGTTAGTATTCGATGATTATGGACAACTAGTGGGAAAAGTGACAGAACATTTGTCGTGTAACCGAAATGTCAAAATAAATTCGAAAGATGTCGATAAAATTGTTGGAGATGAACTTGATCCTTCCGCCAAAGAAGTGAAAGAAGAAAAGACCACCTTTCTAAAAAAAGCAATCAGCTATGCGAAGCAGAAAAGTAGTGCAGAACGAAAGAATTAACCTTTCATATTACAACGTCTATCATACAACGAACGGTCAATGGCCTATCAAGAAATTTATGCATGTTTAGGTGATGTATTGAAGGATACTAGAGAGTAGTTGAATTATCAATATATCGACTTAAGGGTTCGCAATAGCAATTCTCAGAATATGTTCCATGAACAGCTGCAAACTTGCATCATCAGTCAATATATCCAGCTGGTCGCCATAAAGGTGATTTGGATTGGTAGCGTAACTTGAAGACGGATTTAACTTTGCCATCAAAAAACGAGCTTGAGAGCCGCCTTCGTCCGTGTCGATGAACCTGGGTAGGGGGAATCTATCAACCAATATCTCTGCAGCCTCCCTTTTGGGTGCTTCCAAAAACTCTCTGAAATGAGAATATTCTTCCATCTCATGATAACCCGCTTTCCTCCATGATGCAACTCTGGATCCATGATATATTAATATTTGAAAAAAAGTGTCTAGAAGTAAGATTTTAGTGTGACCTAGTGAAAGGGAGTCCAATAAAACGGGCACAGGTTCAGTGTTTGGCCGACCAGATTCATCAACTCCACCAAAATTCTCAATATCATAAGACAACAATGTAGGTTGAATAATTATCAAAGAGTTTGTAAGATCTTCATGCATAAATATATGCCTAGTATAACATGTTTCATCCGGCGAACTATTAAATAAATTTATAAGTAACGATCTCCTCAAATGATACATGAATTGCGGAAGCATTGCGAAAGATGATGATAATCTAAACGATGTCAACTGCCGTGGCTCATAAATGGCAAATCTCCTACAAGCAGAAATTAGCGTCTTATCGAGTTGTTTCATTATTTCGCTTGAGTCCAAGTGGGATTTGAAAAAATTGGTAAGTTCTTGTTGCAATTTATAGACATATTCTCGTGCAAGAAGAACTACCGAAGATTCTTGATCGAAACCCATCTCTAAGTTCATATTGTCGGTATCCTCAATTATTGGAACAGGAATTGTTGTAACTCGTAATCTCATTTCTCCTGAAGGATGGTGGTAATGAAACAAAAACTGAATAACACTGAACCTCGAACTGAAAGAGTCCAACTTTTCGAAGTATATCCCGTATGTCGATTGAGGGTTTACACTGGATAGTTTCCACGCATTGGTGTTACCTTTTCCTTTTGGCTGGGAAGATACGTACTTTCTTCCTAAATTGTTTTCCGGGAGAGGCAAAGCCACAGCATGACCTATCAAGCCTTGGATCTTCAAGTCAGAAGAAACGTGGCATTCTAAGGTTGCATTAAAAGCCATTTCGAGAAAGTCAGCTTCCTCTTCTCCTCTTTTGAAAAACTTCATTACGCTTTGCTTGAAAATAGAAGTATTAAAGGAGTCACTCATTACCACAGTGCCTCCAGATCTGTGACATAATTCTTCCATCTCGTATAATCCCACTTGATCATAACTGCCTATGAAAATATTGCAGCTAATTCCCATAGATACAATGGTATCAGCGACTTTCAAGTAAAATGACTTAGCATTCTTTAATAGTGACATGTCTACTAGTGTGGATCCCTTTGCAGAGGGTAACAGTACTTGAGATGCCCTCACAATGTCGTGATGTGACCTCAATGGCTCCTTTAAGTGGCTTCCGACAACAGCACCTGGACCATGAGTGCATGCCCCCCCAACGAAGGTAAGAATGTGCCCTCCGGACGAGGAGTTAGGTCCCAATATGGAGGCTAACAAGTTCGATGCAATGTTTAAAGCAGCACCAGTTGCTCTCAAAGGTCTCTCCTTCATAGTCTTATATGGAAACAGGTTGGGAATTAAGTTCTCAATTATTTTCCCTAGGTGGTCCTCTACTATCCCAACTGGCTGGAGAAAGTGTTTACCAACAAATCCCAACACTTGAGTCAAGGGATCACGTTCCGAGGATGTATGAGCACGAAGACTTGGTGCCAAAAGACCTAGCATCTTTTGTATCTCATCAGCGGAGTAGTCCTTGCTTCCATTGAAACTGTAGTTCAAACTACCTCCGGTTCCAAGTAGATCATGAATTTGAACGTGCTTGCCATAGGAAATAAAACCAACTAGTGAATCTTGAGGTAGTAAACTTAACGATATAGTTAAAGTCTCCTTGAGAGCCGCAAACGCATCCACAATGTCTTCTTCCTCGAAGCACGTATCAACAACGTAAAAAAATACTGGCTGAAAAGCACTCACCCTTCCTGTGTTGTATTCAATGGTAGAAAATTCCTCTTGCAAACCTAATGGCGTACCATTACTGAAATCGATTCGGTTCATAAATCCACAGAACAGACAGGTCCATATGTCCTCGTGAAGCATCACGTATGGGCTGATAAACCCTTGGCACTGACGACAGCAGATTATATCTTCCTTATTACAAAGCCTAACCATACCTTTATTGTTCAAAGGAGTGTAAAGTGATCCAAGCGGAATTATGTTTTTTTGATGCTGAACCTTAGACTTCGGGATGTTACTCCAAGAAAGTCGGACGCCATCTTTGTCTTCTCTCCCATCAAAGTCCATCCCAGATCCTTCTTGACCTTCCCTCGATTTCTATAGATCTCTGGTATCGCAATGGCTTCAAGATCGAGATCGGTATTAGATATGTTCTTTTCAACCGAGTTGACATCAGGCTCTATCAGTAGCAAAGTTTGCACGTGATTTTATATAAAGGTATATACAAGATTATTATTGTCTAACTACATCTCTCAAGTTTCCAAAAGGCAACACATCCTCTACCCTCTTAGACCCTGAGAAAAACATTGAAAGTCTATCGATCCCACAGCCCCATCCTCCTGTAGGTGGCAAACCATACTCCATCAGCTTGACATATTCCCAGTCTGGAATGAGCATATCGTTATCGTTGAATTGTAGTTTGGAGTGTTGTTGTAGCTTGAACTTTTCAAATTGTTTAAAAGGAGAGTTCTCTTCCTCGTATGAATTGATGTATTCTTTGCCATCAATAAAAAGCTCGAATCGCAATGAGATGTCATACGACCTACTATCGTATTTTATCATTGTTGACTTTGATAAAGGGGACATAATTGCAGGCTGATTATAGAGGAAAATGGGAATATTCGAGCCATTAGACAAAGACTCCAAGTATATGGACGAAAGATTATCGAGAAGACTCTGCGGAGATTTGATCAGAGGTAGGTCTAGACCAAGGGACTGATGATACTCTATGAGCGACTCTGAACTCAAGTTTTCCGGTAGCTTTAGACCAGTCTCACGCTCCAAAGTAGGAATGAACTCGTACTTTGGAAAATTAAGCTCCTTGAGATCACTAAGGATAGGGAGATGTCGCTTCAAGAGTGGGATATGAGATGATTTCTCTTCAAGTGATAGATAAATGTGTTGGAGGAGTTGCTCGCTGATGGTCATGAGTTGTGGCAAGGACGTAAATGACTGGTAGAACTCACAAGTTGTAAATTCGGGATTGTGAGTCAGGTCAATTCCTTCGTTTCTGAAGTTTTGACCTATTTCAAAAATCTTATCGTACCCTGCAACTATTAATCTTTTGAGCCACAATTCTGGTGCGACTCGCAACTGCAAAGTTTTCCCTTTATCTAAAGCTTTAGATAACGTTGTGAATGGCTCTGCATTGGCACCAGTGCCATAACCCCCAAGAATTGGAGTTTGAACCTCAAGGAAATCTCTATTCAAAAAAAAAGTCCTGATGGCTTGAATCAAGTACGATTTGATGAGAAGCTTTTGCTTTGCCTCGCTATTCACCAAATAGTTGAGAACTCTATTCCTATTGATCAGGCTTTTGTTTATAAGTTTCTCGGGCATAGCCATTGATCTCAAACATGGACTTGTTGATCTAATAGGTTGACTAAGCTTCAAAGATAACTCGCCGACATTCGTGACTGAGGGATACCCAGTACAAGCTACAGAATCACCCTTTCTGAAGAATGTATGGTGTTCACTAAAGTCCTCTGAGGTCATTTCCATTAGTTTGTTACTTGCCATGATTTGCACTTTGCTACCATCCTGGATCAAATCCATGAAATAAATACCCCTGCCGGACTTCCTGACAGACGATATTCTCCCTTCTACTGAGTATAACCTCGGTAGTCTCTTATTGTCATGCTGGGAAAAATCGTAATCTTGGAACGTGTGCCTAAATTCCGGAATCCGCAAAACATTAGGAAATCTTATGGTCTGCAATGGTGGATAATACGATTCTGAAATTTGTTCGATCTGTTTCTTTCTTAGTACATATCTTTGCGTCTCTTCATCAGGGATAGTCGAAAAGAACCTTGTGTTGAGATATTGGCTGCGTCTGAGTCCTCTGAGAGCCCCGCGCCATGCTATAAGTCTCATGCGTTGACGTTGTTCCAAAAATTTCTCGCAAGAGTCTCAATTAATGTATAGTTGCAACGGACGGATATTTTCTTCTGCAATATTATATAAGACTAGGATCCTGGACTCTTTTTGTGAGATTTTACTACTTTTAGCTTCAAGTTATCTCTTATTGTCTACGTTATACAAAAAATTTAATTCTCAATTGTTCGAATTACGCGCAACCCCCAAATTCGTCCGCTATTAATACTCCTTCGTCAATGTACTGAGCATTCAATTGAGACAAGGCTTTAAATACAATCTTGAGAGCACTAATTTATCGTTGATTATAGTGTACCTGTTACTGTGGCTCTTGGCTTTATGATAACTCTGGAAAGATGAGGAAGATTTGGTCGCAAAGAAGGGACAAGGACAAAAGAAAAAGCCAACAAATAGGATCACCAATATTATATGAAGCTAAAACTTTAGGAAGCAGCGAGCACAGCTTTGCCCCCGGTACCGCTGAAGATGACGAGAGCGAGAACCAACTGACGACTCTAGCGTCTTCGATAATCAGCATTCAGGAGTCGTCGCTAACAAATGCGGAGAGACGAGGTAGCACCTCAGCAACCAGTACAGAATATGCGAGTAAAGCAATAGATCAAAAAGGAGGGGCCAGAATGATTGCCTCATTAGCGAAACAAGACTACGATAATTTAACAATAAAAAATGGGTGGCTAAACTGCATTATGAATACTCTGAGAGTATCAGAAATCAGCGAGCAGACATTGCGAATTGTAAGGGCAGAACTAAAAGGATCTCATCTACATATTTACAGAGTAACTCCTTTACTTAATATTAAGAGTTTTCGACTAATGGAAAAATCTGCAGGGGATATGCAATCGCCGGAAACAAGTAACCTAGAACACCATCAAGAAATAGTTTCTAATGGAGAGACAAACGTAAAGGATGATGGCACAGTAGAGGACAAGTATGAAATAACATACTACAGTACACAGATTCCGCACCCGAGCTTGAATTACAACTTCAAATCACGTCAGTTTATCAGAATCAACCCTGTCGAACCTATTGTTCATTTCATTTTGTTCGACCAAGATCTTGAAAATTCATCTTCTATTCTCAGTGTTATAGATATACTACCACTATTCCCAAAGTTTGGAAGAATTCTTGAACTATGGTGTAAAACCATTGAGCAAACATTTTCAGGTCAAATAACAGGCGAATACGATATAGATGTCATGGTAGACCGAAGCTTGAAACTTTTCAAAAATATCCTGGAAAACTTTATCGGGTTTCTTTTGAAATCTGACATATCCTCTTCCATTTTGAAGATATTCAACTCGTTTACAAGTCAATATAGTATCTCCTTAGAGCAAGAGAAAAATCTCGAGCTTTTCAAGACTGAGATGTTATCAAATCAGCAATTCTTGATAAATTTGGTGGCTATTGAAGATTTTGAGTCAAATTCTAATCCAATTCAGGAGCTCAGTCCAACCACGTTCATGCACTATAATCTAGTGGATTTTGTGAAAAGTGTTGGATCAGTTGACTTAAGGTTTTTCAAGAAATGGAACTCGAACATTGATAAGTCATTACTTCTCGCTTCTTCTTTGAATGAAAGTACTGCTACGGTGGATTCATTTTATAAAAAGAATCCTTTGATTTTCAATAATGATACACACATTCATTACTTGTCTCGTCTCTTTATACACCATTTATTTGATGAGAAAGTCACTCTGACCCCTCATTTAGAACAAAAGGCTCGATTATTAGAGAAATGGATAGACTTAGGATGCTTATTGGATAAATCAGGAAATATGTCATCTTGGCTTGGTATCTCCTCCATAATATTGTCGCAACCTGTTTTGAGATTATCAAAAGTTTGGTCATTTGTTTCTCCCGAGTACATAAAGCTTTTGAAAAATGATTGGTCACCTGTCTTGTTTGAGTTAGAAAGGAGACTTCTAGCAAGCGACTCACTCAATACGAGCAAGTTATTTTCTTCACAACATCAAGCCAACTCTAAGGATGAAGGCGAGGAACCTCAGAAAGATTCATATCATATAATGGCTCCGCGGGGATTAGGTAAAATTTACCCCAAAGAAAAAGTAATACCTTATTATGGTGATTTTTTCATAAGCAACACACCAACTAATATCAACGAGCTAGAATCAATCTGGAAAAGAATAAACTACTCTTTCAATCGCTGGGACGAGTACTTGTCCAATTTATCCAACTATGACGAAATTATCAAGTATAATGACGATGTGCTTAGACGATATGATAATATGGGATTCATATTTTCAAACGAAAGCTTGAACCAAGTTCTTTATTTGGGAGTGAATAATGACAATTCTCAGCCTGCAGTTTCGAATAAATCAAATCACGATTCGTTTAGCTCTACGTCAAGTGCCGTTGATCCAGAAGATGATTTGCAATCCAAGTTGCTAAGATTGTTAGAATTGAACAGTGATTCGATCAATTTGGATAGCATAATGAAAATGTCTTTGGCGTTCGAACCGGATCTACCTGAAGCTTATTTGAAACAATCCCCATCAAATTCTGTGCACTTAAATACAAAAGCTAACGAAAGATCACAAAGCTTCTCAAATATATCTGCCGACTCTGATGAGACGACTGTGGCCAATGCAAACTTTACTGCCGAGCCTTCAAAGACAACAAGCAACGTAAACTTTGAGGAGTTGAGTTCCTCAAAAATCCCTACTTTCAACAATGAATTTTTCAAAATCAACTTATCACATTATGATGATTTACTGCAAAGTGGAAAGGGAAACATATCAACCTTGCTGCCGACTAACTCAGCCAAAAAAAATATAATAGAGGTTGACAGCGAGCTCACCTTTAGACTTGATGATTACTTCGATGACGCTGCATCAACTGCCACTAATTCACTAATGTTGAATTATATGGATGATTTAGACCACGTGAATGATGACGACGATCTCTCTGGCTTGGGTATCGATGTTGATGACATTTTAAATTCAGAAAAATTCAATAATTTTAGCATAAGTACAAAACTCAGTTCTCCTAAACAAAATGTCGGACCCAAAGATAACGGAAAGAGTGATCTTCATCCAAGGCTGATGTCATCTAGCTCCACCAATTTGCCTAGTCCTCTTTTGAAGCAATATTATATCCCGAGACATGCTTCAATTGACAAATTGGTTGATCTATTATTAATCGATTGTAAATATTTTGATGATGCAGTGAAAATGGATATGGTCGAATACAGATTTGTCTTTTTGTTGAACTATTCATCATTTATGTCTACTAAAGATTTACTAGACATGCTTGCACATAGGTTTGTCAATTCTGGGAATGCGGTTATATCTGTCATGAAGAAAATGGCTATCAAACGTGGTCAAATTGACGCAGAACAAACGAGTTTTCCATGCTGGGAATTGGATTCTGCAGTTGATCTCAACGCCCTTGGTGATGTTGACTACGAGCTACTATTAAGATTGCAAATAAACATTTTGAAAGTTTTAATCGTTCTTTTGAATAACTTTTATTGGAACTTTTCATTGAACTTGGAAAACAAAAAGATTTTGATAAAATTATTGAAGTTGTTCAGTAATGAAATCTTGCAATGGTACAATTCAAATAAAATTGATTCCACTCTTGAAAGATCATTCGAAAGCTTGGTGAATTATTATAAAAAGTTGAAAAAGCTTTTTGTTAAAAAATCTTATCGCCCAGTAGAGGCTCTGAAGTTTGACTGCTTCTTGATGAAAGAGTTTAGATTCTCGAACTCTTTGCATGAGGTCCCAGTAAATCGTAATTTACCAGGCCATAAAAATGTTGCTAAGATTGAAAAATTTTTGACCAAATTCAATAAGCTCTTGACTGTTTTCTATCAAGGTATTAAGATTGAGGATTGGGTAAAGGTCTACAATGTGATGGAGTTTCATTTCGAGAATAGTGATCTTTTTGAATTCAAATTACAAAAGATTGGCACGAGTGACGAAGATGTGATAATCTCTAACATATTCAATTATTTTGATTCCTTAGTGGATACCAAACAGAAGCAAACCGTTTTGAAAAAATTTCCATTGGTGATTAGGAAGTTGTTCAAGTTGTATAACAAGTTTAGCTCCTATCTTTTGATCCAGTTGACCGATTTGAGTATATCCGTTGAAGAGAGATTGGATAGAATGAAGACACTTCTTATCATGGCTCAAATTTCATCCTTGAAAATGAGTGAGCTTCAGTTTGTTTTTGAGGGATTCAATAGAAAGGTTCCTTCCTGTATTGAGACAGCAGTGATCAATGTTGTGTATGCACCTGAAAGTAGACTTTTCTCTAAACAGTGGGTTGATGCTGCTCGATCACTAAACAAAGATGAAACTCTACAATCGTTTGATGACATAAATCTGCTTTTGCCCAGGAATATCACAAGTGACGACCTCGTGAGCTCAGATCCCCTTTTGCCGTGCTTTGGTTGGATTATTGAAAACTTACTTGAAATAAACAAAACGCCAAGCTTCTATGGCCCGATGATAAATTTCAACAAAAGATACTTGATTTACAGATTTGTCAAGGAGCTTGGCATGGAAGAATCTGAAGGTAGTGAGTCTAACTTTCATGATTCGAGAGAGTTTGAATTTTTGTTGAAACTTGATGAGTCACTCGTGGACGACACATACAACCTCTTCAAGGTGTTAACTTCTGAAAAAGAGAGGAGACTTTTTTCACCAGTTATAGACCATCAGCAATCACTCTTAGTGAAAGAAAATAGAAAGAAGCTGTTAATCAAACATCGAGAAGAAAACCAATCTGATAAGGCTGCTCTAGAGCATAACTCTACTAAGAAAGAAGTACATTCAACAAGACGACAATCTTTTGCATACAAATCGAGCTCTAACTCAAGGTTTAAAATAAGCGGACTTTTCTCTAAATCGAAGCCTTTTTCGTTAAATGGAATGTCCACAGGATTCGCTGAAAGAGTTGTAAGCATCGGTGAACTTCCTGATCCTGAAACTCAAATTGATCCTAAACAAAAGCCATTAGTCGTCATACCTTTGAAGTCAAAAAAAGTGTTCCCAGTTTATTTACTACCAAATTGCTTCAAGATTGACTCTGATTCTTCTACTGAAGATTGTTTATTTCAGGCACCTAGCGAGATAGACATGAGTGAGTGGTTGTCTAAGTTAGACTTTGCCAATAGACATTGGTATTTCTCTCGCTCCTTAAATTCAAGGTTCGGGAGTGCAACTCTTACATTTGGTGTTCCTTTGAGCTTAGTTTGCAGTCGTGAACAATCATTGTCACCTGTCTTCTTGGGATCAATCTTTGAAGAAATTGAAATGGAAGGAATAAAGGATGTCGGTATATATAGAATCAGTACGTCAATGAGTGAATTGAACTATGTCAAATCCTTAATTGACAAGACAGGATCTATTAATTTCTCAACCAGAACATACAATGTCCATACTTTGACTAGTATTGTTAAAGTATTTTTTAGGGAACTCCCGGATGCAATATTTTCTGATAAAGTTGTCGAATCATTTATTGAATTGAAGCAACACCCAGATAGTGATGAAAATCTCGTTGAGTCATACATCGAAATTCTTAGGCTCTTGCCTCCAGTCAACTACTACACACTTAACGTCCTCTTAAATCATTTGCGAAAAGTTGCTTCGTATAGTGATGAGAACAAAATGACTGCATCAAACTTAGCGACAGTGATAGGACCAGCTTTGACAGAAGCAAGCACGTTGAATTCTCTAATCAACAACTTCGGCGCCATGAACTCTATTCTAGAATTCATGATAGTCAATTACAACGCAATATTTGATGGAGATCAATATTAGTCACTGTGAAATTATGTGTACTATGAAAACCAGATATTAGCATTTTAGGTTAATCAATCCTATACAATGTTATAATTGTAAATTATATGATTCCAGTATACTTAATAGCACTATTTACAAGCTAGTATAATAAACAAAGTATATTAGTGTTTTTTGATAAAGCCCCCGTTAGATCCATTCTTTCTTCTTTCGATGGCCCCCAACTTAGTGTTCGTTTCTCTCATTTTCTTTTGTGTGCTAGTATTCATATTCTTATTGAAATCTCTCCACCATTCACCAATACTTTGAGGCTGACTAGCAAGTTGTTCGGCACTTGGTTTGGTAATGGGTGGCATTTTTGCAATTTTACGGAAAAACCTATTTCTTAAAACCAACGCTTGAATGAATGAAAAGAAACCATTAGCTGCAAAATACAACACGACAGCTGCCGAAAGCTCTTTGGTGACAAATATCGATAGAATAGGAACATACGTCATGATTTTTTTCATCATTGGATTCATTGCAGCAGCACCTGTTTCACCTCCTAATCTGACCATATAAATAACCATGGCTGCAGCAATTACCTGAAGCCCACAATATGGGTCTACCTGGCTCAAATCCTGAAACCATGCATAACCTTGGCTTTCAAAGCCATCTACGGGGAAGTTGGACATCTTTCTAGTTGCTTGGAAAAATCCATATGCGATTGGCAATTGTAATAATGGGAGCATTTGATGAGAGATATGAATGTCATGCTCTTTCATAATTACTTTTCTTCTCTGTGCCGCTTGGACTTGCTCTTGAGGGGTTTCTGACTCTCTTAAGTCCTTCATGATTTGATCAAGCTCTGGCTTCACTTTCGCCATTTTTGCTGCATTTATTGATGATTTAACGTATAATGGAAACATAAGAAACCTTACTGCAATAGTAGTAGCAACAATTGTTCCCCACCAAGGAAGACCCGTGTAGACATGAGAAACTTCCAACAATCTTTCAATCAAAGCAGTTGGCCCGAACCCCTGAGCTAATCCAATAGAGTCTAAATAGCCCAATTGATTGGACGAAAGATCTGTAACGGGGCTTGGGTCAGTCAAAGTTGTCGAATCAAATGCTGTTAGAGTACTTTTGATCTCCGAAGTGCTCTCTGCTGCAGTTCCAGTGGAATTGAAGCGAACTAATAACACCTGTTTTGACGGCAGGATACTCAAAGGTTTCACTCTCAGAATCGGCAGAGTCCTTGAAGTTTTCAACGCACGAGTTATACCTATTCTCAACATATTGCCACTCTAGCTGTTGTTACTGACACTTTATTTAAACTGTGCTAGCTGCAATCTGTTAGATATGAAAAATTTTGTGATTTTTTGAACTCGATACAAGATTACATAATCGCGATATCAATAGTAGACTCTTAGTTAGTAGTTAGTTTTATCAAGTCAAGGGAAATCGGCAGCTTGACGAGTACCATGAGAATCTACTCTACGATCCCAAACTTCAGACATTATGGATCGCGAAAATTCTTAGGTCTGAAATCAAGTCACATTAGGTTATTTGGTTTCAGCCAAAAAGTCTGTCGTTCAGTGAAACGATCTTCAAATGGGTTTGATGCTTTCACTGTACAGTCAAGATTTTTCAATAGTGAGACCCACGCTACAGATGATATTTGTCTCACGAATAATGAGCTTCCTGTTGGGCTTACGGTGACTGCATTAGATAATATAAATCGTCGTTTCTTGATTCTATTGACAAAACGAGAACCTGCTTTAGAAGACATATACCAATTTGTTGTATCAAGCAGTCAGCAATTGAAGGGCAGCTTATTGGAATTGTACTTACTTCGCTTGTTACAAGCGGATAAAGTCAATGAAGCTACTGCATTGTTGCATCTTCTATTTAACAATAATGAAAATTTTGTGCTAAGTAACGAAATGTGGTCTACATTTTCTTCCCATATTTGTGATAATAGTCATTATTTAGGGGCTATCCTAGTATATCACAAATTGATTGATCACCATAAGATATATGATGAGAATCAATCATCCTCTTACAATAGTGGGACTCAACATGTTCCTTTTTTGCTTAATAATGAAATGTTAGAAGAGCTTGCTATTATATTTGTGCATAACAAAGATCCTGATAGAGTAGAAGGAATCATGGAGTACTTCAGTCGATTTTATTCATACTCTAGTCATCAATCAACGTACAAAGCTTTGAAGATAGCTCTTGTTGAAGCCTATAGTAACAAAAGATTTATTGAGGATGCCTTGGAATCTTTTAAATTTCTTTGTACCTCATTCAAAGGACATTGGAATTTCAGGTATAACAAAACTATGTTCAGGGCAAAGAAAACGTCATCTTTCAATAATTTTAGAGAAAGGAGGGAAAGTATCAAAGAAAATCATACGGTAGAAGATATCCCAAATAGGAATTTGACAAATTTTGACAAACAAGAAGATGATATTTTAAATCGAATGGGTGTTTCGCATTATAATCCTGTTATTTTGAGAAATATGTACTCTTCATTTGAGGGGTTCCATACTCCTCTTATAGATGGTAGCATTCTGGTCAATGATTTGCCTTATTTCCGGCATCTCATTTTTGAAAATGTCGAGTCATTGATGGATGCAAAAGAAAGTGAGCTCGTTTATAACTTTTTGAACAGCATCAAATCTAATCACTTCATGCTTCATTTGTTTATCACTTCAAGTTTGAGTGAATTAGGTTACGTTGAAGAAGCCTTCCTGCTAATGATCAAGTTACGGGGACAATATCCTAAAATCTTGGCCTCGGTTTTGATTCCCGAAGAAGCATACATTTTCACATTTAGTGGCTGTAGAAAGTTGCTTTCAGCACAGAGTGACCCTTCGCAATTTGGAGAAGTTCAAAAACTCATTTCTATAATAATCGACATCAAAGATTTTTACCTTGCGAACGTACAAGGCACTTTCAAGAAGCAGGTATCATCTAAAATCTATGAAGTATTTTTGAGCTCATTATTAGCCGCTCCAAAAATCAGTTTCAGTATCATGAAACCTCACTTGGATCAGTACATTTCGATCAGTAATGGCAGCAGAATTCATCTACAAAAACAGGAATTTGATGCGTTAAGGAAACTTATTGACAATTTCCAGTCCTCAAAATATCGTGAATTTATTCGACCCCGGCATAATACTTGTACATAAAGTAAATGAATATTTAGTATGAAATTTAATGAATAATGAGCTAACTGTCATTGCGTGGATCTTTCATCTTGTGTATCTTGACGTCATCGGCCTCCAACTCTCCAACTGCAGCAATATCTTGAGGTGTAATAAATATTGCTTGAGACTTCGGGTACCTTCTTAATTCACTCAACAAAAGTCTAATACTAATTGATCTGTTGACGGAATCCATGTACACATCAAATTCATCTAGACCTCTCACTCTAGTGTCCATAACTTTCCAAATTGCAAGTAATAGACTTATTTGAGCAAAAGATTTCTCACCGCCAGATAAAGAATCGATAGTTCTCTTCGTTTCGTCATTCTTGGTTTGTGCGAACAATGTCAACGTTTTGTCAATATGATTGAATTTCAACTCTCCTTTGAATCCTCTCAATGCTAAAGATCGCTCAAAAGAGAGAGAAGCTTCACTTTCATTTTTCCTTATCGTTGTGACCAAATATTGAAATCTGTATCTTAACTCGCCTTCTAACGTTTCTCTCAACTGGTCTAAGTAGGAAACATTGTCACTAGCTAAGTCTCTCTTCTGTTTGCTATCAAGAAGTTCTCGCTGGATATCTTCGAAAGATCTACCCAAAGATTTCTCTACTTCTTTGACTTGGTTTTGAAGGTCTTCGTATTCTTTACTAATGGAATTAGCCGAATCCTTGTCAAGGTCTATATTTGCTTCTTCGCGTTTACATTTGGCTTCTGCTTCCTCCAAAATGGGCCCTAACTTGGATTTGCCAGTCTCAATTTTTTCTGCAAATGATTTTATCATGCCTGTGTTTTTGTCCTTCTTAATCTCAAGTTTGAGCTTCTGGTCATTTAGTACCCCAATTTCGGTACTCAAAGATTCCAGTTTAGATCTAATAATCTCTAATTCTTGTACAGCTTCTGTGACCCTTTGACGAGCATTTTGAAGATCAGATTTTAAGGCCAGAGCTTTGATACGTTCGTTTTCATAGTCATCTGTTAAAGAAGACATGACGTTTTCATTGATTGATATTTGCTCTTTATGGTTTGAGATTTGAAACTTTAGATTCTCAATTTTAGCAAGATCGCCATTATCAGAAAGCCTATCTTCGATCTTTGAAATGTCGTCATTTATCTTCTTTATTTCCTTCTGTATTGATTGATTTCTAAGCTCCAAATTCTGTTTCCGGTTTTGTATTTCAAGTTTCGCATCACGGAGACTACGATGTAGTCTGCTCAATGTTTCTGTCTCAGACTCTATTCGAGTCTCAATTTCATGCTCATAGTTCTCTGATGAGCTCGAGCTCACCAACTTGTGAAGCTCATCTCTATAATGTATGGGGTCTATTCTGAAAGAGCCGTTATCTCCAGAACTAGCTCTACTACCTGATCTAGATCCTAGTAACGCAAAAACTGAGATGACATTAGGAAGAGTAACGAGCTTCGTAAATTCATTTTTATTGTTTGTTATAACATTCTTTTCAATGTTGTTGATATCAACAAGGGTATATAACACGTTCTCGTCATTGATTTCAAGGATATCCAAAAACGAAACTTGCTCCTTAGCTTTCCCATGTTCATACCTCAATCTTTCAAATTTTCTTGTGACAATATTCTTGTTGACCTTGTGTCTTCGAAAAATGGCATCTAGCATTCTTCTGTCATGTTCATCGCAAACTAAAAATGAGTCTAGAGTTTTACCAAGAACCGTGTTGATCAAATCTTTCCAGCTCCTATATTTTTCTTTCACCTCTACATACAATCCCAATGGACCAATTGGTTCACGGTGCCATCCCTTTGTTGACTTGATTGTTGATATCACCACATGCATATTGTTCCCCCAGGGAAGGTATTTGTCCGTACGGGAATTCTTGACCTGTGTTCTTTGAGACTTTAAGCTACGTATTGTCTCTTCCAAAGAACTGATATCCCCTAGAATATCGTTTATGACAGGAGAATCCGAAATATTGTTCAATTCCCCTAGTTGTTGTCTTGTGTGATCTCTTTTTTCATTAAGGAGCTCAACTTCTTTGTTCAAATCCTTAATCGTGTTCAGCATCACTTCTCTAGAATCACCATTGCGATTGTCTAGAAGTTCCTGCTCGTTTACCACTTGGCTCTCTTTATTTTTAACTAGCGTTTCTAGCTCCTGATTTTCTTTTTGAAGCTTTTGAATCTCGTCTTGGAGTTGCTTTCTCATGCTTTTTGCGGTATCTCGCTTATCTTTGATGCTGTCATAGTGGGCACGTAAATTAGTAACAAATTTCACTCCTTCATCCTCCCTCGACTTAAGATTTTTCAATTCCTCCGTCGCATCCTTATAATTTGATTCAGTATTTCGAATATCCCTTTCTAAATCGACGATCTCCTCCTTCGCCTTATGGGAAGAGGAGCAAAGCTCGTCTAATTTTTTCTCAATAACAACAGCATTGTACCAGTACGCTTTTCCATGAACGATTTCTAACCTCCTCCTCAAAGTATCAGATCTCTTGAATTTATGATATAGGGCGGCATACGCCTTGTATTTCATTTCGGCAACATTAAAATGCTTTCTAGCTTGCACTAACTTGCTTTTGATTGTTGATGCATTATGAGCAGTCAGCTCCAAATTATGTGAAATATCGGTTACTAAAGTTCCATCCATAAAATGCTTATATTTCATTTGATCAGAACTCAAAGTCAAAAATTCTCTTGCTTTATCTTGGGATAGAAATGCTAAAGGGTTATTTACGGTAATATTGAACTTGAATAGGATTTCATCCAATGTGGATTTCTTTGTAGAAACTGTCTTCCAATTTTCGTCTCTAATGAAGTAAGAATTGGCACCTTGTCTCTTGAGTAATCTTTCAATAATGAGTCTTCTGCCATATGTCTCCGGCTTAAACGCATCATCTCCTTCATTTTTGAACACAATAGAAACCCGGCAAACGTCTTTTCGCTCCATAATGAGGTCCTTTATTGAACTTCCTCGGCTAGTTTCCGATGCTTTTGCTCCAAGAGCTACAGAAATACCAGTTAAAATTGCACTTTTACCAGATCCGTTCCTCCCTATTATGAAATTTAGCTGAGGACCTAGCTCAAGTTCAAATGATTCATGACACATGAAGTTCTTCAAGTAAATTTTCTCAATGATTCCTGCTTTGGCCGCGCTGGAATTTCTGTTATCATTATCTTCACTGATGATCTCAGAGTCGCTGTCGCTCTCAAACGTAGACGAGTAGTCGACTTCATACTCTGAATCAGACCCTCCTTCGTCTTCTAGCATCTTTTGCCTTTTCTTTATTTCTAATTGCTGTGTCATGTAGTCATGAAAAGACTGCAAGTTCTAACAACGTTAGTAAGAGCAAATATCGACACTATACTAGAAATACATACTTTTCCGGAATCGAGTTCATCTTCAGATAGGTGTCTCTTCCTCGAATTCCCCACAGTCTCTGAGCGTATCAGCATTACTTAGCGATCCCAAGTCTTGCTCTTTGTTTAGAATGAGATAACAGTGTTTTGTTTGTGTATAATATACATGTATGACGACAAAAATGAGGACATCGCTCTACGACATTTTTGGCTATATATTTCTGATTAGAATTTGCCCGAAATGCGTTGGTCAGCTAACTACAAAGTTTACCCAAGTATCCTCAAAATTCTAGTCAACCCAGAGATTTTGAAGATATTGAGGAGCTTTAGAATTGTAGTCCCGTAGCAGATATGGATCCTTTCAAATAATTCATGTCATTATTTCATTCTCTAGGTTTGCTGTATAACGATATATTTTCAAACTCTATGGCAAAATTTCATAAAAAATGTGACATTTCTTAAGCACATATTTCGACTATTCTTTTTCTCATGAGCTAAAGTACGAACCTGAAGAGAGACCTACGATTTCTGAGATCCTATAATCAAGAATTTTCACTCACAAAGAAATTATGTGTAGAGCAAAACATTGCAACTCGTAATACTAATCAGATTTGAGGATCATTTCACATATAACTTAACCAAGAAAAATGATGCTAATATCTTCCTTTGCTCTGAAGCCTTGCTTAAGTTTGCCTTTAGATTTATTTGTATTGTTTGGGCTGTTTTGTAAATATTTATCCATTTGGAACAGCACGATCGGTATACAAGAAGTGCCGTAGGGTCTTATCAAGAGTTTTATACTGCATATAAGTTTTAACTTCGCTTATGTCTCACTCATGCGGCCACTTAAGTCTATATGGGGAATTTTTCTTCACTATTAAGGAAGCTACAACATAATCTTTTTGAATAAGATAACAACTAATAATCCGACAGGGTGTAGCAATGCATCGAAACACCGTTTCAATATGCAATATGCAAGCCTTTACTTGGGTTCCCTTAATAAGAACAATTTGTAAACTGTTCGATGAAGTATATATAGAGCACTTTTTTCACCCAACAGAGATTTGCTTGTAAGCGGTAATTGAAATAATATGAAATTTACAAGAACATTAGCTGTATTAGCAGCTATTTCTTTTGCCACCGCCCAGCCGGTTGGCGTGGACAAACGTTCAGTTAACACCACTGCCTTGGAAGATGAGGTCAGTGCTTCGAGTAAAGGGCATGTTGTTTCCTCATATGGGAACCCGTACGCTATTTACCAACCAAAAGCCTTTATTGTATCGATGTTTGGTCCTGAGAGAGATCCATGGCTCGATGCCTTAGATCTCACGAACAATATTACAATTCCGGGATTATCCCCGATATACCCAAATATTCTCTGCACAGCTAACTACTCTGTCTGTCAAATGACCACAGGTGAAGGTGAAATCAATGCGGCATCAAGTGTTTCCGCAGTGACATTGAATCCTTTGTTCGATTTATCAAAAACTTACTGGTTGATTGCGGGCATTGCTGGAGGTGAGCCAAACCACACTACCATTGGAAGTGTCACTTTCGCTAAATATGCTGTTCAGGTCGGTTTAGAATATCAGATTGATTACACGGATTATCACAAGACCAATGCTAATTGGACTAGTGGATATTTTGCATACGGCACCGATAATCCATGGACGTACCCACAAAACGTTTACGGCACTGAGGTGTTCGAGTTGAATGAAAAGTTAAGAGACAGAGCTGTTACTTTAGCTAAGAAGGCAAAGTTGAGCAAAGGAAACAAGAAGAATGCTGAGTTCAGAGCCAAATACAACGAGAAAAAGGCAAGGTCTGAACCGGGAGTTGAGAAGTGTGACTCTTTGACTTCGGACAATTATTTCACAGGAAATGCCTTGGAAAATTACTTTTCATACTACTCTTCATTGTTGACCAACGGCAGTTCCACTTACTGTTCCACCGCACAAGAAGACAACGCATCCTTGGAGGTGTTTACTAGACAACAAAAACATGGCCTTGTTGATTTCGATAGAATCGTTTTGATGAGAACCATCTCCGATTTTGCTAGACCGCCTCCATCTTTGGCTAATGACACCGTGAAATTTTTCACTAGAACAGATTTTGGAGGAATTGATGCTTCCCTTGAAAACATTGTCAACGCAGGCTTCCCATTGATTCATGATATCGTCCAAAATTGGGGCTCAGTCTACGAAAAGGGCGGCAATTTTACTTCGAAGAATTACGTAGGTGATATCTACGGAACCTTGGGAGGTAAACCAAACTTTGGCAAACCAGATTTTGCAGAAGCTTGAAAAGTATTTCATGATAAGTTAGCTCTTTCTCGAATTTGATTTACATTTGTATTCCCTTGAAAAATTACTTTATAATGCATTCAATATAAATAACTCTTTAAAATTATGTATATGCCTGCCGCACACTATTAGTTATTGAAAGAATGGAAAAATCAAGTTTTCTCAGCTGAAACTATATTATTGTAGAACTCATTATGTTTGTCAACAACTAATCTTCCATTACACCACACCTTCACACAATTTCTATCATCTCCAGCGAAAACCCATTTACCTAAAAGATCTTGAATCTTACTGAGCCTGACCTCAAGCAGATCTTGGGTGAGAGGTTTTTGCCAGTCAAAAACATCAACATTCGATACAGGGCTCTCCAAATCAATGAGCTGAGCATCGAAACATTTACCTATCTCAAAAGAGCCAACTGAATCCCCTAATCCAACTGCTCTCGCACCGGCTTGAGTGGCCATAAAAATACAGTCAGAGATAGTTAACTTATCGCTGTCTAGCTTTGTGCTAATAGACAAATGGTGACTGACGAGAATCGAGTGTTTTATAATTCCCAAAATACTCGAATCAAAGCCTCCGCTAACATCAGTACCCAAAGTAACGTTGATCTTATCTTCATACATATACCTTTTAACAGGAGCTTCACCACTAGAAAGAAAAGTGTTTGATGTTGGGCAGTGACTTATAGAGCACTCTTTCGCTTTGATTACGTCCCTTTCATGGGCATTTAAATGCACAGCATGAGCCAAAATGGTAGAGCTTGTTAATAAGTTATGATCATCATACACCAGTGCATAGTGGTCGCACTGTGGGAATGTTTCTCCAACTAGTTTGATCTCCTTATGGTTTTCACTGATATGTGTTTGTATAGGGAGATTGTGTTTTTTGCTCAAGTCTCCCAAATATTCCAACATTTCTCCAGAGCAACTGAGAGCAAATCTAGGAGTGATTATGGGTTTCACCAAAGTTTCATTCCTTGGGTTGATTTTCAGCAAATGAGAAATAACTGACTCCATAGACTCTTTACATGAATCTAAAGTCTCTTGATATTCATGGTATGTATCATTTTGATTCATACAGACCTTTCCCACGAATCCTCGTTGGCCAATCGATAAGAGAAGGTCAGCAAATAAATTTGAAGTCTCAGCATCAGTTGTTGTGAAATACGAACCACAAGTTGTACCACTCCCCAAAGTCTTTTTGATGACTTTGGTGTACACATTCTTAGCAAACTCGAATTTGGAATCTTGATTCTTATCAGTGAACTTGTTTTCCAAAGGAAATGTGCATGTAGAGAGCCAATCCAAAAGTTGCATACTCAGTCCAATACCAATATTTGGATACTGTGACGCGTGAATGTGAGTATCAATAAATCCTGGAATCAAAAATGTGGATTCCTTTCCGCCAAAATTGTGAAACTTCAAGTTATCAGAATAGTCGATTCCCAAGCCACTAGCCTCCTCCTTGAAGAGAGTTATAGGGCAGACGCCTTCATCAATATTCTTATGGAGATAATCTATCTTTCCTTCAGAATTTACCCCGATCAGAGTATTGAAGCAGACGTCAAGATTACCCAATGAAGGGCAATGTATGAATGTACCAAAATACAATGAATAAGGAATGATCTCATCAGCTTTGCATCGGTCAGACTTCGGGCCATCACTGAAGTTGACTGGATATGTCATGTTTTCTCACTAGTATCTATCGTTGATTGACGTGAAAGAAATTAATCGCCCCTAGAAATCGTATTAAATAAATTTACTTCTTATCAGCAAGAAATCGATGCCTTATCTTTTGCAAATTTGTTAATAATACCGAAAGGCCACGTAAATGAAACAACAAACTCGAAAAGTCTATAACACCTTAGATGTCTTGGGATTCTTCGCAAGCTTAAGTACTTGGATCCTTTCTTCTTGGGCTCTTCAC
This sequence comes from Priceomyces haplophilus, assembly GCA_001599895.1. NCBI lineage: Eukaryota > Fungi > Ascomycota > Pichiomycetes > Serinales > Debaryomycetaceae > Priceomyces > Priceomyces haplophilus. The sequence continues at coordinate 1,393,893 of BCIF01000002.1, read as the reverse complement.
CGCTCTTTCCTCCTGAGTCCAATTATTTGTTGATTAGTCGGAGCATCCGTGGAATATGCGAAAGCTTAATTGGGTAATTTTAGGAAGATCAAGAAACGACGAAATGCAACATAGAAGCAACGAATTTCGAGGTCATACACTAAACAATATTAATTACTGAGAAAAACCAGCTCGCGATCCTTAGTATCCCATCTGGGAAGGCTCACATTGAATTGAAAGAAGGATTCGGCTTTTTATAAAGTTAAGTATGATGGGTTTCTTTGTTTGATGAAGTTCATTCTCGAGAGAGGGAATGTCAGTAGGTGCAGGCGATCTTTTTCACTAAACTCTTCCTGGACTTTCACAACGGGGAGTACAATAGCCATTGCGAGCGGCGATAATTGTCAGCGGCCATCACCTTGCATTTTGTCATGGTTTTGTAGACCGTCATCGGGACGATCCGAGGAAGCTCCGATTAGCTGCGAAATTTTATGTGTACTTGTAGTTTTTTTTTTCGACTGCAGGAGAACTGTCATCATATGTTCCACACATGAATGATATTGAAGATGGTGACATGTGCTTGATATAATTAAGAGAAATATTGCGATATAAACCCTCTCGTAATCAAGATACTGGATTAGTAGGAAGCTGGCTTTGATAGTTCTCTTTGACCTGTAGTTGAAAAAAACACGTTTATGGCTTATAGTTATCGAAGTCTCATCTTTCAATACATTACGTGGTTTCATTTGTTCCATAAAAGGACGGTTATGACAGTGTCTGTTTAACCTTAGGTTGGAGAGGGAGAGATATTGAGCTCTGTTGGTTCTGAACAGACGAAGCACTGAACTACTAGTATTGTTGTCACCCATTCGAATTGGCGAGATATTGTCTTGCTAAAAATGTACACTTGTAATCTCGGTATTTTGACCACCAAAAGCTGAGTCATAAGACCAGGAGAGTTATTAACGATTTTAACCTAAGTTATTGCATAGTAATTTGGTATCCTATTTAATTATTTTGTCTCATCTACAACAAAGCACCCATCAAACCAAGAACAACAGCACCGAGAGAAATGGACTTGACAAATCCAGCATCCTCAGACTGGAAAGAAGATATAGAACTAGCAGCTGCAGATGATGAAGGTTGGGATGCTGGCTCAGTGCTTGATGGAGCACCAGTAGAGGAAGCAACAAAACTTTCGGCAGCAACACTGGTCAAAGTAGATGAAGCAGCAACAGCAGAGCTGTCAACCGAAGACTTCTTGCTGGATGTAGCCTTCGTAGATGTAGCACTAGAAGAAGCTACTGCCTTTTTAGAGCTTGAGGCCTCGGAGCTGGAGCTTGGAGCCTCAGAGCTTGAACTAGCAGCCTCAGAACTGGAGCTTGAACTAGCGGCCTCAGAACTGGAGCTTGAACTAGCGGCCTCAGAACTGGAGCTTGGAGCCTCAGAGCTTGAACTAGCAGCCTCAGAGCTGGAGCTTGACTCCGAAGAATAACCAGAGCATGTCGACTTTAAAGCACTTTTAGCATCATCGCTGGAGCCGTTAGGGCAAGTACTCTTCAAACACGATTCAATATCATCGTATGACTTTGAGCATAAGCAAGATAAGTCATTCAATCCATCACATTTAGATTTTCCTTCGACCTTATTGACACACGCCAACAAACATGCTGGTGGTGTCGCCAATGTGGTGGTGATCAAAGATGCCAACAAAAGCAAGCTGGTGGATCTAATAGAAACCATTTTCAATATTAAAGATAGACTTGAATACTACTTTGAAGGTGGCTAGCGAAGTCAAACGAACGGATTGCTAGTGAGTATTTGTAGCTAAGAAGTATTCGAAGGTAAATATAATAAATATAACCTAAGAGATCGAGAGCGGGAATGAGATTCGGCCATGCTGAATCGAAATCGGGCGGGAGAAAAAAAAACAGGTTAAAAATAAAACGACATTTCCTCTTTCGGAATTTAATTACTTTCATTTATGGTGTATTTGGCGACTGATGCTTCCTGAGGAGGAAGGGTAACATACATAAGGGGAAATAACAACGCGACATTGTCGCAAATCTGGACTTCGTTCTTTTGCCACAGGGTCTAGTTCTTTGTCGAAGTCTGTGAGATGCGAAGTATAAACAAAAGCGCAAGAATGTACGGCATATAAGTTAATTTTTAATAGCATTATGTAATCGTTGCACATTAAAGAAATAAATATTACTTCAGCATTTGCCCTTGCAAGTTGCGATCTCACGGGCAAGACCTGGAGTGTTTACAAAATATAGTGGGAGAGCACTAACACAAAGTGCAGAGTGCATAAACATCAAAGCCGCCGAAAAGAAATTTAATTCCTCAATGAGGTAGGTTGGGCTGCTGCAAAGTTAGTTTTTTATAAAGCACTAGTCGAACTACTGGCGGTTGAGTAATGCATGAGGGGCATAATGATTAGCTGGGTGATAGCTGGCATAGGAAGCCATACCTTATAGTCTAATAGTAGACTTCACTCCGTGGCCACGATATTCTACGAGGGCATCGAACATGTCAAGCAGTAATTTGAATCTGCAAGTTACCCCAACAGGAAGCACTCCATTAACGGCCTTTCGGAGTATGTCAATTCCAATTCCTTGATTGATCTTGATTGGAATTTTGGGTGTCTTGTAAATACCAGGAGGTATTATTAAATACTCCGGATGAGAGATTGTACCTAGTGAGGTGTCTTCATATTCTGCAGTCGCTTCGTATAAGTCAATTATTAGTTCGGCATTTTCAATCGGGTTGTAAAGAGTAAGCTCAACATAGGAGCCGATGATATGTATTGTTGCTTCAAGCAAAAATGGGTTAGAAATAAATTGATCTGGTTGGTCACCAGGTTGATCATTTGGTTCGTCTTTCTTGTCTCCATCTTCTTCGTCAACTGGCCTAGAGAACTGCAAGGAAGGCAACTCAATTTGAGGTATGAATAACTCTTCGAGCATGCTGTTTAATCCCTTATTAATAGCTGAAATTTGAGATATATCAACTGATAAGTTACTCCCAGAAATATAATCACTAAGTAAGATCTCGAAATCTGTCCTGCTGTTGTCTTCCCAAGTTGCTGTATTCAAGACAGTGAATGAGACTGAAAGAGTAAATCTACCAGAGGGTATGAATGGATCAGCGAGGCGAACAATGGCAAAAAGAGTATTATTAAATCTAATCCCGGCAGCAATAGTTTCTTTGGGGATATTAATAATAAAGGGTGTGGGATTTGTAAGTTCGACCCCGGCAAGAAATTCAGCCAGTGTAAGGTTCGACCCAACATAAAGCAACTCATTTATTGTGATATTCATGTCACGAAAAATATCATTGGCACTATCGAAATTGGCTAGTGATGACAACTCAATCTCAGGTACTTTCAACTTATTGAATTTTGCATTTCCAATAGGTAAATTAAGAGTTACATCATCGATTTCTGTATTCAAAAGAAGAGACTGGGATCGATGTCCATTTAATACTGAGTTGATGGCCTGCCCCATCCGCTTCGGTTTTATATTATCAAGTTCCATGTTGCTTAAAATAAGATCCACTTTCAAGAAATTGAGAATACTACTAATTTGGACCTGATTTAAGGTATTGGAAAAACCTTCAAAGATGATGGAGTTTTCATCGCTGAGATTGAAACGATGACTAAATCTTGATATATTAAATTGAATGTCAAAGATATTATCAACTATAACTGAGATGTTTGAGTTCAAATTAAGAAGAAAAGATTCAGGTTCTGAATAATTCACGTCAGGCATCACTTCTAACTCAGTTCCTTCAATTTGAAAATTATGGATATTAACAGCCTCACGAGACAATATGACATTGATATCAAATTTGATATTGTGCATGATGCTATGCAACCATTGAGGTAACTCATAGGTTTGAATTTTTGATGCCCTCAAAAATACTCTTAAAGGTGACTGGTTTAAGTATTGCTGAGCATACTTGTTGAGTACGCTAATCCCGTTATCAGAACATGCTTCTGCTAACTTTTCAGGAATCATTGCAAGTGTCCCATTGATGAGTGCTTTGATTGGGGCATTAGGCATGATGCTAATGGGTTGACTTCTCCACTGACCAAATTCAATCGTTTCACCATTACAATTTGGTACCAAGATGTCCCAATCAATTGCATCGAAGTTGACAGAAAGTGGAAGACCCTCGGTGAGAGTTAACTCAGTTGATATTATAATTTCATTATCTGTTGAATAAGCGTACATATCATCAATGTTCACAACAGGAATAAACTGATTCTTCTTAACAAGAATCGTTTCCCAAAAGTTGGCATCTACAGACTTAAAATTGATGAACTTTGATTTGACTTTGGTGCAGAGAACTCCTTTGAGTTCTACCTTATATTCCCCACTATCACCACCGTCTAGTTGATTCCATAAAGATACTATTTCTTGTTCATGTACAAGAATATCACTAACAAAATCAAGTCTAGTGAATTTTTTATTCAAGACATCGACCTTGATTTCCGGTACATCTATATCAAACACATGTATGATATCTTTTTCCGATAATGATGGTCCGACATATACTCTGGCAAGATCAATTGGAGACAAGGTTAAAGTTCTTACTGCCATCGAACTGAACTTGATAATGTTTTTGTAAATCGGATTACCTATCTTATCGTAATCAATCTGGATGTCTGCAACAATATGTGATTCCAAACCATTGCTGCTGAAGCTAATATTTGAAATATCATGGACATCAATGAGGACAAATTGTTGCAAGAGTGAATCAATGTTTTTCAACGTAAGGTAGCTAGAAAAGCTAAAAAATATCAATATTATCAAAAACAAGTGTAGTGCCTTAATATTTCTTGGACGTAAAGAGCGGAATGGGGTTTCACTGGACTGATGTAATGAAGGAATATCTGAATTGAATTCAGATTGGGAGCTCAAGTAGTTGTCATTCATTCTTCTGTTTAACAATGGCTGAGTTTCGTTCATTTCATCAGCCTCAATTAGTTCAGATTGAGTTACCTCCGTGGAGTTCCCATGTTTCATTCTTTCTGCGGACTTTAAGCTTGCTATGTTTGAAGCTTCCAGGGAATTCTCATTTTCTTGTACTCTACGTTGCACATCAAAGAGAGACTCATAATTCAGCGAACCGACACCAACGAGAGAGCTGGAAATTAGCACTCGTCTGGAATCTTTAAGTTCTGGGTCTGATGTAGAAACAAGTTCTTCTCCATGACTCGTGCCGTTGTTGGTTGCTTCTTGACATTCGCTTTCATGAAGTGCGGAATCGCTTAGGAGAATAGATCCCGACGAGCTTTCCTTATCGAGAGACTGTAAATCAGAGAGCAAGTCGTCTCTAGTTATGGGGGTTGCGCCTTTCTCATGTGATGCAACCCAAGAACTACCTGTTTTCTGTCTCAGATCAGGCAATCCCTGATTATCCCCAGCGGCTACTGGTATATAAATTGTCTCATAAGTTAGGTTTTGCTTGAAATGGCGAGAACCAGAACTATTACGGCTAGATGAATTTAAGATGGTCACAGGTAAAGGTCTAGCTCTCTTATTCTTCTTAACTTTTGGCTCAACTTCTATATTTTCTTCTGTATAAAACGTGGGAGATAATTTGTTCTTTACTTTCTTTAGAATGAAAGACATACTTGCTATCTCTCGTTAAATAAACGAGCTGAGGTTAACTGAATCAATCAGCACTTTTTTGAAATTGCTATGAGTTGATTTCGAAATATTATCTTAGCCGCTGTACTACAAGTAGTTGCATTGTGAATAGCTGATAAGATATGTATAAACGTTAGAGGTACATGCAGTACCATGAGGATCACACAAGCTGGAAAAACTACTACAGACGAAATTGGTGTTCAATGGTGCTGAAGGAAATGAAATTAGTGGTATATATGTGAAAAGCCTCCTCCGCTGAGTTGTTCAATAAGAGTTCCCCTTGTTCGGTAGTTTTTGCTAGTCAAAAAAATGAAGTATTTTTCGCAAAGTGATTAACTCGAAAATCAACATGAAGGATGAGCTTACGATCTGGATAATACAAATGATCGCAAAGAATCAAGTGGGTCACGCAGAACATAAAGGCATATAGTCATCTGAATCAATTAATAGATGGAACGTTCGAATCACCAGTAAAGACATTCATAAAAATGGGACCCCGGATCATTCTTCGAAGTGAAATTTTTGATGGAGGGTAACAGAAAGGGCAATCGTCTCACAGGGTGTACTTATCCTTAGCAATTTTCGTTGTGTTTTGCAATTCCGATTTCGTGAAGAGTTCACCGATTAGTGGTTTACCTATACTGAAGTGTAACCATTAATCTATGTTAGCTTACACTAAAAGAGTAAAAAAATTTGCTCGTTTATCAGAATCTCTTCAAAACTCAAAATCTAAAATTAATGTTACTGTTCTCAAGAATAGTTTCAAGGCAATAGATGAATAAATGATTCTTATAGGCGATGTCAAATATTCATGCCTAGAGTGTATTCGTGGCCATAGATCATCGAGATGCAGACATCATACCAGACCTTTGCTACAAGTCAGATCAAAAGGTAGACCTAATGTTCACGCTAACGGTAATCCCAATCACCGGATTGCTGTATTTGCAGAGGAAATCGTTCCGGAAGATGAAGATGTAAAACCAGGGAACGAAAATCCAGTTCTTATACTCAAAACGTCTCTGAAAAAAGTGATGGACCTCACTAGTGGGCTGATAATAGGAACCCATGATGAGAATAAAGAAAGGAAGCATTCTTGCAGACCACCACCCCCCGTAGTAAATGGCGAAAGTTTTATAAATACGTCAAGTTGCTGTAATGGAGGGGGTGTAAGGAAAGGTGATAAGGGTTGTGGGTGCTCTCATAATAGAAAGAAGAATGTGAGCAAATCACGAATTTTAAATACTTATTTAAAAAATAAGTTATTTCAGACGCAAAATCGTGAGGATTTACGATGGACTTTTGTTGATTATACACAAGATTCAGAGAACAATATTGTGCAAGTCAAAAGAGAAGAAGATAAGAGTTTAATTGAAGACGATGAGTACTGTGTTTTAAATGTTCCGTCGTGCTCGATTCCAGGATCTTGCCTATGTGATGAGAGCTGCACATGTGAAGGGTGTACATCTCACGGAAATACAAGTTCAGCCGTTGGTGAGCTAAGCGAGCTTGCTTCTATAGAGTTTAGCAATGCTAAATTTGGAAATTTTCCAGACGTCGTTACTACAGTACTTGATAAGACTATCAGTGGACCCACTTGCATACCCATGAGTTTTCCGACTATGAGTCCTGATGGAACACATGCCCTGACTCAAGAGACACAAGTATTGGGATATTCTGGCCTCGGGGCTCAGCCGAAGATTGGAGACTCTGATGTTGTGAATTCTGAATATTGTCAGTGTCCACCTGATAGCTGTCAATGTTCTAATTGCGAAACACATGGAATCATTAATGGCTTCAAACTAGACGACTTTTTTAGTGCGAGCTTTGATTCAAAGAACTTGTCACACATATTTGAACAATCAAATGACACTAAAAGTGCTCACCTTACACCAAATCCTTTTTAGACATTTTTCAAAACTTTCTTGTAAATAGCCACAAAAACTACCCGGGACATGAATATATGAAAGAACTTTATATCTGTAAAAATCAGCGACTCAGAAATTTAATAAGAATGCACTGGATATTGTGATGTATTAATTTGAAGTTCTCCGATATTTTGCAATTAACTTCAAGAGACATCACGTGCGTGCTTTGAACTTCGTTGAATTTTTTGACTTCATTGACATTTAGATTAGGTCAAATATAAGTCTCACAAAGTCGAGGCTAGGTCTGAACTCATATGGTTGAAATGGACGATCCTGTGGACATTACATATTATTTGGGTTCTCAAGGGTTTGAGAGCCAGGACGTCCTCGATGTCCCGGTTAGTAATGGTGAAATTGTTAGTATAAACTTAAAGGATGATTTACCAGAAGACCCGAATGAAATCATCAGCTTTTTGGAAAACGAAAACAGCCCGAAGAAGTATTGGATTGCGATCGCCTCGGCTTATCACTCGGAGAATAAGATTGATGAATCATTTGACGTGGTGAAAAAGGCAATTGCATCCAACCTTTTCTCATCTGCTGATATCTCGTCGCTCCATGCTTTTTTGGCTTGGCTTTATCTTAGCCTTGTAAGTAAGGGGGTTCAAAAAGAATTGAATTTGGGTAATGCTTCAAGAGAGTTGAAGGTCGCCAGTGAAACGACGGGAAGCGAGATCTCCTTTCTATCAGCCCAAGCAGTTTTGTACTTGTTTAAAGACCAATCAGAACAGGCCTTAGACATATTCGAAAAATTGCTCAAAATAAACAGTAATAACTGCTTTGCGCTATTAGGTAAAGCTCAAATTGTCTTAAAGAAGACAAAAAATTATGCTAATGTATTGAAACTATATCAGCAGGTATTGATTCTCAATCCATTGATGAAGCCTGATCCTAGGATTGGTATTGGTATTTGTTTCTGGCTTATGAAAGACAAAAGGATGGCTGTTGCATCCTTTGAGAGAGCTCTTGAAATGGAACCAAGCAATAAAAAAGCTAAAGTTTTACTCACTCTTTCAAAGTTTGATGACACTCTCAATAACTCGTTGACTGATGAAGAGTTTGTTGGCAACTATAAAGCATGTTTGGACTCGTTATCAAACATGTACAAGGTGACCGAGCATGATCCTGTTATCTTGTTGACGTTGGTATCATTTTTCTTTTTCAAAGAGAACTATGCTTTGGTTGAGAAGATTATACAAAAAGTTGTGTCTAGTATAACCGGAAGTACAGACTTAGTTAAATTCAGTAAGTTTGATCAATTGTCAAGGTTTGAGTCGAACATCTTATCCCAATGTGCCACCTGGTTAGGCAGGATTTCTTTTAATAAAGCTGATTACACTCAATCCCAAAAGTATTTCCACGAGTCCATAAAGCTTAATGATGGTAACTTATTAGCCAAGTTGGGACTAGGTCAATCCCAAGTAAGTCGTGGATCCGTTGAAGAAGCCACCATCACTTTTGAGTCAATCTTGAAGACTAATCCGAAATGTCTTGAAGTCAATTATTCTCTTGGTTTACTCTATTCTGAGCACAAGTCCAGAAGAAAACAGGAACAAGCTATTTTAGTTCTTGAAAGATACTTGAGACTTTCCGACAATAGAGGCTTGTCGTCTTCGAAAAATGATGAGGGATTGGAAAACTTGAACAAGGAACCGGTTGCCTTAAATGCATATCTAGTTCTAAGTAAACTTTATGAAAATCGTGATATTAACCAGTCTCTCAACTATTTGAAGAAAGCAATAGATTCTAGAGAAAAAATAGGGCGTAAAGCTCCATTGGAACTTTATAATAATATCGGTGTTTTCAACTACATGAAACACAACAACGATGAAGCAATTTCGTATTTTAACGAGTCTTTAAAAAAGTTACATGATACAGATGAGTTTGAAGGTGATAATAATGAAATACTGGAAGACTTACCCAAGGATATTGGTGTCGTTTTGAACTTCAATCTCGCAAGATCTTCTGAGGTGATTGATGAAAAAGAATCACTAAAGATTTACGATAAACTCTTGGTTGAAAGTCCTCACTACTTTCCGGCAAAGCTTAGACTTTTGTTTTTAGATTGTGTCTCCACTCAGACGCTGTCCAAAGAAGATATCAAAAAGGAGATCGAGGACTTGCTTAAAGAAAATGCATCAAATACAGAAATCAGATCATTCTATGGTTGGTTTGCTAAAAATTTTGGAAAAAAATTAGGGATGAAACCTGATGCTGATGCAAATCATCAGAAAGAGACTTTGGTAGAATTCAACTCACACGATTGCTATGCTTTGATTTCTTTGGCTAACATATACTCTTTGATGGCCAGAGATATCAAGTCTCCCAGCGCAGACGAGAGGAAGAGAAAGTACTACATAAGAGCTATTGAGTTGTACACCAAAGTTTTGTCGATTGATCCCAAGAATGTTTTCGCTGCTCAAGGCCTCGCGATTGTTTACATAGAAAACAAAAATCTTAATAAAGGATTGGATATATTAAGAAAGATCAGAGATTCATTGGATGACATATCAATTTATTTGAATTTGGGACACGCTTCACTCGATCTCAAACAATATGGCAAAGCTATAGAAAATTATGAGATAGCTTTAGCACGATATACGGATGGTAAAGACTCGCGGGTTTTGTCTTTCTTGGGAAGAGCTTGGTATCTTAGAGGCGTCGCAGATAAAAATATAGGTTATTTGAAAAAAGCATTAGAATTGTCTGAAGAAGCTTACAATAATTCAACAGGATCCAAGTCGTCTCTCAGGTTCAACATAGCATATGTTCAATTCCAAATAGCCGAGTTACTTACTAAGCTCCCTGTAGAGCAAAGAGACATCGAGGATATCAAAACATCGTTGATCGACTTAACCACCGCCGTGGAAACATTGAATTCATTAGCTTCAGACGAAGAGGCATATCCTCCATACCCAAAAGCTGAGCTTAAAGCAAGAGCCAATTTAGGTACGAATACTTTAATCAATCGCTTGAATGCGAGCTTGGAGGAAACCAAGGATAGCATCACCAATTTAGAATTGAGATTGGATGAGGCTAAAAAATTACGTGAGGAAGAAGAATTACAAAAAATAAAACAAAAGGAGGAAGAGCTTGCACTAAAACAGTTGAAGGAGGAAGAACTTTCTAAAGAGAGAGCCAGGTTACAGGAACAGGCACAAGAGTGGGCTGAGCAGTCTAGAATGAGCCTTATAGAAGTAGACGATGATAAGTTGTTCGAGGAAGAGACCAAAAATTCCGAAGATAAGAAATCGTCCAAACGTTCCAAGTCGAAAGGCAGAAGAAAAGGAAAGAAAAGAGCCGTTATTGAAGATAGTGATGAATCGTCTACTGCTGAAACTGATCATGAAGCTGACACTGAAGAAACTAAAAACAGCAACGGTGAAAAAAGAAAAAAGAGTCAGACAGAAGATAGCGCTACTCCATCTAAGAAAAGAAAGTATTTATCTAAGGAAACGATTGAAGATAGTGATGATGAGTTGAACGATGATTTGTTCAATGCAGCCGATGAACCTGAAGGAGAAGCAGCTGATGAATTTGAAGGAGAAGCAGCCGATGAAACTAAAGGAGAGGCAGCTGTAGAAAGCGAAGAACTTAAAACTTAACCTCATGCCAAATTTGTGTAGTCATAATAGACCGCTTTCCTACAAAGATGTTTTGCTATGTACAAGATGTATATATATATTAATTGATAAATCCATGACTTCATAACTATCCGATCAATTCTATCTAGTCTTTGATCCATTTTCGCATTTGTCTGTTACTTTCCGATGTAATTTGAAGTAATTTTTTCTCAAATTCATCTAAAGTATATATGAAATTATTGTTAACTTGCTTATTAGCGTTGCTAGCAAAATTATTGATCTCAAATGCTCTTTCTTTCAACATATTCATAGCAATTTCGATAGTCTGGGTATCCTCGAATAAAGCACACCACTTTTCGATAAGTTTGTAGAAATTTGGTAATATAGAGTGTAAGTCGACGCTTACTGGATCAGTCTTTACTGCATTCAAAACTTTAGAGCTCACGAAGTCTGGCTCTGATAGATCGACAAAGCTTGTATCAGATTCTTCCAGAATACCACTTATTGCTAGTACTTCTGCTAGCCACATTGACATTTCGATCTTAGTATCCTTCGCTAACGGCTTTCCATGATTTCCTTCCAAGTACCCTAACCCAGGAACTGTTATGTTGAACCGACACGGAACTTTTTCCGCATCAGCAAGAATGTCGTCAATGTCAAAGTAGTCTGACATCATTACTATGTATGAATAAGTGATTCTTCACTCATAGACACATGTTTATTAATATGATTGAATTACGCGTTTAATTCAGATATAGTACGTTGTCAGATATACGACATATGCACATACGACATTATCTAATATACGACATTTTGTGAATCAATGGAGATGAGGCTAAAATATTGGTTGAATATATTGAAAAACAGCTGTTTAAATTCACATAAGGATGCCTGTTAAGACTTTTTCTGATCATGACGATTCTCAGATGGAAGAGAATTGTAGTGCAGATGCGAGAATAAATTATGAAGATGCGATTGACTATTGGTCGAATGTCCCAGCATCTGTAAATGGCGTTTTGGGAGGATTTGGCGAGCAGACATCGGTACCAAAAGTAGATATAGTTGGATCATCCACTTTCTTGAGGAAGCTTCAAACACGAATGCAATGCCCCGATCAGTCAGTGAAACTCACCATAGAGATGGGTGCTGGGATAGGAAGAGTAACAAGAGACTTATTATGGAAAGTTTCAGACAAGTGCGATTTACTAGAGCCAGTTGTACCTTTTTTGAATCAAATGAAAAGCGAGCTATATGATGTAGTTAAGAAAGGAAAGATGGGTGATATATATGAACTTGGCATGCAACAATGGAAATGTCCTCCTGAAAAAGTGGGTAAATATTGGCTAATTTGGTGTCAGTGGTGCCTCGGGCAATTACCTGATGCTGAACTTGTGGAGTTTTTGAGAAGGTGTAAAATAGGGTTGATGGAGAATGGTACAATAATAGTCAAGGAGAACATTTCTCCATCGGCTGACGTATTTGATGATACAGACTCATCTGTGACCAGAACTGACCAAAAGTTTAGGGAAATATTCAAAGCTGCTGGACTTAAACTTATAGCGAGCGATCTACAGAAGGGCCTTCCCAGAGAATTATATCCTGTAAGAATGTATTGCTTGAAATGAATATTTTCAGATTCAACTATTATTGATTCAAGTAGGTAATATTCAACTAAGAAAGAAAAAAGTTTAGTCATACTCATCCGAATATTTTTCTCTCATATGCAAAACCTTCTCTAATAGAGAATTTGGAAATACCTCATCGTTACGTAACCTCAACACGATATCATCTTTATCCCACTTTTTCTTCTCATAAGCTAGTATCTTTTCTCTGATCTTGATGAGTTCTTCATAGTATTCACGGTTTTCCTCAATGACTTTCTCCCCGAAGCTTGGTAATTTAGAGTTCTGCTGCAAATACTCTCCGCCAGTATCATCAAAAATATTTATCATTAATGAAATAAATTGAAACAATCTTTTAATATTTGCTGAATAATGGTTTGAGAGCTCAGCAAGATTGACTGGATTTGTGCAAAGATTTTTTGCAGAACTTCGTAAATGATACCTAATTGGGCTCTTTTCAATATTATGACATAATTCGTATAACCAATTCAAGTCGAACTCGCTTCCCTTAGGATAAGGTATCAATTCTGAATAGTGCCAATTTCCGAGTAATTCAATAGCTTTTCTTATCAATGAGTACTTTGAAGTTCCCGATGGGTATCTATCATAAACAGCCTGCTTCATTTCTTCCAGTGGAGTTGGGAACTTTGCGAATCGATGCTTCAAATTAGTTGATATGTCAATATGAGGAACATCTAATTTGTATAAAATACCTTTGATATTACCCCAATGAACAAAGCTTTTCAATGCCACTAATACCTCAGGAGAGTTCAAAGCCTCTTCTCCAAAATACTCTTCAATAAAACGTCTCAAGTGTTTTCCTTCAAGCTTCGCTCCCACGTGGTGGTCTGTGTGAATAAAATTCAATTTAGAGCAAACCATCAAGTCCAAACCCATTTTTGTATGCTCTGGTTTCACACCGTTGACATATTTTAGTGCATCCTCTTTGCACACCATTGGATTTACTTTGGCATAACGTAAATGGATGACAGAAGAGTTTTCTTCTTCGTACCATCCATTACGCTCTAGTTCGTCTGCAACACTTAAAACAGCCAAACAGAAATCTTTATGTTCATTCAATAATTGACCATCATCAATCTTATGTAAAATAAAGTAAGCACTAACCAAAGAAGCATGCTGCTCGAGATCTTCAGGACATATAACCAAATGTTTATCTTCCTCTCTCACCCGTCGAAAACTATTGTCGACAAACCTATATTTTCTACCTTTCTTTTGGAACTCCAATCTGTTGAGTTCATCAATACTGTTAAGAATATAATCAGACACTTGGATCAAAGCCTCCGAAGCACTTACCAACATGATGACAATACTTTTGAGGTTACGCTTACGCTGGTCTGCTGCATGAAATCAATGATCTCATATACATGCAGCTGAAATCCAAATTCTCGAAAATCATATTCTCTAAAATCATATTCTCGAGAATCATATTCTCGGAAATCAAAACAAAAGCCTTGATTTTCCCGTCTTGTACAATGTTACCCTTTATGGAAGTCTACCAACTCACCATTATTTGCCCATAATGTCAGGGTCCCTAGTTCCGGCTTTACGCACTGAGGATGCATCCTATCAAGTAGTTAGGAGGTATTACCATGTCATTTCGTGTGACTGGCCATTTCTCACAACCCAGGCCATGTTCATACAAAAATCTTCATAATTGGTCGTAGCAGATGCTTTCATCTACGTAAGCCCCTTTAAAAAAAAATAAAAAAATTCTTGAATGTGTGCCAAGATTTCAGCACAATAGGATCTGCATCTAAAGTATTGTGACACACATTTGGCGTTTAATTGTTGTTTAAGGGGGAGATTGCTGACACATTGGAAAGATTGGTTTGGCCACGTTAGTATCAATGAGCTGGACTGGCGTATAGTAAATCCAATAATGACCAGCCTCACGAAGTGTCCCGTCGCCAGCGGTCTCCCATACTATGTTATTGGCAAACGTAAGCCAATACTTTGAGATACATCACCTCTATGCTCATCACAAGGCGAAAAGCTCGCTGATCCATTGACAGCATAACACCTTTTCAAAGTATATTATCTCACGTGAGCCACACTCTAAAATGGGAAAAGAGAAAGTGTATTACGAGACTCTCTTCGAATTACAGGGCTAATAATAATGGGCACATAATGCAATCGTTAACTAAAAGTATACAATACGATCTCCTTTGAACATGTAAGAAGATTAACTGTTTCTAATTCAACCAGAAATCTCCTTTTGTTCCTTGAGCAGCTTTATTTTTCTTCTACGAGCGTTGATAAACCAGTTCGATAATTGTTGTTGGTTCAAGCCTGTTGATACCATAAGTTGATTTTTTTCAAAAGAGTTGGGATACGGGTTGTTCAAATGCTCATTCAACCATTTCAACAAGATATGGGTGGTTTCTTTTGGCAAATTATTTCTGGTCTTTCTTCTGAACTTGAAATCATTATTGGATTGCAGACTTGCAACCTGTATAGACAGTGACAAGGACGGTCTGTGTCTGGTGTGGGGACTGATGGGAGGAAGCAGTAAATTGTTTCCGTTTGTTGTTAGTCTTGAATAACTTGGAGAGCTCATATGATGTTTAGGTTGTGGCAATTGTCTGTAGTAGTCGTAATGTTTGTAATCTTGACTGCGATGGTCGTTAGGAGAGTAACCGTAATTGCCATATGCATTATGATGTGTCATGATGATGCCTGAAGGCCCCACAGAGGCCGATGATGCTACTGATGCTCCGTGAATTGGCGGTATTGCGCTTGGTACAAATGGACCACCAAGTACAGAGTTATGTCCAGAGGAACCCATAAGAATATTGGAAATTGGGGGTAGGCTCACTCTCTCACTATGCTGCATGGTCAGCTTATTGTCTATGTGCCTTTCAATGTTCATTGAGTCTCAAAATACAGAGTTGTACTGCAACAAGCAAGCCTTATAACTCTCAAAGAAGTCTCGCCCTGGATATGGTGCCAATTTATATCCGAATGTCAATAAGTCATTTGCCATTAAATTTCTTGGAAGCTAAATGTCAAATTATCTGCAGCTGCGCACTATTTTGGCTACCCTCGGTATGGGCTCGGTTATTCTCTCTTGATCTGGATTGAGTCTGTCCAGGTCGTAGAGAGGACCGGATAATGGCCTACATACGAGAGGACCTGTATGGCAGCTTCTCATCATTCACCTCTAATATCTTATTGTAAAGTTACGGATGTAGACATAAAATGTATAACAAAGTTGCCGTTTACGTCTACGAACAACTTCCCTCCGTCTGGCCATTTGGCGAGGACAGCAAATCTCAGATCGAAGAGAAACAAACACTAGCTTACATCTTACTTAGTTCCATCTTCTAAAGAGATCTAAAGCTTAAACAAAGTGTTGGGTCGGTTTCGGCGCCCCTGAGTACTCAAGTAAGGCTAGATGTCTTCAGCTAGATAAAGCAAGAGCAAAGCCGGACGTTCTATTTTAGTCAATCGGCCGGATGCGGACGCTTGGATGTATTTGACGTCTTTACAAATATTTTTATTTTTAGAGCGTCAAACGCATACCGAACTGCGACTAGGCGGCTTTACTACACCCGGAAATCATAAAAGAAAGTCGTTGTATACCCACGTTAAAGCACGAGCTACGGCCAAAAAGACTACTGCAAGACAACAGATAAACCTGGAGCAACGACGCCAGTGATAACGAGGTGCAGGTAATCCAATTACTACATATCAATTATGATACGGGTATAGCTTGTCACCAGTGCGTTATCACTGTCGTTCTGTATATAAACCGAAGTGAGAATGCTCTTCTCGTACGGCAGCAAGCTGGTACATCGTCTCTTTTGCACATGTATCGTCTCTTGGTGGCTTGATTATTCAATCTTCGCCAGATCAAAACCCCTTGCCACAAGTTATCAACATCAACATCCTTGATTACAAGGAACCTCAAACGCCTTGCGATATGACACAGTCGCGGCGCTTTAGATACCCCAGAACCCAAAGCGCCGCGTGCCCCCAGGAAGCCTTTGTCAAGATTTGCGTGCCAAGAACGATTTACTGAACGTCAAATGTCAGCTGTGGTCCTGGCTAGACACAGGTGCCAAGACTCTTGTTACAGGCGTTATTCGTTAAGCTTTATTTCTGGGGAGGCTGATGGTTGTTTGTGATTGCCGTAGTTGCGGACGGTTTCCTTGGTTGCCGACGGTGTCAACTTGGCACCGCTGTATTAGTCGTAAATGCTGTAGCCTTGTACGGAAAGTTTGTTCTATTTCGGACAAGAACGTCACTCCTGTCAAGGTAGTTTGTGAAAAAGAGTTGATTGCCAAGAAAAAAATCATCGGTTTTAAGCTCTGATTACTTCAATTCCGAACTAGATGTTATCCGGCCGCATGCCTGGCTCTCAAAGAGTTCCGGGTGGGATATTCGGTCAGATCCCAAGCACGCATACACAAACGTCGCCTAAAGACACATGTAGTCTACAGGTTATTCTTTCTAGAATCTAAGGGGTCTGCAGATGATCGGCCTTTGATTCTGCATACAAAAATTCTATATTGTTGTCCTCATATTTTAGATCGCTTCTACATACTAAGTAACTCAGGGGTTGTCTAGACCGTGATGATCAGGTCTAAGAGCAGACAACCCGAAGTATTTCAGGCTGCTATGAATGGCAGTCAATAAAGTTTTCCACCAGTATGCGCACACCTCTTCTTATTATGCTCTTTCAGTATTGACTTGGTTTTTTTTCTTACATCGGCCCTGAAGTTTCGGACGCTTTCGATCTGCTCAAGAGTTCTTTGGATTGATGATGATAGCACATGCCTCGCATACAACCTTAGCGCCCAACCTACAAATGAGCGAGTATTAGTTTGTTCCCCTTCCACCAAAGCCGATTGAAAGTGCCTTGATATGCATTTGTGCATGCAAATATGAACGGAAAGACCTAGGTACCGCATTGTACACCATGAGTAGACCACGAATTAGTTGAAGGGACATGACTCAGCTTAGCTTCTCATTTAATAATTTCTCAAACAATCCCTTATCGTACTTCACGTACTTAGCTTTATTCTTTGTGAAATCAGAATTCGCATACTTATCATATAATTTGAAATATGCGTTAAGAATGAGTTTCTTAATTTCGTTGCCCAAGTAACTTCTCAAGTTTGCATCTGTTATATTGTACTTTTCGTGGTTTCTCAATGCTTCTTCAAAAGATTCGTTAAAATTTTTGAATAAATCTTTGACTTGTTCTTTCTCCTTGTTGGACATGCTACTGCCCTGTGAGTGCGATTGGGCGTTAGTCGTGGTAATACTGGTCATATCTCTTATAATGATGTATGACGCATAATTCCAGTCATCCAAGAACATTTTAAGGAATCTGTTTTTAAGCTTCGTTATTCTCTCAATCCCTAAGTTTCCTAAATCATCGAATAATTGCTGAGATCTGTTGACTATTGTTTCTATGAGAATAAGATCCTTAAGTAAATAAAATCCTTGGGTGCTTTTCTTGAGATTAACGTCGCCTCTCAAGTCAATTTCTATGTTTATTGCGATGGAATCAATCAAGTCACTATAAAAGCAGCTTAATAAGAAGTCAGGAGAGGACTCGTCAAATCCACTGCTAGTATTGGGGATTACTGAGGTATAGGTATTCACGAACTTCACTGGCGGCTTTATCAATAGCCAATCACCAAGTTTGTAACCATATATCAACTGAATAAGAGAATTATGAAATTCGCTAATTCGTCTTATTTTTGAAATGAGCTCAACAGTTACTTCTGGGATGTTTCTGTCGTTGAATTTGTCAACAGAGTTGATCTTATGCTCCACAAATTTGACAAACTCTTTGAAAATTGAAGATGACAATTTAACCAACTTATTATAAGATTCATTGAATCTTGGAAATTTCAGAAAGTCAAGCTTTATATTTCTTAAAAAGGCTTCCAAGTCCAATAGACAGCCAATAAGTTCCAATATAATAATATCATTTTCAATTATGCTATTCGTTTCTAAAAATGTCAGAAATTTATTGAGAATGGTGTCGTAATAGGAGTTGAATCCCTTATCAATGATATCCTTGAGTATTTCAGAGTCCAAATTTACTCCATTTTTATTTATTTCGTTGATGATTGCTATCTCATTGTCGATGCATGAAACGAATTCGGAATTGAACTTTTGTACTCCATTTGTGCCCTTTTCGTAGAGTGGACTGTTTTTGATAGATATATTATCGAATGGCTTAATGGCTTCTAAAAACTTGTTAGCCCTAATTCTAATATAGTTCTTGAAAATGTACCCGCTGCTGTCATTTTCAAAATACTTAATGATTAGACAAATATCCTTTATTTTATAATCTGTGCTTTGTAATAACTTCTGGAAATAGTTTTGAAGTTTCAATTCAGATTTATCGAGTAAAGTTTCAAAATTTGTGACTATTCCCCTGAACCCTTTGATATCGTGCTTCATTTCCATTAGCAATTGCTTAGATTGTGCCAAAGTCAAGGTAAATTTCTTTAGGCCGATAATATCAATATTGTTGTTTAAAACGGACTCATGGTTAGCTGTCATTTCTGCATATCTACTCACATCTTGGAGCATGTTAATTCCTTGTTCGATTTGTAGTTTGTTTCCATTCAATTTATTGACATCTCTCAAGATTGGTTTGATCTTTGTTGATGCAGTAGATGTTTTGGTAGAAATTGTGTGTAAAGATTTCGAAATTTGGTTGAACAAATCCTTTGATTTTGTTAGGTTCTGGTTCAATACTGCAACATCGGCCTCATCAATATCCACATTGAACGCCATTTCGTCCTTGTAACGCTAAATACTTGGAACTGTTCACTTCTCCGTGAAGTTGATTTCAAAAAGTTTGAATCTATTGCTATATACAGTCTAAAGTTCAGTCAATTTTTGGAGATGAGGTTACAGCGTTCCGTCAAATATAGAAAAAATTAAGAACAATTATGGTTGAACTTACTGCTACTAAGCCTGATACTGATGAGACGTTGCAAAAGTTGTTCCAAGATTTAGAAGAGGCAACGAAGTTGACAGGATACGAAAAAGCTACTAAATCTTCAAATTATGTGGGCAATTCTAATATAGTCATTGATAGTTGGAAGTTCTGTGAGTGGGCCTATGGAAAAGAGTCAAAAATACGGCTTCCTATCAAAGCACGAGGGCTTTTCACCCTTGATAATCGAACAATTGCTGTACGAGGCTATGACAAGTTTTTTAATGTCAACGAAAATGAGCAATCGAGTCTTGAAAATATTGAACAAAATACGAGTGGTCCGTACGAATTAACGTTAAAAGAAAATGGTTGCATCATCTTAATAGGGGGATTAGAGAATGGTGAAGTCATTGTGTGCTCAAAACACTCGACGGGGGAGCGTGATTACTTGACGAAGAACCATGCGATCAAAGGTGAATCAGAACTAAGAAAACAGCTAGAACACAATGGAAAACTGATATCAGAGTTTGCTAGGTTTTTGTTCAAGTATAACTTAACAGCAGTTGCAGAATATTGTGATGATGAGTTTGAGGAACATGTATTGCCTTACACCAAAGACAGAGCAGGGTTATACCTCCATGGTTTAAATTATAACAAGGTAATATTTGAGACGATCTCGATGGAGAAAGTCAACACATTCGCAAAGCATTGGGGTTTCAAGTCAGTCGAATATATCAAGTTCGACTCATTCAAATCTCTATGGGAATATACCAACGATTGTGCAAAAACTGGGAAGTACAACGAAAGGGAAGTCGAAGGTTTTGTGATCAGATGTAAGTTGAACTCTGATGATTTCTTTTTTAAGTTCAAGTTCAAGGAGCCTTATTTACTATATCGTCAGTTGAGAGAAGCTACCAGAATTTTTCTTCTCGATGACATTCCTATACGCTCAATAGTGTCTAAAATGAAGGTGCATACCTATGAAACATTGAATTATTTGATCTTTGTTGAAAAGTTGTTTAATGAAGAACCCGAGTTGAAGGAAAAATTTTTGGATGGCCATGGTATAATCTCTTTGAGAGAACGATTCTTTCAAGATTTCAACGGGAGCAAAGGAATGGATTTAGCTTCTTTCGATATGCTTGATCAATCTTTGCTGAGATTTTCCATAACAGAATATAAATACGTACTAGTTACTGTTGCAACAATTGGATGTGGTAAAACTACTGTATGTAAAACATTATCAGACCTTTTTAACTGGCCCCATATCCAAAACGATAATGTTCAAGGCAAAGCTTCCAAAAGTGGATTGTTTGATTTGGTTTTACAAGAACTTCAGAGCAATGATGTGGTCATACTTGATAGAAACAACCACATGTTGAGGGAAAGAAAACAAATATTTGACAGTATTGAGAAGTTGAAAGACGAATATTTGCCTCCTCTGATTGGTGTGAAGTTTGTGGCATTGAATTTTTTGAAAGAACGTGTTGATGATTCAAAGTTATGGAACATAACATTTGGAAGGGTCAAGAAACGAGGCGACAATCATCAATCAATTAAGGTAGAATCAGACGAGCAGCTCGCTAAAAAAATCATGCAAGGTTTCATTCATAGGTTTCAATATTTAGATTCTAAGAAAGAACCTGATAACAATTTTGATCTTGTCATAAATCTTCGCTTGGAAAAAGAGTCGTCTTTGGACAACTCAAAGATAATTGCTAAAGTGTTATCTAAAACCTATCCAGATACCATTAAAAGACAACCCACTGCCGATGAGTTCCAACAGAGCTTTGAAAAAGCGTTGATGTATAGACCTACTTTCACCAAACTTCTCAAAACTAAAAAAAACACTAAAAGTCCCAAAGGGCCGTCATATATTGGAATAAAGGTGCCGTACTCTATCATGGAGACGATCAATAATTTAGTCGCTGATGATCTTACTTGGAAAATACTCAAAGAAACTGGCAGAATTCAATCAGCTTTTCATATCACTATTGCTCATGTTGGAGTTGCCAAAAGCTCACCAAACCTTCGCAGTAAGTGGAAGACACTAATTGACACATTGGGGATCGCTGATCTTTCCAGAAGCGAGGATTCTCCAAGTGTTTTATTAAATTTTTACTGTGATTTGCAGTTTAACTCGCTAATCATAGAAAAGGATAGACTCGTTTGCGCTCACGTTAATATTACAAGAGCTTATGATAATCGTAACCAAGATATTAACATCGATCCGCTAAACGAACACTTGCACACTACTCTTGGTACGGTGTCTCCAGACATCAAGCCAAGAGAATCTAATTTCGCATTACAAAAGTGGTTCAGTGGAACCCAATTGGAATCTTTCACTGAAGTTCCAATGAATGGAATGCTGTTTTGCCATCAGCAATTATTTGTATATTTTTAGCATCCTAAGTTAAGCGAACTAGATGTTCATTTTAGTAAATTGGTTCGGCCTGCACATAGATATTATAAGTGATATTAATTGGTGACTGATAGATGTTAAATTCTTTCAATTGATAACACGATATAACATGTTTGCATTCATAAAGTCTTACTTCCGGTCGGAACCTGGGTCTCCAGAGATAAAGAAAGAGATTGAAAGTTTGATCGTATCAAACAAAGTAATGATTTTCTCCAAAAGCTATTGCCCTTACTGCAATCAAACTAAAGACCTCATCTCTTCTAAAACTTCTGACTACAAGGTCGTAGAGTTGGATCAATTATTCAACGGAGGTGAAATTCAAAAAGGATTGTTAGAGCTAACTGGTCAAAGAACGGTTCCAAACATTTTCATTAGTCAAAAACATATAGGTGGCAATTCAGATTTGCAATTACTCAATAGCTCTGGAAAATTGACATTATAGATGTCTACGAGAACCCAACTGATACTCTTGATAGTCAAATTAAGATGCAATATAATGTATTTATATTTTAAAACCATGGTAGTTTGGTATTTTCTTCCCAGATTAGATTACCTTCTCTCAATGCCTCGTCGTCCTTGTCATTATTGACCAAGATGGCAGGTCTTGAAGAATTTTCAAGATTACTAAGGGCGCCCCAGTTCGCCCCATCAATATCACCTTTTACCTTGTCAGATATTTCAGATGACCATATCACCAATTTCTTTGGATGAGAGAGAGACTTTATCTCTCCATTGTATAAACTCTCTAAATAAGATTTAGTTAGAGTCAAAAGCCTAAATGAAATACTATCGAAATCGAGATTAGAATCAACATATATCTTCAACACCGTTGCTACAAATGTAAAAGAGCCTTCTTTTGTGTCTTCCCAATCGTATGTCCAGCTCATGAAACCAGCGCACAGGCCGTCTTCCTTTTTGAGGGCGATACCAAAGTAATAAGGATCGAAAGTTTCGAACGCACTAACAATTTCCTTGTAAGAGTGTTCCCTGAAGTCTTTCACGCACGGATGAAAAAGTTTGCAACTAAAGAATTTGCTCCTCAAATGAAACCAGTCTAAAATGTCAGCGGAGGGAACTATTGATACCCTGGTTTTGTGGTCACGGGCAACACTGTCAGACAATTTCTTCTCTGATTGATCCCTGAGAAGCTTCATGTATGGTTCAAAAGCGTGATAACCGATGAAATCAACTTCGTATTTCTCCCCTTTGGTTAACTCCTCAGTATTGTGATTTGCGACTCGCTTTAGGGGAATTTCAATCAATGGAACACCAAGCGAGACGAACCCACATCTACTGTAATACTCTCCGATTTCGGAGTACAAGAAAGTGAAACCATCGTTTCCAGTTAGTTTAATTTTTGAAAGTTCTACCGCTTTATCGACCATTACTTTGGCGTATCCTTTACCTCGGTGCTCTGGGTATGTACAGACTGCACCTATACAACCGCTGAGTATGTTTTCTTTAATGACTCTACCCTGATCGTCGTCCCAGAGAATCTTCCAAGAATTTCTAACAAGTAGCTCCATGGAGCAGTATATAGCGTCTGGATCTTTTAAGCTTTTGAGCATGAAAACATACATTCGGTCTGAATCTGACAGAGCTATCTTGGCTTTACAAAGTACGCGTTCTCTCTCAACGTACTCTTCTTCGGTTAAAACCTTTTTCCATATCGGCGCATGTTGCCTTCTGGTAAAGTCTATTAACGCGGCGTCACTAACAACTACGAGTTCAAAGTTGTTTGGATCCATTACGTTTCCACTTGGTTCTGTCTGTAGAATGCGATTATGGATTCAAGCGGTTCAACTTATTGAAAAAAGCACCAAATGAATCTCGCATGCAATAGTCAATCAATAATTAAATTGACCGGTTTATCGTGGTAAACCAGGCACTAGGAGCAAACTTTTGAGCTTATATCTCTTTCCTTTGTATTCCCTGGTTACTAGGCTGCAGGTTTTTGCCGTACCTTCGCTCTGACATTCCTGCTAGTCGCATTCGCCTGGCTCTTCAGGTAAAGGTGTGTTTTTGCTAATTGTAAACAAGAGCCAAAGAAAAGGTTTTGTGGCTTTTACAAACCTAGAATGGATAAAAAGTACTTCTTTGATTCTCTAAAGGTAACTGAGAGCGCTAAAGCTGTTATATCTGACCAAATAGTGTATAAAAGGTAAATAATGTAGCTGGCGTGTAAATGAACGAACTACACTAAATAAAGTGAATCAAGTCGTAATCAAACTACACTATAAGAGTGGTAACCTATGTGCCCACATTTCTATCACCATTAGTTAAGTCCATAGCAACACCGGGCACTAGCATGTTCTTTAGCGTGCTAGTTTGACGGATAAGTTGCATAAAGGAAGTACTGCATTCGAAAATAGCTTGTCTTTTCTCGTGAATCATTATCTTCATGTGCGTTATCTTGAAAGTTACTCATATCAAAATACAGGAGGTGATTTCGATTATTATCTTTTTTGTTTTTTAATACACCTGCAAGATAGGAACAGCGTCAACTTATACATTTTGGGGACCATATATTGGCGCTCCAGTGTGCGAACCTTGTAATCACTTCAAGCGTACTTTTTAAGCTTCAACTGATTTAGATATGCCTCACGATATAGCGCTGACAACATTGACCCCCGGTGAGGGAATTGGGAATTCGTTGCGCTTGGGTCAATCTATGTACACTGTTGTTAACAAGCTCAATAAGTTCAATCATAAATTGGACATTTCTTATAGTGAGAAGGACTATTTGAATACACCCGTTGTAATTAACCTTCCCTCTTTGGGGATCAGGCTCCTCTTTGAGAATTCTGGTCGACAGAGGTTGATTTTGATTGAAGTGGTAAATTTTGAGCTCTTACGGGTCTCCTTCAATGGCTTGGATCTAAATGACATACGGGTTGAGACATCTGATGACCCACTGGTGTCGTCCCACGAAGCAAACAGCGATAGCACGCAGGCGGTAAGTCTAGAGCTGGTTCCCGATTTGAAAGTGACGTATAAAACAGTTACTCTGCCCACTCTTAAAACGATATACAATAAGATATTTGGTCCAACATATCCCGGAAGGCTTTCGAAAGATGCAAGTAGCTATATTCTTTCATATTCGGGTATTTCATTCAAGTTTGCAATAAAGCTGCTGGAACTTTCCCAAAAAATCTCCAAAGTATCAGAAAATGAGAATCAAGTCTTGTCAAAGTTAATCAACTGGAAAAAGCCAGATGATGTCGCTGTAGAGGTCGTTTCTATTTTTGAAGGTGACTCGTGGGATGATTTTTTTTCAAAATTGAAATCTCGTACAGTAGACACTGTTGATAAAAGAAGTCCTGAAATAAGTAAGTTAGAAATTAACCTTAAGCTTGGGATTATAAACATTCACTTCGAGAATGGTCAAGAACATAAATTGGAGCTTGGCAAGACTACTCAACAAACAGTTTTGGATATCCTTGGCCCACCTGAAGACTATTTCAACAAGTTCGATTCCAAGCTTTTGATCCACAAGCACTTGTCTAAATCATTGAATTTATCGGATGACCACTGTAATTCTTCCGTATTGAAGTTTCATAACTATTTCAACTACGGACTAGATCTTTTGTACGATTTGAATTGCAAATCCGTCCACAAGCAAACTGGTATCTTAAAGAAAATCGTCATTCACAATGGAGGGATAGCGGAGAGTTTAGATTTCATGAAGTGGAATCGATGTAACTGGGAAATTACTGACCATGAATCTGGTCTTTCTGTTGATTCGTCAATGTATTTCACTGAAGTCTACGACTACTTTAGAAACAGAAGCCCTTCGGGAATCAACGGTAGGCCAGTGCTATTGAACAGAAATGAATCTGAGTTCATAGACAGCGATCTAGATATCATTAGTGTCGACGACTTTAACACTAAGAGTAATGTACTCTTCAAGCGAAAATCTCTGTCTTCTAGTTCGGTCGATTCCAACTCTAGAATAAAGACTTGGGGCCAATCAAAGTTGTACGGGTCTGATCGATGTATATGGGAGGTCATCGACAATAACGGATGCATTTCTTCTGTGACTATTTATTAGCAGTCTATTATTTACTTAGTTTTTTCAACTTGTCCATTTTAGGGAATGTAGCCAAAGTAATTTGTGTGATCTCGATAACATCATTTGATAAGTCAAATACTGGCAATAAACGAGATCGATGATTTAAAATTTGAAAACTTTATTTGAAACCTCACCTCTATACCTTACATGAAGTTAACATCGCAGGTTATCGCAAATGCTCCAATCATTTTAAATCCGGAGGGTCAACTTACGCTTCAATTGAGAGGTCTACAGATTCCGTACTTGGAAAACTTGGGCACTACAGAAGATAAATTCAAAGTAATCGATCTTACTAACAATGAGCTTACTGCTATCGAGAACATACCCTACCTTGAACACTTAGAGGTGCTATTACTAGCCGAAAACTACATTCAAGAGATTAGTACACAAAACGACGACCTTTTTCACAAACACTTACCACTGTTGAAATCACTATCCCTAATCAACAATAAAATAAAGACGTTTTATAACTTAAAAGCCCTCTCTAAATCCAATATCAAAAACTTGGCGTTGACAGGGAATGCCGTGACCAATTTGTCAAATTACAGGTTATTTGTTATATGGTTGATACCCAGCTTAAAGGTTTTAGACTTCAACAAGGTTAAACAATCTGAAAGAATCGAGGCAGAAAAGCTATTCGGAACTATGCTGGAACCCAATGAGCTTTCTACTTCGCTATTGAATGGAGGTATTCATGGCAAAAATGTTTCGCTTTCAGACATTCCTCCACTAAACGAACGTACAAAGAAACTCTCTCGTGAAGAGAAAGTAGAGCTACTCCATCAACTAGAAGCAGCGGAGAGTATCGATGAAATAGAGAGAATTGAGAGCATGCTTAAAGTCTGAATCATCAGCAACCAATCATTACTTTGAAAAAAAAATGCCCGCCAGCGAGTTTCACATTGCTCCGGTGTTCATAGTTCAGAATCACGTAAACGATTTAATGACCTAGCAGTACGTACTATCGTAGCTCTTAAAAGTATCGAGTTCCACTCACCAATAGATATTGCAATTTTTAAAGTTTCAAAAAAAAATCGATAGTGAGTAGATAATTCTATTTTCCAACTGATCCTAAAAGTACTCTTCTTTTTTTAAAATATTCGGTAACTAAGATTTTCAATTTCATTAAAATAGGTGTCTAGGTGCTTGTGGAAAAGTACCGTACTATCCAATTGACAATTAGTCTCAGGCGCCACCCCTATAAATTTCCAAGGTAATCTCAACACTTTTTGAAGAAAGTGTCGAGAATGACTCTGGTACGTCCAAGGCGTAAAGCCACTATAGACAAGTCATACTCAGATTCTTTAGATGAATCAATATTTGAAGATCAGGCAGCAATTCGTTCAAGCTCTTCGTCAAGCTCGGTGAAGAAGCAAGCTCAAAAGAAAAGAAGCAGCACACCGGAGACCAAGGCGACAAATAATGGCAATGTCAGCAAAAAAACCATGCCTTACAACTGGCAACCACTCCCCGCGCCAATTGACTACTTCTCTAACAAGCTAGACCTAACTGATGCTTATATTGATCGAGACTCCCAGACATTATTTTGTCCCCATCAAGCTCCCATACCCATGTCGTATGGAGTACGAAGACGAAAAGCTAAGGAAATTTTTCGATTACAAAAAGGAGACTATATATACATGATAAGTGAACCTCCAGGCGAACCATATTACATTGGAAGAATCTTAAGGTTCACATCAAAAAAAAATTCCAACGTATCTCTGCCATTGGAGAACAATGATCAAGGCAGCAAGAACCTTGTGGACGCAAAACATTATGAATTCCGAATACAATGGTTTTATAGACCCCGAGATATATCAAAATCTACTTCGGACTCTAGACTCCTATATGCATCTATGCATTCAGATACGTGCCCTTTGTCAAGTTTCAGGGGATTGGTAACTGTTAAACACAAACAAGATATTGAAGACGAGTTCATCAAATCACAAAAGATTCCGATTAATGGAGAAAATTCCATCCAGAGTAGCAGTATAAAAGGTACTAGTACTACTCCGGCACTTGAAAGCTATAGTGAAAAACCCAATGCTTTCTATTTCGATAAGCTCTTCGATAGATACATGATTAAATTTTATGATATTATACTGACTTCAAACTTATTACAGTATGCAACTATTGAGGGCAATAAGAGCAAAAACTTTCTCACAGCATTGAATAAAAGGTTTGAGTTTGTCTTTGTGGAAAGTCAAAGATTTAAGCCTTTCATTAATGGGTTTAGCTCGAGCTCTTGCAATTGTGAAGTGTGTGGTCAATGGTGCTCCTCGCAGGATTCTGTTAGTTGTGCCCTTTGTGAAAAGTATTTCCATATGATGTGTCTCGATCCTCCTTTGATGAAAAAACCGAGCAGAGGTTTTTCGTGGTCTTGTCCGGCTTGCACGAAAAAACATGATTTGGAATACGAGAGTAAAAGCCTATTCATGTTATCCCATGATAATAAATCTTCGAATGAGAAAGGCACATCTGACAAAAGCGAACTGAACTCCATTGCGGATTCTTCTGAAGAGACCGAGAATGATAGTAAAGATGAGGAAGCTCCTACTTCAAATGGATCTCTTCTACCCAAATATGAATTGATGGCTATTGAATTTTTAAAGAAGGATTCATATTTGAGTCTCGAAGAACGAAGGTTGAAAGAAGAATGGAGTATGAGATACTTGGGTATTCATGCGAGACTTGAGGATGGTGTGGATCTTGATGACAGATCTCCTTATCCAAGAGCTTCGACTAGACTAGGAGCTAAGCATCAAGCTACAAATATACCAGAAATGGATGACCATCATATCGTTTATTACGATGATGGAAGTCTGAAAATGGGGTTTTCGAAAAAGAAAGTCTTAAATAAAAAACTGACCAAATCAAAGGCTAAAGAAGAAGAGGATTCCGTGAAGTTAGACATACCAGATGAGTTCAAAGATGTCGATCCTAGTGACTACCCGCAATGGCTTCAGCCTCGCCCGAAAGGCTACATACAAAGAGGTTTAGACGATGGTGAAGGTGTCACATGCACACTAATGTGGAAGGCGTCTGATGAGGACAACCTTGATGGTTTCAAAGTCCTTGACTCATATGTAGACAAATGTGCACCTTTCGCTGAGAAGCTTAAGTTACCCCCAACTACACCTAACTTCATGGATGCAATACTAAAATCATTTGTTGATAACTCAAGGGATACTGAGAAGGCGCTTTCTCAGGTGTCAAAGCTAACTAGAAAATCGTTACATGAACCCACCTTCACAAAAGAGGAAACGAGAAGGTTCGAGGCTGGTGTAAAGAAACATGGTAGTGAACTTCATCCAGTGACAAAAGAAGTCAAATCACAGTCAAGCGCAATGGTGGTGAGATATTACTATCTTTGGAAAAAGACAAAGAATGGACAGCTTATATGGGGCAATTTTGAGGGTAGGGCACATAAAAAGGTACAAAATATGGTGAAGGATGAGCATGCTTCTAAGGATGAGAAGAAAGATATAGGAATTGATTATCTTGCTGATCGTGAAGACGACTCTTCCTATGATGGCGATAAAATTGTTGAAAATAAAAAGATTTTCTCTTGTAAGCACTGTCACACGAACAAGTCTATGAAATGGTTCAGAATCACAGGATATGATGCAAATGTCAAGCATGAAAATGATATTGTCCAAAATTTGGAAGGCTCGGTGATAGGTTTATGTTTCAGATGTGCACGATTGTGGCGTAGATATGCGGTTGTATGGGAGGATCCACAGGAAATCGAAAAGAGAAATTCTAAGGGATTCGCCGGATGGAAGAAGAAGATCGAAACTGAGTTATTACGCGATACTGATGCGATTTTGAGTGAGGCCGAAATAAACAACGCTACTTTGTCAAATGAGCCTGACACCTCTGTCACTAGCAGTATAGTTGGGGGTTGTCGTCCCAAGAAAATTGGTGGCACTAAACTGACAGCATACTCAACGCAACCTGTATCTCAAAAGAAAGCCATAGACTCTTCGGCTACTGATGCAAATGTGTCTAAAAAGAAAAAAGTCCTGTTTACAGCTCCCACCTCAGGCTCACCTACAACGAAATCTAAAAATCTGAAGAAAGACCCGAAGAGGATACCACTGAAGCTGGAAGAGAAAGCTAGTAACAAACTGAGTGTAGGCAAGAATGAGAAAAAGACAACATCTAAACTAAAAGCTGAACCCAAAGGTTCTAAGATGCCAGGATCAAAAGAAGCCAAAGTAAAAAATGAGAAGCCACCTGATGTCAGTAACAGAAAAAGAAAGAGGCTGCAAGATAAAGATAGTGCCTCTCCTAATCTTACTTCTCGAATGAAGCCAGAAGGATCAGAAAGTTCAGTCTTGCCAAAAGTAACAAAGAGAAAACGTAAAACGGCATCTTCATCGAGTAAAGTGCTCAATCCTATTATCAACTTTGATTACTTTCGCCCGGAATCTGGTCCGGGCTATAAAATTGACAGGAAAAATGTTCCATTTATGTCTGAGAGGGTCTTGTCTGACATAGTCATGAATTATAGAAAGAGGCAGCTAACGGACTTAACTAGCCAGCTTCAGACAATGCATATTCCCCATCTTTCGATCAAACTACCTTTCAGTGTGAATGACAGGAAATGTTGTTTTTGTCGTGAGCACGTTCACTCAGAGTCTTTTGAATCTGAAATGTTGATCTGCTCACACTGCGGTGTCAATGTTCATAGC
Organism: Priceomyces haplophilus; assembly: GCA_001599895.1. Lineage (NCBI taxonomy): Eukaryota > Fungi > Ascomycota > Pichiomycetes > Serinales > Debaryomycetaceae > Priceomyces > Priceomyces haplophilus. The sequence continues at coordinate 1,363,004 of BCIF01000002.1, read as the reverse complement.
TCGTGTGTTGGCCTAACTATTCCTGATCAAGTGTTAAAGCCAGTGAATGAATGGTTGTGCGAGTCATGTGTAAATGATCTAAAGCCACATCATTCCACCGTGTATTCGTGCTCCTTGTGTTTAGCAAATGAGTCAAACTATGAGCTTTCGATATTAGGTTCACCTTTAGTTAGGCCAGATTTCTTGAAACCAATATATGATTCAGGAAAATGGTGTCATTTGTTGTGTGCATTGTTCAACTTCGATCTCGTTGATTTCAGACCTTCGCCTAACATTTCGTGGACATCTAGAAAATTCTTGAAGGATGAGATCATAGATGGTAAGATCATTCGTGAGTCCATCCATAACCATGTTTCTATTGAGAGTGTTTCAAGAGTACATTTGGAACATTATTCGTCAAAGTGTGGTATTTGTAATTCATTCAATGGATCATTGATCTCGTGTTACCTATGCGAAAAGGCTGATGCGGGTATGAACAAATTTCACGTTACTTGTGCTCAGGACACCCCAAATTTCAAGCTCGGCTTCAAGTTGGATCCTGTGTCATCAAACGTCAAAGACTATAAATTGACCAGAATTGATGAACATGACGGTAGGATCTCACCTGTCATGGTCTGTCCTAAACATGACCAAACGAGTGAAACAATTTTCAGTCTTCGTACATTGGGCTATAGGATATATGGAAACAAAGAAGATCATAAACCGTTAATAACTCTTTTCTTGGAAGATGTCATGAGAAACAACGTGACTAAATTCACAGGACCCCAATTCAAATCATACAGTTACATAAACAACTGCCAAATATTTGAGCGGAAAGAGAAGCATTACAAGCTGCTGAGTAAGCACTTAAAATTGTTCAATCTGAAGAATAGCGTCACTTCTGAAAGGCAAAATATGTCCAAAATATGCAACTCGTGCAACACAACCTCGTCCCCAATGTGGTGGATGAGTAACGGAGCCGAGTCGGAAGCATATCTCTGTCAATCGTGTCACCACCTATCTCAAGACAAACGAAATCATAGTATCGAGCTTGATGACAAAAGTGAGAATTTGATTTCGTTGATTAATACACCAATAAATGGGGAAGCATACGGTTTATCTGGGCCTGATGATAAAGTATCAGACGTATACAAGCCCCAATTTTTTAATCATGATAGGCACAACCCTAAAAATGAGAACAGATCCCGGATATCCATTGGAGATATTTTAAGTTAACCCAATATAAAATATTTACAATTTGATTCATACACAATAGAAATGACGATTCGTTACGGAACTCTTTCGTGTAGCAGTCATTGATAGTAATAAACAAAATGTCGCTTCGCGACATTTACAAATGTCAATGTAAAACTCATGTACCAGCGTACTTGGCAACTCATCAAAAGAACAGTTTTTATCGTGATTAAGTACAACCATCATGATTCTGCTCGATGATAGGGATATGCCTGTGATTCCTGGAACAAAGTTGGATAGGGAAGAGACGAATGAGTTGAGATTAATGGTTGCAGACCTCTTGAATAGGAAGAATCCAAACTTTCCTGGATCTCAACCTATCTCATTTGAAAGACATCATATAGAAGAGACATTGTTGAAACGAGATTATTACGTTTGTGAGAAAACTGATGGTTTAAGATGTCTCCTCTTTATTATCAATCACCCCGAGAAAGGAGAGGGGGTTTTCCTCATTACGCGTGAGAACGAATATTACTATGTTCCCAACATTCACTTTCCTTCGAGTACAAATGAAAGCAAAGGAAAGACCTATCATCACGGAACTCTCCTAGATGGAGAACTAGTCCTTGAGACTAAGAATAGGAGTGAGCCGGTTCTTAGATTTATTATATTCGATGCTTTGGCTATAAATGGTAAAGACATCACTAAAAGGACTCTTCCTACCAGGCTAGGATATGTTACCGAAAATGTCATGAAACCATTTGACATTTTCAAAAAAGCAAATCCAGACATAGTGGAGTCACCCGATTTTCCTTTCAAAGTTAGTTTGAAGCTCATGACATTTTCATATCACGCTGATGACGTTCTTCGCAAAAAGGATCAGTTGTTTCACGAGTCTGATGGTTTAATTTTCACATGTGCAGAGACGCCTTATATCTTTGGCACTGATAACACTTTGTTGAAGTGGAAGCCCGCCCATGAGAACACTATTGATTACAAAATGAGTATTGAGTTCAACGTATATCAAGATCCTGATATGGATCCTAGAGATCCTGACTCTTCTTATATAGACTATGATTCAAATCCCAGGGTGATAAAGCTCCTAGTGTGGAGAGGGGGTCGTGAGCACGAAGACTTTACCAAGTTGTATTTGAGTGATGATGATTGGGAAAAGTTAAAAAGTCTAAAAGAGCCGTTGCAAGGAAGAATTGTGGAATGCAGAAAAATACTTTCAAAGCCTGGTTATTGGGAAATAAACAGGTTCAGAGATGACAAAAGCAACGGGAACCATGTCTCCGTGGTAGAAAAGATATTGCATAGTATAGAAGATGGTGTTGAGGAGAATGAAATCATAAAATCATGTCATCTTATTTCGAAACAATGGAAGAAAAGAACATTAGAAAGATCACAAAAGTCGAAGCAAAATGCTAGTAGCGGCTCCAGTGCGCCTCATATATCTACTGCACCTCTTGTCAAGAAGCAAAAAATTATTCAGGAAACTTCCAATAATTCGAATATATTGGAAGAGATTCCCACTTACGAAAATAGTGATGTCGAATAACCGTCACACGAATTAGATTGAAAAACTACAGTTGTATTATAATTAATAAATAGGCATCTTATTATCAAAAAGTTTGAGTTCTTGTGCGTTGTGAAGCAAGATTTTTTAAGTTACCGAATAATCAGATAATTGTAAAGATTCGTATGCGGGAGGAATCATTTTATTCAAATTCTTAATACCATGGAGCTCATATGCGGCAGTAGGATTATATCTTTCTTGCTTAGGGTTTGGAAGGTATGAATACTTTGGGGGACATGTAGAACCATTGATGGACAGTGAACTCAACAATATAATCGGAGAAGAAAAAGAAAGTTCCACCTTTTTGTATTTATTCATTATGCTTCTTCTTCTGTGATAAGCTGAAAATCCAGGAACATTGGGGATGTCTGACGACTTTAACGATACTGGAAAGCCTGACAAAGTGTTTGCTTTGTGCCTTTGTGTGGGTATCTTCCGGCATTCGCTTATTTCAAGATTGACTTTTAGTACATGACTGCAACAAAAACCATCATCATCGCTATTCACAAATGGATGCACCGCGGACTTTTTTTGCTTATTGGAGGATACGAACGAAGGGAGTATCACGCTGAAGCTTAACTGAAGCATGTTTCCTGAGTTCTTCCAATCTTTTGATGAAACCTCTTTAGTGTGAAGTAAGCTTTTGTGTATCTCATTGTGCTTTTCGGGAGTAGCTCCACTGTCGTTTAAATTACTTTTCCATGAGCAAACTTCAAATTGCAAATGCTGTATCAAAGACACTGATATTTTATGAACTTCGAAGCTATCGACACCAATGCTCAATGGATACAAAGATATTAATATGTTGTATGGTAGCCCTTGAAATGCAATCTTGTTTTGAAGACTGATTTCATAAATTAGTAGATCCCTCCAATTTCCGGTTGCAACTACAGGATTTGTAGATTCTATGAAACTATCGGATATGCACCTCACTAGCTTGACTTCACTTGACTCATGTAACAGGATAACATGGTTCCTGGACTGATATTGAACGCTCACTTCGACCTTATATTTCGTATTGATATGAGTCGATGTAATGGATTCAGGTAACTGGGGATCAATGATGAAGGTGAATGGGTAATCATAGACCCCGGCCGGTAAGTGCTCTTCCGAACGGTGCTCCCATACCAATATTTCTTCGATTATCTCTTTGAAGACGACTTTTTGTCTCCTTCCCTCTATGTCCTCAAATGAAGCACTCTCGCCATTAATACGTCTGTGCTTACACATTTCAAACACTGTCTCATACTTCCAGCCTCTAAATTTGATCCTAATTTCTTTGATGAGAACCGGTTTACGTACTATGAGAGTGACTGTTCCATTTAACGATTGAAAGCCGTTTGATTTCATTTCGATTTTGCTCAAGCCCTTTAGGTATATTTCTTTATTTGTTATTTTTAAAATCATCTTAAAAGACAGATTGCTGCAACAATGAATACCATTGACTTCCGGAAAGTTGCTGAGCTTTTTTTCGCCAGATAGGGATCCAATATAATTACTGCCTATGAGGTTGGCACTCAAAGACGACCACGTTTTATAAAATGCTAGCATAACCACTGAAGTCATATCTAATTTCATACCAATAGCGCGTTTAGTATAATGTTGCACCAGTTTGAAGATATTTTGTGATGTATTTTGATAGTATAGCAGTTTATGTAAACAGATGAAGTAAGTGATCAGTGCCCTTCTTTACTATATATGAAAATAAGCGGGTGTTTGTTTTAGCTTTGCTTGTCTGATATGTAGTGAAAACTAGTCACTAATTAAAATAAAGTGGCTGCAATTAAATTTGAAACATTTTTATTTACACGAACTTATTTTACTAATCAAGTAAATTTATATCAAAATTACATACGTGTATACTGGCGACAGTGTGTCTTTGAGATGTACCTCCGCTTATTGTACACTGATGAGTGCTTCCAAAAAACTAAATAAACCAAAATCACATGCTTTATCATCCGAGCTTTGCTTTGGGGATGATGTTTCAGTCACTATTGTCAAACTGATGAAAGTCATCTTTGTTTTTTACAAGCGTTCATGGTTAGTATTGCTTTTGAGCTGCCTTTCAAGTGCAGGTTTGTGATATGAAACAGCTCCAGCGTTGCATTGGTTATTTGTTTGGAACTTGAAATACAATGTGAGTACAAATCACATTGACAAGACACAAGATTACAAGGATAGAGTGTACTGAGTTCGTAACTACTTCTATGGCCTATACGAAATCTTGAATCCGAAAAGTACAGTATTGTATTGAATCATAACTAGCAATTCTTTCGGTGGGCTCCTTTGACGATACATCGAAGTCAACCTGTCACCCAAAATTTGAGCGTTAGCGCTCAAGGTTTATGTTGTTGCCAAATTTTGCGTACAATTGCCTCTTCAAATCACCTAATTTTTCCTCAGTTTCATCCATATCTGCGTCTACGTCTTTGATTTTCCCATCCAAGACTTCATTTTCTTTCTCTATTCTCTTGATGGCATCTTCAGTCTTCAAAAAAACGAATATGTCTCCAACTTTGTACTGTATTTTTTCATCTTCATCTAGAAGTTCCAACTCCAACGACAAATCTTCTATGTATCCTTTCTCGGTCTTGAGCTTCTGCAAAGTTCCAAGCATTTCATCTTTTTTATTAATTAAAGTAGAAAACTTATTGATTTTCTGTTGATCTTCCCATGAAACCTCGGTTGCGGTGTTCTGTTGCCCTTTTGGTAATAGCTCCATGGCGAATAATTGAATTATGTTGCGGACTTCAGAGCTATATACAATTATGAATAATTATTCCTATGCGAAATTAAAAAAAATATTAATTTATTTCGGGAATATTGTGTATATGTTTCAGAGTAAAAATCTACAGTCTGAATTTTGAAGTGATCTTCTTAAATTATAACTAATACAACGTGAAAAAGTTAGATTGAAAGTGAGGGGTCACCACAAAGGTGAAGAAGCGGAACTAATGGATCTCAAAGAATCTTTCCTGTACTTCAAATATGGAGGAAGAAAAGACTTCCTCTCTAATGACTTTAAATCAAATTCCAATTTAGGCTCCTTACCTAAATTAAGTACAGTTTTTTCATTGAAAGCATGTAAAGACTCCAAGACTACTTCGGTGAACTTGTGACGCTCCCATATTTCAAAGTGAGTCAATGGAAACTCATTTTTTACAATGTCCGAGATCGAAGCATAACTGACAAAGAATAATGAAAGATTTTGAAACTTAGCATGGCCCTCGTTTGCAAGAATCGACATGCGACTAGTAGCATCGATTCCAATGAAGGGCAAGAATAGTTTCCATACCTTTGACTTATAAGTCGCATCAAGCTCTATTGGTGAGATTTTTGAAGAAACGTCCTTGAATGTTGAAGTCGGTGCTCCAGTCAAAAGAGCTACCTGTAGATCAATCACATACCGAGAGCCAGCGATCTCAAATAGGTACAATGGTGCATTACTCAAAATATCTTCTGATGTCAATTCCACTCCAAACTTTGCCGTCTGTAAACCTACTGGATATTGATCTAATATTAAGTTGTGTTCCATAGTTAACCTTTTCTCCTTCAACTCTTTTTCTTTTCTCTCCGCCTCTTCAGCTAGTCGCTTCATTTCCTGCTCCTGTATTTGGGCATTTTTATATTCTTCCTCGAGTCTTCTTGCTTCTTCCTCTTTTCTTCTCTTCTCTTTCTCCCTCTCAGACTTCAAAAACATGTCAATTCTTGCTCTCTTTTTGGCCTCGACCTTTTCCTGCCATACTCTAGCCTCTTCAGCATTTCTGGTTATGAGTTCTTCATGCCCCTTAGATGTAGCAGCTGGTACTGGAGAAGGAGATACAGTACGTGTTGGCTCCTTAGGTGTGTAGTTTTCATTCTTGACACTTCGCGCTTTTCCCCCCGGCTCACCTTGACCAGGAGTCGAATCCTTCACGAGCTCATCAGACAATTCTAAAGTCATCGATTTATGGATTTTCTTGCTTCTTTCATCTGGTCGATCATTAAGATCACGGGATTTTCTTTTTCTTTCATCGACATCAACCTCTATTTCACTCTCTGATCTCATTCTTTCTACTTTATCGTATTCCGTAGATCTGAATTTGGAACTATTACCAGCTCCTTTTGTAATTGAAACTTCGACTTCGGACATCTTCTTTTTCATGATGAACTTTTTGACCAAAGACACCTCCTCTGGGTTAAAGTGTACGGACAGCTCGGCTATTTCCAAAGCATTCAACTGATCTTGTTTCCGGCGCTTCATGGGATCTGCACCTTTGAGCAAAAGTGATTCCACTACCAGAATATTCCCTCTTCCTACAGAAGCTAACAAGGCGGTAAGCCCACAACCATTTTCAAAATTTATATCAAAAGGGGTAGGATTCAAGCCTAGTATGATATCCACGAGTTCCGTGTGGCCATTTCTTGCGGCCAAAAACAAGATATCGGGTTTGCTCTCAAGCGTATTTCCCGAAAAGAAATAATTGGCTGTTATTTCTTTAGCTCCTTCGGCTGCATACTTATAAATTCCTTTCCTCTTGATTAGCTCATTGAAAAAATTCTCATTCGGATCTTCGACTTTAGTTTTAGGTTGCGCTGAGTCTTTTGAGAAAGCAACAGAATGTGCTTGAGTTTCTGCTGACATGTATCTCATTTTTGCTTCTTCCAACACTTTTATAATTTCACCATAGCCTTCTTCGTCTTCATGAACCGTCGAGATTTTGGTTATGGCCGTGAGTCCGTCAATATTGTATATGTTTGGATTTGCTCCGTTATTCAAAAGAATCTTGACAGTTTTCAAATGCTTGTTCTCAGCGGCATCAATCAACGGTGTTTCCAAGTCTCCTGCTTCGTCAGCTTGAGCATTCACATCTGCCCCATGTTTAATCAACAAATCAACAACGTGGCTGTGGCCCTGGAGTGCAGCTTCATGAAGGCAGGTGAAACCACAAAAATCGTGTTCATTCACATCCGCCCCCCTGTCAATGTAGTCCCGAATTTCATCTAGATTGCCCTTCTCACAAGCTCTTTGTAATAAGGAGCGACCACTTGAATCTCTCTTGATTTTATACGGCCTTTTATGCGTATTGTTGAATCTATCTCCTTGTAATGACGTTTCTGCCTCATCTGAGCTTTCCACGATTCTCCTGCGAGAACTGAAAGCCTCACCATTTTTTCTAGTGAATTTGCCCTTTTTGATTCTTGGTGGAGAATCAGCTAGAATTGTTTCTGCTTCAGAAAGATTCTCACTTTCTTCATCATCTGAGGGGCTTTTCATTTTCTCATTTATAGGAGAGAACGTGGAGAAAAAGGGGTCATTCAATGCTGCTGTGTCTCCAACAGGCGACAACGCAGATGAATCTGCGATACCTTGTGAATGACTAATGGGTGACCCTGGCCTGTTGTCATCTTTATCTGTTACCACCCCATCACTTTGAGCTATCTGTTCTGTGCTTTCACGGTTTTCTTTACTTTTGTCACTGGACTCTTCAGCTTCTAACTGATCATTTTCTTGATTATGCTTCTCTGTTATTATTGTGGTCTTGATCTCTGTTTTCTTGTAGTGTACATCGCTCTTCGAACTTTCAAAAACATCAGAGTTTCTTGTCTCAAAATCTTCAACAACCTTTTGTTTATCTGAGCCTGAAGTTTTCTCTTCGTCTGTTACATCGTCAGCATCGTGATCAGCGTCATTGGTAATTTTATTGATTTCATTTTGCTCCTGTCTGTTACCAACTCTGCCGACGTTTCTTGAGAAAACATCCGACTCTACCGCGTGCAAATCAACTTTCGATTTTTCATTTTCCATCACCAGAACAAATTGCTTGCTCTTATTATCAATATCAGGAGTTCCCACGTCATCTCCAGTATCTTTCTGGGTGGGGGTATTTGAAAGCGTATCATAACTTTTTACGTCGTTAAAAGTATTCTTACGCTTTTCGTCGATATTAATACCGTCTCCTTCATCTCTTTTCGTGCTTCGTTGCATATCAATCTCGTTCGCTTTAGAATCGGAACTGTAGTTCTTGTTGTTGGCTTTGGGAGGAATATAAGTGCTACCTTTTTCCTTCCTATTATAAGAGTCATATCTATCCGATCTAGATCTATCCCTATAGCCATTATATGAGTAACTTCTATCCCCAGAAGGGGGGTAATTATACCCATACGAGGATCCTTTGTTTTGATATTTATTGTACTTATTGTCGTACCTGTTAATGCCTTGCCGGTAGCCACCACCGATATAGTCTCTCTCGTTTCTTCTTACGCCAGACCCGCTATTTATTCTGTTTCCGTTGTTAGATCCTGAGTTGCTGTACGAACTCCCATACCTTGGGTCGTAGTGGGAACTACCATTTGAATTTGAGCCGTTGCTGTTATATGACATAGTATCAGCTCAAGTAATATTCCCTCGTGGAACCCAAGTAGGAAATAAATCTGTAGTTTCAGATTATTTTGTACTTCTTTATTAGAGCTCGAATTAGTATGAGGCTCTGCTTATATGTGTGTACTTGAGAATATTTTATCTGTTCTGCAATATCTAAAGCATCATATTTTAATTACTCGATTTTTTTTTACCTTTACATAACTTATCCTCAAATTCACGACCTGAAGATTAATATTTGAAACCTATATTACGATTATGCTGAAATTACTCTATAAAACTAAGAGTTACTACGGTTTTGGGTTCTCCTAACTTGGGGTTATTTCATGACATGGGGAAAAATGCAAAAGTTAAGGGTAGGGGCTTTTAGGCACAGGTAGACCTTCACCAAACTCCATCAACTCGAATATGAGGCTCATATTGGGACAAATTTTCTCACATGCTTCTATATTGTACCCTTTGGATCTGACCCTTCTGTTTGTTGGGGAACTTGAGTTGTCTGTGCCAGATTTTAATAGCTCATACGCCTCGTTGACTCCAATTTTAAACTTTAACATAAAATATGCAACAACAACACAAGGAGATCTGGAAACTCCACACTGGCAATGAACTAGAGTTTTTCTCTTCTTTGATGTTCCGGGCACGTCACTGTCATCATACTCCCGTAGTTTCTCAGTTATGTCCGGTAAGTACGTCAGAATGGATGACGTGTGTGACCAAGGAATATGAATATATTCTTTCTTACCTCCTTGGTCGTCGAATTTAGCTGATAGGTCGTCACATTCTTTTGCTACGTTGATTACCAAATCAAAGCTGTTTATATCCACATTTATGGGGCCAGAATCTGGGTCCGAATATAGATAAAGTGTACCATTTAGCACATTTGCAGGACCATTGGGGTACGAGTCTAGTTGGTTTGATTCCTGTAATTCCTCTGGTAGCACGCTACTGTCATGTATTGAAACATTCGAGATGCCAGTGATGAATGACTCATTTATCCCGTTTGTGAATAAAGGACTTTGTAAGTCGTTGTATGCCAATGTGGATGTTATTTTATCGTTAAGTTCAAGCAGTGAATGCACTGGAATGATTTCATCGTCCACCAGATAATTGTATTGAAATGATGGAGGACTCCCGTAAATCCCTCTGTGTTCCAATGAATTAGGGGAATTAGAACGATCAGTGGGTAACGCAGGTGGTATATTGGGGGTTTTAGTCACAGAGGGTGTTATTAGAGGTAGCCCGTCATGTTTCCCTGGTTCTATGGTGGGTATGGTTAGTGTCAAGGTCTTGCGAGAAGTCAGAGACCGATTTATGCTTTGACTCTTGTGGAGGGCTGTATCCACCTCCTCAGGCGGCGGTTTTCCATTATCATTTTCTTCGGCTAAGTTCAAAGACAATTTTTTCATATTCCGGTTCCCTAGTGAGCTTGGCTTTCTAGAGTGCTTGGGAGAATAGTTCATAATCCCAACGCCTTTAGACGGCGGTTGAGTAAAAACGCCGTCCTTGCTGTTGAACTTTTCTGGCGACAGAAAGTCATCCAACTCATTCAACGGCTTGGTCATGGTCCCATTAGTCATGGAGGTGTTGCCTGTCATGTCTGTGCTGATGTTGTGGCTCCTTAACTTTTCTGCCGTCGACTCTTTGTGGTGCACGTAACCTCTTTCTCTATTAATGTGTTATATGATCTAGCAAGAACAAATCCTCCAAACAGTTCTTCGTTGTTCCTTCAAGCTATACGGCACCGTTCTTCTCCCTACAGTTGTATCGTCTCTCCTGTCCTCTTTTTCAAAATTTTACGCCTGTCAAAGACTAATAATCCCTGCTCGCTTCACCACTTACTGAAACTTCTATTTAAAGTTACGCGAAAACCGCATGCCGTTTTACCAGAGAACATTACACAAATTATTTTTTCGAGATATTCAAATTACTTTGAGACTATGTGACAAAATACTTAGACGTTGTTCATGTATGGTAATGGCTAGCTAGCCATCCATAGAATAATCAAAAATGCTTGGAGAAACAGAGCCGTAAAAATGCCTCGCTATCCTCCACAGTGATTGTATTCCTGGCATACAAGCCGGGCCACTGTATAAATACAAAATCCAGAACTATTGTAGTCACGCGCTCTTGTAAGTAAAGCCGGGGGATTGGAAATCTCAAGGCTTGAAAACTACCTCGTGGTCGATAAATGCAATGTAGGTATTTCAAGTCTGCTCTGGTACTGAAGTGAAGGCCGAAAAAACACACTTCAGAAATGATAACAGAAGCATTAACGGTAAGGAGCATCAGCATCAATACAGTATTGTAATTCTTGTTCCCAAAGATCACCGTTTGATAACAACTTCTCCTTGTTGTACAACAATTCTTCCCTTGTTTGAGTGGCATATTCAACATTTGGACTTTCTACTATGGCATCCACCGGGCACGAATCCTGACAGTAACCACAGTAGATGCATTTGGTCATATCTATATCGTACTTGACTGTTCTTCTGGATCCGTCAGCACGTTCTTCCGCTTCAATGGTAATTGCTTGAGCAGGACAGATAGCTTCACACAACTTGCATGCAATGCATCTTTCCTCACCACTAGGATATCTTCTCAAGGCATGCTCTCCTCTAAACCTCGGAGAAATCGGTCCCTTTTCAAATGGATAGTAGATAGTGTATGGGGCTCTGAAGTACATCTCCAAACAAATATACATTCCTCTTGCGATTTCGTTCAAAAAGAAGAACTTGGTGGCTTTGCTTAAAGCACTTTCACCACTCTCTTCCCAAGTCTTTGGCTTTGGAGCTCTAAAGCCCTTTGGCCATATGGATTGGGTTGAGCCAGCTGTAGGCAAGTACTCTGCGGTAGCAATAGCACTTGGCTTCAAGACCTTTGTCGTTAAGCTGAAACAGCGAGGCCTAAGGCCTAATGATCTGCCCATAAGAAGATGTTTAGAAAGCATGTTTGTATCAAATAACTTCCCAGCTTTTATGTTAAAACACTAATGTGCCTTAGAATTTCTTTGGATTATTCAAAAGTATCTATTTGATTACTCCCAGAAAATCAGAAAATTCTATTGGTTGTCTCTATATTATGTGCAGTCTTTTAGCATTTCTTCTGCGACCAATAGTTTTTGTTAAGAGGGCACAGTAACGAAGTTACACTCAGGTCTGCTAGTGATTGACAAAAAGTAACAAGTTTACTCAGAGGTTTGACATCTTTGACGTTTCTACTTTATTAAAAACTAAAATACATAATATAATGAACACCAGAAACTGTCACTCCCAATTTAGCCCATGAGCCTTAAAGCCAATTCAACGCTTGCAAAAGTTCCTGCACTAGCAGGTATTGCTCTTAAAAGACAAGGAGCCAAACCTTTCCAAAACCCACGAAAGCCCTGAGTTGTCCATATTATTTTGACGCTTTTTGAGATGCTTGAGTTGTAGGTACTCTCTGAACCAAACTTATCGCTTTGAATATTGGATTTGATGACATCTAATGGATAAGAAGAAAGCCATAAGGCATTCCCTGCGATTGCCCCACTGGCTAGAAGTTCCGGAGTCTTTATGTCGTTTCTCGATTTGTAATGTCTCCATTCAATGATACTTTTAATTAAAGTTTCATATGTCAAGAACCATACACCATATGCCTGGGTCTCACGTAATAATGTGATTCCAAACCCTCTATATATGCCCTTCACAAGGCCCTGCTCTCTATAAATTTGCTTGATCATTGCTGCTAGAGGACTCGACTTTGAGGTGCTTGATTGACTCAAAATTCTCAATTGTTCAATGGGTGCAGTCACTGGCGTATTGACAATTCCCGCAACCGCTCCGGCTAGATATGTTTGGGGCCATAGGGTGAGCTTGTCAGAGTTATTTCTTTGAAGAAAAAATCTCTTCGCTTCATGAAAGCCATAAAATTGCAATGAAACGCATACTCCTACTCCGAATAGTGGAGGCAAGGTACCTTTGTAAAATGCAAGTAGCCCTTCATTTTTCAAAACTTTTTTGATTATTTGCGCTGATGTGGTGTGACTGGAAGACGTCTGTAGTCTAATTTTCACCAAGTCTGCAGGTTGTCCTATTAACACCTGTGTTGCACCACCTATAAAGCCTGCAGCAATATCTTTTATCTTCCTTGAGACTGAATTATCAACTGCAATCCTATCAGAATCTTTTGTCATCGAATCTATACGCCTTCTTTCCCTTGAAAAGATTCTGTAGTCAACTACACTTTCAACTTGTCGCAAGCTATGATAAGCTCGAATTTTTCATGTAAATTACACCAAATCATGTGATGCATGAGTAAAATATTTGAATAGCATCAATGCTAGAGTCTAAGTGAAACATACGAGAGACGTGGAAATATCCCAGCATGAAAGAGTTTCTAAATAGCTTTTTCCCAACAGGGGATTATGTTATATGAAAATGATGAAAAAAATAAAGTAAAAAACCAAAGTACTGTGTAATATTTACAAAAGTTTGCACTTTTTTATATTTATAAGGTTTTTGCAACATTTTTCAAATGCAAGAGTTTGTATCAATAAGTATGCTAGTTATTTATATTTAAACGGAAATCACTTTTCATTTAATAAGCCATTGATTGAAAGACCAGTGGGAGAATTTTGTTTTCTCTCATTCTTATGTAATTTGATGCTTCTATCAGACGTCGTAAAATCAATCGCAACAGGAACAGAATTAGATTTCTGTGGGGTACTTTTATCAGGTATGTGAGTGGACCCGTCAAGTGACTTCAGATTGGCCTTTTCCAAGTCTAAAAGTACTTTCTGAGAAGACCCGGAGTTCGCATTATCCGTTGAGTACATTGTGTTCGTGATACCAGGCAACTTTACGGCTTCACCTTGACGCTGAGGTCTTACCCCATAGGGAGACGATGCTCTAGCCTGGTCAAGCGGTGAGTAATAACTTGAATGATTTACATTCGGAATTTGAGGACCAAAAGGGACACCAATATCTCCTGTTGAATGAGAGATAGGAAACGGCCCGTTAGGAAGCCTGGATCCATATGGAGAAGGGTATAATGGGATTTGAGGATTTGGTAAACTTGGTGCTTGGATGAAGGAAGACTGAAATGATACAGTTGAAGGGCGAGGAAGAGATATAGGAGAACCCGTCAGTGGCAGTGTGCGAGAATTTGTATAATTGTTCTCACCCTCATGCTCACCTGGACGCTTTAACTCCTCAACACTTGTATCAGAGTCATCTTTCTTCAGCAGATTCAAGTTCCGTTTTCTCCTCTTAATGGTATTCCTTTTCATCCTCGTTGGTCTATGATACCCATTTAGTCTATAATAAAGCCCACATGCATTACAAATAGTATTACCGGAATCATCTCTTCGCCATAGAGGAGTGATTGTTGTCCCACAGTTGAAACATGCTATCGCCATCAGATCCGATAACTCCTTCTTCTCTTGAGTCGGACTGTCTTTCTTTATGACTACTCTATTGTTATAAACAGGGCAGCCTTTACATGCAGCAGATCCACCAGTTCCGTTACATCTTCCGTCACCTTTGCATGAACCTGAAATGCTATCTCCTATTGGAATAGTGTTTGGAGGCCTCTTCAAGTTGACAGGCCGATGCGTATTGTTAGCTTTGAAGTAAAGCCCACACGCATTGCAGATCAAGGTGCCATCAGGTGCCCGTCTCCACAACGGAGTCTTTGTCGTTTTGCAGTTGCTACACTGCTGACCGTCTACTTCGTGAGCTTCAACAATTGAATTACCGCTGATTTCAGTTTTTAAATTCACCTCCTTTTCTTCTTCGTGTGAATGTGTTCCGGGCTTTGTACCATGATCACGATCTACCGTGCCCTTTAAATCTTCAGCCCTTCGTACCACTTCAACAGGACTTTCTTTACTTGCCATCACTACAATAACATATGAAAGCCTTTGATGCTGTCTTTCGTTTGCTGTGCTTTCTGCCCTTTTCTCTATATTTGAAGAGCTTTTGTATACTTTTAAGCACTTCAATTTTTCATGTACCTTTACTGTGATTGGGAACAGCTTTCTTTTACTGACCTGGAGTTTTTTCTTGTATGCTTTAATGACTTTGCTAGAACTTCTCCCTCATTACGTTACCCACAATAGAATGGACTGGCCTGTCGTCACACTCTCGAAAATACTACTAGACTATTTAAATTATAAACTTATTAATAACGAAGGCGATGGTTTGAATATAAGATAGTCAAATCCTAGATATTAGCAATGCGGACAATATCGACCAATAAAAACGCGCATATTAGTAAGATCAAGTGGGATGTCCCATTTGGGCATGTGCCACTCCTGTGGCCAGATTTTACGTTAACCTACTATTGAATGGCACTGTGGAAGGTGGTGTGTGCTGGACCGAAAAATAAATGCAGAACAGATTATGTATTTTAGCTGACCGGTCAAATCTTCTATATACGACCCACGAGCAAGAAGGTGATTTGCTAGTGTTGCAATGAATCGCAAAGGATCTAAAAAGGAAAGAGCATATTGTGTCATAATGGCATGCCGGCTTTTGAGGTACAGTCTGGAGCGAGCTTAGGAGAGGGGACAGCAAATATTTTATTATTTTTGGTGAGAACACTACTATTCGCACTAGGTAATATACAAGAACGGAAAGGAGGCGTAATCACGAGATGGAAGCGAAGGAAGATGGGGTCACCGATTACGTAAGGTTATTCTGGTCTACCGCATTAGGAGGGAAGCGTAAAATTCGCGTTCTCATGGTTTACAGCAAAATATAAACAATCGTTTAGCGGCACCGTCTAAGCTTTAACGAGACGAAGGCTCGGTATCTTTCAAAGGACTAAGTACAGCGTACACCTTGCACTAAAGGGCCAATTGAAAAAGTCTTGAAGCCGAAAACACTTGAAGTGTTTACAGAGCCTCTTAAGTTCTTTAGCCGCTGCTTTGAAGTCACCCAAGATCCCAGCCTATCCGGGCACAACTGTGATTTACAGCACTTGATTTCACTAACAGAACCCAAGAAGGAGCAAATACACAAGTGAGGGTGGTACGTGAGAAAACAGTTACTAAGAATCATTAAAGCCCAAGTCTTTTTTAATTCAGACAGGTGGATTACTTTACTCTAAGAACAGTTGGGTTTAAATAGATCAAGACGAATAATCATTATAGACACAACAATAGCAAAATTTCGGAGTTGCTAAGCATAGAGACCTACTATTGACTGACCATAAACTCAAAGTGAAAAATAATTCTAAGAACAAACATCAGACATTAATTCCTCGAGAAATAAAAATAGTAACCAATCTACCGACATGAAATTTCAACGTCCCAACATGGCCCTATCAATGACTACCGGTACAAGTGCTACACCAACTGACAGTGCACCATCATCTTCCAACTCTACGAATCAGACATCTATGGATAACATCCTTAACTCAGATCAAAAAGAATCAAAAGAGCATAATACAAGCGCAGAGGATACGCAGTTGGATTACTTTGCCAACCATCACATCTCTCGCTCATTCAACAGTTTAATTCTAGATGATATCAAGGACGAGATGAAGCAAAAGAAGAAGACAATAAATAAAAGTCCACCTTTCAATTTAAAACATGATTATTATGGAGATAAAATAGATGACTTTTTGAGCAATGGTACTTCAAATGTCGAGGATGAAATTGACGAGGAGACTTCCGAATACCACAGTGTCACGATTAAGCCAATGGGGCCGCAGAAGCTTTTCAACAGCCAGAGTCAGGAATTCGAGAAATCGCATTCCCAATCATCAATCAAAAGATCATCGAAATTTTTGAATCTTTCCATTGATTCGAATTTATCAGCGTCCTCGTGGTCTCCAAAAAGAGATGAGGCAAAATCTGTACATAATTCTGGAAGTCCTAGCAATCTCACTCCATTTCACAACAAGTTCAAGAGACCTCATAAGTTGGTAAGTCAGTCCCCTTCCCCATCTTCTGAAAAAGTGAGAGGCTTCGCGTCTACTGCTGACAAAACGTCAACATACTACCTTTCTCCTAAGGAACATGCATCCTCTAAACTAGGATCGAGAAGCTTGAAAATGTTCAAAAGTGCTGATAAAGATGGCGTCAGTTCTCCTGATCGCTCCACACCAGAAAAAGTTATGAGATCTCCTGTGAACATATTCAGTGAGGTCAGTATTGGCACAAATGACAAATTTTCGACCAAAAAATTACGGAGAACTTATCTCACCAAGTCACCGTCCGGAAAGCCCAATTCGTCCCCTAGATCACTTAGTCTTGACCACTATAATCTCAGCAGTATTGGCATTGACAGCCCTTCAAAAAACAGAAAGTCATCCAACTCTTCAATGAATTCCGTCATCATTTTTCAAGATGCAGGCGATTTTCATGAGGAGCACAAGAATTCCAAGGGGTCTAAACAACTGGACTTAGTATCGGACGACCAAGAAAACAAATCCTACGAGTTTGTCAAACCATTACAAGCAGCTTTTAGATCAACTGGATTGCAGAAGAAAGATACAGTCAAAGAAGCCAGAAAATTACCACCGGAAACACCAATCAAAAGAAATCCACTCATTGCTGTCAACACTAATAAATCTTCTTTAATCAATGTAGTGAACTTTAATGAGGATGACATAGAAGAGGGTGAAAGCACTCTTGATCAATCGGTTGAGTACGGAAGAAATGCAGATGGATACCACAGATTTAGTGATTCGAATTCTAGTTTTTTCAAGGTTCCAAGTAGAGAGTATCAATCTAAGAGCAATATATCAAATTTCGAATCTGACTTTGATATGGAATCTGAGTTGGAAGTCGTAATTCCTGAGACCCCCACGAAAGCGGTTACTAAGTCCTATTCTATTCCTGCCAATTTTAGCCCAGTTCATTTTTCAAGGATTAAAAACGACGCGATCAGAAGTCAGTACAAAGAACCCTCCACACCGGTAAGCTCTTTGTTCAAGCATGAAAAACTACTCAAAAAGCCATCAAAAATCGACGATCACTTAGCTGAGAAGTTTGGGATGGCGAATATAAGGTATATTGGATCTGGTGAGTTTTCAATTGCATATGAATGCTTGTTCCATAATCAAAAGTTTGCAATAAAGAAAACAAAAAAACCAGTTTTGGGAAAAATTGAAAAGAAAAGTATTATGAGGGAGATTGATGCTTTGAGAGTGTTGACAAGTGTGAAAGACAACGAAACTGTCGACCTACAAGAACAAGAAGAAGGGAAAGAGTATTTGGTTTACTTCATTGAGGCATGGGATTTCAATAGTTACTACTATATCATGACAGAATTTTGTGATAACGGATCACTATATGATTTCTTAGAGGAAAACAAGAGCTACAAAATAGACGAGTTCAGAATCTGGAAGATATTAATCGAGATTTTGAATGGCTTAAAATTTATTCATCTGAAGAATTACCTACATTTGGATTTAAAACCCGCCAATATCTTTATAACCTTTGAAGGTTCATTGAAAATAGGAGATTTTGGATTAGCAACCAAATTGCCAATATTGGAAAAAGACTTCGATCTCGAAGGCGACAGGAATTACATTGCACCTGAGCTTATCAATGATAAGATATACACTCCATTTGCGGATATTTTTAGTGTCGGTTTGATCATTCTAGAATCTGCAGCAAATATAATACTACCAGAGAACGGAACGCCATGGAGAAAACTCAGAAGTGGGGATTTGAGTGACGCGGGCAAGTTGTCAAGTGACAATCTAAGCGACTTTCTACAGCACCAGAACTTTTCGTCGGTTACGTCTTACAATTCCATAGTATATTCTAACAAATCTTTGAACCATCACGACCAAGTCAATACTCCAACATTGCAAAACATACCCGAATCCACCAGAAACATACATGAGTTGATACCATCCAGGGCTCCGGAGTTCTTAGTAAATGGGGACTCTTTGAAATTGGACAAACTAGTCAATAGGATGTTAAAGCCGAATCCCTTTGATAGACCAACTGCCAAAATGATATTGGAGATGAACGAATGTACGATCATTGAAAATCGACGCAAAGCAGGTGCAATCATTTTCGAAGGTGAGTTCGGTCCAGTTGAAGATGACGATTAACCTGATAGCCCATACCTAGATTGTACAATAGAACCCAACACCAATTTATATTTGAACTTCCTAACAAATGTATTAAATAATAAATAGAGTATAAGTAAATGAGTTACAGCTACATTAATAATATATAATAATTTACGAATGATCATATATTTGAGATGTCCTTAAAGGAATACATATGCTTTTGCCCTTTCAATTGTAAACACGAACTAACAAAAGATGTAATAACGTTCATTGGTTGGAAATGCATAGTTCATTTTTTCTAAAATGGAAAGAGAAACTATTTCAAGGATATGAATCACTAACCCATTTTTTCTATACCGAAAAAATCTAGGTCAGTATATTACGAGTTCATTATCAAAAAATTCCTTTAATTAGTTTCTTATTGAGCCACTTATTGAATTTGCGAGTAACCAGTGAATGGGTTAGAATTTTTGGATTTCAAGTACTCATCTGACTTCTCTTGCCATTGCTTATTCAACGAGACTGGATCAGGCTGACCAAGTGATCTAATTGCGCCGAATATGACAACGGCCAAACCAATACCACCCAAAACACCGTAAAGGACCTTAGCTCTGTCACCCGGTCCATAAAGTGGCCTTCTGGGTCCCCATTCGCCGAATGAAATATAATAAGCCGCCCTTTTCTCTTCAGCCGTCAATTCTTGCCATGGTAATGCCATTCTTTCCTTTAACTCATCTATCAACTGAGTTTGATCTTCTTTTGGTAGACCCTCCCATCTTTTTTCTAAACTAGAGACATAAGCAACGGACAAAGGCTTTGGAGTGGCCTTGGCTACCGATGATTGATAACGAACACCGAGTCTTTGTACTGATTGACGAAACATTATTAAGCTAGAATATTTGTTAGTATTTACGACCATCAAAATTATGACTTGATATTTTTCAGCTGAGCTCTATATTGTGTTTCTGACTTTGTGATTGGCTGACAATATGGTAATCGGACGACCAAAGCGTATGAACATCAGACAACAAACTATAGTAGTAGTCGATATAAGCCAATACCATGTACGGTGCTCAGTCAGGAAATTGAGTTCGCATAGAAGCTCGGCCAAAATTTCGTTCTTGGGTTGCAAGAACGATCACTCGCTAAACAGCTAGAGTCAATTTTTTATCCCAATTAGTTAAGGATTGAATACAACGATAAATTGTTCGTTTACAGACGAGCCCCTAACCATTATTCATATTGCTTATGTACGATTGAAAAAGACCATTCAAAACAGTATGGAACACTCAACGCATTGAACAAAGGCAACACGAACTGGATGAGAAGGTAAGTTTTGTAGCCATGCCTATCATACTAAACGCTTCAGAGCTTATCCACTAGTCCACCACACAGAGCATCGATTTTTTGAATGAATACCTACCTGCTACCAGGTCAAAACACAAGATTATGGGTTTTTCTTTATTGATGAACTTTGTTGCTTTTGTCTCTGAAATTGTTTTAATTATCGAGGAGGTGATTGAGCGAAAGGAAAGGTCGTGCGCGATCAATAATTCAGATCCTGGTATTAAAGTTTATACTTGGAACCAAAAAGAAGTGCTAGACGAAGATTTGAACTTCTTTAATTGAATTTGATACACTTATATACAATCTGAAAATGGTTTGTTACGAGATGAATAGTGAAATCATGAGATAAGCTTATAGTATTCAAAGATACCATTATGCAGTGTTGTGTTCTAGGGAGACAATAGATCTTTTGACATGCGAACCAGCAATTTCTTCTACTGAAAGACTAAAAGATGATGGCATTATCTCAGCAACGTAGTTCATAAAGTCTATAACAGAGCCACCCACACCAAAGTAAATATTTTTAGCAGCCACTAATGCAGTAGTTTTACTAGCCTGTGACTGTGACATTAACTCTATAATCAACTCTGCGACAATAGGAAGAGACCTTGGAGAATAAATAGTCTCAGATGATAAAATGAGATCAATATTATCATCTGCAAGAAGACTAATGAATTGTGTACACCAAGAGCCGGATATGAATCTTAGGGAAATATTATACTGTTTCAAAGCATCATTAAATTCGGCGAGTAACTTGGCGCTTAATAGCAACTCGTTGTCTTCCAACTGGGGACCATTTGGATCGCCTGTTGATACAAGCTCATGTAAAGTCTGAGGCCGCAACGTGGAAGCCCACAGTAAAATTAAATTTGGAACTGTTACAAGACGAAGCACATCATAATTGAAATCCGAAAGAATTAACAGCATTGATGATGTATCTCCAGACTCGAACTTCTTTTTGAGAATATAAGAAGAAGGTAGACCCGTTCCACAACCAAGGTCTAAGATACTGGAGAATTCAGACAAACCACCTGATTCTTGTAGATTTGACAATTTGTTTATCAAGTCATAAGAGCACTCCCAAACTTTGAAACCACCTTCGTATATATTTTCTTTGACATCATTTTCTTTCCCTTCTTTTAATAGTACATCAATGCTTATAGCATCTGTTTGCTCTTCTTCACACATTACTTGATGTTTGACATCGAAAAGTTCCCTCCTGTAAATCAAAGGTCCCCCACCAGGAGCTTGGCTCGTTTCAAAGGTGATACGAATATCTTTGAGTTGGTCTAACAACCCACTTAAGGAATTATTTTTTGGTAGGTTCTGTCCTTGAGTGCCGTTTGAGAATTCATTTAATGCATTCTTAGTTATGCGAGACCTTCGTGCCCCGATATTGCTTTCATTGAACTCATCACCTGAGGACTGCTCCTCACCGAAGTCAAATGAAAATGACATTTCTTAGGACTATGATGATTTACACGAGATGAGTAGTCTCGAAATCCTTTCGCACTTAAAAATCGATTCAGTTTGACAAAGTTTTCTGTTAGCCTTAACGAATGATAGCTTAACAAAACTCAATGTGAAGCAGGAGATAGTGATGCTCAGTAACCCTTAATATGTCATCAAAGATATCCGAAATCTGTGAAGATACGTGAGAGCTCTCAAGTCAATAGCATCTTCTACTTTTATTGTCCAACTTAACATATAACATTACTAGCGACATTATTGTCGAATATGTAGCAATAGAGTACCACTCGTAACTGGCAGATCACGCCTGGGTGTATTGTGCTGCATGAGTTGTAGAAATCAAAAAGGCGTTCTTAGATTACGGACTGCGAAAGCACCTATGCATGCTCTCCAAAGTCTAAGGTTCCAACATTCGGAGTGTGGTGGGCTCTCAAAATGAGATATGTAAAACCTAGAAGTCTTGATCCCAATCGATGTTGCCCTTACCAAGATATTACATCACCTCCGATTGTGAAGAGCAGGCTTTGGGATACTTTATACGTTTTTTTTTAGTTCAAAGAATAATAAGATTGTTGTTTATATTGGTGCAACTAACATGAAACTCTACAAATCAAAATCAAATACCCGGGGCCCACTAAAAACTACTAATGACAGATAATGATTCTTACCGTTGACTTTCATATTGTTTTTAGTGGTTAGCTTGGTTCTACTCTTTGTAAACATTCGATGATCTCCCGGACGTGGTGTGCAGTATATAACTTAAAATGGAGCTCATTGAAATGTAACCATCAACATAATTGAAAATACAAGTAAGACGTACCCATTAAATCAAGAAGTACTTCAGACAGGTACTCAGTGGACCGGTTTATTATTTTTTGAGGATAAACACCACACTAAGGTAATGAAAAATACGAAGTCATCGAATCCACAAGATAACAGTAGAAAAGTGTCGTTTTCAAATTTTAGCACATATAACACTAGCCAGGTATTTATATCAACATCAGAGTCATCAAGCGATGAAGATATGAGTGTGAGAAGGTTTTTTGATGAGAACCTGAACTATGGTGCCAAACACCCAAAAGGTAATACTGGAGATATAGCTTCAAGTGCAAGGGGCTCAGAAGCACAAGAATCGTCTTTCAAGAACAGTTCGACTAACAGCAGCGGGTCTGAGAATGACGAGAATCAAGATGAAGCACCTGTTCACAAAGTAAATGAACAGCCAGACGAACTACCTGTATTCAATAAACGGCCATTGACGGACACTCCTATTGTATCAAGTATAGGGTCCCCTGTTACCAGAGTTCAATCAAGCGACTATGAAGACGAATACGAGAACGATGACAAAAATCAGTCTAGCAAAACATTGCTCAAATCCAAGAATATATCATATTTAAATTTGACTGATTTTGGTGATTCCAAATCGTCCTCCATAAGTCCGACAACTACTAATGAAGACCGTACAGTTGACGAAATGAAGAAACTCCAGATCAAACAAGAGACTAAGAACGATCTTTTAAAGGATGTCCCAACGGAAATTAAAGAACAATTTGAGAAGACACCATCCATTGAAAAGTTGAAAAATCTTCTTCTCACGAAGCCCCCTCCAAGTGCAAGGAAAGCATATACACTTAATATCCCAGGTCAAACATCATCAAAAATATCACCAGATGGTCGAATAGCATCAATAGATGTGGGGTCAAAGATGGTTCTCGTTATGGTTGGATTGCCAGCAAGAGGTAAGAGTTATATTACAAACAAAATTACTAGATATTTGAACTGGTTGCAACACGATTGCAGGGTATTTAATGTTGGAAACACTAGAAGGAAGGATACAGCAAACAACTCTGGTCCTGAAAATCGTCCCTTGCCTGACACCAACACTCCGAATAATGAAGAAGAGGGCTTTTCGAGAACTAAGTCTCCAGAGCACGATGCAAATTTCTTTTCTCCCGACAATAAGTCTTCTAATGCGTTAAGAGAAAAGTGGGCCATGGATACGTTGGATCAGTTGTTGAACTACGTGATTGATGGCTCAGGATCCGTAGGAATCTTTGATGCAACAAACTCTACAAAGCAGAGGAGGCTAAAAGTTTTGAGAAGAATTCAGCAAAGGTCAAACGGAGAACTTAAAGTTTTATTCTTGGAAAGTATTTGCTCAGATCCAGCAATCATAGAGTCCAACATTAGGTTGAAATTATCTGGACCAGATTATAAAGACATGGATCCTGAAATTGCTCTTAAAGACTTCGTTGGACGGTTGCACAATTATGAGAAAGCATATGAGACCATAGATGAATCCGAAGAAGCAATTCCTGGCTTTCAGTATGTCAAAATGATTGATGTGGGAAAGAAAGTTGTTAGTTACAACATCCAAGGATTTTTGGCGTCACAAACGATCTATTTTTTACTAAACTTTAACTTGTGCCAAAGGCAGATATGGATTACGAGGCATGGTGAGAGTGTAGACAACCTTAGTGGGCGGATTGGTGGCAATGCTCCCCTTACAGAAAGAGGGAGGAAATTTGCCAAGGTATTGTCGGAATTTATGAACCACCAAAGGAAAGAATTCAGAAAGCAACAACTTGAAAGATTTTCATCTAGACTAGAGTTACGCTATAATAGTCTTTTCAATGAGACAGAAGTTGCCGACTTGGAGAACATACCTACAGAACCCAACTTTTATGTCTGGACTTCAATGTTACAAAGAGCTGTTGAAACTGGGGAGTATTTTGACGAACATTTATTTTCTATAAAGGAAATGCGTATGTTGAACGAACTTGGTGGTGGAAAGTTCGAAGGAATGACGTACGAAGAAATACAAAACAAATATCCTAAGGAGTTTGATGCTAGGTTAAGAAACAAAATAAATTATAGGTACCCCGGAGTAGGAGGAGAGTCTTACTTGGATGTGTTAACCAGGCTTAGACCTCTAATAACTGAGATCGAGAGGACAACTGATCATTTGTTGATTATATCTCACAGGGTAGTACTAAGGATTCTCTTAGCATACTTTTTAAACCTCGACAGGTCTGCCATTGGAGAGCTAGATGTCCCATTACATACATTATATTGTTTGGAGCTGCAACCTTACGGAACAGACTACAGAATGTATGAATATGATGAAGGTTTGAATTGGTTTGTGAGGGTAGAACCCGAACATCGAAAGAACATGAAAGAGGTTGGAGTTGTTTTTAAAGAAAGAAAATACAGCGTAATACCTACAGCTCCTCCATCGAGCAGAGAAAGCAAGGCTAGAGCTTACAGCAATGTTCCTGGTGCATCACGTACTACAATGTTCAGCCTCAAAAGAAGCTTGAGTTCTGGTAACAAAACAGCGAATCCGGCGTACGCAGAAAGAAATCTGACATGTAGCGTCAACAGTATCCCAAATAATGTTAGACCTCGTATGAGTGCCGTCAATAAGAAATCGGATGCTTTTAACAGGTGAAACGGAAACAATTCTATTTATCTACATCTGATTTTCGGAGATACACTATACTAGGTGTTGGAAGAGTCATCTCTGCTCAATTTTATAATCATTTGGTTGTTTGACCATATATCATGATATTATCATGATGTCTCAATTCGCAGTATATTTTTTGCCAAAATATATCGATGGTGGGTTTGTGGCCATTCGTGCATATAGTACTTAAAATATCATAGACCTCACACATAATGACTGTAGCTAATGTATATACTGAAATAGAGTACTAAACAACTCACAATAACAAGCCGATGCCCATACAATAAGACAAGAGAAAATCATCTAATTCTGTATTTTGAAGAAAAGAATCTACGATACTCAAATCCTACTTGCACATTATAAATAGCGTTTGCCAGAGAGTAGCAAAAACAGCAAGAGAGGAAATTAAGCGGGCATGACTGAGGAAGAGAGACCGTTAGAGACGCAGCTGCCTTCCAAAAATGTCAAAAATTTGTCAATAAACACAAATGGAAGTCTGCAGGCATCAAATGGCCAAGGAGATCTGGGCCACGAAGGCAGCAACCATGGCGATAGTACCAATAGTAATAATTTCAATAGTAATAATGAAGATGGTGGTGAAACGGGACACGTTAACACGGCGGGCTCCGGAAGGACCCATGATGAGCTTGAAAGTAGTGACAATGGGTCTCCAGATATATTCAAGGTACCCAAAAAGATACTAGTGTCCGATAGCAAAGATCCAACCAGATTGAGTTCCACGACTTTGTCTAATTCAAAACAGGATCAACAGGTTACAAGCTCGTCGTCCAATAGTGGCTCACAAACGCCAGTGGGAAATGCCGCATATGGTTCTCCTCTGCCTGTTTGGAACAAAAACGTTATTTCCAGTTTGAATAAATCGTTGAAAGCCAAGCAACGTATAATAAATTCTAAGGAACCACAACCTAAAAACTCAAACATAATAACGGAGATTATCAATAACTCTCCTCAAGCATCCGCATTTCCAAACAACTTGTCAGGTAACGAAGGGGATTTGGATAGTGTTTCAAATTCTAATGGTAATACGGTGAACGCATCTGCTGCTCAGCAAGGTCAGACTGGGATCAACCAAGAAACATTAACCAAACCACACAGAGGAAAACACAAGAAAGTAGCAAAACAGAACTCTACTAGGACTGATTTTTTTGCCGCAAAATTAGCTAGTGCTGTGGATGACGTCGCAAGTAGTGACAGTGACGAAACATTTGTGTACGAAAATAACGTGGACGATTTTGATGACTTGAATGAACCTAGGACTCTTGCTTTATCGAATGCTGAAGACAGCGCTAGTGTGGGAGGGGGCAGTGTGAATAATTCTTCTGTACCTGTTGCTAAGTCACCAAGCATCGAGGTTTTGGAAGGAAGGACAGACGATATATCATCTGGGGCCCAATCTCAAAATCACACTGAATCCGTACACTCTAATCACTCTCATAGGGCGATAGTTGGAAAGGCAAATCTCAATTCAGTTCAACATCTCTCACTTAAACCGTCGAATGCATCGATGAATAACTCATTGGCTAATAATTATCTTGATACTGACAAACGGCCACCCAACGTGAGAACATTGTCTGCTTCTTCAGTACCATACGATGCTGGTGATCTCTCTAGTAGAGTTCAACTTTCAGCTCAAGCAATCGAGAGAATGAACGTATCTTCCCTGAGTGGTCCTTATAGTGGAGGAACACACTCCAGAAATTCTAGTAATCATGGATTGGGATTTGCGGACAATAGGCCTTATGGGCAATCCAACAATATAGTACACCACCCAGGAAGTATCAACGAGCCTTATAACGAAGACCATTTCTCTTATGATGAGGTAGAAGATGATATGATTGATGACGATGATTCTACTGATGGAGATTTTTACTCGACACAGAGAAATCTTGGCTCATCTAATACGACATTTCCACTTCCAGAGAACGCCACTCTACCTAAGGCAGGTTCTAGTAGCAATGAACGCAAGTCTTCATCAAACCACACTACACTGGCCAACCAGAGCAACTCAATCACAAGCAAAGGAACTACAAAAAAGAATTATAAAACTTCAAGCACCAATTCTTCGAAGTTGAGATCTACTACCTCAAAGCTTTTTGATAAGAAAGGATCTCAACCCAGAAGGTATAGTATTATTCCAGATAATGTGGATATTGAAGACTTCGATGACGAACTAATTTATTATGACAGAAATACGAGATTTTATAACAACAATACGAGCCTCAATGAAACATCACCACTCAACCAAGGACACAAGCTACCACATTATAGGTCATTGAATCTCCAGCCTCATCATAAATTGCTGTCCAACTTAAAATCTAAAAGATATTTATCAACCGGACAATCATTATTAGGATCCAAAAACTCAAGCCCAACGGCTAACAAACATGACATTTTTCCATTTCCGTATCCCGATCCTCAGCAAAGAATATATTATGATATTGATGAGTATGACGAAAACAGATTGGACGATCGTTCAGATGATGATGTTCACCTTTATCCAACAAACTCAAAGCTATCAGGACGATATGGAAATCTTCCGAGGATATCATCCACCAACAATCAATTTTTCCCATCAAGAAACAAATCAGAAGAGTTTCCCAATCGAGTAAATTGCGTGAAATCATTCATATACACCTTGGTGAGTATAACAATTTTACTATCAATTGGGTTTGTCCTGGGGTTCATTTTAGCTTCGACTAAGGATCTCACAGATGTATCAATTACGGATATTAGAAATTCGATTGTCAGCCAGGATGAGCTCGTATTCAGCATAGTGGTTGAAGGATATAATCCAGGTTGGTTCACTGTAACCATAAATACAGTGGAACTTGATATCTTCGCCAAAAGTGGGTATCTCCCGGATGATGATTTCACGCCTCAAAACTCAGTTGAAACTGTTTTGATTGGGACCATACATTCTTTAAAGACTCCAATTAGTTTTGAAGGAGGGTTTTTCAATAAAGAACCTGTCATACAAGAAGCTGAAATAAGATTATTGAATCCCGGAGGAAACTTGACTAGCATTGTTCGTAATGATTCCGGGGAGGATGACAACTCTAAAAAATGGGAGATCATATTGAAAAATCCTTTCGATTTGATTGTTAGAGGGCTTTTGAAATACAACTTGCCCCTTTCAAAAAACTCCAAGTCGATTATGGTCAACGAAGTTAAATATATAGACCCGAACCATTTCTATGCTAGCTCATAAGTGCAGTTCAGGGAATTACAATATGTGAAGTTTTGATCTACTCTCCATAAAGAATTTATAACATATTACAGTATGTAACGTTTGAAAATGCAATAATCAATTAACAATATATGAGTCAAATCTTTAAAACTGCTTTGTACAACTCGTTACTACCATCATGAAAACGAGGCTCAAGTCTCACCTTGAATAGCTTGGGCTCAAAGGAAGTAGCTTTTGGACACAGATTATTTTCGAATGGATCTAACTTCATTAAAGTATCACTAACGGGTGGTTTTATCTTGAACAAAAGAATCATCCTTCCGGTAAGAGCATACAATTCCTTGTCTGCTAAAAGATTTCCTGAGCACATTCTGGAACCGGCTCCAAATGAAAAATGCGACAACTCGTGCTTGGAAATTAACTTTCCAGTTACCTTGTCTATCCACCTACTCGGCATGAAAATATCTGGGTAGAGGAACTTTTCAGGATCATGATTGGCTGCGTATGCGTTCATGAAAAGAGTTGTGTTTCTGGGAATAACAACCCCCTTGTAGCAGATGTCTTTTGTAGTAACGCGGGGCAAGCTTAGCGGAAGAACACTGAAAAATCTCAAAGTTTCTTTAACCAAAGCCATAAGGAAGGGACAATTGAGCTCGTATGCCAAACAGTTCCAAGCGTCGCATATACTGTAGTTATAAGTTGACATTATTTCATGGAATGCCCTTTCCTGGATAGGATCAGTATTTGGCTGCGAAAGTTGCCCCATTAAGTGATTAAAGTTTAGAGGAGTGTTATCTAAACCAGCACTAACCATTGTCAAGCATAAACTTTGAATTTCGGCAGCTGATAGCTTTTTACCTCCTTCGAGAAGAATCTTACCCACTAGACTATCCAGTGCATTCTTATCACCTGCTGCAACTCTTGCTCTTAGCTGATGGAAAAAAAGATCCATGTATTTGTCCCTTCTTTGCCGAAAGGAATCAGCCGTATTGTTTTTACCTGGTAAGATCCTGAGAATTGGTATGAAATCTTGTAAGTTTGAGATGGGTGATCTGAATTTGATAATTTGGCTCTCTACTTGAATGATCTCATTAGCCAAGAAGTGCTCTTTGTTAAAGCAATCAAGGTGTATCCCGTAAGTAATGAATATAGCGCTTCTCAAGGCAAAATATTGCCCATATGGCATCAAGTCAATATCTGCCAATTTACTTCTCAGATGAAGATACATGTTGCATGAAGGCGGGCCATCAAGCTCAGGGTTCCGTTTTATAATCTTTCGTATGATGTACCGGGACTCTTCATCTATAACGCATGACAATTTGTCTACACTTTTCCTGTTCAAATACATCGATATTGCTTTCTTCTTTCTTTTGTATGTTTCACCAGCAGGTGTCGACCCAATTGTAAAACCTTGGGTCTTAGAAATGACGTCATGAAAGGTATACAGAACAGGCCTGGAATTATTAGCGCAAGAGTGTTTGATCCACAAGCTCTCCACATCATTGAAAGAATTGACCACAACAACTTTCTTGATTCCCAAGCGTATTTGAAAGATACTTACTTTATATTTGCGAGCCCACTCTAAATACTTTTTAGATGGGTTATTCAAGACTTGAAAGATGTTTCCAACGATTGGGAAACCTGGAATTGTTCG
Source organism: Priceomyces haplophilus (assembly GCA_001599895.1). Classification (NCBI taxonomy): domain Eukaryota; kingdom Fungi; phylum Ascomycota; class Pichiomycetes; order Serinales; family Debaryomycetaceae; genus Priceomyces; species Priceomyces haplophilus. The sequence goes on along the minus strand of BCIF01000002.1, from coordinate 1,332,729 downwards.
AATTCCCTTAATTGATGGAGGTGATCCAAGCCCTAGAGTGTCTAAGATCATCCAGATAACGATAATAGTTGCAGCTGCGTAGATAGCATTCAATATTCTATTCTCACCGAAGGTGAGTAAATATCTTGTAATAATATCATTTTCTTGTTCAGGCATCTTGAACCGGTATCAGAAGACTGATTGATAGCAAATTTTGAGTAGGTCTCAGCAAATGAATCATTTTTTTATAAATCTTCAATTCTGTTATGTAGCATACATCAAAAAGTCTTTGATGACATATGGTTTTGTGAACTTGACTGAACATCTGACCACAAACCCTATTTCAGACCTTCTACAGAAACATCTCAGGTGAGAACTTAGAACAGACACGTATTATTCTGACACGTACTATTCTGACATTGCTCATCCACTCACAACTCAAGTAAATGTAATAATATTTCGCAGCCATTGGAACTTCTCATTTGAGTAAGAATATTTTACGAGGCTAGTTCTTTAGACAAGGTTACATAATAATACACGTAATTTAAACACTAAACAAGTTTGGTGTATGATTAAGAATGGCTGGCATAACTTCCACTAACCAAGTTCCTAATAGTTGGTACTCCACGAGGTTCTTCGCCCAATTCTAGCACCTTCGTCAACTCTAAAGGAGGTTCAGCTATCTGGAACTTTAACTGGACACCGCTTTCATGCTCTTTACCCTTTCCTTGAGTCATGAATCTAGCAATGAGCTTCTCCTCGGGTGAACTAATAGAAAGAACTAATGGGTTGGTATATCTCCATGTGATTCTATTTTTTTCTCTGCTGAAAGAGCCTTGTGGCTTGGACGATGCAGAGGTGGCTGCAGTAGTAAGGTCAAGAGCCACAGAAACCACCAAATCATCAATTTTTAAAGTATCCGCATACGTAGGGTTAATTTTCAAACTCAACATAAGACTAGATTGATGTTCTTCATATTTCCAAATCTGATGAATTATCAAGGGCACTTGTGATTCTTTCAAAGTAGACAAATATTTAATTCCACCCAACGTTTTTGATGTAACCACACTTGGGTTTAACTTGAATGTTTCAGAATCATTCAATTTCTCGATAAACGAGTCGTTCAATATGACCTTGTCAAATTTGTTGGGGACTTTCAATAACATTGGTCTAGCAGATTCTTTTTCAACATTCAGAGCTTTGTAATAAAACGCTATTTCGCCAATTATTTGCGACTTGATCAATTTACCATCTTTATAATTGACGTTAATGACTTCTGCAATTGAAGCATTCAAACCTTCATGTTCGACGTAAGTAGAATTGTCAAAATGTTTGAAGATATCGTTTTTCATTAATGAACTTCCAGTTTCCTGTCTCAGAAGTCTTCTTTGAGGTAAAGCAAATGAGTCTCTTGCTGAGGGAAGATTATGAAAAATTTGAGAGTTGATTCTATTTTTTCCAGTACCAGCATGATATTCCTCATGAATGCCCAGTTGAGATGGCTGGTGGATAACCTTCCGAGAGGGAGGCGGAGCGGGGGGTGCACCTGCTCTGGGATGAACTCTATGATCTTGTTCCACGGAATTCTCTTGCAGATCAAATACTGGGAATTGCTTCTCCTCGGATATTGGTTCACTTTCATGTCCTCTCACTTGCTTACCATCACCCGCAGTGAGACCAAGAGCAGCCGCTCCTGCAGAGGCAGCACCAAAAATAGCACCAGCTGCTGATTCAAATGGCAATTTGGAACTTGTCAGTTGTTCGGGACTTTCATCTTCCAAATCAGGTTTTGGGAAATCGTTGTCCAATTCTGGTCTCTGGCCTTGTCTTGGGGTAGTCACAATTGGCTGCTGATCATCACCTGTTTCAAAGCTATATTTTCTTGTAATGCTTTGCCTTGATGATGATACCTGTGGTTCAAGAGGTTGATCAGTAGCACCAACATGCTTCTGCAATAAGGACAATCTATTGTTATTGCCTGGTCCTAAATCCGATGAAGCGGTCGAGTCAGATGGAGACGGCGAGCCTTCATACTTCACAACGTTAGGGGAATCGCTAATTGTTTGTGCCGGTTGCTGAGGCGTTAATGGAACAACATTGAAGTCGGGAAATTGCTGCTGTGGTGCCTGTTCACGACCATATAGAGGTGGACCCGTAGAGTTCAGCAGTAGTGCTTGCTGCTCCTGATATGAATCTATTATCTTACTTTCATTTCCATTTTGAGACTGCGGTAATACTGTTGGCTGGATATTCCTTTGTTCGGAATCTACGTAATTTGATTGACTAGAGGAAGAAACAGGAGGGATACCTTTCTCTAAGGCCGAGCTAGGATGAGATTGCTTAGCGGATTGAGCGTTTCTACTCACCAAGTCACTCGAGGGCATGGTACCTCGAGAAATAAAGGAATCTCTAGTACGAGACTTCGACAAGTTCTCAGCCGATTTTTGAACGGTAGAGGAAGCAACAGAGTCTGTTTCTGCAATACCTGCTAATCCGTTAGACACAGCACTCTTTTTCGATTTGCGTCCAAAAATTGATCCTACTCTGGATTTTAATTTAGAGGACTTCTTGGCTTTAGTAGCCGAAACTCCCGCACTAGATGCCGTAGATACCGTGTCTTGCGCCAGAGATGTTCTTCTGTGGTTCTGAGGGGGAATTATAGGCACACCAACTCCGTTATTAACGGGTTTGAATTGACTTTTCAACAAAAATTGTAAGTAATCGTTCATTTCTTTGTCAATTTGAAACGTACCTAATAAATAGTTCACAGAGCTCTCATTGTTTTGCAATTGCTTGCTGAGCACTCCACCTTGCAGGTTAAAATAATTCAAAATAATGTCAAACAACACTTGTTTTTCAAATTTCTTTAAGTTTTCAAAATTATCAAAGGTTTGTGGGGCCTTTAAGTTCCACTGGTACTCGGCATTCGAGGATCCCGAAGACAAGTTGGACAGTATCTCTTGCAATTCTTGCGAATTGACAATCAATTCTGAAAACCTCACATCCTTCTCTGACAAGTTCTTCAATGGTCCCATGATCTCCGCCCTAACGTTTTTGAAAGTCAGCTCATTTGCGTGAATCTCGGTCTGGATGGAGTTGAGCAAACAATTGAAGGTCTTACTGAAACTGCCAAACTCCTCATGATGCAGGTTTGACTTGAAGAAGCCGGAACCCAGGTCAAGCAACTTCTGCAATTCCCGAGTGTGATTTTGCAAAATATTGGCATATTCATTGAACCAAACAAGCAAGCTTCTTTCAACCAAATTAGATGAGGATGTCAAGCAATTCGGTATAATCAAAGCAGCCTGTTCTGGCGTCTTGTTGGTAAGAATTGACGTCGCGAACGAATATTGAGACTCCGCCATATCCGCCAATTGATAGTGATAGATTTCATATAAATATTAGTATAACTAATTTCACCTACGATATATCCTAACCTGACCCATACGTGCGACATTTGGCCACTTTTGTGTCGTAATATGTCGCACATATATACGCCTCCACTCTTACGGCGTGCATTATATGCCGAGCTCCTATAGGGAGCAAGTCAGTGGTTACCCGCACAGATATGAGATGGTTTAAGGGTGCATACGAAAGCGCGGCGATTGGGAGCTGTTCTTAGTTCTCATAATATATACTCCTAAGAAAACAATATGTTTCCTCGATTTACGTGGTGGAGCATAGTCGGGTCAGCATTTGAAATGCCTCGAGCAGTTACTGGAGTAGCAATTGTGGTACCCCCTGCAGACTTCTAGTTCGCAGCATTGTTGCCTAGCTCAGATCTCTTGTTCTCGGAATGCATCGGAACTTCAGATGGTATCTCGTTACCGGTCGATTGCATATCTCGCAGCTAAAATAATTGCGTGACACGACCTCCGTCACCGGCGAACATCTCTTTTAGATAACGGAAGTCATCTGCAGAAACCTTGTTTGGTCATTGCCGTTACACAAGAGAAAGTCTCGAAACTAGAGATGCCAAGACTTCTTTCATTGGTGATGCTTCTTTATCAAAGTAGCCCCACCATCGCAGAGCCCTTAGCTCATAATTGTGGAGATACTTACAACAGAGCAACCAAAAATATATGAGCTGTAAACGAGCTGTGTCTTTTCGCTAAGGAGTCTGCCAACTTCTTAGACACCATTGTAGGCCACATGTTGAATCTCATGCGTGTGGATGTGGATATGATGGCTCAAACCGATTGCGACGGAGGCTAGAACGAGCATCAATCGAAAACGTTTACGAGCTGTTTTTTAGCGACCCTATCTTTGAAGATCTGCAGACACGAACGACATTCGAAGACAAATCATAGTCAAGTGCTTAATCAAGAGTATAAAATCGTATAATACAGATGCTCTTGTATATGTTTCTCTAAACGGCTAAATCTGTTCTTATCTTTAACGTCTCATCCGCGCGCTGTGATTGGCTGATGATATGAGTGCAAAATTGAAGCGTGCTAATAGAAAGTATAAAAGTACCGGGAACTTCGAATGTTCAGATGCAAACACAGACAGTTAGTTAGGAAAGAGTACGGTGCTGATACTTTGAAAAAGTTACTTTTTATACTTGTCCAGATTAAAAATCAACAAATTAGTAGTTTTTTCTCATTGGCACATAGTTTAATCTATTGATAACAGTTGTACTATTTAAGTCTACACAACAGGATGGGTAGTGGATTTACAGGAACAGGCACTGGAGGTGACTCGTTGAAGGTGGACTTGAACAAGCAGTTCGATAAAGCGGACATGGCATGGATTGGAACAGCTGCGGCCTTGGTGTGGATTATGATTCCTGGTGTTGGTTTGTTATACTCCGGTTTGTCAAGGAAAAAGCACGCATTGAGTTTAATGTGGGCTTCACTTATGGCTGCATGTTTGACCACTTTCCAATGGTTTTTCTGGGGATATTCCTTAGTTTTCGCCCATAATGGATCCAAGTTTTTGGGCACTTTACAAAATTTTGCTTTGAAAGAGGTTTTGGGTGCTCCATCCATTGTCACAAGTGTTCCAGACATTTTGTTCTGTTTCTATCAAGGCATGTTCGCTGCTGTAACCGCAATTTTGATGGTTGGTGCTGGTTGCGAAAGGGCAAGATTGGGGCCAATGATGTTGTTCTTGTTCATTTGGCTCACAGTGGTATATTGCCCTATAGCTTACTGGACGTGGGGTGGTGATGGATGGTTGATGACTCTTGGTGCCTTGGATTTTGCTGGTGGTGGACCAGTCCACCAAAATTCTGGAGTGGCTGCATTGGCATATTCCTTGATTCTAGGCAAAAGACACGATCCTTTAACCGGCGGAAAAGTTCCAAAGTACAAGCCCCACTCTGTGAGTCATGTTGTTTTGGGAACGGTTTTCTTGTGGTTTGGCTGGTTCGGATTTAACGGTGGCTCTACTGGCAACTCGACAATCAGATCATGGTACGCCTGTGTTAACACTAACATTGCGGCAGCATCTGGAGGTTTAGCTTGGATGTTTCTCGATTGGTTCAGGACTGGAGGAAAATGGTCGACTGTTGGTTTATGTACAGGTGCAATCGCAGGCTTAGTTGGTATCACACCAGCTGCAGGTTTTGTCCCAGTGTACACTTCCGTCATTTTCGGAGTTGTTCCAGGTATTGTTTGTAATTTTGCCATCGATTTGAAGAATGTCTTGAGGATTGATGATGGTATGGATGTCTTCGCCATTCATGGTGTAGGAGGAATGGTCGGTGCTATAATGACTGGGTTATTTGCTGCAGACTATGTCGCACATACAGATGGTGCCACAGAAATTGCTGGTGGATGGATGAACCACCACTACAAGCAATTGGGCTACCAATTGGCTGCTGTTTGTGCCACATGGCTCTGGAGTTTTGTAGTGACTTCTATCTTGTTGTTGGCAATGGACAGAATTCCTTGGTTGAGAATTAGATTACATGAGGACGAAGAGATCTTAGGTACGGATTTGGCCCAAATTGGAGAATACGCATACTACGACGGTGATGCTGATGAGACACCTTACGTACTTGAGCCCATTAGATCTACTGAATCTAAATTGGCCAAAATCAAATCCGTCACAAAAAAGGACCCCAAGTTGGAAACGGAGGGCTCTACCACTGCTGATAATGCTTCTGGTGGTTCAGATTCTAACACTCCATGAGATCCCAAAATTTAATCTAGATTCCACATCTGAGCCTGTATGTAATTTACTTCTATTTTATTCCTTTAATCGTACGTGATTTCATCGCTAGAGTAATCTTATCAACTGGTTTTAGTATTGACGTATTGTAGAGGTTGAAGAAGCACTGCTGCGTTCTGAATTGACGCAGAGGCGCTATTATTTGTGGCGTTTTGTGCACTACGTATGTATGTCTTTGCACTAGTGTCACGTGTAACAATGCATTTTAGTGCTCTTTATCTATTCGGTCGAACTTTGAACTTACAATTTGTTCATATAAAGAAACTAATTCCACCTGGGACCTGTGTGTGCAAGATTGTAGTAGTGTAGATACAACGAGCGTCACGCAAGATAGTTGCTAAGATCCATAACGTGTAGAGGAGAAACCTCACAACCACGTTGTAAAGGCGTCACGAGACATTCTGTTGTTATGCTACTACCCAGTTTCATTAGTAAGAAGGAGGAATTGCCTCCTGATGACCACAAAGCACGTCGATGGAAGGTTTTGTCTTGTTGGATAGAGATCTGATTCAAGGCTAAATTTGGCCTGATACGCTTTTGTAAAATGTGCCAAAACCCACGTAAGGGGTCCTTGCCATGCACGCCTGGCTAATGAGGATAAATTTTGTCTTTGTTTGGGAGAAACACTAGTTTCATGATTCTCGCATCGAGGAGAATTCCCTAGTTGCTAAATCCTAAGGATGCGTTTGCTGCATCTGGATCAACAATAGACTGATACAATGAATGTTTTATACGTGTTATACTGCAGAGTCGCTTGGTTGAGTGTATCACCCTTAGACGTAAGGGACTTTTTATATAGGGTTAGCAATATGGTCTATTTTCAAATCGGAGTCACAGTAGTTTATACTTCAGATTGAAGAGTACCAAAAGAAAGGCGAGGCCAAAGGGGTGAATGAATGCTTTCATAATGAGTTCTTATTTAATTCCCCCGGTTTCATACCAACAACAACAAAAACTAAAGCATATGAAGAAGAAATCGAAGCGTCGTTCTTCTACATTGTCTGACTCGGGTCGCTCGTCTCAGACCTTGGCTAACGATTCACACAGCGAAGGAAAGTCATCAAGAAGAAGCTCCGTTGTTTCTAAAGGCTCCTCCAGGACAAACAACGACAGCCTTTTACTTGAAAATTCGAGAAGCGGAGATAACGCCTCCATTTCAAGTCGCAATACAAGTTCAACTATCTTGGAACGTAAGGAGGAAAAGACTGGCACTTTTAACTACTCAACATTCTCAGACATCAATCATGCCATGGAACAGAATAAGCATCGCCGCCATAGAAGATCTAGTTCTAAAAAGTCTTCTCTAGATATGTCATCGAATACATCACTAGATGGTGGCTCAGTTAGTATCAACTCGGAAGATGTATACAGTGAAGACCTCGTGAATGCCATGGAGAGAACCTTGAACATAAACGAAGAAGACGAAAGACATGTGGAAGAGGGCGATGAGTCACACTTCGAGCACCCATTAAGCCCTGCAGAGACCTTCTCTGATGTGAGCTCTATCTTTTCAACCAGAGTCAAGCCCGGCGCTGCTAGAGCCCCAAAAGTCGAAGATACCTTAAGAACTACTTCCCGAAGCATTCTTGGAAGAAAATTGAAAAAAACTTTTGTCTAATCTTCATTGTTAATATTGTCACGGGTTCAGCAGGTTTTCCTGAGTTTGTAGATATTAATTTTTGAAAAACCATCTCAACTTTTAACTTTATAGATTTTCTTAAATAGATCAATGACCATATAATGACAGAGTATAAGATGTAAGTATGACTCGAAATGTATACATAAGAAGTATATACTAATTCGTTTTAGTGTTTCACGTTCATCGTTGTTCAAAAATGAAGACTCAGAAATTGAAATAGCAGACAATCTTAACAGAAGAGATGGAAATGATAGCGTAGGTTACATGAAACATATTGAGCTCGACTTTGTGGATGTGGATGTGGATGACTTAGGTAACAAAAACACTTCCCAAAAGAGCTACGATCTGAAAGGAGTTCAAGAAAATGAACAAGAAAGCGAGTTTGAATTTCCTTTGTTTTCAGCACCAGTGAATAGTTTCAAAGATGAAGATAAAAGGGGTGACACTGCCTCATCTAGTTCTGAATCAAAAGGTAACGACAGAGGTAGGTCCAAATCCCGTATTTTGAAGGTGTCGTTGAGGGAAGAATCATTGGAGGTGATCGATAACTCGCGGCCAGATGAGTATTATTTTGCGATTTACTCTGAGGTGGATCGAGAACAATTCAAACTGGTGGCATTATCGGGTAACGATATCCTAGAACAAGTTGAAATATGTGGTGCGGTGAGTGATGTTAACTCTTGGAAGGTTTTAAATGTCCTGAAGTATAATTTGCAAGTAGATCAAGAGAAAGAAAGGCAAAAAAAAAGAATAAAAACTCGACCTGGTAAGAAAAAGAGACTTAACAAAATAGCTTGCCGTCAAAGAAGGGTAGAAAGAGAAAAGGCTGAAAAAAAAGTTGAAAAAGAACAAAAGGCCAAGCTTAAGAAAAAAATGTTTCATAAGAGAGGAGGTAAAAAACATAAAAAAGTCAACTCAAGTAAGTTATCAGGGCTGGATTCGAGACCTAAGTATAAAACTGAAGTCTAGAAGTGAGTTGTTTACATGGTATTGAGAAAGAGTAGTTTATAGACATAATTAATAGTAAAATGTGCATTTTCATGAATCTGTTCCGCGATAGTTGAAGCACGAAAAAATTGTAAAAACAGTTTTATGTCTGCTAGAATGGTAGTCTAAGATGGTCACTATTTCTAAGGAAGATGATGTTCTTGAAGACTTCACCGCCTTTTTACAACCAGATTTTGATAGGGTAGAGTTCGGTAATGATCTACTACTAGCTACTAATGATAACAACGATGCAGAGCTTGATATAGCCACTACAGTGAAGAAACTAAAGTTTGATATAGACGAATGTAATAAAAGAATGGAGGCTATAGCAACAAAAAATCACGAGACATTGATATCCAACTTTGAACAGGTGGAGGTCACAAAGACGTTGATGGACGGAAAGATTAATCCCTCCATAGAAAGAGTAAACGTTTCGTTCGAGAGAATCAAAAATGAAATAATAAAACCATATGACAATGCAGTCAGGATCAACGAGGCTCTAAGAAGACTCCATCTCACTGTGTCTTTGTTGAGAGGTGCTACCTCTTTCATATTTTTGATGCAACAAATGGAGGAGCTTGAAAAACTGATAGATGATCCTGAAAACTTCAACAGTTATAAAGATCTTGTTAGGCTAGCAAAGCTACATGCTCAGATATTGATATTGTACAAAAATGAAACAAAACTTCAAGAATCACACTCACATGGAAAGGGCCCAAATTTATTGTCGGTGAAGTTTCTTCGTGATTATCGAACCATTCAAATTTCTAAAGTCAGCGAACTTAAGCTTCGTTGCAATAATTTTATAATAAATGAAATCAGCCATTCGAGTTCTTTCAGCACCAAGAATATGCCATTACAATACAACTTGATTTCTCTATTCATTTTGGATGAGCAAGAGTTGTATACCACATTAGAAAAGTCAACGCTCAACAAACAAGTTCAATCATCTTCATCTCAATTGACAAGATCTTTACAATCTCCCCGAAATTTTTTAGCCGTATTGAAAGATATCGTTGAGACCTCCAATTTATTTTTGAATACATTGAGTGGGGTCCTCCTGAATTGCGATACATCAATTATATCTAGTACAGAGTCTTCAAAGAGCTTGTCAGAAAAATTCCTCGCTCATTTAAAAACCAAAGATATATCCATTGTGTATTGGGAGAGTTTGGCATTCAGGTTCAAAAAGAGTATTGCTGCGACAATGGCAAGAGGTGGTCCTATTGCCCTGAATTTGAAGTCCAATTATGACAGCATGAGAAGATGTGTTGTTGAGGGATTTGGAAATGAGAATAGTTTGTTTCTTGATGCGATCAGCATTATCATTAAAGATGATTAATGATTACAAAAAGGCTAGCACAATATATGAACTTTTGAATGTATTAAGTACTTTTATATAGTTGAGTGATGGCATACTCAAAGATTCCTATCGTTTCTTTGGATATCATTGAGTAACTTTACTTTTTAATGATGTCAAGAATTCTCTGTAAGCTTGTTCGCTGCCAGTCTTATCTTCAACTAGACAACTGTGGGCCCACATTCTCAATGCCAACAAGTCACGTTGTTGTGATAATTCAATAGGTTCGTTCGAGGAGGCACCAATTACAACATATAAGTTTTTTCTAATAATTGAATCGTCCAGGCTTCTTATCTTGCCAATAATTTGACGAATCCTATAGTTGAATTCAGATTCCTCAATTGAGAATTCAGGCAATTCGGTCTTGCCTGTTTGAATCTCATACAAGTTGTCAGTTCCGAACAAGTCTCCAACTAATTCGGGAACGACATCACCAGAAACGTATAAAAACAACTCACTGGAGTTGTCGATCAAATACAATCCATAATTCTCCCAATGAGCTTTAGAATCATTAATGGGTTCTGGTAATAGTATATTGGTGGTAATAACCTGTTCTTCTTCTCCAGTTTCTTCATTGAGAACTACAACAGTTTCCGGTAAACCACATTCATCAGGCATGTTGTGCAATGAATAAACAGTAGGATATATTGACTTGATCAAATGTGGTATAGGTAAAGATCCAAGCGCATTCAAGGCGGCGGCTCGGTGATCAGTCGGAACCCTATCTGGACGGAACCCCAAATGTTTCGTCAAAGAAAACAAAAGAAGGGGCAACATTCTTAGATTTGTTGATAGTTGTAACGGTGACGCACCAGAAACATTACCTGCGACCAACTCTCTCTTATACACATTCAATATTTCAACAATGGATTTGGTTAAGAATTCCCTAGCGTCTAACAATGACGAAGATAAAGCTTTTTCAATAGCCTTGTGAGTGAAATAATTTGTTATAGATAACTGATCAGCTGATGCATAAACATCATCAAGTTTGGATGATGTAGGAACAGCTAAGGTCATCACCCTAATTCTTCTTTCACCAAAAGATGTAGTGTGCAACACAGCTGCTTGGAAATAAACAACAGGCTTGTTGATATTTTCTTCAATAGAGACCTCAATACAGTAGCTTTGATCTCTCGGAAATGTAGGAAAAGAGCATAAATCAGAAGACCTATTGAAAAAGTTTCCATAAAATGCACTCATCCTCAAACCGGTAGAGCCTCTTACTCTCAAGACGGCTTCTAAAGCAATATCTTGCGATAAGTGCTCGCTCACCTCCCGTGATAATTTAGTGACATCCTCCGATTTTGCACTTGACCAAGCTGGATAGAAATGGGTTTGTCCTGCTGTGTATCGAGGTAAGTTGGTCAAGGTGGCCACATCCTGATACTTTGCTGAAGTCAAGAACATGTCAACTGTTATTTGGGCGCCATTGCATTCAACTGCAAAACTTTTATAAAATTTGTCGGCCGGAGTCAAGAGCATTTGAGATTCTTTTGGTTTACCGGAAAATGCTGCTTCATCTCTAACACTCAATTTTCCCTCGCCTACGTTAGGCAAAGAAGATGAAAAGCAAATCAACTTACCACCAATACTACTAAGCAATTTATGACCACCTCTGAGAGCAGGACCCAAAGCAAATCCTGAGTTAGCTGTGTCTTCAAAATAAGATGGGAAATCAATCAATAGTTTTTCGATTGACTCTCTGTTTTCATCTAAATTTACCAAAAGACCATCTGGTGTAGGTAAGAAGGGCTTCTCCACGTCTGAAACAACCATTATTTCAACCCCCTCCAAACCTTCATTGAACCTAAAATAGTGCAAATTGGAGTCAACACCAATAAATGCGACCCTAGCTGTCTTGTTTCTATTTGGAATACTATCCAAACTCTCTAAAATTGTTCTGGTTATGGTTCCTGTTAAACCTGACTTGACAGCATCGATGGAAACATCGATAATAAAAGTGAAAATAATAGGCTGAGGGGATCTGGCCAAATATTCTTTGGGAGCAACAAACTCAACAACCGAGTGATTAAGCTCAACTCTGTCAAACTTATTTTGGGCTTGTCTTGTAATTTCATTATATTCAAATGCAGACGGAATGTCGTTTTGCAATCCACAGATATTACATCTCCAGCGCCTACCTTGTTCGGTCAAAGTAATGAACGGGTTGATGTAAGAGCGACAACGACGGCATCTACTAATTATGGTATCAGAAGTGACAGGAACATCTTCGGAATCAACATGGAGTTTGTTATATGGTCTCACAACTAGGGCGAATGGTAATTTCGATTTTTTCAAAAGTGAATGAGTTGTTGGGATAACATTCAAAGTCGATCTGAAGTAACTATGAGAAGCATTAGCAGTTTCTGAGTTTGGAATCAAAGAACTGTTGCTTGGCAAAACAAGTGGAGGTGGTGGTAAAGTCAAATCACTAATTGAAGGTGGAAGTTCTCTCAATAAATCAGTCGAATATAGCTGATTGAGAGGCAATGCCTGTGATCCCTGTTGCGATCCATATAAGTTCCCTTGAACTTGCTGCTGTGGAACCGTCTGCTGCTGGTAATAAGAATCGTAACTTGGTTGAACTCGTCCCACAGGTTGTTGCAGATTATATTGGTACGTTTCTTGAGCGGGCGCCGTAGCCCCCACATTTAAATTCTGAAACTGCCCATTGATTTGATCTACTCCATAGTTAGAGTCATAGGTTTGCTGAGGTACGCCACCTTGTTGTTGATATTGAGCCTCAATAGGTGGGGCAGGCGTGTTCAAAGCATACTGGGGTTTTGGGTATGCTCTCTTTCTACCAGTCATGTTTCAGAGATCTAATCTAATACAACTGCTTTGACTAATCGAACTCCTATATAGCACGTTATAGGATTCAATTATATATATGAGTTAATTGTTAAACCGAAATACCTGATACGCTGTTGATTTGACACGGTTGAGATCTCAAGTCGAACTTGAAAAAAACAGTACGTGGTCAAACCAATACTGAAATATACGCGCACATGTTTTTTTTTGATCGCCTATAGGAATTGTTGCAAAATTCATGGTCATATTCAACCTTATCAATGTTCACTTTCACATACAGAGTATTACTGATCCTAATAGCTAGTGGTTTTGAGTGCAAGAAATTTTGGTTCCTTCGAATGGAAAGATTTTTTTCTCGCGCTACTTTAACATCGTAGTCATCCGTCTTGTTTGGAACAAATACTTTACGATTATCATGAGGAATACTAATTAACAGTACTATCAATCTGCGATACTAATTGCGAAATCAATTACTCTTATTAGATTCAATTCCTTTCCAAACATAAGTGATTTTAAAACAATGATCATTGTGTTACATATGTCTATATATTTTCTATGAAAAATGCATAAAATAAGAAAAAATTAGAGATTTTAATACCTTATTTGTATAAACTGATATAGTCCTCAACATTATTTGTGTCATGCAACGGAAATTCGCTTTCGTACTTAAACAGCCTGGGCTTACCGATATAGGCATCCCATAACGCACTCAAGTTAACCACTAAAATTTTGTATACAGAAATCGGGAAATCTCTGTAACTTTTGAGAACGAAAATCAATGCCCCATATACATCTTCAAATGCGACTTTGAACTCTTCCACAAAAGAACGATCTTCGGATTGTCTCTCGGATATAGCCTCTTCGACCATAATACGCTCTGCTTCCTTGAATTGGGAGTTCTTCTTGGGTGGTGCTTTTCTTCTTATAGGTTCAGCATTTGATTTAAGTTCAGATTCCTTATTTAAGTTCTCAGCTTTCTTAGCTGGTTCAGGAAAATAAAATGGAAACTCCAACCCTTGATTATGGTCTTTTCTTTGATATTCACCCGGTTTGGCCAACCCGTTTTGCACGTCATCCATATGCTGTACATACATGGCCTTGAACTTATTGATATATTCAACTGATTTGGTCAACCTGTGGAATGTATTAAACAATGCTACTAATTCAATTCTCCTGAACTTAAGCTTCTCACTGACAATCAGCTCTCCACTTTCGAATAAAACTTTCAAAGCTGTTCCATATCCTATTGTTTGCAATTTGCCCCACATTCTACATCTATCACAACCCACACAATCCATGATAGCCGAAACATTCTTGAATCTTGACCTGAATTCATCCTTCAAACCTGGAGGTGTTAAATCAGGGTTGAACAAAGATGAAGTGCTGAACAAAGTGTCCGATTTCAATGGTTTCAAAATGCTCTCTAAAATCTCAACATAGTCAACCGGATTCTCAACTTCACCCAAATGATGTTTATGATTTGTAGAAGCAGTGGCTTCATCAACAAAATCTTTCAAGTCTATCAACTCAGTCAATTTGACAATAGCTTGACTGACTAATGCGTAATTGAAATATATGTTCGACAATCTATCATTGAACAAACCAACTCTTTCCATGAATGATTTAAGGTTTGGATAAAAGTCTCCATTTGGTGCTAGATATTCATTCGAGAGATGAACAGCTATGGATGCGTGCATACCAGAAATAAGTCTGTAAAAAAGATTTTTCTCAATACACTGTTCTGGCTCACTGTCTGGAATCATAGACATAGGGTTAGTGTTAGGAAAGCAATTCTCTGAGTATATAGCCTTCCACACTTCCAAAGATTGGTTTCCTCCATAGCCAGTAAATCTCTCGGGATTATCTAACAAATTCACATAGACACAATGGTGATCATCGTCATCAAGATAAGTATAGTCGAGATCTTCACAAGTTTCAGTTTCAGAGGCACCACTTTCTTCGGTCGACGCAGGCTTGTTGATTTTGCCTAGCTTGGATGGCTTCAAGCCATCAACAGTAATGCTGCTCCAATTGTATTGTGATGGGGGCAATATTTCAACTGCGCAGTTCTCTGTAGCACAGAAGTGCTTTGCGTTCCAAAATTTGCATTGCTTGTCAAAATCCAACTTGAAGTACCTAAAGTAAGATGTGGAGACCAACTCCCCTAAAGCAGGATTAATTTGCTGGTTCAAATCATCAATATATGAAAATGTAGTGTTACATGTTGGAGTTATAATTTGTGAGCAAAAGTCCGGAGAGTCAAAAGGGCTAAATTTAGGTCTTGAGACATCCAGTCCCAAAACTATGAACAAACGAATGAAAGTCAAACTTAATAAAGAGTACCATCTCATTTCAATAATGTGTCTATCTGACTATTGCACACCTGTTGGATCGATACTCAGCTCAGCTATAATTTTTTTTTCAGTTGATGATTTCGATATGTGTTGACTGTTCGAAGACTTAATGAAGATCAAGCACAAAATTGCAAAGCTTGTATTTATGAGTATAAGGAGTAGTGACAATTACTTGCAAGTGTTTGTTTGAAGTCAAAATTTTCAAAGTCACTTAATATCTTGCCACCAGTTATTCTTTACTACATGTTCTCAGCAGATAAGCATCGATTTTATATAAATTGTGTACAGGAATATGAACACGTATTCGAAATTCTTAGTAATAGAAATTCCATCTTAATCTATACATAATTTAGGTTGGTGAATGCTGGAAGTTGGTCTAGAATGTACAGTTAGTCAAATTTGATCTTCTTTGCGCTCTTCGTCATATCGACATCTTTGTAGAAGGCTCCATACACAGAGTGAGTCTTCTTCTTGGTGTGGCCACCAAATTTGAGAAGCTCGTCTGGGACGGGTTGGTTAGCACCTCTCAAAATATTTATAAGGGCACCACTCAAATGTTTTTCGTGCTCAGTGAAGAGAGTATGGGCGATTCCTGTTTGACCAGCTCTCCCGGTTCTTCCAATTCTGTGAACATAGTCTTCGGCAGTCAATGGAAAGGTTAAGTTAATGACGACTTTAACGTTAGGAATGTCAAGACCTCTTGCAGCTACATCAGTAGCCAAAAGCAAGTTACAGTTGCCTTTCTTGAACAGCCCCAATGCTTGAGTTCTTTGCAGTTGTGACAAATCGCCATGGATTGCTGCAACATCAAATCGGTTTCTTTGAAGAAGCGATTCAATTCTTCCTGCTTCTTTTTTATACAATGCAAATATAAGGATTTTGTCATTTTTGTTGGAACCGGATTGGTATTTCTTGAGCAACAGCAAAAGCTTCTTTTCTTTGTCATACGGCTCAATAACTTCGACAATCTGGCTGATTCTTTTATTCGCTGAGAGCTCATCGCGATCACCAATACTAACTTTCACTGGTTGATTCATAAATGTAGAAGCCAAATCTCTAACTTCCTTAGGCCACGTTGCGGTGAACATTAAAGTTTGTCTTTGCTTCCCTGTCAGAGAGATGATTTTTTTGATATCTTCCTCGAAACCTTTCTCTAACATTCGATCAGCCTCATCCAAGACAAGGTATTCAATAGAACTTAAATCTATTGCGCCATCGTTGATCAAATCCACCAATCTTCCTGGTGTTGCAACAACTACACTTGCACTTCTCAATTGGCGAATTTGATCTTCTTTAGATACACCCCCATAGACAGCGACGCATCCGAGTGTTGTTTGGCGAGTCAAATCAACCAAGTTATCATGAGTTTGCAAAGCTAACTCTCTGGTAGGAGATATACACAAAACCTTGATTCCAGACTTCTTTAAAACTAAAAGATTATCGATTGCTGGAACACCAAAAGCGAATGTCTTTCCTGAACCGGTCTCAGCAACACCAATAACATCCTTACCTGCCATCAAATAAGGCCAGGAGACTGCTTGAATTGGAGTTGGCGCTGGGAATTTGCTAACCACATCGCTAACCTTGGAACTTAAATTGATCTGATCAAAAGATAAAATTGGTCTATAGCCTAAGCCATGGGGATCATCGACAGTGACCTCGTTAGTCTTCAAGAAATTTTCAATCTCAGACTCGGGAAGATTACTCAACACGGACGATTGGATATAGCCCGTTATGGAAGCAAGACTCTCGCTGTTTTTTTCAGTGAAAATTCTTTCATTTTCGCTCTTCTTCGTCTTCTCGTTCTTCTCTCCCTTTTTCTCTTTCTTTTCCTTCTTTTCGTTCTTTTCCTTCTTTTCCTTCTTTTCCTTCTTTTCCTTCTTTTCCTTCTTTTCGGTCTTTTCCTTCTTTTCCTTCTTTTCCTTCTTTTCGTTCTTTTCGTTCTTTTCGTTCTTCTCCTTCTTCTCCTTCTTCTCCTTCTTCTCCTTCTTTTCCTTCTTTTCCTTCTTCTCGTTCTTCACCTTCTTTGGATACTCGTCTAACTTTTGCCTCTTAATTAGCAAGTCAGCATCCTCGTTTCTTTCCCTCTTTTCACCTTTACTCATTTTTGGTCTTGATGAATACAAACTAGCGTATTTTCGAAATATTTTTCTTTTTTGCAATGATGCTTGAGCCGCACAATGAGGTAAACAGGTTTGATCAGTGAAAGAGTATCCTACACTCGTTAATACATGATTGTGACTTTATACCGAGAGATGAATCACCGGTCTCGAGGAGGTCCTTGTATTCTTTGAGGAGGCCTTATGTCCTTGAAGGTTTTGCATCTCCATGAATTATTACTAAGGTTATTCCGATTTCGTTTTGACCATGGGGGAATTTTACAACTATAGTTTCCGAGCCAGCTATGACTCAGAAAAACACCACATGTTTTAGTGTTACTAAAATGACAACGACAGATCTGACCTTCAACTGAACTCGTACTACTGACATGTACTATTGATGTATACAGAACTATTGAAACATTAGCGGCAAATTACTGTGCTTTAGCATAAATAATGTATTTCACCGAAAATTTATAAAACAAACGGAGCGAACACCTTCAATAGAAAGGTAAAGTACTCGGTTTTCCTGATGCCTCGTGAATATCAGGTGTAGCCAAGCGGCAATATAATTTCGCAAAAACAGACCAAAATAAATAAGACACAACAAATTGGTGTAAAAGACAGAGGTTAATCGTAGCGCGATATGCAAGAAAACCAATGGAAACCAACTAGAGAGTTCAGACTGATGCCTGCTTTTGCTTCATTGCAGCTTTCGTCATCTTCTTCTTTTGGAGATTTGTGAATTGTTTGTTCTTGAATTGTTGGCTCTTTCTATAGTTAATATCAGATTTGACAGGCTCAAAGAGTTCAGAACCCTCGAGGGCATCTCCATCCTCATCCCTCAAGTAATTGTACGTATTTTTGTTGAGTCTATTGTCGATGGGTTTATTCAATACCCTAGCAGAATTCAGTTGCTTCTTGTTTTTAGATAAAGCAGCAACCTCAGCATATGTCAAATTCTTCCATTGGATATCGACAAAAGAATCTTCTTGTTCTTTCATTGATATATTGACTAGTCTCTCGTCGTCATCAACAGATGGAATAACAAAACTGTTTGGGATGTGCTCTGAGCTCTGTGGAGCTTCACCTTTTTTAGTTCTCTTGAAGAACGACGGGAACAAATATGAACTAATACCGGTCTTCAACATGTCAATTAAAGTTTCAGAGTACAGTAACTACTTGTTGGTATGATTTGGCCCTATTATGTCCAATATGTGAAGAATCTATGCAATTAGCTTTGGTTCAAAAGTATGATACCACTGTGGTTGCAACAAAAGGCTATGTTTATCTGCTCAATGATGGGAGCGAAGTACTGGTTCCAAAGCGAGTGATTGAGACAGATGCCTTAGTTATGAAGTTATTATTTCCCTATCGCTCTTGATGAATTCACAAAATTGAATTCAAATGTAACAATCAGCGGTGTATGTTAACAACAAAAGAACAATCAATATGATAAGCAAGCTTAGTATCTTACACGTCCAAATTCAAACGAATGACGTGGTTGATAAGTTAGTAACTTGATGTGTGTCTCTTGGAAGTTACAAGGAAAAGTTAGTAACTTCACAATTAGTAAATGATTAGAAGGTAAATAAACAACCGCCAGTGCCAGATCTCTAAAGATAGTGACTCCTTATCTATAGCGAGATACTTTGTGTGCTCCACTAACAAATAGCGCGCGCCATGATTGCCACGTAGTGCCGGACGTCATGTATAAAGGTATTTCGGCACGAGGTCTCGGGCGCGTGGGGAGAAGCAATATGGTGGGGACCTTCGGGTGGGACACTAAGCGAGTTTTGTACCTCAAACGCTCCGTATATCCCTGCTAGAAGTCGCCTTTTGTGGCCCGAAAGATGCGACATGGAAAGCGACAAGATTGTTGTGCGTTCTCTAAGAACATTTGCTTGATCACCTGACGACGAGTTACATATGCTAGGATCTCATTGTAGACGAGATGACAGAGAAAGTCATATCATATGATGTCGTAGAAAAGAGATGTGTCCTAGGACGGACAAAGTAATGTCAGGCCGGAATTATACCGTAGTTAATAGTTGTACTATTGAAAGAGCACGTGAAGGAGGCCTAACTGTACCGGAAAATAACCGTAAAAATAACAGTATCAAGTGGCTCACTCTCATAATTTACTTCAAACTTTGCGCAAGGAAGAATCCAAGACTGACCATTAGCTGATAATGGAGGGTTGGCTAGAGGTATGTATAAAGGCGAAAGGCGAAATGCTCTGCTCAAGTATGAGATACTAATAGAATACAAATAGGTCTGCCGAATACCTGTGGTTAATTCAGGTAACCCTGACCATCCACTTAGTTTAACAGCACTAGAGTTCGATGCCAGTCAAAATTTATTATGGTGTGGAGACTCTGAAGGATATACGAGATCACTAACTACTCAGAATGATGCATTGGGCTTTCTGCCTTTTCAGTTGTTTCCATACACAAGGTTTCCCGCATCAGGAGGCTCTGCTATCATGCAGCATTTGAGTCACAATGAAGGGCTCTTTTCCTTACTGTGCGACGATGTGTCTTTTAACCATAGACGAGGTTTGGTGAAACAAAGTTTTACTCGGGATTCATTCTCGAATGGTGGCGTATCGTTTAGGGATTTAACTTGTATGGCCACAAGCTCTGTTGCTAATAATAACTTGGTTGTGGGGGGTTTGGAGTCTTTAGTAAAAATTGATGTCAATAAGCTGAATGTCATTGTACCATACTCTCATGGTGGTGACTTGTCGTTTGTCAGGAGTACCTCCAAGTACTTGGTTTTGGGAAAGACTGGTGGATCTATTGAGATATTCGACCCGAACTCTTCCACATCGATTAAAACATTCCCTGGGCATAGCGGTTTGTTATCAGATTTAGATGTGCAGGGAAATTATATTGCAACATGCGGATATTCGTCTCGTCCCAGGCATTATAACTCTCATAGTGACTATTTGGCGGATCTGTTAGTAAACCTTTATGATTTAAGAATGCTAAAGTTTCTTCCACCAATACCATTCCCATCTGGAGCCTCATTTATAAGGTTTCATCCAAAGTTACCTAATGTGGTAATAATTGCTTCAACAAACGGCCAAATCCAGTTTGTGGATATGTTTGATCAGCTGAATGCCTATTTATATCAAGCCAATTTGTCGTCACTGACTGCCATCAATAGGTCAAACCCGTCTTATCTATCTAATTTGGAGATAAGTAGTAACGGTGAGTTTATTTGCTTCAAAGATGGCAATTCCAATTTACATCTTTGGTCTTACAGTTCCTCAAATAAAGACTTTGTTAATTTTCCAGCCCCTATTGAACAACCTGATACGATTATTCCTCCTAGAACAGACTTTATTGGAATCGATGACAATGTACCGTTATCGTCGATTGGTATGCCGTACTATAAGGACTTATTGTTATCCAATTATGCTCCTGACCTTAAATTCACAAAAGAGTTAGCAAAGTCCCCAGTAAAAATTGATATAGCTTTGACTTCAGATTCACATGGAATATTCATGCCATATGACCCGAAGAAGTATGGCCCACCCAATCTTGCAAACAAATACAGATCCTTGAGAGATGGAGATTTGACGTCAATAAGTATTCCCAAATTCATTAGTGAGAGAAACCTGGATTTGATGCGTACTATCTCTAACAGTTCAGCCGACTTTTCGATTAACGGCGACTCAGCGACCGATTCTGAGCGTGATAGTATCTTCCAATTCAGGATCCCCGATCCATCATCAGTAAACAACAGGAGCTTCAAACTGTTGAGAACTCCCAATAGTTATTCCAAACTAGCAATCCATTATTCCAGATTTGGGGTTGAGGATTTCGATTTTGATTACTACAACAAATCGAGAAACATGTATTGTGGCTTGGAGAATCATCAAGACAATTCGTACATCAATTCTATTATTCAAATTTACAGATATATACCCATATTTTTCAATACTGTCACTAGAACTTTGAAAAAGGAATGGCTCCCAAATGACATGAACGAGATAATGAATAATCCTCATGGGTCATCAATGTTAAACGAGCTAGGATACCTTTTCGACATGATGGTAAAAGCTAAAAGTAAAAATGTGACCACTTCAAACTTTTCGGATACTTTGAGCTCTAATGGCGTTGCAGTTCAAGAAGGATTGGTGGACAATAATGAAGGGAGAACACTTGATGCAGTACAATTAAGACAGTTGATTAGTAAATTTAACAAATTTTTGATTAATCAAATCGATTTCGATTTACTTAATCAGTATGAAGACTCTTCAATGAGGGATATATTAGAGTTGAAGTATGAGCTTGAAATTAAAGGATTAGAGTGCCCAATTTTTGAGAAACAATCAGGATCTCAGTTTGTGATTGATTTGGTAACTCCACCGTTGTCTTTTTTAAGCACCAATACTCATCAGATAGCGGCAAGTGATCATCAAAAAAGATCTTCACTTGATTTGGAGAAATCAATTATTACTTACCTAGATTATTCACTTAATGAATTCAAAACAATCCCTTGCCAATTACATCAATATTCACATGCTTTGGGAGTTAAGACCAATATAGTGAAGCTCCCACCAGTGCTTTCGATAAACGTTATTGGTAATAATGATGATTTCAAGCTTATGTCTAGTTTTAAGAATTGGCTCTTGCCCTCTTTTTACTTTCACACAACTGAAAATGGTAGAAATGCATTTGCAAAGGAAAACCCTCAAGATTCCAGCCAGGTAACCAAATACAATCTTGTTGGATATGTTTGTGAGATTAGCCATTCTTCTGAGGATTCTGTTGGGAGTCATAATTTAGTTTCTTACGTTAGGATCGATGGCCAATGGATCTTGTTTAACGATTTTTTGGTAATGCCTCTCCCTGAAGAGGAAGTATTCGACTTGTCGTACCAATGGAAAAAACCTATCATAATTCTTTACAGCGATGCTAATCATTTGGGTAGTCAAACTTTTGAATATTACACACAACAATTCTTCCCAATGATGAAGGATCTAAATGATCTGATTCTTTATAGAGATCATTTTGCGGGCGCAGTTAGGGAATCGTATAAAAAAGAGTACACACTTTTGACCAGACTGGAAGCACCTGCTATAGGATCTCTTGTGGCAATTGATGCCGAGTTTGTTACCTTACGTCCTGAAGAAATTGAGATTTCTCATAATGGCAAGAAGAACGTAATCAGTCCTAAGAAACTTTCTTTGGCAAGAGTTTCAGTGCTTACTGGAGAAGATGGGCCCAGACAAGGCGTTCCCTTCATTGATGATTACATCGTTCATACAAGTGAGATCTCAGATTATCTTACTAACTTCTCAGGAATCGAACCTGGTGACCTAGATCCAATGCGTTCGAAAAAGAGCTTGGTCACTTTACAAACTGCGTATAGAAGGCTATGGCTTTTATTGAATATAGGCGTCATTTTCGTTGGCCATGGTTTGCAAAGCGATTTCAGATGTATCAACTTACAGGTTCCACCAACTCAGATTAGAGATACTGCAAACTTCTTTTATAAAAGCGATTTCAAACGTAAGTTGAGTTTGAAGTTTTTGGCATATGTCTTATTGAAAGAAAACGTTCAGACAGGAAATCATGACTCCATTGAAGATGCTAATGCTGCTCTTCTATTATATAAAAAGTATCTTGACTTGAAAGCTAGAGGTGATTTTGAATTTGCGTTGAATAACATCTATATAGAAGGTCAGCAACTAAGGTTCAGAGTTCCGGATAGTTGAGGTGTGTTGTACATTAGTGATCGCATAATCTACAAACAATTTTTTCACAACTGTAAAATTAATTCTATATGATGGTATTCCTGTAGCAGTATCCTCGAGTCAAATTACAAAACTTATCCGATCGCATTTGTTTTAAAACGCAAAACCCACTCACATTTACATGAGAGCAGCAGCAATGGCAGCAAGACCAGCAGCACCAACAGCAATGTTTTGAGAACCAGCCTTACCTTCATAGGTTGATACACCAGCCTCTGTGGCGTTGCTTGCAGCAGAGGCACTGTTGAAAATGGATGTGAAAGTCAGTTGAGCTGTTTCAGTTGCCTCAACATCAAAGGAAGCCGTAACGGTTGGAGTTGTGGTTATGTCAACATAGGTGTCAGAATCGGATGAAGCTTCAGCAGATGCGGGAGCTATGCTTGCCTCAGCAGCCTTAACAGATTCAGGAGCTTCAGCTTCAGCAGTTGTAGATGCAGTAGCTGGGCAGATTGTGGTGTAAACAGTTTCGATTCCGTCAACAGTGGTGGTCACAACCGTGTTACTGGTAGCCTCAACAGTAGTCTTACATGCATTATGAGAGCATGAAGTGATGGTGACTTCGGTGGTAGAGTCTTCGGTAACAGTGTCAACATCGTAGACAGTAGATTCAGCGGCAACGATGGCCAACAAGGTAGCGAATGTCAAGTATTTCATTTCAAGTGTTTATGTGATTTGGAGTGTATCAATTGAGACTAATAATTCTCTCTATAACGAATGGCTTATTTTGAAAATGAATTTGCCTTCATTAGTCTTCTATCCTCCCTTATTTATACCTAAGACAGCTAGTTGGAACCTCTTTACTTTCGTTCTTCTGATTCACGAATCGCCCTAGGAGCCTGAGTTGAATAATAGAAGCAGAGATCAACGCGTAAGTTCGTGTTTCGTGATGTCCCCTTAATTACCAGAGCTTTGGCATTTTTCAATGGAATTAAGGGGTAACGAGCCAAAAGCGCCCCTTTCGTCTCAGGTCTTTATTTTGCATGCTCATCTCATACTGCGGTCTCGAGACCTCGAGACACGAAAAATGTCAACAGATGCGACAGTTACCAAAACAAACGCGTTTTAAACGGTAAACAACGCGAGAATAAATCTAAACAAACTTAGGACGTGAATTGCGCCAATCTGTGTATAGGCGCGAATACCTACAATCTGGTATCTCGACAGACGGTTTCAAGTGCTTTACAGTCATTACGGTGAAATAGATTCGTTTCGTCAGCGATTAAGAAGTAAAAAGAGTTGGATATGTAAGAAATACAAATACATACGCTGAGTTTGTAGACATAACTTTTATCAGTTCAACATGAGATTCATCTCCCAGTCTTGAATAACATTTATCCAGTCATCACGAACTTCGTTCAGCAGTCTTCTTCTCCAGACTTCCAACATAATTTGTCTCGCACCCCAGTAACTCCCCAAGTATTGTGCGATGTCTGCTCCCCATTTCTTGAAGCCCATTTGTAATTCTGGCGACATAGCTTCACAGCCTGCTATGAAGCCCTGCCAGAAGAGTGGGATCATCGCCGCTTTGTCCAGCGCTATAAGATTTTGAATGGAATTAAGATGATGCAATGTGAGCTCTACTTTATCCTGCACTTCTGTGGGGTATTCACGTTTTATGAATCGTCTGAAGTAGATAGATAGTGCATAGTAGAATGAAAGAATGTGGTGATATATTGCTTCGTGCATTGGGGAAAAGAACTTCAAGGGGCCACAAGGCAGATTATCAGCGTCAAGTTGATGGCCCGGCCGTTGATCTTCTGTTTCCTCATATAGCTTCCAATCGAGTACCCATTTCAGAAGCTGGGAATGAAGCTCGTCCACTTTCAGGGCGTAATAATCGGGTACAGGCTTTTGAACACCTTCGTAATATGTCTTCGTTCTTAGTAGTTTCACGATTTCACTGAAAAGAACAATAAGAGAATTGGGAAGTCCATACAATGCATCAGTTGCGAAATTCTCATCGTTCTTTTTCCTGTTGATCAACTTTTTATCAGCAAAAAGAGGGGCCATTAACTTTGATTCTTGAAGTTCTTTTGTTGTCAAATTGTTTATGATGTAGTTTATTTTCCCTCTCTCATCGGAAGCCGATTCACCATTCTTTAAATTAATATATTTGTCACCATTGACATCGTATCCATAGCCTGAAAGCAAATGAACATCATCCTTGACATTCTCCAAATCAAGGCACGTGGAATCTTGAATTAGCTTCAAAGACAGAAAGATTCTGTGTAAAACCCTAGCCTTGGAGGAAAGCTTTCGTTTCATTTTCATCTTCGTTGTTATGACTCTTCCACACCACTTGATATAAAAGTTGGTATCTTGCATAGTACCCCATACCAAATCGACACTGATCATAGACATCACAGCACAGAGCACGTCTTTGTATTTTTCATTAGCAATACAATACTCGATTCCCGCTTGAGTATCAGTATTCAGACCTAGCAAACGCTTCACAAATAAACTGGCCTGATTTCTCAAGCGGATTCCCAAGTTCAAATAGTACTTCATTGAGTCAGAATTTTTGCTGAATTTTGACTGTAAATTAAAAGCCGAGACTGCAAGCAAAGCGTTCAACAAAGCATTTTTAGCATTAGAGGTTTTACCGAGGGCCAGCAACTCACCAATTGCCATAAGGGCTCTTGGAAAATAAATTGTCTTCCAAGGGTTTTCTGTCAACGGTATCACAGTCATCAAGTCTGCAACCTGCGTTACGTAATAATTCAAAAGGTATCTCGTGAGTGGCTGGACTTGCAACGCAGTAGTTGGGAGACCAACTCTTGGGCCTGAAGGTGATTTGAATGGGATAGAAAGATCAACACCTGGCTTGACTTGCAAAGCACTTTTGACTATGTACATAATAGAAGGTGGCATCTTGATCAGATCATTTTGTTCACCCTCGACAAAATCTGTCGATTCTACCTCGCTGTTCATAGAAGCATGCAAATGAATTTCAAGATCCTCATTGGCTTCATAAGAATACTGGTTGTTGTATCCTTGATTGAGGATAGGTTGCTTAGAAGGATTCACTAACGTTGGTTCCTTTTCACTCAGTAGGCTTGCTAGGGACAAGTTATTGGATCCCGGAACGGAACCTAGTTGTTCAGAGTTTCCACCAAGAAGGCTATTCATGTTCTGGATCTGAGATGCATTTCCATGAAATACCAAATTCAAGAAATCGTTCTGACTCGTACTGAAACTCAAGTTACCTCCAATATTAGGGCCTTTTCTTGAGTTCGAAGTTTCCGATGTTACAGAGTTTGAGGAAAAATCAGTCATAAAGTCTAAAAACTGTGTGTCACCATTCAAAGCTGCGGCAGTAAGTAATGCATCATCTCGTAGTTCGTTGGACAACCACAATTGATCGTGGGACATAGCCTCCCCAATGTCTTGCAGCTTCGATAACACAGGGCCCTTCCACTCCAAAGTTTCCGAGGACGCACGATATTTTTTCGGAGATTTCGTTTCAGCGAACAGTTGCCCCTTACAAGTAACCTGCTTGTCACCTTTGAAAACACCGAAAGGTCCCAACATTACGGTCCCATTTTCCAGCGCCTTACTTGACACGCTATTCAACTTCCCTAAATCTCCGTCTATCTCCTTATATGTTTTGTAAATTCCAGAATCACTCCCAGGTACCCATTTAACAAATCCAACATGCCTTCTTTGAAAGAACTCTGAATTACCAGAACTTTCATCTTCTGTCCCATTAGGAGCCTGCTTAAAAACAACCAGTGAACTCGTACTGTTTCCAGTTCTTGGAGTGAATTGTAAGGGTTGAGACCATCTGAGCTTGATATCATATCCGGCACATATCAAGCCTGCTTTTTTACAGTGCTTACAGTATGGTTTTTGCAAGTCACACCTGATTTTTCTTGAACGACAAGTGAAACATCCTGTAAAGGTTTTGGATCTTCGAGCTCTCGTTACCACTGATTTGTTGATGTTTCTGGGCACACCATCAAATATTACTCCCTTGTCTTTCTTTGTGTGTACCATATCGTCACTAATTGTTGCAGTCATCACTACGTCGCATACGTCTGTATCTAATGTATGTTGTATCTGGCGGAGTTGATTGATCAACAAACTTATGGGGAGTTAGTGCTTGTACGAAGTGCCCAATAGAACAGCTCACTTATAAGCTCTATAAGCATAAAGATCAAGTAATTTACGTCACTATTTGGTGTAATAACTAACGAAATTTACTGTCATCTCTTAGTTCGGTGCACTTCCGAGATTATATAATCTCCTTGGTTATTACTGCAAATGTAACGACAACTCGAAAGTGAGCTTGACTAGAGGGGATATGAGGGAAACGATGCTTTTGATGACATTGTGAGACTACCGAGACATCGAAACTGTGTATTGAGTCGAACCAGGCACTAAAGAATCTTGAGCATGCAGCGTTTGTCATTTCTGTTATCCCTAGTTACTTAACCGGGAGGAATCCCTGGCGATTGACGAACAAAATAAAGCAACTATAGATAGAAGCTTTGGTACGGCGATATCTAAGATACTACAAGGAGTCAGATCGTCAACAATACCACTGACAATACCCTTGGAAGTCTAGCTACTTGTGTAACTTACGAACTATATTGCTCTTGACCTGTTCACATGAGTACATCCGGCATATCGGAAAGAATAACCCCCAGAGGTTGGCAGAGGACCTGGATAGACACAGACAAGGAAAAAGGGAACGATGGGGCACTTAACACTTTCAATTTGTTGGAGAATAGATTCAAATAATTTTGGTGGGGGCGCGAAACGATCTGGTGGAGGGCATTAAGGAAAATCGAGATGGATTTGCATACTTCCATCACAGGTTGCTTTCAGTGTCAAGTTTTTTTCTATAAATTGATATACTAGAAACAATCCGAAATTATCTGAAAACCGTATATTTCATATGACATTGACAAAACACTGGAAGTACAATCTAGAAGAAGATATCGTTTTAAGCAGCCTCAAAGGGTTAGTACACTCGAATCCAAATGTGAAACTAATACCAAGCGAGAAAGTTGTTTTTGACGACAACTCAGATACCTCACGAAAAGTGACTTTGATCAGCGGTGGAGGAGCCGGCCATGAACCATTGCATGCTGCATTTGTGGGAAGTAATTTACTCGATGCAGCCGTAAGCGGCTCAGTGTTCGCTTCTCCCGCAACCAAGCAGATCATGGCTGCGGTGAAGACTAAATCAGATAAGAAGAAAGGTACCTTGATCATTGTCAAAAATTACACTGGTGATATTTTACACTTTGGATTAGTGGTTGAAAGAGCAAAGAGTGAAGGCTACGAAGTCGAATTGCTAGCTGTTACAGACGATGTTGCAGTTGGCAGAAAGCAGAACGAGATGGTTGGACGAAGAGGTCTCGCTGGCACTGCACTAATCCATAAGATTCTCGGAGCAGCCGCCACAACAAATGTGGAGTTGAGGGCCCTTCACTCTCTTGGGGAGGCCATCAATAGTAGTTTGGTTACCCTAGGTGCATCATTGGATCGTACGTCCGTACCTGGTAAATCTGAAGGAGACGTAGAGTTTACTGCCGATAATGAAGCTGAGTTGGGGCTAGGGATTCATAATGAGCCAGGACACAAAATATCTCCGATTCCAAACATTGATGATTTGGTGAAAAAAATGTTTCAATTGATGATTTCCCCGGAAGACAGTGATCGCCATTACGTAGATTTTGATCTAGAAAGGGATGACTACGTTTTGCTAATCAACAACATCGGGGGAACCTCATCATTAGAGTTATATGCTATTGCTGATCATGTTGTCCAAAACATTCCACTTTCCAAGAAGCCAAAACGTATATTGATCAGTGATTTCGTAACTTCATTGAATGCTCCTGGATTCTCCATTACTTTGTTAAATTTAACAAAAGTAGCAAAGAACCAGGAAAAATATTCTACGAGTGAGATTTTATCATTTTTAGACAAGGATACGAATGCACCCGGTTGGAAACCGAAGTCTTTCAGTGCTGAACAATGGGAGACTCACAACTCATATGTTGATTCACCAATGACAGATTCCACCGTTGTAAAATCGTCTCTCAAAACGAACCCAAAATCCTTTGAAACAGCCTTAAGGTCTGCTTTGAAGCTACTTTTAGAGAGAGAGCCGAAAATCACACACTATGACACAATTGTCGGTGACGGTGACTGCGGAGAGACATTGGCAGCAGGGGCTAAAGCTATTTTAAACTTGTTGGATTACGATAAAGAATTCACAGGTAGTTTGGATGATCCGGTTGCTGCAGTTTCCAAAATCACAGAAGCAATAGAAGACAACATGGGAGGTACTTCTGGTGGAATTTACTCGATTTTTCTTACTTCTTTAGTTAAAAATCTTCTAGAAGTGAAGGAACTAAAAGTTAAAGATGTCAGCGAGGCACTTCACAACTCGTTATATGATGGTTTATTCAAGTACACAAACGCGCGTATTGGTGGCAGAACCTTAGTAGATACATTACAACCTTTTGTTGATACTTTGAAGAAGACAAATGATTTGGAAAAATCGCTTGAAAGTGCCTTGAACGGCTGTGAGTCAACAAAAGGTTTGCAAGCAAGGTTTGGAAGGGCCAGTTATGTTGACGAGAATGAGTTCAAGAGTGAAGAGGGTGGCATTCCTGATCCGGGTGCGTTTGGTCTTTTAGCTATTATAGAAGGATACATAAAAGCTTTTGAATAAGACGTCGAATGATCTAATATTTTCGTCACCATTATCTATAAAGATATATAATACAAATCACATGTTCATGAAAGATTTAATGGATTAATATGAAACAATATCCAATTTATCGTCTTCTTCATCTGCTTCAATTATACCTCTAGTACGTTTATTCCATACCTTAGTTACTCTCTTTAAAGCCAAAGAAGCACTTCCTGATCCAACCTTAGAAGAAAAATTGAAAAATTTCGTGAAAAGATACCTATCATCTTTCGTAGTAGAGTTCAAAGCCGCAATCAAAATAGGCCATTGAATCATCATAAACGATCGCTTAAAGCTTTGCTGGGGAAGCTCAGGACTATTCTTCAAAAATGAGACTAAATCCCTCAAAGTCCTTGCTAAACTTTGGATCTGGGGGGAAGTCAGGGGAACTTGAAGATATTCGGTGAGAATTGTAATTATGAATGCTGTGGTATAAGCTTGATGCGTGCAGTCCATCCAGCTGATTAAATAAATCCCATCTTCCGTTTTCACGGTGTCAAGTAAAGACCCCTCTGGGATCTTACCATCTTTGAAGTCATCCTTCGTAAGAACACATTTCTTATTGATGAACTCTACCTGGGAATAGTCACAAAACTCAGACAACACTTTCAAAGATGTGAAAGCATCTTTATAAATAAAATCGACATCATTGTTTCTTAACTTATTCAAGATCTTTATCAAATCTCGTATAGCAGCAATCATAGAATGATGATAGCCTCCCAATATATTGAATCCATTGTCTTTCACAA
The DNA here is from genome assembly GCA_001599895.1 of Priceomyces haplophilus. NCBI lineage: Eukaryota > Fungi > Ascomycota > Pichiomycetes > Serinales > Debaryomycetaceae > Priceomyces > Priceomyces haplophilus. The sequence continues at coordinate 1,302,098 of BCIF01000002.1, read as the reverse complement.
TACCAAGCTCCTTCAATACCTTGATTTCATAGTCTGACCCGGGGTTTATTAATAGATCCAATTCTTCGTCTGTTTTCAAGGTCCCGCCTAACTTAGAGCTGACACTAGCTAAAATCTCAAATATAACAAACCAAAACTTGCAAAAAATAAGTACTTTTGAGTTGTGTAGTTTAGAGGACGCATTCCTTAATAGCAAGTCTTTTGCACCTCGTAAGTGAGGCCTCCAATCTTGTTTGATATTGGAAGCATTTGCTGTAGTTAAAAGAAGAACAGTTAACAAAACAGCCTCAACATTGGACGTCAATCGAAAGCTTTCCATCTTGCCAAAATCAGTGCTAATGGCAGGACCTAAAAGCTTCAAACATTTGGATAAGTAGGTCACATATGCTTCCTCGTCCGATAAAACATTGCGCTTTTGGAAAACAATTTTAGCACCTTGCGATAATATAGCAGCAAGTAAGAACGGCTCATTTGAAGCACACTGAAGTAAAATGTCCCTTGCAGGATTGAAATATAAACATAATTCAGAGTCATAAGAAGTCAAGGGCATAATAATATCCGAGAAGTCGTTATAGAACTCAACGAGATACAAACGCTCGCGTTCATTCGAAACGGGGATGAAATCAATTGGAATATTCTTTAGCACTATCTCGTCATGAGAAACGTCAGTTGCTGTACTGGCAGGTGGAACGTTACGGTAAATAGCACTATCAAAGGTTCTAGCAAAGTCCAAGTCGTCAGGTGTCTTATTATCAAAACTGGACTCAAACATGATGTTGTTAACAAGATTATTCAAATCGGAAGCCAAAACATTTAAATCATCTCTATTGTACAATTGGTACTCATTGTTGACCAACAAGTCATTTATAGTAGAGGTTGGAGCATGGGTCACGACCGAACGAGTCATTGAATCAAACTTGGCGACAGGTTGCGTGTAGGATCTCGCATGTGGGATATCATTACGAGGAGAAGGAAGCACTGACGATGTCTGTTCCTCATTAGGCGGGATGGAGTCTGCGCCAAGAGGGAGGTTGAGGAGATTTCCTATCGACGATGAAACAGACACCTTATTGACAAAGCCGTTTGCGGGACTCCGCTGTCTGCCTGTTGGTTGATGGGGGAGCGAATTATGACCCGAGGTCTCTGAAGAGTCGGAGTTTCCACTATTTCCTGGAGAAGAAGATGTAGTAGAACTATATCTACTGCTTATAGAAGAACCTTTGTTATTGCGTAGCCTTGGAACACTGCCATCGGGTGAATATTGTTGAATAGTAAACAGATGATGCGGCGTCTTATCTGCGGTCCGTGGCAGCTGCTGGAGCACCTTCCGGGAAACTCGAGCGACCCTCTCTCCCAGCTCTGGATAAGAACAGCTTTTGTTCAAGCGCTGGCATTGCCAACACTGAGGTTTATCTTCTGAACACTTGATTTTTCTCCGCTTGCATTCCCTACATCCACCCTTGCTGTAGACCCTTTTACTCCGTCGTTTCGCTTCCTGCGATTGACTACGCTTTGGTGGTGCAATGTCCATCACGCTTCTATTGCTCACCCTGTCACAATAACACCCGTCCACTCAATACAACAATGACCTTACTATTTTGGTTTTCAGTATTTGACGATACCGTTATCACTTCTGATCTAAATCTATGTAGTCAACTAAACAGTGATTTGTTGCCTTGCCTTTTTTAATCAGGACCTAAGACGTAAAAACAGGGTTTGTGCGCAGTCCCCACCGCACAGCACCTAAAAAGAAATATTTGATGTCCACCGTTAACGCGAATATCGGTCCTGAATATAAACACCCTGCACATAATGCCATGACTCGGTCTATAACTTACGTTGCTGGCCAATCGAACAGAGCCAAGCCAAGACCTAGGAGTGATTACAGGAAAAAGTTGCAAGATTCGGGAAGAGTAGTCTGCACTTTTACGTTTACGGAATGGCACCGGGCCTCATTTCTGTAGGGATGATTGTCAAGCCTAATATAAGGGTTACATGCAATATAATACAAAGGGCGAAGAGAAAGCTTCATATAGTCGATCGGCAACAGTCTCCACTAACTAAAGAATAAGACACGAATCGACAGACAGTCACAGAGAGGAATCCAGCCTCAAGGTGCATACTATAGAGCCCGTTTTTTCAGTCGTGTGGTCCTTTCATGCAGGGCCGCAGAAGAAGGAAAGATAGGGGACTTAACCGAGGGAAACAGAGACACGCCAGAGCTGTCAGCCACGGTCTCGCCTCGCATAACTTGAGATTGACCTGCACCCAAGGAAGACACATTGCTATTCGCGGCGGCATCATCATCACTATCGTAAACTTCCTCCAAGGGTCGCTTCGTGGGTCCCTGTTCAGACTTTGAAACAGTAGGAGGCGTATCTCCGGGTGTAAAAACAACAGGAGCCGCAGTAGGCGTAGTGCCTGTATTAGCGTTATTCAAAAAGTCATTTACGTCGAAGTCTTCAAGATCAGGCTTCAACTGATTGGTGATATCCCCTAAAGAAGCCTGTTGCTGCTGCTGCTGAGCAGCTAGTTTTTGAATCCAGTCTTGAACTTGTTGGATGGATTGTCCTTGTTTATGGACATTTTGTTCCAAGCCATTCATGATGTCATTTGCGTTAGCGACATACGCTGGTGGGTCGTAAGGCGTGCTAAGACTAAGAAATTGGGAACCCGGCGTTCCCGGAATGCTGTGTCCACCGTTTTGACGAGCCAACTCTGGGAAATATTGTCTTGGAGAAGGTGCCAGGTCTTGATTGAGAATCTGCTGATAAATTCCGTTGAGATTTGGGGAGCCTATTGAGTTTGCGTTATTATTAGGATTAGTTTCGTAGTTTCTTATTATCTCCTCAATTGATCCCTTGCTATCACGGTGCTGTTGCGCTGGAGCAGACTGCGACTCTTGAGATTCAGATCCAGGTGTGCTTCGTTTGTGAGCTTGATTGGTTAACATGAGGCGTGGTTTGTGGAAGGGGCTAGCAGATTGGGCAGCGTAAGGGTTATAATGTTGTGATTGAGAAGCGTAAGGATTGTAGGTCACATGGTTTCCTTGTTCGTCAAAAAAGCTGTTGTCCAGGATTTTATTGTTATTTCCATAGACGGCTGCTAAAAACTTTAGGATTTTGTCTAAGGTTTGTGCTTGCTGCTGATGCCTCTCTCTGGTGATGAAATTCTCCTGCCACAACGTTTTGTTATCTTTCCTTACACGACGAAGGTCTTCACTAATGGCCAACTGATGCATTTTAATCTGATCAAGCTCACTTAGTATTATTTGAAAATTCACTTGATTTGAATCGTTCGTCTCCGATTCCTGAGTCACACTCTTATTACGTACAATTTTGTCAAGAAGATCTTTGCGACCCTTGATGAAATACGGGTTTTCAAATTGCCAAACCTCTTCTGAGCTTTTATCATCCTTGCTTTGATTCAAAGTTCCGCTATTAATATCTTGTACCTTATGCCAGCCATACATGTTAAGTTGTCTAACGAACGAGGCGAAATTATTGTGTTTAAAATACTTTGGTAATATATTCTTCATGAACTCTTCACGATGAAATACTTGAAACGTTTTCCCATCATCATTCCACCTTATGTAGTCTTTATTAGCAGGATCATTTACCATTGACCACATTTTCGGTACAAATGCCGTTCTCTTCAATCCTTGAGTCTCTTTTTTAACCTTCCCAGGTATCGGCCTCCTCTCTAGTTTCGAGTCTGTTTTATTAGCAAGGCTACCCTGTAGTGCTAGTGGTTGCATGGATAATCCACTTGGTAAAACAGATTCAGACAATGGTGCCATTGCAGGCATAGGACTCATGTACTTACTATGAGGCATGGTAGCCAATTGTTTATTCTCATCCCCGCCGTATATATCGTCTTTATAATGTTGCACTCCATTACCATTCGTGGTGGTGGATTCATTTACAGACTGACCCACACCATTGATATCTCCGTAATCATTGTAAATGACATCTCCAAGACCTTGGGGCGTTTCCAAATTGTTAGAATCTAGCTGATCATCGAACGGAGCCTGCTCATCACGATTGATGATCTCAATGTCATTATCTCCCAAAGGATCGCCCGTCAACATCTCAGATATATCATCGTTGTGATTGTCGTTATAATTTGTTGACATGTTTACCAATGCAGCCTCCAGAAATTTTGCAGATTTGACTCAAGCTTGTATAGCGAAAATCTAATCTTGACTTTCTTTATAGTTGAAACCTTTCGAACTTGCTAGAACCTTCTATGACCAAACGTAGATGAGAAAAAATTACAGAGAGCTGCATATAATAATCTGAGACCTCCTCTGTATATACAGGAATATAGATGCAATGTATGTAGTTATGGCCCTCTCAAGTTGTATATAAGCAATTATGTATCAATAATGGAAATTGTCTTTGAATTCAAAAGATTGTTGGAAATGAAGCCATCTACGACTGTTTCAACAACATCAGCCTGGCACATAGTGGGCGGGGAAGTACAGAATTTGGCAGAAACTTTGAAGTTTTCTGGATACGAAGATATGTTACTCAAATCAAGAGTTCCATCCAATAGAAGTTTGAAATAGTCTCTGTTATCAACGTATTTCCATTGAACTATAATTTGATCGTTATTTATCTCGCATATTTTTAATGGTGAGCGTAGCGAAGTTTTGTAAAGATCTTGATCAAATTGCATAAGTATCAGCCAGAGTTTTTTAAATTCTTGAAAGCTTATCTGAACATTATTGTTGGGCAATGACTTTTCAAGAATTTTGAATGATTGACTTACCAAAAGCTTGTAGTGAATGCTTGACTTTTCCAATCTTTTCTCATCAACTTCAAATGACATGGATGCACGGTTTTCTATCTTTATATGGCATAGTCGAACATCGACAATGCCATCAAAACGCAACATTATGATATCTCCTTCTTGATCTAAATATCTCAAGCCAGAAAGCCTCTGTAAAAGTCCAAACTTTGTTTTTAGCATTTCAATTTCCTCTGCTTCATATCTTCGGTTACTATGAACAGCTTTCTCAAGGCTACTTAATTCGCTACTTAGCTTGTCTCTCTCGGAATTGATATCACTGAGTTTTTCAGTTATCAATGTCAATTCATTGTACTTGGACTCTAATTCTTTACCGATACGATCATATTCCACTTTAAATAAAAGCAATTCATTTTTGAGTTTCAAAATGTCTTCGTCTGATACTTCGGAAAGTTGACTATCAATATGTAACAAGTTCTGCAGTCTCAAAGTGAGAGTTGAATGCAATTTCTCGGCGTGTTCGTATATGATATCAACGTTCTCAAGGCTTTGCAACAATGATTCCCTGTCACTCAAGAGTTCCTTGCGCTTTACAGTAAGCTCCGACAATAAATTGCGGGTAATTTGAGTCCTCCAGTCATACCACGTCTTCTTAGATTGGAATCTAGTGTAATCCTTTATAAGTTGTAGTTTCATGTTCAAAATGAATTTATCAGCTTCATTAGAAGAGTAGTACTTTTTGAATAACTCCGGATTTGTTCCCTCTATTGTTCTGTTGAATTCGGCAAATACTTTCTTACCTTCTTCCACGTTATTATTGAGCTCATTACAGCTGAACTCGTACAATGATAACAAGTTCAACTTAGGGATGGCTTTGATATAATCATTCAACTCGACTGTTCGATTCTGCTCAGCAGACATGCTTAGTCTGTTCAGAGGACCAATATCAATATCCAAGTCGTCGTAAAATTTAATGCCTATATCATTCATGAACTCATTCAAAGTGACCGAAATATAATCATCGTCTGGTTGATAGCTGTTTTCCGGATCATCAGGGAGAAGTTTGTGCTCTTCATCCACCTCTTCCGTAGAGTCTAGAATTTTTGAAGTGATGTCTGAGAGAGGAATGGTTGTTGTGGTGGTGACAATCTTATTCAACTTAGGAGAAGGGTCTAAATTCTCTTTCTCGTTTGAGGTAGACGACTTAGTCTGTGTTAACTCCATTGGTTGCGACAAATCATCAGATTGAAAAGAATTAGAATTTGTATCAGGGATGATACTAGGTTGACGAGTATTTCTTTTGTGCTGAGCACTATCTTGTTTTATGGTTACACCTCCCTGTACTTGCGTTAAATCCATAGTGACCTCGACGTCGTCTGCTTGTGGATGCTCAGTCACAGGTATTTGTTCTTCACGAGCTCCAGGATCTTCGTGAAACGTAAAATGACCGACCTTTTCCGCTTCCACATTTTCAATGAAATTTCTTATTGACTCCTGGTCTTCAACAGATGGAACGAGTGAAGATGAATTTCCAGCGCTTCTTGACGTGTCATAGTTTGTGAGTTCCATGGTGACCATTCTATCTTCCTCTTCATATGGCATCTGGAAGTCCCTTTGGTACAGCCCATGATAGTTTTGGGAGCATTGGGTGACGTTGAACTCTACTTTCTGTACTGCAGTAAGTTCCATATCAGCTTCGTCATATGTATTTGCGTCGGGTGAAGCGGGGACCTGAGTTGCGGCTATTTGTCCCGTGAGTTCCATAGTCAGTTCCTCATCGCTCAGATCCTTGTCTGCCTGCATGTCCCTCAAAGCACCAACTCCTTGAACTATCTGTTCGACGTTCAACCCCAAGTTATTTAGGTCATCGTCGTCCACCTCGTCGTTATCAGAACTATCTTCAAGTATCTCAATACCATCGTCAAGCCCGTTCACCTGGGCAAATGTGCTCAATTCAGCCTCTTGAGCAGACCCTATGGTTTTTCTTCTTTTGTTGCTATTATACGGTACGAAATCAAATTTGTGTAGTGTTACTTCGGGTGCAAAGGAAACTCTTCTTTGACTATTTAAAAGCGGGAGAGTATTGTCCTTCAATATACTCTTCGAAGGTTGTCTATACTTGTCATCTTTATCCATCTGAGGTAACGTGTTTTCTTTATTAGCATTCATTATGGAATATAGACATCAAGGTCCCCCTGTGTTTATCAATTAGTTTTCTTTGTTTACTAAATTCAGGCGACTGTATATCCTACCGCTGCTCTGCTCTCAAATCCGGCATATACTTTCACCAAGTTAATCTGATTTGCACTCAAAAGTTCCGTCGCAAGCAAATGTTCAGGACACCATGGCACGACACCATGCCGTTGCGACAATCTTTCGTAAGACACTTCAGCCCGGGAGCACCAGGAAGAAAGCCAGCCGCAAAATTTGACACAAAAGCCACAGAGAGCGTATCGTGAAACGACAGGTTAATACGGCAAATGACATCTGGAAAAGGGTGTTCTAGGCTATCGGGTTACCTGCAACGTTTCGAGCTATATTAGGTTCCAACTCTTATACGATGCCCACAATTTATTCCAGAGAGATAATTGCCTTTGAGTTTCGATGGAGAAGAAAATGCGGAATTACGGGCAATTGCAACCTTTTCGGTTCTTGGCCAAGGGCGTGCCGGGTGATACTTTCGGCTAACCAAAAACACTTGGAAGTCAATTCTAACTTGAGACAATGGCCACCACTAGGAAGTGTAGACTTGCCAAAGACTCGGATCAGACATGTAGCATCCATTAGACTCTCTACGTTATGCCTTTTTTTCAATACATTTTTGTAGGCCGCATTTATCTCCTGCGACTTTCCGTGGAATATTCCTCGGTTATTGAAACTTGTTTTACCCCCAGTTTTTTTCTCTGAGCGAATTCAACGGTGTTATATAACCAAAGACTCTCTTACTCGCTAAAGAGATAATTGGAAACGTTGAAAACGAATTCCTTCTTGAGTTTGAAAGCATAGCATATTTAGTAGCTTGATTGTGATTAACATTGATTCACTATGGTTGTCGATACACTTATTTACCACCCTACCTTGACTAAGTTGATCAAGTTTTTGGACTCAACCCCAAAGAGAGAAAAATCTTTCAGATTGGTTGCATACTTGTCTAGATTTTTGTCTTACTGGTTGTACAGAAAAGGGTTTTCCAAGGAACTGGTCAACATCTTCAAGAAATTGAAAGCAGATGTAACTTTCATTAGAAAGGGTATGAGATTTTTGAAGCCTTTGAATCACTTGCAGGCAGCTTCCAAGGCTTATGACAACAAGTTGATTGACCCAGTGTTACAAAAGACCACCGTAATCAGAAATTTGGGTTATACTGGTTACCTTACTTTAGATTCTATCACTTGGTTCAAGATGTTGGGATTAGTTGACCTGAAGAAATACACCTCTATTCCAAAGTGGGCCTCCAGATTTTGGCTTCTTGGATTAGTTGCTGGTGTAGTCAACTCTTTGAGGTCTTTGAAGATCAGTTACAAACAATTGGAGGTCAAGGATGAGAAGACTGATGTTGCCGCTATCAACAAAAAGATCTACGCTTCCAAGAGAAAGTTAATTTGGGACTTATTAGATCTGTTCATTGCCTTGAACTCCTTGAATATCTTGCACTTCACAGAAGGAGATGTTGGTTTAGCTGGTACAATCACGTCTATCATGGGATTGAAGGATTTATGGAAATCTACTTAATTTATGTAGCAGTAATCATCTTACAGGCAATGCCTTTTACATTTGACTTATGTATTTATTATCACTTTTCGAGTTTATCAGTCGATTGTATACCATCATAGAACCCTTTCCAGTAGTACTTCATAATGACGTTTTTCACTTCGAGCTCCAAGAAGTGTTTATCATCGTGAGCATCTAATACACTCTGCAACTTAGGGATTTCCTTTGATACATGAAATATTTCGTCATCAGTTTGGGCTTGAAGTGTTTCTGATCGGTGAATCACTTTCCAATTATCATCAATTGTTTCATTTAATTCTTTCAAGTAATTCATTAATGCAGCTTTATAAGAGTGCCACCGGGTCTGTTGAGGATATTGAGTGGTCCATTAGAACATATGGTGAGTAAGTTGTCTGCTCAATTCAAGTTCGCTCCTCTCATGTATTGGATTTTGTTTTATTCATCGCAGTAAAAACATCTCATCTCGTTTTTTTTAGGCTTGAATTAATTCTTTAATTGGCGTCTTTAAAATTTTTATAATATGACAGACCAAGTAGAAACTAAGGAAATAAGAGTTCACATTGGGAACATTTCCAAGGCTCTTTCTGAGAAAGTACTGGCTCTAGAGACAAGAATAGGAAGATTCGGCGAGATAACAAAGAGCTTGGAGTTGCACACTAAACCGCTAGGTGATCACTTTTTCGGTTTCCTTACAATTAAAACGACGACAAAGGAATTTGAAAAGTTGAGATCTTCCCTTAATGGTTTCCAGTACATGGGTGGAAAGCTTTCGTTAAGCGTAGCAAAAGAGCCGGATTTCTTAAAAAGAAGAGAAGTGCCTTTGGACAGTGTGAAAAGTAATCATATAGCAGAAGCCAGAGCCAGAAGAATAAAAGAGAGTCAAACCAGATACAGTGTGAATAGCATAACTGGGGAGATTATATACCCCAACTTCTTCAACCCGAACAACAGTGCTTTGGGATACATAAAGTCTGCACACACATTTCAGGATCAAGAAGCAAATACAAAGTTTAAAGCTCCTCATCGCTCGTTGATGGGCCTGAGATCTTACGGTGCTTGGACTGCTCCGAAAAATAATCCTACTGCACAACAATATTCCAACCTTTCTGGATCATCCGAACTTATCCCTGGTAGGCATCGTACTACAAAACGGCCTGATTCTCATTTCATAAGAAGAGAGCAAACTTTAAGATTATTGATAAATGGTGAATTGAAACACATCAAGGGTTATAAGGAGAAGCTATGGGGGATCGAAAAGAACAAGACAGTTCATGACTTGTCTTGGAAATATTCTAATGGAACATGGTTTAGTGGAAATGATCACATTATTGAAAAGCACTCAGTACCGGTGCGTCTGTTAGATGTTCAACAAGAAGGGGGATCTCTTGAGACTGAAGAAGAGAAACCATTGATTGACGAGAAGAAGAAGAATTTATCCGTTTTATCTTTAATATTTAAGGATGAAGTTTTCAATAGGCCAGTTGAGATCGACGATGAAGTCAGCGACGTTGAAATAGATGCAAAAGGAAGAAAAAGAGGAATAAGATTTGATTTTGAAACTGAAGGCATAATTGAAACTGCTGGAGATGAAGAAAAGAAATCCACTGGAGACAATTTAGAAAATATTAATGATATAATCAACGAATATAGACAATCAACTGAAATTCCTGACAAAGATGAGTATTACGACGAAGATGATGAGGGAAATGTTTTAGAGCCCAGTGGGTATCTGGAAAATCTCACTGAAAATACTCTAAGAAAGCAAAGTTCGGATAAAGATCCATCAAATTGGGGTGTCACTCAACCCGAACCTAACGTCACTGAAAAATTAAGGCATTTATTCAACGTTTCAGCTGTTGAGAAGGATCAGGATGATATATTGAGATTGGCTCTCTCAGATGATGACGAAGATGTCGACAAAGAAAAGGAGCTCAGCGAATCTGAGCAAAGTGCTGTTATTAAAGAGATTAAGTCTAAAATTATAAATACGGAAGCACCTTCCAAAAACTATGGCCTATTTTGGCCTCATTTCAATTCACCTTTCTTATTTTCTCAGTCACAGATTCAAAAGCTTAGCAACAACAGTAACACGATTATCCTTCCTGGTGAATCTACAGATATAGAGACCAACCAAGAAGGTGAAACAGCCTACGAGAAGTGGTTTTGGAGCATGAGAGGTGAGCACACAAGGGATTGTAAAAGAAGACGAAGAGATGCCACTAGAACCAACAAGAAAAAAATTAGAGGATACTCTGTTGTTCTGTAACCTCAATGTAGTAAGTTATTTTGAACATTATATATCGCATTGAAAAATTATTTCGTGTCCACTTAAAGAGATAATATCTGTACTGCGCTAACTCTCTAAAAGAATTCCAGCTGTCGTTAAACCTGAAGGATCCACTGACTAATGTCAGAACAAAGGAAAAAAATAAAACAAGGACCACCTCCTTTCACCTTGAAAAATGTCTTCTTAGATATTTGCCTGGCTATCATAGCATTGGTTTATGATCCTTTGTGTGATAGAATTGTTTCACCTTTGATCGCCACTATCGCGTCAATGATCACGAAGATTGTAGTAGCGTCTGTGCCATATACCGAAATTGATTTCAAAACATACTTGCAGCAAGTTGAATTGGTGAATCAAGGAGAACTTGATTATAGTCGAATTTATGGAGATAGCGGCCCAATAGTTTATCCTGCGGGACATGTTCAGATTTATCAATGGATTTACGATCTCACCAATGGGGGAGAGGATATAAGATCTGCCCAAAGAGTGTTTGGATATGTTTTCACGTTGAGTGTTTTGTTGACATTAGCCGTTTACACCACCTCTCCAGGTATGCCACCATGGCCATTGTATTTGCTCATTGGTTCGAAAAGGTTGATATCTATCTATGTTTTGAGATTATTCAATGACTGTTTTACTACATTGGCAATGATTGGAGTTACTGTTATACTACAGCAAGCTTCGTACTGGCACAGTACTAGCTCAACTCTTTCGTACGTACTTACGCTAGCTGCTGCAGATCTCTACAGTCTTGCAATTTCCGTCAAAATGAATGCCTTGTTATATCTTCCTGGATTTGTTGTCGTTGTTTATTTCCTCGCTAGAGAGAATATTTTTAAGTTTTTGGTTATTTTGAGCATCGTTCCTTCAGTCCAGATCTTAGTGGGATGGAAGTTTTTGTTACTTCCTTTCAATGATAAAGAAGCAATCACTATACGGCTAAACTACTTGAAAAGCGCGTTCAATTTTGAAAGGAAATTCTTGTTTGAATGGACAGTGAATTGGAACTTTTTAGGAGAGGATATTTTCACAAGTGATTTGTTTTCCCGAGGGCTCCTAGCAGCTCATGCTCTAGTTGTTCTTGTGTTCTTGTTGACAAGATATGTGAGCAGTAATGTCACGAAGAAATCAATATCTAGGCTCATCAAAGATGGTTTCAAGCCTTCTCTGACAATCGTAACAACAAATCTTTACCTCGATCATGAAGCTGGGCCTAGATTGATATTCCTTGTGTTGAGCACTAGTAACCTTATTGGAGTACTTTTCCTGAGATCGTTGCACTATCAATTTTTATCCTGGTACTGTTGGCAACTCCCATTTCTTCTCTTTCTAACCAACTGGGGTGCAATACTTAGCATTATTGTTTGGGGAGTACATGAATATTGCTGGAACGTATATCCCGCTTCTAAAATCAGCTCATTTGTTTTGGTTTTAGTGAATCTGTCAGTTCTCTTCTTCGTGTGGAAGAACACTGACAGCTGGTTTCAGGAAAAAAAAACACTAAGAGAAGAAGAAAAAAAAAACCAATAACAATGAAGTAAATTTTACCTGACGTTGATGATTATATATAACGTTATAGTTAACTTATTTCTATTTTTCATGATTAGAAACCCCAACGAGTGACTTTATCACTATATTACACACTAAAGATTTTCAATTAGAGTCAATAGAATTAAAAGAAAGCAATAGACCATGGATTAAAGAGAAAAATATAGTAAAAGCTCTCTTGAAACAATGTAGCATAAGAACTTCAATCTATCAGTGCAAATATAAATTTCTCCTTATTCACCATTTTCTATGGCATCAACATTTCCCCAATTGAATCCTGACATACCTTCGTTAAGAGTGTTACCCCCACTACCATCCAAAAACTGGTTGAAATCGAAGTCTATATCGTCAATGGTCCCATTAGAATGGCCATTCGTGCCAAACAAAGTATTCGGTTCTCCTGAAGTACTACCCAATATTTCGACAGGAAAAATGTTATCGTTATTTGAGTCAGGTATTGCAGATGGAGCTGATGAACTGGAGGCGATGGGATCAGAACTTCCAACAACTTCGTCTTTTACTGTTTGATCCTTTTTGAGGTTGGATGGTGTGCTCATCAGTGTCTTGCCATTCGTCTTTTTTGGTGAGTCTGTAGAGCCCACATTCTTTTTCTTTCTCTTAGAAAGTGGATCAATTGCCGTCTCGGAAGCAGGAGTCAATGGCGCAGAATACTCTTTTTGAAGAGGAGCTTTTCCAGCTGATGAATTTCCCACTGTGCCATTTACAGGGAGACCTATAACACTAGGTTTCCTTCCTCTCTTGGCTGGAGCTGGCTCCTTCTTTTTCTTTTTGTTGTTGTTTGCAGACGATGGAGAAAGTTTATTTCCGACAATAGGCGACCCATTCGAAAGTGCTGGAGATTGGTTTGGCTGTGTCTGTGGAGGAAACATGGTTGATTCCAACAACGTAGAGTGATCGCCGCTGTTCTTTCGGGCTATGTCGAGCCTCTTTTTATTTTGCTTTTCCAAAAGCATTAGCTGCATTTGATAATCTTGTAGAGCGTTTATGTTACGAGCTGGAACATTTAGGTTAGAGTGTCCATTACCGTTTGAATTATTTGGCGGATTGATTAAACCATTTCCCATTGTATTCATATTGTTACCATGCATGATAATTGTACTATCATTAGTCTTATTGTTAGTGTCCATTCTGATAACCTGACCAGGTTGCTGAGGATGTCCAAAATTACTTGGGGTTTGGACACCAAACTGCTGGAAGCCTTGAATTCCATTCATTGGCTGGTGCGCTTGTTGGCCATGCTGTCCTGTTTGGCCTGGTTGACCATTTATACTCAAGCGGTGGCCCTGTACAGCGGCAGCACCTGCATTATCCAGTTGAACATGTTGTACTTGCAGCCTCAAATGATTCATTTGATTCTGAGTATGCTGTTGTATTCCATTTTGAGGTTGTTGTTGTTGTTGTTGTTGTTGTTGGGACATAAATACTTGTTGCTGTTGCAAATTAACATTGCTATTTGGGCCCATATTTTGTATGATGGGTTGCTGACGATCCATTTGGTTAGCAACGCGCTGCTGAGGTTGCAAGTGTGCCTGAGGTTGACCTTGAGGTTGTTGTTGTGGTTGAAGTTGATTTGGTGTATGCTGCTGTTGTTGTTGCTGCTGCTGTTGTTGTTGTTGTTGTTGACGCTGCTTCATCATCATTTGCATCATCATCATTTGTTGCTGCTGGTGGTGCTGTTGTTGCTGTTGCTGTTGTTGCTGATGTTGATGTTGTTGTTGGGGATCCAACCCTTGAATTTGACTCTGATTGGCTAAACGCTGTTGCTGTTCTGGATGATGAGGACCTTGACCTTGCGTCTGATGATTGTGAGCGGCTAGAGTATGCTGGGTTAGGCCTTGTGCCTCCTGATGTTGCCGTTGTTTGAGTAACTGCATTTGATAATATTGATATGCTTGTGCTGATGCGTCCCTATTATGTTTGGCCTGGAAAACATCCCAAAACACCTGCCACCACTCATAAAGAAAACTCTGCGGAGCGTCAACGTAAACTGAAGAGTTAGGAAGATTGTTTTCCTTTTGAAACTGCAGAATATTCGGGTTACTAGGCTTGGAACCCTGATTATTATTTATTTGAGGTGAATTGTTGTTCGATGACGCTGATGATCCACCCTGAACATAAGGAACCTCTGCTTCATTGGCAAAAATTCTAGCCGATTGAGACAACCTGTTTTTCACCAAGAAATCGTAAATATAAGCATTAAGAAGCTCTTTTGCATTGTTCGCCAGGGCATCAGAAATGTTTATCGAAGAATCCATCACCGGTTTCCCAGCGGGTGCATTCACCTGATTATATACGCCCTGGTTGTCTCCTTGCGTCGAGGCGGGAGTTCTTTTGTTATACATATGTGGAGTGTTTTGATGGCTCATCTTTGCAAATTATACTCCCCTCTAAAAATGCTTCAAACTTTCCACCGTAATTGGCTATCACCGGCTTTCCTCTCGATTCGTCACCGCTTTCCGGTTATAATGACTAGCTCCAAGCAGATAAAGGCGTAGAGCTTACTATATTTCCGTTCAAATTTTCCAATCGAAGGACGGCTAACGGAAAGAAGATTAACAGCACTAGACAAAAGAGATTGTTCAATTTTTCACTGCCGATTATTTATATATAAATCTGCGACTCCTATGGATTCGATGGAAAAACTGTAATCACAGTGCAAGTTGATTTATTTGTATATTTCAATTCTTTCACTGTATCCCTTTCACTGATTACAGGTAGGAAAGTACCTTAAGAACATTTCTTGTCCGCCCATAGAACCAGGTAGACTTCCTAATATGGAAGTAAGTGCGAAATGTACAAAAACTTGATTATCCACAAGTTGTGCTCGCGACCAGCTCTAATATATTGAACCTAAATTGAAGAGTGATATCTAACTTTTAATACAAATACTCCAGTACGCCGACTCAAAAGGAGAACGTATCTGATATAGCATAAAATGAATTGAGCTGGAGCTAAAGCTCAAATCGAAACGTCATCTACTAAAATAAAACAGGGTAACCCTACCACCAAAATTAAAACCAAATCTAATACCATTCTGACCTTTTTCAATTATCTTTGCCTGACCCATGTAGAAAAGAAGTTTTACCTTGTCCTAGCACCAGACTGTAGTGCCTGCTCTCATCGTGCTCCGAGAATTTGCGTCGTTTTCCCAGATGTTGGGAGAGGAAAGACCGTTGAGACTCGCCAAGACTGAACTAGTAGAAGAACTAACTAGGGACTGGTCGAGCGAAGAGCCCTGCTCGTACGCGGATACCGGTTTGAAGGGATCAAACAAGTTAGTTGGAGCGGGCTTTCCAATGGATGTGGTCTCATTATGGTGAGCACTGGGCATCGAAGAAGTGAATGTATTTTCTGACATCATGGGGACTACGCCCTTGGATGCGGCCAGCGCAAGGGAATAGGCGCTTCCTTTCCGAACAGAGTACCAAGATGATTCGGGAAAAACGACCTCTTCTCTCACATAGCCCGATTCTGAACCCATAGCCTTCGCACTGTATCCTAGGGCTTTTTGTCTGTGTTGGCTCAGAACAATGTCGCTGCTAGGTTGATTTTTCATCTCTATCATCGCCTTTTCGATGAGATCTAATTGGCTCTCAAAGGCCAGAGCCGCCATGTCTCTTCTAGGATACACGACACCAGTGGACATCATTCCTTTGAGCAGCGTAGATGCAAATTAAAGTGTTTTGGTCTTTCTTGAGTGAAAACTTGACTGAGTCCGGGCAAACTGCAGATCATCGACGATTTTGTACATAGAACTTTTCAGAAGACAGTCGCATACACAACGAGCAAAATATTAACACTTATCAACTCTTCATTACAAGAAGGGTAACAATAATCACATTGTGCTCAGATGACTTAAAGGCCACACGGTGGGCTCCCCGAATGCCCTTTTCAAGTAATTCCGGTTGTCTAATCTGTTTAATCACACTACAGCAACGACATCGAAGTACACATGTTATATATTTTTGAATATGTCTATACAAGAGCTGTGATGAAACAATAGGGACTCACCGTTTTTTCTTTTGTTTGATTTCCTCGTCCTTTGTAGCATGTAGCTTAATTTGATTGGGGTAATCCTGCCTGTTTCCCTGGTGGCCCTGTGACCAATCATAACTCAAGGCGTAAGCAAACATGGTTCCATTTCTGTTGAAACTTGTGGCAGTGATGGTGCTGTTTACGTTGGGGAATGTTTTGAGACGTTGTCTGGCATCCTTGTCCCAGAAACAAAATGTGCCATCTGAGCCCGCTGTACTGAAGGTCCCATACACGGGGTGGAACGATATGGCGTTCACTGCATATATCTGGGACTCCGAGTTAGCAGGTGTTCTCAAGCTCGAGGCTCCTGTCCCGCTTGGAGTCTTACGGTGGCATCTGAAGGAAAAGCCAAACTTGTTTTGCTCACCATCGTCAATGTACTGTATACCGCATCTTCCCTCTATGGAAACGACTCCATAACCGTTTCCCTGTGGATAACAGGCAATGGCTCTCGTCTGCCATTTCAATGGTGACATGGTGTTTTTGAACACTTGTTGTGGGTTGTTCAAGTCAATAATGCTTATCAGTCTCTCAGCACAACCGACAACCAAGAGCTTCTGACTTGAGTCCATGCAATAAACCCTCTCTGGTAGATTGATAACGGAAACAGGCTGCGGTGACCGCATATCCCAGTATTTCAATGTCTTGTCCCAAGAGCCAGAAACCACCACTTGTGTGTTAGTAGGACCGCACTCGACGTATCTGACTGTTCTCACTGGCGCGTCATGTGCACCTATTTGTTGTGCTTGTTGTGACTGGAGATCAAATAGCTTGACCTGCTTGTCTGCTCCTCCACTGACTACTTTGGTACCGTCAATGGACCACCTTGCAGAAAATACAGGGCCATCGTGTTCGTACAACGCTCTCCCCTGGTTGTTGCCTGAGTTGGGATCTATTTCATAGATCCGAACTTTTTTATCCCAGCTTGCCGCTGCCAACAAGTCCTGTTGTTGTGAGAATGATATGTCTGATATAGAATCCTCAGGTGGATAGTTAACTGTAATATCGTTGTTTAACTCCTGGCCCGTGGAAGCACTAGTTGTTCCTGTAGATGTACTGCTGTTAAGGAACGACATGGCCAATATGTTACACTCTATCAAGTGCCAGATTCCTCGTGCTTTGTATAAAGTTTTAGCGTCTTGTTTATGAAGACATCAGAAAACTGGTAGCCTAGTTACACAAAACCGAAGTAGTTATATTAAACTCAAGCATTGTGACATATAAGAAATAATGTGCCTGGTCCACATTGAGTCGATCTGAAGTGGGAATGGGTATAGAGTTGGATAGCACGACTTCAGAAACCAGATTCACAAATGTAGGTATTCCGATTCTCACTTACGCAGGCCGCTTCAGCTCTAGAGATCAACCCATTGACAACTGCAAGCTCGCCAAAAACTATGAGGACAACACATATATAGACTGGATTCTGGAGACATTGCAAATGCCAAAAGGGCTGCGCTACATGGCTCGAAAATGGATGGCCATTGTCCTTCTGTCTATCGCTGTCGGTTACGTATCCTCTTTCATTGATCTTGTGTCAGTATGGTTAAATGATTTGAAGAAGGGGTTTTGCTTTAGCAAACTAGATAAGTGGTCTTTGTTGAACCCATATCTGACGTGTCCCACTGACAAGTGGTATGACTGGTCCAAGTTGGTGTTTGGTGCAGATGGTACCGTTTCCAATATTCTCGTTAACCTACCTATATATCTATTTTTTGGACTTGTATGGGTGCTGATAGCAGCATATATCACGATTAAGAGAGATCCCATGGTAAAACAGTCTGGCATACCCGAAATAAAGCTTATAATCTCAGGTCTCAACTACAACACCACCAAATATTTGGGGTTAGACACTTTGGCATATAAAATAATAGGGTTGATTTTAGTGGTAAGCTCTGGACTTTGGTTGGGTAAGGAGGGACCACTTGTACATGTTTCTTGCTGCATTCAAAACGTGATATACATGGCAATTGTTGGTGCTAGCTATGACAATGAGGCTGTTAGAAGAGAACTTCTTAGTGCAGCTACCGCAACTGGTATATCGGTAGCATTCAACTCACCAATAGGGGGTGTTCTATTTGTCTTGGAGAGCATCCCCAGCTTCTATATACCCACTAAGACAATGTGGAACTCGTTTGTAAGTGCCACTATTGCCACGGTAGTGGTTACTGGGTTCAAAATATTCACCCAGGGTAAGAATTTCTCAGAGCAAGATCTATTCCAGGTGCAGTTTGGAAACTTCAGTTGGCTATTCATGGAAGTTGTCCCATTCCTTATTATGGGAGTAGTTGGTGGTATTTATGGATCTTTGTTCATCATGATCAACTCGAAAGTTTCTAAAAAACTGTTTAGGACAAGAGTGAAAAGGGTATTGTGTGCTCTCTTTAACCTCTCATCAAAGTATGGGGAGTACTTGGAAGTATACGCTATTCTAATAGTTACTACCCTACTCAACTTTCCAATCGGAATGTCAAAGTTACCACAGCAGGCATATTTGAAGATGTTATTCACAGATTGCTCCACTCTGAGTAATGGGGACAACTCCTCGGATCTCATGTGTGATACATCTGATCCCATTAAAATAATGAAGCTATCTTTTATTTTGATAGAAGGATTCTTCTTAGCATCGTATTCTTTTGGCGTGAACCTTCCGGGTGGCATTTTAATGCCAACCCTTGTTCTTGGTGCTACTTTTGGGAGGCTCATTGGTATCATATCACAAGCGTTGCAGACCAGATTTCATTGGGCTTCATTGGCAACATGTACTACCAAAACTTGTCTAGTATCACCCTCGTCCTACGCTGTGGTGTCATCGGCGGCTTTCATGACAGGGATAACTAAGTTAACGATGACTGTTGTTGTCATAATATTTGAATTGACAGGAGCTGTTAGCTACGTTCTTCCAATAATGATTGCTGTTATGACCCTGAAAATTGTCAGCGATTATCTTTCAAATGTGAATATATATGATTCTTGGCTCAAAACTAATTTTAACATTTATGACGAAGGTAAGGGAGTTCTCAACGAAGGGAAAGGAAACGGATTAGTTGAATTTTCCGAATTGGTTTCCTCACTCAAAGATAGTTTGCCAGATGTTAGTCTTGATTATGTTATGATACCATTAGATGAAATGAAGGTTTTATATTTGGATTCACCTTCTCCATACACTCCGAGGTTTTTGTATCTGTATACTGGAGAGGATAATCACGAAGGTTATCCCCTCGTTTTAAGTGATGATTTCCCCTTATACTTAGGGTATGTTACTAAAACCGAACTATTACAGAAGCTTGCTACAGTGAACGATGCAGAGGCTCCAATCAAATTCAATCTTCAAAATGTGCGGGAGGTCCCTTTGAAAGATCTGGATCATATCAGTGAAGACTATATTAATCTGCTTAGGTATTTGGATATCGAAGTGGAGGATTCAGTTATCGTTTTAAATGAACTTACACCTGTTGTGGAAGTTTTAGAAATCTTTGAAAAATTAAATTTGAACTACTTGGTAGTAAGAGGGAGTCTGTCTGACAAAAACAGATGCATGGTTGGATTTGTAGATAGGTTTGTTCTCTCGCGGCTAATTGACTCTAACTTTTCAAATATTCGAGAAAACTACAATGAGAGATATGATGATTTAGAGTATGATATTGAACGAAGCATTCAAGAAGAAGATCTATTCGATAGAAGAGAGCGTGTTAGTATAGAGCTCATCACCTGAGAGGAATGTTTTAGTGTATATAGAGTAGGAGTATGCCGAATATTCATCTGCGATCTTAGACTAAATCGAGATGAGAGATATTTTATGTCCACACAAACGATTTTGTTTATCTTCATTATTCTCTAGAAGTATGAAAGATGACTCATGAGTCGACCGCCAAAAGGAACGTGGATTTTCGATAACTTGCCCAATAACTCCGACAGCTGGCTTATTGGGATCGACGATCAATTTTTCAACGTAGGCAAGTTATTAAAAGGGATAAAACTAATTCCTTCGGGGCTCCATTTGTTTCACTACTCAATTCCACAGATTGGAACAGAAGGCAATAGGGCCACATCCGGACCAACACAAGAACAGATAGCTTCGAGCTTGAGGTATGGTTACTGGGTAGAATGCGTTGAGAATGAGATCTTGGTGTTTCGTTGGGACGAAGAACAGGAGAAGATACATATTATTGATGAAAACAATGACTTGGAGCGTTTGAACTTCACCAAGCATTTGAATGAGTTGGGTCACTTTTATCCTTATATGGTAACATATCCTGTAGATGAAAAAAATTGGACTTGCTTAACGAAGTACATAAATGTTGCCTCTTGTAAAGAAATTATGCCTCACCCCGCAGGATTCTGTGAGGTCAACACGATGATGACATCCGTTGAGGAAGAAAATGCATTATCGGAAGTATTTGTCAAAAGAGATCCTTCTGCATCTTACAAGAGGAATGAAAGCGAAACACTTTCATATAAAATTGTTCAATTCAAGATATCTAAATGTTCAAACCAATCCATAACACAAGTCACGGAGGATTACTTGGACAAATCGTGGTATTTGAAAAGTCTCTTCGACAACTCGCTAGACAGGTTTCTTTCTGAACTCCAAATATCATTCATCAACTTCATTATAATGAGTAGTTGTTGTTCAAACGTCCAATGGTTGAACCTTCTCAAACTCTGCCAAATGAGCAAAACTATCATGCTTAGTCAAAAGCTATTTACGGAGGAGTTTTTGCTTATAATCGGGGCCCAGCTTGGCACAATCCCGGAGGGGTATTTGACGACGGATGCTCTTGTGGATCCCAAACATTACATAAATTTGATGGACAGTCTTCTGGGGGATATCTTCAATCATAATCTCTGGCAATCAAATGTCACCGCTAACAACAATATACTTCAAACATGGAACTCAATACTCAAAATCAATTTGGAAAAGTTTGGATTGGACTTTTATAGGAAAGAGTTGAAAGTAGATGATACCGGAACAGAAATTTACCCATTAGAGGACTACGATACAGCCGACGAAGATGCCCCAGCCATCGTGATGTGATTGAGAAATAATTTAATGCAAATTAAAATACGAATATAATATATGATAGAAATGTTATGTACATGATTTGTCTAGCTTTTTCCGTTTCGGAGAATGCTTTAATTTTTCTTCCCTAGTCACTACTTCCCCCTTAAGAATATCCAACCCTTTCAGAATCAACGATGCGTATGCTTCCCGATACGTCTCCTTCTCCTCCACAGATAACAAATTCCATTTGTTTGAAACCTCTCTCCGCGCATCTTTGGAACCAAGATGCTTATAAGCCTTATGATTTAACGAGAAAAAGTAGTTCCAAGCGTGAATAAATGTTACTCGATCGCTGGTTACCCTCTTCCTCGCTCTGCTACCGCTTCTCTGAGAGAGGTCCTTTTGCTCCTCGCCCAGCTCTATTGAATTGACTCGGAGCTGCGATCTGTACAATGCTTCTTCTTTTAGACGATTAAGGTCGTTTTTCTTTAATTTAATGGAACCTGGTTTCTCCTTCAAATCAACCTTTGAAACCCACTCATCAACCACTTCTTGTAAATCATGTATCAGCCTCGGACTTTTGTCGATATCTGGATATCTAGCGCTGATAGCCTCATTAATGCTCACGATGGTCCACCTGAAGCCATAGTGCGTTTTCGGAATTACAAACCACCCATAGTTGGTAATTACAGCACTGAACTCATTCGGCTTTGTTCGACACTCACTGGAGATATTAGTTGATATGTATCTGAGTGCCCCTCCAGCATTTGCACAAAATCTTTTCATAACATATGACAGCTTAAATCTTTCCTGCTCTGTGTCTGAGTCTGCTCTAGCAGTGAGTAATTTCTTTTCCATGATGAGTCGTACATATTGTATGCAGTATTACCTTCAAGGCTCCTTTTATCAAATCTCATTATGGCTTTTACATCGATATCGCAGCGAAAAGATACCAGCCAACAAGGATAGAGACACTGAAAAAAGCATTGAATGAACTCACCGTTATTTCCCGCGCTGCACCTCGCTTTGTCGCCCACCTTATCGCACAATGGTGAAGCGTCAGTCTTGATACCAAAGTTACCCGATAAGCCATTGACTCAGACGTCGTCAATCCAAGTTTACCTCATTCCAGCAGAAAAAACGTTGTTTACCTATGGATTTGAG
The DNA here is from genome assembly GCA_001599895.1 of Priceomyces haplophilus. Taxonomy (NCBI): domain Eukaryota; kingdom Fungi; phylum Ascomycota; class Pichiomycetes; order Serinales; family Debaryomycetaceae; genus Priceomyces; species Priceomyces haplophilus. Next base: position 1,279,554 of record BCIF01000002.1, on the reverse strand, counting down.
CCGTCTGAGTACCTTGAAAGACTGCCCACTCTCTTACGGGGCTTTTTGGTGGTGCGAGTGGTCAAACCGACCAAGATCAAGTCAATAACCTTACAATTTAAAGGGAAGCAGCGCACAGATTGGCCAGAGGGAATCCCTCCCAAGAAGAATGCACATATGGAGATGAATGACATTGTTTCACACACGTGGCCATTTTTTCAAATGGGAAGCAGTGTTGTGAACGGGGGAGCTGATGGAGTATATAAGGACCTACCTAAGGCTTCCCCCGAAGGTGAGTCTGATCTCAGGAACCAAGGCTCCGCGGATCTATTCTCTTTGTCACCTGTGCGATCTATGGATTCTCTCACAGGAAATATAATCGGACGTAGCTTGAGCCCTGTGACGAGTGCAATCAAGAGAAATAGCACGTTGAATCTTCCTGATTCAGGAACATCGGATTTGAGCAGCATCCGTTCTAATACAGACAATGATAACTCTAAATCCGGCTTGTTTCAAATTGGAGACTATGTGTACAACTTTGAGCACCCCATACACCCCTCTGTTCCCGAATCGACGTCTGTGACGTTTGGTAGTGTAACGTATTCACTCGATCTCGAAATCGTGAGAATTGGGGCCTTTAAGTTCAACATTTCAGCGACACTTCCCATTCAAATTGTAAGGTTGCCCGCAGAGATGAATTTAGAAGAGAATGACCCTACCGTTATAACAAGAGACTGGGAAGACCAGCTTAGATATGAAATAGTTATTAGTGGAAAATCGGTGGTGTTGAACTCTTACTTACCAATGGCATTTCGATTTGTGCCCTTATGGGGAAAAGTTCAATTGCATAGAATAAGAGTTTATATTACTGAAAGTTTGGAATATTATTGTCAAAACGGAAAGGTGCACCGGCAGGAACCCCAGAAAAAATTCTTATTATTGGAACATAAGGCAGGAAAGGGAAAATCATTGTTAACAAAATATTCGGAAGACTTTAAAGAAGAGAATGATGAAATATTACCAAAAGAGCTAGAATTCCAGTTATATGTACCGGAATATGTAACTAACAAGCAAAAGTATAAGATTCATCCTGATACCTCATATAAAAACATCCAAGCACATCATTGGATGAAAATATGTTTGAGATTATCTAGAACTGACCCTGAGAATTCTGAAAAGAGAAAGCACTATGAAATTTCTATTGACTCACCAATGCGTATCTTGTCGCAATTGGCAGCTCATGGAAACACCTTACTCCCACCATATGATAGTATGTTAGCACAAGACCATACATTGCCCATGTATACAGCATCATCTCCGCCAATGTCACCTGGTGTGATTGCTGTAGAAGAACGCGTGTTTCACCATATCAATAATGTGGATAACAATGATGAGCCCATAGAAAGAGAGACTAACATGCATCTTGAAGCTAATTTGTATCAACCCAACGAGAATGACTTTCGTAGGTCTCTCAATTCCCCACAAGCTCTTCCTCATCCTGACACATTCATTAGCCCATCGTCGCCAGCTCAAGGACCGCACAATTTTTCACAAAATCAGGCCTTCAGTTCTCCAGTGTATGGGAATGATTCTGCGTTAACCCACATTTTACCTCCAGCATATGAAGAGGCGGAATCTTCATTGTCACCTCTTAGGATAGATGACGTTTCCAGCAGAGCTACTAGTCCTATAAACGTATATAAACAGCTGGCAGTGACTACGATACCAAGCACACCGATAAAGGACTTGCTCAGTGAACAACTCAAACATCTGAACTCGAAAAATCTGAGTTCTAACACGTCAAGAAAATCTTGTGACAAAAGGAGTATCGCTGATAACGATTCCCTGAATGAATCTTTGAAGACCAAACGACAGGATGAGGTAATATACGACAAGGAGAAGATTGGTCAGGACAAAGAAAATCTAGTCGATAACACTGATAAAACTGAAAGTATTGAACACGAACGAGATGCCATTGGGTCAGTTTTCAAAAATAATTTTTGCAATGAAGACAATGAAGAAATACATCCCTCTCTCTTGCTGGAGGATGAAGATGATGATATAGCGAACTTCAATACAACAACTCTTAGACCCCCCTCCGAAACTACTGGAGCCTTGAGTCCTTCGAAAGACTTGTCTCGCAGGTCTTCGGTCCTCTCCACGGGCTCTTCAGCTATCGAAACACCATTGGAACAGACGGTTCCACTTTTAAACCCGTCGTCCTCATCGCTATTACCCGATGGGAATGACGAACGAAGGTCATCAACAGGGTCCATTGTCCATGAACAGGCACGTCGACCAAGTCAAATGCATCATTTATCGACTCGAATCACAGATATCGTCGACGGGTATGACATAAGCGGTGATACTTATATGATCAATGGAAGTCTTACCCAACTTAGAAACCCTAGAATAAAAAAGCATTATCAGAACGAAGACTCTTCTGGCTCTAGTCAAGCCAAAAATGAATTCGATGACCCGTCTCGAATCGATTATTTGTCTAAATTAAAGCAAAAATCGTTCGGTGTTGTGAACGATTCTAGTGATTGTGAGTCTTCTTTGAACAGTCGAACATCATCCGAAAGTGATGTGACGGTTACCGGTAGCAATAACAGAGGAACCTCTAACTCCACAGTCAACAGTAAGATGAACTCTCAATCTATCCCCGGATATAAAGTTGGCTACATTTTGAAATGATGTCTTTCCTTGATGGAATATTTGACTCTATTTATCTAAATTCTTTTTATTTAGTCTCTTTCAAGTTACCTTTCTCATCGACCTCAAGCTTGCCAAGCCATTCGTAAAGAACACTAAGATCTCTGTTAGCGAACTTCTCGTTTTGGCAAGCAGTTTCATACCAATGTCTACCGATGTCACCCAAGAATAAAAATCTATTTCTCAGTTTAGCACTCTCAGTAGCCAAAACCAAGTCCTTCTTAGTCAACTTGGTGACAAACCCACCTTCGTAGTTGACATCAGCGGGCAAGCTGTTCTCTGGATAAACGCCAGGGATTGGACAGTTATCCACAGAAGCCCAAGATTTACCAGTTGAAACAGCAACCAACTTAGCGTAGTTAACCAAATTCAAACCGAAAGCGTTTGCCAATTGGAAAGAGTCAGCAACAGCCAAGTTCGTGACGGCAAGTAAGTAGTTATTCGATAATTTAGCAGCCAAACCTACACCATGATTGGAACCACATGGGAAAATGTTTGCTCCCATCTTGTTCAACAAATTGGTCAAGCTTGGGGAGAGTGATTCGTGGTCTGGTCTGGACAACATGAAGGACAAAGTGGCCTTACGGGCACCAGCAACACCACCACTAACAGGAGCATCGATAAAATCAAAACCTGGAATCTCCTTCTTGACGTGTTCGTGAACTTCGACTGAGGTTGGAATGTCAATCGTAGAAGAATCAACGAAAGTTGTGGTCTTACCAGATCCATCGATGTTAGCTTCCTTGTACTTTTGGACTAACTCCAGTACAACGCCTTTAACGTGCTTTCCCTCTGGCACCATGGTGACAATATAATCCAATTGCGAGTGCACATCGGTAACGAAGGATCCAACCGAGTCAAGTGCAAAGAGCTTGTCCTTGTTAGCTGGGGTTACTTCCTTGACATCCGAAACGAATTGCTGAGTGGCACTTGGTACAGTGTCATACACATACAACAGGTCGTCCTTGTCAAGCTTGTTGTAAATATGTCTGGCCATATGACGACCCATTTGACCTAAGCCGATGAAACCATAGTTGGTGAGATATGAAGGGGTCGTAGAGAACGATCTGATTCCTTGGTACACTGCTCTCATGATGATCTTTATTATCCTATTAAGCAGTAACCAAATATGAAAAATTATTCAAAAGTGAGCGATTCGCGTCCTTTATAGATCTAACAATCTCCCGGAACTGTTGAGCATAAAGTGCCCAAACCTACCCCACAGAATTTGCATATGTTATTTCTATCGAATATACGACATTTATGTCGTATGTCGCCTTTGTATAAATGTCGTTCGGATGTGTGATCCGATCCTCATTAGTCCATTGAAGTAAAAAAGGCTCTACATGCTGTGGCAATTGAAACACGAAAAGGCGAACCACTTAAAAGTGTTTCATATGACATCGCTGCAAGAGAAATTAGCGGTGTCTTCACAATTGCCGACAAAAACAACATACAATGTCGCTAAGCCGAAAGCTGCATACTATCCGCACCCTGGCTCCAAGATATACGCTGACAGAATCTTGTATACCAAGATCGGGAAGGCTCGGAAAACGCTTTTAAAGACACACAAATGCGAGCCTAGAACTGGCATATGTGTGAAGATCCCAGCCAAGAGTTTGTTCAGGATCACTACACCTGATGGGCCTCAAGTATGCGATTTGAATATTTGGAACGCTGATAATCCCAGAGAAAGGTTTTGGGCTGCAAGAACCCGGCAGTTACACTCTGCGCATGTCTCTACATATGACAGGTTGTGGTCTAATTTGCCTTATTTGCGACCGTTAGTAACCATCACTGGGGATACCATGCTGTCTAGACATGACGAATGGGGTGGACGAGTCCATGATACATTGGGAACCAGGTGCGATCCGTATATAGATGCATTGATCAGTGGGAAAGACAATGACTTTCATTGTCACTCAAATCTTACCAGAGCCATAATGCCATATGGATTGACTGAGTTTGATGTGCATGACGTTTTGAATGTTTTCCAAGTTACTGGCTTGAACGAATATGACCAGTACTTTATGGAGGCATGCCCTGCAACGAAGGATGACTATTTCGAGCTTTTTGCTGAACAAGATTTGCTTGTAGCCATTAGTGCATGTCCTGGAGGTGATTTATCACAATGGAGCTGGGGCGAAGAAAGCAACGACCCAAGCAATCTGAACATGATAGATTGTTGTAGGTCATTGGCAATACAAGTTTATAAGTTAGATGACGAAGAAGAAATTTTGGCAGACTGGAAGTCACCAGAGGTTGCACCTTACAAAGGTATTCATGGGTTGAAACTAGCTCATTTACTGAATTAAATGTATACGTTATGTACTTTCCCATTCACGAAGAGCCGTCTATAGATTGCCCTAACCAATCACTAATCATGTCATTTGTAACAAACCCAGCGATATCGCTACCTTGGTATTTGAGATCACCTTTTTGTATCATAAGCTCCAAGAATTCAAAGCTTTCTTTTATTTTTGAGGCTGACAAGAAACCTCTTTCGAAGTTCTCAATGAAGCTTGTTTCGACTTTCTCGACAGTGGCCTTTTTCCCAACATAAAACTTAATGGTGAATCCAAGCTTTGAGTGGGTAAATTCGTGAGTGAATTTTGGGGTTGATCCAAATCGGAAGTCCCATGTTTTAAGCTCGTTTGCTACTTCTATGACTTTCTCAGGTAGCTCAGTGTGCTCCCTAATAGCAAATGTTTCAGCGTCTCTAATTACTGAATTTGCTTCTATGAAGGCATCGAATCCAAATAGTTCATTTTGATCGAAAGTCTGTTTATCTTCTTTCGATTTGATTTTTTCTCCCAAACTATTCTCCACTCCGTACTTTTCTCTGAACTTTTTACTTACTTTCATTATAAACGTATTTTTTTCGAGACCAAGGTTTTTCACTGGTGATGAAATTGATTTGACAGAGCTCATCGATTCAACTATACCCAACTTTTTCTCGTCTCTTGTCAATAGTTTTCCTAAAACATCTAACTTCAGATTTAATAACATCGTACCGTGATGATATGACTTTCCTTTTGCAATTTTGTAAGCTGATCCACTGACCTTATAGCTAATGCCATCATTTTGTTTTCCTGTCACAATGTCTCCTTTTTGGTTCACCTCTAACTTGAAAGCGGAATCTGGGTTATCGTTAAAGCATTCGGCAACCAATTTCGTAAAGGCATATCTGTTAAAATTCGATTTTGTCGTCATAAAGCTGAAATTGACGTTTCCCAAGTCATGCACAACTGTTCCACCCCCCGACCTTCTTCTGACCAAAGGTATTTGAAGTGAGTGGAGTAACGGCAAATTAACTTCTTTCCAAGGATTCTGGTTCTTTCCAATTACAACACATGGAGAGTTGACATAAAAGAACAACCGATTGAAATTGCTTATCTTATTTTCTGTGTTTTCACCATCTGGAACAGGCATTTGAGAGAATAAGAAATCCTCTAGTGCAAGATTGATATAAGGGTCCTTAAGGCTAGAGATTATTATGGTAGGTGACATGCGTTTCGCTACATCCCATAGGTCGACCTGTGATGTCGAAAAGTTGGCTGGTTCATTTACGGCGGCCGTCAAATGAGTAGGAATGGGACCGTCGTATGATTGAAAATCTTGTAAGTTGAAGTCTTCATAGCTAGCTGGTTCCAAACCATCCTGAAAAGGTACAGTAGCATAAAACTGCCTCTGTCGTACGATGAAAACAGTATGGATCTTTTTCAAGCTATTTTTTACTCCTAGCATTTCTTTCGATTCTGGTCCTTAAGTTTTGGAACTAATCGAAATTCGCAGGTTTATTATTTTACAAATTATCTCTCTTGCACTCGGCGACGTATGAACAGAGACAATCCTTTGGAGAGACATCTTCTTTCGAGATGCTTCTCCTCTGATTCCAAAATAGACGAACTTCTATCAACTAGATACTCGATCACAGGAGATCAGAAACCTATTCTAGTATTGACTCCCACTGGTCCGCAAACCTCTAGAGAAAGGTCACTTTTGCACAATGATCAAAGCGTTGACATTAACGCCGGGATTACGGTAGAAAGAGTGAAAACTACGAGACTTGAGCTCAAGTCTTATTTCAAACGCACTATGAATAATCAGAAGAAGGTTATAAAGAAGATTCAAGCGTACCAGAAAACCAAAACTGGTAGTTCTAAATTGTTCCCTGTGACTAAGCTTCTTGAGCACTATTCGATTCCCAGATTTGAAGACTTTTTGTCTTTGAACAATCTCTGGCAACTGTACATGAAGGATCTTCTCTTCTCTGGTGACAATCTTCCTGCCCTTGTTACGTTGTTACCCAAACTTTCAAGTGCTGACTTCAATGGGTGCCTTCTCACAGTGATAGAATCTCGCAATAAAAATCTCATAGGTGTCAGGGGAATTGTGTTATGGGATGCTCAGCATTCTTTTATACTATGTGTGCCCAGAAATGAAGATTCAAGAGAATCAAACGATAAATCAAAAAGCTTCACCCCTTCGGAGCAAGTCGGGGGATTGCGGATAATTCCAAAGAAGAGTTGTTTATTTGCGTTCGATGTTATCGTTCCTAGAGACAAAACACAATTTGCAGATAATAGGGACAAAAATGAGCATGACATCAGTGACAATAACAACAATAATAATAATAATAATAATAATAATAATAATAATGATGATAATGATGAGGATGAGGATGATTATTGTATAGGTTTCACACTCATAGGTTCCAGATTTGAGTTTAGATCGGTTGATAGATCTGGAAGAAAGTTCAAGAATCATAGCGTTCATGACATTATCTAGCATGACAGTATATACATTGAAAAAAAGAGAATTCATATAAATGCTTTTTTTAAATCATTCAATTGAAGTATTAAGAGTTCTTCACTATGAGAATTCAATTTCTGTAATACTTTCTGGATATCATCAAGATATCGTTGAGCTTGCTCGTTTGAAATTGAACGTCTTCTGCTTTCTAACAAAAAGTTGATTTCTTGTATTAGTTTCAGCTCGTCAACACTTTTTGGAAATTTAGTATCGGACTTTCCGGAAATTGCCACCACGCTGGAGGACAATTTTACATCAGAGCTTTCTTGTTGGAAACTTTGAACAATTTCTCCGAAATTTGAATTGAACTGGGACACTTCAGTCTTGAGAAAAAGATCTAGGTCATTGAAGATGGACTCTACATATATGAGGCCTTTTTTGGTGTCACTATTGGGCTCAAGAAGTCCCTTAGCACTTGAGTTGAGACTATGCTTATTTTGGCTTGGGTCTGAGTGGGATAAATCTCTTAAAATATCACCTAACTTAATGAGCTCGTAGTAATTATCGTAAATTATAGATTTTTTTTCCATGTCTCTGGAATTCAACTTGTCGTTGATTGTACTTCGGAGTTTAAGAATCTCCTCTATCAGGCTATTTTTAATGAAGCTGTTCAAAACATTAGGATCCTTGAATTTCAGTTCTATATTTTCTTTTTCACTAGTATCATGATCGCCCACATCCAACGTTTCTTGTGGATCTAAGTGGTCTATTTTAATGCCCTCTGCATTCTTTTTCCTTTCGTTTTGAATCTTATAGAATTCTTGAAGTGCTTTCCTCCTAGACAGAACTCTTCGGTTCCCGTTTTGATCTCTGCTAGGATCTGAATCCAACCAGATCTTTGGTAGAGCACTCAGCTGCTTCAAAGAAGGCTTCTCGTACTGTAGATTAGGAATTGGTTTCTCTGGCATTAGATTTTGTAATTCAAAATATGAGCTGTACTTACTACAGAATTAGCATTTGTATTTGATCGCGAAATTATTTAAATTATAGGAATTGATATTCTGCCACTTTGCTTATTATGCTGAACGCCTATTGTACAAATTTTCAAAGCGTAGAAAATTCGAGAACTCTCGTTAGTCTAATGTAGTCTCTATTCTATTTCATTCAAGAATCCAAGAATCGAAATATGCCAAATCGCTTGGATCTTCTTCCTCAGGTATTGAAAAATCGCCTATAACTGAAAAGTTGTTGCCTGACAACAACTTTTTCATTTCAGCAGATATTGAATGCTTGTTACCTTCATCCTCGTGCGCCTTACCGTATCCGGCATCTAGCACGCTTTGCCATGTTGCTTTATATACATCTGTGGTGTGGTTGACCAACTCCAACTTGTCATCAAAGATCAATACTTCACACAAAGATCTAATGTTGTTCACTGCGAGATCAACGTTGGTAATCTTGTTTGATGTTATAAAATCCATGATAGTGTCTAGAGTCACAAACCCAGTGTAGTTAGAAGGAAATGAGGCTTGCACCGTATTCGTTTTAGTAGTTGGTTGTTGAAAAGCAGTCGGGTATGTTTTGGAGGCTACAAATCTCCATACTACTGTCAAGAGTGAATCTATGAACTCCGTATCCAACTCAGAATCAGTAAACCAAGGACCTCCTGTCACTTTGACAGAAGGTTGAAGGTTATAAAGCATATAGATTTTCCTAGTGGGATGTTTGACGGATTTGATAGACTTGATATATCTTTGGTTTTCTAATGATTTCAAGCATCTTACCACGATATGCTGATGTAAATTTGTCTTTGCTTTGATAGTCTTTGTCCATATGCCCTCTCTACCTGACGCTTCGATGTAAGAGTAAATCATCGCCTCATCATCACTCATTTTAGTGATCTTGTCTGCCTCCGACAGCGAAATCCCCTGAAATCTGAGTTCATCCCCATTTTTGATTAATTTGACAAGCTTATTGTCAATTAATTCTTGGGCAAGAATCAATAGATCGGCTGGCTTTTGAATGTCCACCAACTTTTGGAGATCATCCTGACCAAAAGTTGTGGAGGAAGGTGCCCCCATAATTTTGCTATGTAGCAGCAATGCTTTTTCGGATACATTTGGCATGGTTATCCGTTTCCTCTTATGTAGGTGCAACTACAATCTAAGTTTTTTATTATTTGAGGTAAAAAAATTAACACCAATTCTCATGAAAATTTAGAAGTTGATTAAAGTCCATCTCTCGAAATTTTCTTACTTATGTGATATGGATGTTGACCTTTCTGATGTACTACAGGGCTCCAAAGAAACAGTTCAGAGAAAGCCTGTCGGATTCAAAAAAAAGGTGATTAAAGGCAAGAAGTCTTCACAGAGAGTAAGATTAGATTTTGGAGATGATGAAGACGAGTATGGAGCACATATCGCAGAAAAAAGGAGCTTCAAAACGAATCGCAACTTCAAGGTAAAAAAGACACTTTCAAGCGATCCTCTGGTCGAAAAAGATACCGTGAAAGAAAATTCAACATATGCGGATGCCTCTGAAAATACATACGAGCCATGGACGGCGCTCTACGTTGATGGTGATCCAGAGAATAATCCAGTGATTGAAAACATCAATGAGGTATCGGTTCAAGAAAGAGAACGTTTGAATATTCGCGAATATTCGCCTCTTGTATTGGAGAACAAATTTGTTCCAATAGAACCCAACAGAGACCCAGTGCATAAATTGACAGAGAAGGATTTACGTGAAGAATACAAAACGTCTTACGATAATGACAATGATGATGATGATGAAGAAGACAGGATTATCTCTGTGACAGTGGATAATGATGCACTAATAGTAGATAATTCAGACCTTATGGTCGAAGATGATGCCCTCGACTTGGGGCATGTGAAGAGAGCCAGGACTGTGGATCCGGAAATGTATAACCTAGAGTTACTTTCAGAGTCGGAAGGCAGCCCGGACGAAACGGGTCCTGAGATGGGATACGGAAATGCAGGAATTTCTATTCCTGCTGTCAAGAATGTCAAACCAAGAATGGTTCCTGACATAAAGCATATTATAGATGGCCTACAGAAGTCGATAAAAATACTGGCCGATAAAAAGAACGACTATCATAATGAGATAGAAGTGCTAACCAATCAGCTTCATGTGACATACGATAGAAAATCAAAATTGGTGAAAAATCTTCATGAACTATCTTTTAAGTAAAAGTGCAAATATGGATAAATTATTATCTCTCTGGCGTCTCCGCTCTCTTCTGCGCTCCTGATGTGTCTTGCGAAAGTTATATTCGTGATATATGCAGTAGTGAAGATTTTTCACCGCGCCTAGCCAATAATTACTCAATCCGTGAGTCATTATAACATATAAAGTTGGTGCTTTTGATCTAAAAAGTTCTCTTCACGTATATATTAAAATTGTTTTGATCAATGAAGGCTTTCGGTTCAGTTGTCGCTAAAAGGACCTTTTCAGGATCCGCAACATTGAAAGCTAAACCTCGTCACTTGATCAGTATAAGTCATTTAACAAATGAAGAATTCGTATCTTTGGTGAACAAAGCAGAAACCCTTAAAAAAATATACAAATCAGGTCTGAATGCCGTTGAGAATCACCATAAGCTACTTGGTAAAGTGGTTGCCATGTTGTTCAATAAAAGATCTACCAGAACCAGAGTCAGTACTGAAGGTGCTGCCTCCTTCTTTGGTGCTCTGCCTATGTTCTTGGGAAAGGATGATATTCAGTTGGGTGTCAATGAGTCGACATACGATACAACCAGAGTTATCAGCTCCATGACATCATGTATATTTGCTCGTGTGAATAAGCATCAAGATATACTCGATCTTTGCGAGTGCTCTTCCGTGCCAATCATAAATTCTTTATGTGATATGTACCATCCATTACAAGCTATTGCTGACCTATTGACGATAAAAGAAACATTTGGCAAGACTCAAGGTCTCAAATTAACTTGGATTGGTGACGCCAATAATGTTATTAACGATTTAGCGATCGCATCTCTCAAATTGGGAATGTCAGTCTCTGTTTCTGTTCCTGGCGGTGTCAAATTTGATGCTGGGGTAGCTCAAACCGCCAACACATTGGCTAAGGAGCAGAAAACCAATTTTGAAGTTGTGCATGACCCAGTGCAAGCTTTGAAGAACGCTGACATAATTGTGACGGATACTTGGATCTCTATGGGCCAGGAATCTGAGAAGGTACAAAAATTGAAACAATTTTCAGGGTTCCAGATTACTACTAAGCTTCTTACTGAAGGCGGAGCCAACCCGAACTGGAAGTTTATGCATTGCTTACCGAGGCATCAAGAAGAAGTGGATGATGAGGTTTTCTATGGCGGAAACTCACTCGTCTTCCAAGAAGCAGAAAACAGGCTATATGCAGCAATGGCAGCCATAGAAACTTTTGTTATTCATAAAGGTGATTTCTCGAAATAAACAGTCGACATTCTTTCCACAATTCGGCCACGTCGTGCTGGTGTGACCTCTCTTGAGTATATCTATGTCGTCCTTACATAGTGCTACATCAAAGTATACCTTTGGAGAGTAACACCCGCCTCTTCTTTCATTCGTACGTAATAAATAAGAACTGCCATCGACTATTTGTGTGGCGTCATTCACAAGTATTATATTAGATGTTAAGGAAATTGCTCATATAATTCTGTATATTATATTTTCCCAATCCCACTTCACTATAAACGGGAGAAAAAGAATGCTTCAATTTTGAAGTAATCAATTTATCTCTTTTTATTGAAAATGACCATTAAAGTTTTTGTTTCAGGTGCTACAGGTTTTATTGCTCAACACCTCGTCAAGCAGTTGCTTGAAAGTGGCTATGAGGTTGTTGGTTCTGTGAGGCTGGCTCTGAAAGGCGATCATTTGAAAAAACTTCTTGGATCAAACAAATTCAGCTACGAAATAGTGGAGGCTATTGAAACTGAAGGCGCTTTTGACCAGGCTTTAAAGAATAATAAGGATGTTACGGCATTTATCCACACTGCGTCTCCTTTTCACTACAAGGCTACTGATTACGAAAAAGAGCTATTGATTCCAGCAGTGCATGGTACCAAGAATGCACTTAAAGCAATCAAAAGTTACGGACCTCAGATAAAAGACGTCATAGTTACTTCTTCCTACGCTGCTGTGGTCAATGCTTCTGACGAAAATAATCCTGAAGTTACCTTCAACGAGAGTAGTTGGAACAAAGTAACCTGGGATGAGGGAATTAGCAATAATGCTCAGACAGCTTATCGTGCGTCCAAGAAGTTTGCGGAGAAAGCTGCATGGGACTTTTTGGATGAAGAAGAGCCAGCCTTCACCTTAACAACAATAAATCCAACGTTCGTTTTTGGCCCCCAAGCATTTGATTCAGAAGCAAAGGGTGAATTGAACACGTCTGCAGAGATTATCAATTCCATATTAAAGTTAAAACCAAGTGATGAGATCCCGACGAGAAGCGGGGGATTCGTCGACGTCAGAGACGTTGCAAAGGCACATATTGTGGCTCTTGAAAAAGACAAAGCTAAACAACAGAGGCTTCTTCTCCTAGAATCAAGATTTACTACTCAGGGTATTGTAGATACAATTCGCGAACACTTTCCGAAATTGAAGGACCAACTTCCTGTCGGAGAGCCTGGCACTGGTGACAGAGTCTTTTCAACCCAAGCTAATGTTGACACAACTAAGACGAAGGAAATTCTTGGGTTTCCTTTTGTTTCTTTGGAGAAGAGTTTGGTTGATTCTGTGGAGCAAATTTTTTTGGCTAATGAAGACAATTAAGTATATTTTTGTTTCCGATATCATCTAATGTACGGCTGAAAAAGAACCTGCTTTAAAATTTTATATGTAGGTCTATTTATATTTGGCACATCACTGCGCACTCCGCTACGTTTTTATCTAGTATGAAGACAAGAGAATCTTGGAAAACAATGTTTATCGTGCATTTAGCTCAATTACATTCGTGATAAGCTTTCATTCCCTCGAATATTACATGATAGAAGATTACGACATCAAGTTAATAGTTTAAGTAGTGCTCTGAATAGGGTAATGGGCAGTGCATTGGACGAAGGCAGTGTCATAAAATGTAGGCAGTGATGTATAATAATATAGGCAGTGTTATATGATATGAGTGTTATAAATGATATATACAGTGCTGTATAATGAAGGCATTGTTATATAAGGTAGGCAGTGCTCTGACTAGTGTTGGACCTTCCCGAGATACCATAATAACACTTCCTACGCTTACGCTTTACAAGCTCCTTCTTTCTCTGTCACTTGATGGCTACTGTCTTACGTTATAATATCTGCTATGGAACTTCGAAATGCGCCGCAATAGACTGCAATTAACTGTTTTCGGTGGGAGTTGCTTTCAATTGTCTATTAGTGGTTTCCACGTGGTCGATCAATTTCCCTACCTCCAAACTTCAATCCCTCGGAACTTCTCAAGTAGTAAATAGTGAAGGGAAAGCAACCCTGTGAATAAGAGCACGGTTCTTTTCGTAACAGAAAAAACCTTACCATGTTCAGAACCTAACCATGACCCGCAATTATGTCCACAAGGAATCATTGAGTTCAGCCCGTGCAGCCCGTGCAGCTCATCCTATCCAATGACGAGGTTTTACCTTCTATACCACTGCTTTCTATCACTTCAGGCGCAGTTATTGCTTAGCAACTGAGCCTTCATTTTGTTAATAAAACCTCGCACTTTTTAGCTTAAATTTTACGAGTTGCTGGTATGGACACGAAATGTTATGCAGTATGATTAGGCTACATATAAATAGAATCGAGTAGTTGTGTAAAATACATTGCTTTTGCAGCTATTCCAATTTACCCTTCGATAAATGAGCCGACATGGGTTTAGCTAGGAAAGTGCGTAAAATAGTGACTCCTAGGGGATTTTTTTTGGCTTCTGCTGTCACTTTGTGGGTACTAACAACTGCGTTTCTCATGGATTACCCTATGGCGGGGCACTTTAAGAATCTCTTTGGGCCAAAAGAAGAGTTTCGTATATCTACGTTGGCAGCAGAATACCCTATGGCAATATTTCCAAGGTCTTTTAAGTCAGAAAGTCACGAGATTACGGATTACTATGAACACCTATTTGGCAAATCTGACGAGAGAAAGAGCATAGTCAAATTTACGGGTGCTAGGCAACCATTCTCTGACGAAACGCGGCAGGTGTCATATAAAGATCATGAAGTGCTTCTTTTCAAGTCATCTTCAAAGTCGAATAATTGTAATGAGCTAGTGCAGCCAGTGAAGTTCCAAATCTCGAACTACAGACCAATAGAACATAGAATTGAGCGTATGGTTCGAATTTTACAAAATCAACTTCAGACAGAAGATGCTTTCAAAGAGTTAAGGGATCGCTTCAAGAATGACCTCCCTAGACAGATTGAGAGTGGTGAATTACACAAACATTTTTATAAGTTCTCTGGAAGTTCCGTGTGGATAGAACAGTACGGGGTGCATCTTATGATATCACGAGTAATGTACAACACATTCGGTAGGAAAAAGACTTCTTTGTTAAACCTTATGTTTGCACAAGTTTTTGACGAAAATTGGGAGGAGTTAGAAAAAGTCGAGCTAGTTGTACCTACTAAAAATCCTGAAAGTGGTGAAATTGAATACACTAATATGAAGTTTCCTTCGTTCTTGCCTATTCCATTTTATTATGACACCAAGTTCCCAAGCAAAAGTAGAATATTCGGACCGGAAGACCCTAGAATTTTCCTTTACAGAAATGAAATGGGCGTGGATGAACCTTTGATAGTATTCAACGCCTTTCATAGAAAAGTGAAAAAGCTAGACTCCACTGCTGTTGACAAAATGAATGTCACTTTTAGCTATTATAGGCTGATGTTCATCAGTTGGCCATTTAGGTTCCAGATAGGCAAAGGGAATCTCGAAGGGGTTGAAAATTTGATCACTGAGAACGTTAAATACAACAAGGTCAAGGAATTAAGAAGAGAGAACACTAGAAGACTCAATACTCAAAAGAATTGGACTCCCTTCGTAAGCTTGAAAGAACGTGACGGACATGATAGGTACGTCTACTTTGTATACAGATGGGAAAAGTTGGAGATTTTGAAGTGCCCTATCAATGTCTTCTCCCATGCTGGAACTTCATATTGTAAATTAGAATACAAAAGGGATCCCAATTTGGACGTAAATGCTCCTGTTGGTGAAATGAGAGGGGGTACACAAATGATAAGTCTCAATGAGCATATGAAGTCAGATAAAGAAATCTGGTTAAGTTTTGCTCGTGCTCATATCAAAAATTGTGGATGTGGTAGTAGTATGTACCGTCCAAACTTCTCTTTGGTTGTGAAGAGTGACAACCATTATTTTGTTTCACACATGAGTTCTTTTATGTCCCTCGATATTCCTGTTCACGGATGGACTAACCCAAAAGACATTTGCGCCGCAAGATCGCCAAGTGTCTCCATTCCCAACGGTATTTCTGGATGGGCCATTTCGAAAGACAGCGACTATTTCACGTTGTCCTTGTCAATTGCTGATGATTCTAACGTGATAATTCATTTCAAGGATTTATTGAGAAGTATAATCCCTATAGCACAAGAAGCGGTTTCAATCGGAAAAACTGGAATAGATGATCGTGTCGTTAAGTGTGCATTAAAGTCATCTAAAGATTTTTGTAAGCAGTTTGGGAAAAATCACGTCTAACCATATATATTTAGCATGTGTCTTTGCGTAACATGTCAAAGATTTCGATAAAATGAAGATCAAAAATCCTATTAACGTAGTGTATATTATGTACTCGTGATAAATGTCATGAAAATTCGTAGTGATGTCCGATTAAAATGCTGAACGCATATAAATTGAGTACAGATGGTCTTGGTATCTCAATTTTTGGGAAATCCTCCAGTAGCTTTGAGTCATTATGGACCAGTGACATGCATAAAGATCTACCTCAACTTCATATTCGTTGGTTACGGACCAATCTTGAAAATTTTTAGAGTGGAGGGTGATAACTCTATTCTAGTTCATAGTGGGCAAGTTTTCAAGAGGAACAAAATACACAGCATTGCAATTGATCTATTAGGGTCAAAAGTGGCTTTGGCGGGAGGACGCTCATTTATTGTTTTAGATTTCAAAATGTTGATTGAAGAAACCATTATACAACACAACAACTTGCAGGAAAAGGCCATGAACGAATGGATTACATGCGTTGAGTTTAAAAATAAAGACACGCTTTTGATATTGAGCTCTCATAATGTTGTTATCTCGATAAATGTGAGCACCATTAACACATCATACAAACTCACCCTAAACGAGAAAATTGATTGTAACGAGAAATCTATCCTCTATAGCGGTTCTTTAAGAGTGTTGTCAGACGGAAGGGTTTTAGTGGCTGCTGGTACTGTGATGAGCGGTGTTCTAGTGTGGGATTTGGACTCGAGACAGATTTTACATAACCTCACGGACCATGAAGGCTCGATATTTGGGGTAAAAATTGACCAAGATGGAAGATATATGATTTCGTGCTCGGATGACAGATCCGTAAAGCTATATGAGTTTTCATCGGGTCGACTTTTAGCTACAGGTTGGGGTCATGGCTCCAGAATATGGAACCTTGAGTTTTTCAAAGATGCCTCTAAAGGTATTAAAATATTCAGTACTGGTGAGGATTGTACTGTCAGGTTGTGGAAGTATAATCCAAGAGAAAATTCGTTGGAGCAGGAGGCACTATGGGAAAACGTTCATTCGGGAAAGCACATCTGGTCAGGTGATATAGATGACAAGACGTTAAGGTTGTGTGTTACGGGCGGAGCAGATGGTAAAATCAGGCTTCGTGATTTGACCGATTACCAAACTGACATGTACTCGTTGAGTACAATATCGGACCATACTGGAATTTGTTTGGAAAGAAATGAAATAATAAAACAGTTTGTTGAGTTGCCCACAATTCATTCTTTTGTTATATTAACATCTGTGGGTAACATTTTTTTACTAGATCAGATTTCGAAATTGTTCAGCTCTGTTGAGCTCAGTAAAAATGAAAGAAGAACTTTTGAAAATTTTGGTTTGATGAGAGCCATTGAAGCTGCCAATGTAGTATCAGTGTGTTCTCGTACTGGCGAGATACTTGTTTTGCAATTTGAGAGCCGAGGCAAGCAACCCATAAAAAATTGGTATATGAGTGAGCATTTGGGAGCAAACAAAGTCAGCAACTTTCTATCATATCATGATACCAATTCTAAAGAATGTTATTTTTTGGTAGATTGTCCAAATCCCAAAGTTCCTTTTATGTTAATGAAATTTGGGTTTGACAATGGTGCTTTTAAATTGGTGAGCTCGCACTTATTAACTCAACCTGAACAAGCAAACTTCACGGTCACCTGTTTTCTTGTAGATGAAACTAAGAAGTGGTTGATTGTAGGCTCGAGATATGTCACAATCGCAATTTACAATTTGGCTACCCAAGCACCTAACTATACATTAAGTGGTCTTTTCAAAAAGTTATCTTCTGGCGATTCTATTACCAGCATGTCAATTGTTTCTATTTGTTCCAATGGTCTTCGCATAGTCACTACTGTAAGAGACGGTACATACTTTTACGGTGTGTTGGAACAGAAACAAGGCGAGTTGACCTTTGAAAAGTATCATGAGAACAAATTCACCAGAGGATTTGTGGAAGGCGCTTTTTTCAAAGGAACTGATTTGATACTATATGGATTCCGATCTACTTACTTTTATGTTTGGAACGAGAAGAAACAAGTGGAAATTTATAGCAAATTTTGCGGAGGAGCTCATAGACAATGGCAGTTGTATAGATACCCCGATCTTACTTATAAGTTTCTTTTCATTAATAAGTCTTTACTTCACATCTGTGATTATAAGGAAAGATTTTTTGACTGTGGTTTACTCGATGGCGGTACTCATGGAAGAGAAATTAGAGACGTCACGATTTCTAAAACTTCTTTAAGAGACCATTCAAGGTTGATAATGACGGCATCAGAAGATGCCACTCTCAGACTCAGCAAGATAAATTCAGAAGGTAAATTGGCAAATGCTTGGGTGTTGAATAAACATGTCTCTGGTTTGCAGAAAATCAAATTCTTGAGTGAAAACTTTGTCGGTAGCTCTGCTGCTAATGAAGAGTTTTTTATTTGGAAGATAAGCCTAGATATCAATGAACAACCCAGCATAATAGACTTTGCTAAACTTCCATCTTGGAACCCTGTGCCAGATCTTAGAGTGATGGACTTCGATGCAAAATCCACCAAAAGTGGTTTCATGATAGCAACCGTATATTCAAATTCAAACATAAGAGTCTGGAATTTCAATTTTGAAACTAGGCTGTTTCAGCTTTTGATTGACGATTTCTATACGACATGCTGCATTTTGAATGTGAAATTTTTGAACTTTGATGAGAAAGATTTGTTAATGATTGGTTCCACTGATGGAAATGTTGCAATTTGGGAAATTTCTCTGATGTTAAATGGGACACAGATTAGCAAATTGAACAAGCCACTTATTAAGCAAGGTTTACATCAAAATAGCATTAAAGCCCTTTTAACTATCAAGTCCAACGAAAGTTACAAAATTTTAACTGGAGGTGACGACAACTCTTTGGTTCTATCCACATTGACATACGATGGGGGGATCATCAAGTTATTAGTCAATAGTTTTGTAGAGGATGCTGCTTCATCTACTATCACATCTATTTCACTTGCAGACGATTCAAAAGTAGTGGTGACTTCTGTCGATCAAATCATAAGGTTATGGTCCTTCGAAGAAGGGTCTTTGCAATGCAGAAGAGAATCGTATACAACAATTGCGGACACTGGATGCTCTGACTCTGCTCTTATTGATGACAAACTTGTATTAATAGTGGCAGGGGCCGGTTTAACAGCGTGGCAAATTTAATTTGAAACGTATATACTCAGATTCTATAGAGATTGATTACTAAACAAGTCTCAATAATCTCAAACTAAAAATAGTGTCGTTGATGGCTTGTTCCTCTTCAATAACAACATCTTTATCATTTGCCTTGGAAAATGAAGTAAGTTCCCGGTTTGTTGATTTGAGTAACAAATCCTTTTGACTGCTAAGGATATCTTTAAATCCGATAGTGTCCTTTTTGATCTGGTATTCAACTTGTATCTCGTCAGTTGCACTTAAGCCAGCTTTCTTACGTAATCTCTGGATTCTGTTGATTAGTTCTCTAGCCAACCCTTCAGTGAGAAGTTCAGGATGTAAGTTAACATCCATAAGAATTAACACATCTTGGTACGACTTGGCTACGTGTCCATGGGCAGTCTCTTCGGCAGGTAACCCACGTTGAACTTGAAGATCACCCTTGACCAAGTCAATACCAGCAACGGTGATTTTTCCTGTCTCTGCAAACTTTTGAACCTCAAGTGATGAAACGCTTGGCAACACAGCTTTCACCTTCTTAGAATCACCTTTCAATTTTTTACCCAACACAGGCCAATCCGCAACAACGGTATATTCAACACCATATTTAGCCTCGTCTGAAGAAATTGTCACGGTTCTGACATTCAATTCTTCAGCAATATAACTGCTTAAACTTGAAATGTCATCCAAGTATTCTTGATCAGAATGTAAAACAACCAACTCCTTCAAAGGATTTTTCAAAGAGATGTTATTTTTTTCTCTTATATTACGCCCTAAATCAATAACTTTTTGCATTCTTGAAACAGCCAACTCAATAGCATTATCAAATAGCTCTTCTCTGGCTTGGGGATAGTTCATGAAGTGAACTGATCTGATATCCTTATGTTCCGGATTGATACTCAATTTTATTAACTCCTCTTCAGTGAAAAACTCCTTGAGCTTTTGAAAGATAGTGTCCGCTAAGAACGGTGTGAATGGTGCCATAGCCCTAGTCAAAGTAAGTAATCCTTCGGCTAAAGAATTGAGTCCTGCAGTGGTATCCCCAAGATCACCACCAAGACCCTTTATACGACGACGGTTGAATCTAATATACCAATTAGTTAATTGGTCAATTAAAGATAACAATCTAGGGAGAACGGTGTACAACCTATAGGACACCATCTCAGTATGAATGAATTGAACCAACGACTGAATCGAAGCTAGTAACCATCTGTCCATGACATTAGTAGAAATCAAGTTGGGATCGTACTTGAACTCATCGTTGTTCTCTTTTTTGAATAAGTCTGCTGAATCCTTCAAGAACTTGTATGAGTTGAACCATGGCAAAAGAACACTAGAAACTATCTCCTTTACCCCTTCTTCTTTAAACTTCAACGTTTCTCCTTTCAAAACTGGTGAGGTTACCAAATATAACCTCAAAGCGTCTGCACCATACTTGTTGATAACAATTTCAGGATCTGGGTAATTTTTTAGTCTCTTAGACATTTTTTTTCCATCAGCTGCTAAAACAATACCGTTTACAATTACGTTCTTGAAAGGAGCTGTATTGAAAAGATGAGTTCCCAAAACAGTCAAAGTGTAGAACCAACCTCTAGTTTGATCCAACCCTTCAGAGATGAAATTGGCGGGAAATGCATCCATGAAAGTTTCTTTATTTTCAAATGGGTAATGTTTTGAAGCGTAAGGCATTGATCCTGATTCAAACCAGCAATCAAAAACTTCTTCAACTCTCTTCAATTTACCTTTCCCCTTTTTAGATGGGATAGTTATCTTGTCTATATGCTCACGATGTATATCAGTGATTTCGGTGACACCAGATAACTCTTTTAATTCTTCAATGGAACCAATACACACGATTTCTTCAAAATCATCAGAAACCCATAGTGGAATTGGGGTACCCCAATATCTATTTCTTGAAACATTCCAATCCCTTGCATTTGCAATCCAGTTAGCAAATCTCTTTTCTTTGACGTTTGTTGGAACCCAGTTCGTCTTTTCGACGTTTTTTAACATGTCAGGAACAATATTAGTAACACGGATAAACCAAGCAGGCACGGATCTGTAAAGCAAGGGGGTGTCAGATCTCCAGCAAAATGGGTAGGAATGTCTTATTTGACTATGAGCGAGCAACCTTCCATTTTCAGTCAATTTCTTGATGATTTGCTTATCGGCATCTTTGACGTAAAGGCCAGCAAAATCTGGAACATCAGGGGTTATTTTACCAGAATCATCAACAGTGTTTGGTCCGATCTCCTCTTCATCTACAATACCAGCCTTCAGAGCCCAAAAGAAATCTTCCTCACCAAATGTTGGTGCCTGATGGACAACACCGGTTCCGGAATCGGCTGTAACATAATCTGCTGTGATGACTTTAAAAGCACGGTGTTTGTACTTCTCATAAAAGTATGGGAAAATTGGAACATACTTTTTTCCAGCCAAATCTTTACCTTTCACTTTCTCAACCACCTTGTACTTCACAGCAGTCGGCTTCTTGTACAATGTCTTCAACAAAGCTTCCAACAAAATGTAGTTTCTTTGCTTTTCTTCGTCGAATATCTTAACATACTCAAAATCAGGGTGAACCGCAAGAGCAAGATTAGCAGGTAATGTCCATGGAGTAGTCGTCCATGCCACCAACCATGTGTTTTCATCTTCAACCAAAGGGAAACCAATGGTAACAGCGGGATCTGTGACATCCTTATAATTCTGTTGAGCCTCAAAGTTTGACAAAGGAGTTGTCAACCCTGTGGAGTAAGGCATCACTCTAAAACCTCTATAAACCGCATTTTTTTCAAAAATTTTTTTGAAAACCCACCACTCGGTTTCCATAAAAGTAGGGTAAAGTGTTTTATAATCATTATCCATATCAACCCACCTACCTATTTTGTTCATCGTATGACGCCACTCATCGGCGTATTTCATAACGATAGATCTACATTCAGCATTGTATTTGTCAATACCTAGCTTCATCACATCTTCTTTACCCGTGATACCCAAAGCCTTGTCAATTTCATGTTCGACTGGTAACCCATGTGTATCCCAGCCAAATCTTCTCTCTACGTGGTGTCCATTCATAGTCGCATAACGGGGTACAATATCCTTCACCGTTGAAGTAAGGATATGACCGTAGTGTGGAAGACCAGTGGCAAACGGAGGACCATCATAAAAGGAAAATGGTGTAAAATCTTTAGTCAATTCTAGTGATCTTTGAAGAGCATCAATTTCTTGCCAAAACTTCGCAACTTTAACTTCCTCCGCTGGAAAGCTAAAGGACAGTTTACCTGATTCTTTCTCAGTCATTATCGATAACTGTTCAAGTATTTAAAAGCTAAAAATTTAAACGCTATTCACCTATTATATATCCATTAGTGTGAGTAATCATTTGAGTCGTTGGAAAAAATCAAATTTCTTCTGATTATGTAATATTTTACAATCTTCATAATGACATATCAACGTTCTTTAGCTTCATTTGTATGTTCTACTCGTACACTTCGCGAGATTATTATTGATGATAAGTAATGAAGTACTTGGAATTCATTTTTTGAGGATCTTCAAACAGTTGGGGAGTCCGAATCACGTTGTGATCGGTCTTTCTGGAGGGGTGGACTCCATGTGCCTTACATATATGTTAGACTGGTACAGAAAAGAATACCAGCCGAACCTAAAGTTGACCGCAGTAACAATTGATCATATGTATCGGGAAGGATCTCATAAAGAGGCAATTTTAGTTGGTGAGCTAGTGAAGTCATGGGGGGTCGATCATGTAATCAGGAGGCTACGTTACGATAAACCCATAGACCAAATTCACAACTTCGAAGAAGTGGCTAGGTTCAAGAGATATGCCGAATTTCGAATGATTTGTGAAAGACTTAAGTCCAAGCACTTATTCGTAGGTCACAATGAGGATGATTTGCATGAAACATTCCTTCAACGTTTGAAACAAGGCTCCACTCTTTTCGGGCTACGAGGTTTGCAGCTAACGTCTAAATTGCCACTTCCGACATCAGATCCCACACAAGAAAGTATTTCAGTACTCCGTCCTTTGCTTCAATTTAGCAAAAGTTCGATAAAGTTATTCTCCAAGGAGAGGCGTTTGGTCTGGTTTGATGACGAAACAAACTATGACGTTAATCTCACTAAGCGTAATCTTTACAGAAGTTTGCTTGAGAGGATCTCAATTAAAGATGAGTCCCTTTTGAATATTCCCAATGTCGATGTTATGCAACTTTCCCGGAATAGTCTCTCGCAGACACTCGAGGAAGTGAACAATGTTGTTGAAAGTTTAGAAAAACATGTTAGTATGCTACAGAATGATATAAAAAGTTCTACGATTTTAGATAATCGGAATGGAAGTCTTCACTTGCGGATTCCATTTTCAGCTCTAGTTCATGAAAAACAGATGATAATAAGCCGAATGCTTTATAATTTGCTTCGCCCTATTTCCTCCGTGAAGCATTTCCATTGGTCTTATGCTAAATTGGAGAGACATGCTGTACCAAAGATAATTGAAGCATTCAAGAGAAACGAAAAATTTTTTAAACTCACGTATTTGAATGTCACCTTGACTGGCACTTTCAATCTGTCAGCCAAACTATTAGAACTTCAATGCTCTAGGCAACCATTGATAAGAAAAGATGTACCAGCAATATCTTTGCGGAAATTTGTGAATAAGCGGTGGAGTTCATGGATGTTTTTTGACAGAAGATTTTGGCTTAGGTTTCGTCTGAGGCAAAAAGACTTCTTAGAGGTGATGATCGAGCCCTATGTCAGAAAACTACATCGCACTAAAGTGCTCTCTACATTCCAGAACGAAGCCCTTGATAATAAGCTAGTGGATTTAATGGATGGCTCTCCCTTGATATTTATAGGCGGTTCCTTGGTGGCCATCCCTACGTACAACATGTATATTACCAACTCGTTAGAGATAGATTGGCATCTCAAAAAGTAGTCGATCAAGAAATCTTTATATGTAGTATCAGATTGAGTATATCCAAATTAATAAATGCTCGATTTTACATATTCTACTCCAACAGCCCAAGTAGCCCAGGTAGAGAATCCAACCTGTTAATTTTTTCAATGCCATCACTTACATACTTGGATAGGCTACCCGATTTTTCCCAGGCTACCCAGGTGAATACGCCGAAAGCGAAGCTACTAAGGTCTTCAAAATATTCGAACTACCTGACGCAGGCGTTGAAAATAGGACATCAAAAAGTCAATATAGATGTTAACTTCTTAGAAAATAAGATAGAAGGATTCACGGAATTGGTAGTTTTGCCCACCTCTAACTTTTTGAAATTCATCAAGTTGGACTGTCGGGAAATGAAGATAAAAGACGTCTACATAAACAACAGCAGATTAGCAAATTACGTCTATAAAGATATTTTGTATATCAATGATGACAGCTTGTTTGAGGGACATTCAAATAAGCATGAAATTGATGTGTTTGATATTTACTCGGATGATTTTTCGATTGACCAGCATCACTTCATTAGGCAAAAGTTGAATTACATATTTGGTGAGTTGAACTTTGACCCAAGGGATCAGCAGAATGAGGCGAGTAATGGTAATACTGAGGAGCTAACAATATTCTTACCCGACAATTTGAAACTTGAATCGACTGACTACAACTCCATACACACGCCAGTGAGTCAAACTGGTACTACTACTCCACTCCATCTTAGATCGAAAAATACTGTCAATGATATTTATACACCAATTAATGTGAAGATTGAGTATGAATTATTGAATCCGAAAAACGGCGTGAACTTTGTTACCAATAAAGGTGACGACAAGAAATTGTGGCATGTGTATACATCCAACTCTGACTACAACGTTTCAACGTCATCTTGGGTTCCGTGTATTGATAATTTGTGGGATCGTAACACATGGACAATTGAAGTTAATATTCCAAGAACAGTAAATGACATAGGTAATTCAAGGATCATTGGTTCAGAAGAAGCAACTGTTTCACTGAAAAAGAATGACTATAAAGTGGACAGCACTATGATTTCGGCTCGAAATTCGGCTGTTGAGGTAGATGACACTGATGTGAGTAACAACAAAAGTAACAATGAAAGCAATGAAGAGTATGATGAGGATGAAGATATAGAAAATTTGGATTTGGTTGTTTGTTCAGGAGATATGAATAACGTAAAGGAAACCCCACATCCAATTGACTTATCGAAAAAAGTAGTTTCTTGGTCTATGTTCAACCCTATATGTGCACATCACATAGGATGGGCGGTTGGGTGCTTCCAAAGCCTTACCCTTTCCAGCTCAGAAGATGTAGTTGATGAGGATGTTTTGAAAGATGATAATTTCGTAGAGGACTTAGATGTGGGTGACGAGAACTTGGCGATAGCAGTATATTTTCTACCAGGGAATGAGGAACTGGCCAAAAATACGTGCGTTTTTGCCAATAAGGCTATTGATTTTTTCCTGAAAGAATTTGGTTCTTTCCCTTTCAGTTCATTTGCATTCATATTCGTTCAGGAATCTGTATCGCAATTCAACGGATTTGCTGGTCTATCAATAATGAGCGACCGACTTCTTTACCCGCCTGATTTAATAGAGCCTATGTTTTCCAACAGCGATGTCATACTAGAGTCAATTGCGAGCCAATGGTCTGGAATAAATATTACACCGCAAACCTTAGGCGATATGTGGTGTACAATCGGAATTGCGAAGTTTATGGTGTTGCAGTTCATTAAGGTGTTAATGGGCATCAATCACTATAGATTCAAGATCAAGACAAGCATAAATGAAATACTAGACGTGGATGTGGGGAAGAAGCCTTTAGGTTACCAATTTTTCAGATTTCCAATAGCCGAACACGATTTTGATTTTATCAGATTAAAGGCGCCAATAGTCTTATGCATTTTGGATAAACGAATGACGAAAACAGACAAAACTTTTGGTTTATATCGTGTGATCCCAAAGCTTTTTCTTCAAGCAATGTCAGGTGATTTACAGAATGGCACGGTTTCCTCTAATCATTTTCAACATGTTTGCGAAAAAGTTGGCCGTAGTAAACTAGATACTTTTTTCAAAGAATGGGTCTTCGGATCGGGATACCCTATTATTCACGTATCCCAAAAATTCAATCGAAAGAGAACTTTGATAGAAGTTACCCTCCGCCAGGTCCAACATTCAGAGATGAAAAAAGTACACCCTTCCCCAGAAAACTTTGTTTCCGATTCGATTTCATTTTTGGATGACGAACCATCATTCCCAATTCATTCAGTTTTTCATGGCCCAATGACTATTAGAATTCACGAGGCGGATGGAACTCCATACGAACATATAGTCGATATAAAAGAAGGTAATGTCAAAGTTGATATTCAATACAATTTGCGATTGAGAAGAATGAGAAAGCATAAGGATGATTCTGGTGAAACTTCTGCTAATTTCAGTAAGTTAGGAGATGTTCTCGAAGAACCTAAAGATATCCATGATTGGGGATTTTCGGAGTGGGTGCGTGAAGAAGACGAGTCATTGAGTGATGGCTTTGAGTGGATCAGGGTAGATGCCGACTTTGAGTGGATAGCGCAAATCAAAGTCAAACAACCAGACTATATGTATGGATCACAGTTACAATATGATAGAGATGTCGAAGCACAGTTCGATGCCATCAGGTATTTTGGTGATATAGAGAAGCCGAATAGCACGTATTGTACTGCATTGACTAGAACCATCATGGATAGTAGGTATTACTATGGTATTCGTATTGCAGCAGCTCGAGCATTAGGGCAGTTTTCCAAGTCTTCCAATAATTTCATAGGAGTTCATTATTTGGTGATGGCTTTCAAAAAGCTTTACTGTTTCCCTGATAGCTTTATTCCGTTAAGCAATGACTTTCTGGATTTTGGTAACTTTTTCTTGCAGAAAGCAATCCCATTGATTTTGAGTGAGGTAACAGATGAAAATGGTATTTTTCCTGATGTAATCAAAGACTTGTTATTAAGTCTACTCAAGTTTAATGAAAATTCGAGTAACAACTTTCAAGACACCTTTTACATCCGTGATCTATTAGTTGCTCTAACAAATTTTACAATACAATCCAATTGTTTTTTGAAATCCAATACATCTCCATTTCTTATGGATGATGAAAAAACTCGTCCAGCAGATGACCTTTTGGATGTAGTTGTTGAGGAAATTAATCGGCTTCAAAAGCTTGATGAATGGGTACCCTCGTATCAGAACGTTATAGCTGAAACGTGCCTTGAGCAAAAAATAAGGTTGGCTTCAAGTGGGTTACTTGGAATTTCATTCGAAGACTTGTTATACTTCACTTCGAGTAAATATCCTATTCAGATCAGGATAACTGCTTTCAAGGGACTATTTCTCTTAGGTGGTTTGAAAAATGCGGCAATATTGAAATATTTCCTAAGAATTCTTCTTCTTGATGGGGGTGACCCTTACTATAGGCGGAATTTGTTGAATGTTTTCATTCACTCAATTAGTGTTGCGGCTATAAAGGAGACGCCCTCCACTTTAGATGATCCAGAATTCAACATGTTTGACAAAATACTAGAAAATAATTCTAAATATGCCCGAAATCAAACGAACATGGTTATAATCGAGGAAGCTTCAAACTCTGAGGTAACCTCGAGGAGAGATAATTTCACTAGAGCAACACTAAAGGGTGCAATAGAGTTGCTAAGACGTGATTATTCTATTGGTGACGGCCTAAAAGATGTTTTTTGGGAGCTCTTACATACCTCATTATTGAGCATAAACGAGAGGCGTGACATATTTACTATTTGTCAGATTTTGTATGAAGAGATCGACCGTTTTGTCGTGAGGATACCCCTTCCTAGTGTTCCTTTGAGTGAGCTTAGAAAAAAAATTGTTCTAAAAAAACTGGAAAATGGAAAGGTTATAATCAAACGAGAAGGTAGATTCAAGCTTCATGTCTCTAGGAAAATTACATCTAACATTGCAGAACCTGAGACTGTTGATGATCTTCATATCTCCAAATCTGTAGCCTCCCTGGAACC
This sequence comes from Priceomyces haplophilus, assembly GCA_001599895.1. Taxonomy (NCBI): domain Eukaryota; kingdom Fungi; phylum Ascomycota; class Pichiomycetes; order Serinales; family Debaryomycetaceae; genus Priceomyces; species Priceomyces haplophilus. Next base: position 1,251,206 of record BCIF01000002.1, on the reverse strand, counting down.
AACTAAATTGAAAATCAAGTTATCTGGATCATCGATAAAGAAAGAAAAAAAGGTTAAGTCACTGACTGCATTCACGTATGTAACCATCAATAAGGTCAACAAAAATGTTGTCACACTCAAAATACCTAGAGAATTTCTATCGAGTCTTAATAAGAATTCAGATGATAATTCAGACCGGCCGTTCAAAAGCCTGATAAAAGTGAATGGTACTACAGTACATATCAGTTTAAAGAAAGGCATATTGCAAAAGATTTCTCCCGTGAACAAGCAGGAAACTAGCAATTACAGATATGTAAAAATTCTCACGGAAGAGAAAAGGGTAGTATTTTCTAGTAATCCATTCAATTGAGGAGAAAAAATTTTGATGAGCAGTTTGATTTTGAATAAAACGCCAACATTCACAATGAAGGGCCTCAGATAACGAATGACGCAGTTTAGACCATTTTATATATTGATCATTAATAGTATAAGAACTGTATATTAATTGAAACAACATCTCAGATAGGCCTCTGCAGATGAAATTATCATAGTAGAATGCCTTCTACGTCTCATTGACTAGCTGAAGGCACCCTTCAATTGCAGTTTCAATATTACCTTTATTGATGTATACTATATCCTTCAAAACATCATTGTCCAAATTAGGGAAGACCTCTTTCAACTGTCTGAAGCTCTCTCTTAGCTTATCATCTGAAACCCTCCCCTTATCTGCATTTATTGAATCCACTTGGTGGTTACTTGAAGGAGTCCAACTGGGCAAGGTCGATCGATCCTGAGGTGATGGAGATAAAAAATTGGAAATAGACTTCGAAACAAGCCCTGCACTTGTCATAAGAACACTACTTGGGGAAAGACTCTGGTGATGGAATGCTGCATCAGGATTTGAGCTCTGAGCTATATGCTTTGGTTGTGGTTGTCTTAAATAGCTCGAGTTGGAATTCTCAATCTCGATTCTTCTTCTCTCCGCTTCCCATGCTTCCATATGTGCATTGAATTCATCTTCACTAATAGACAAATCTTCCTTCGAAATTTTCAGCACAAAATCAATGGCTCCATGTAAAGATGACAAATAATAACTGGTCTCTCCATGAGATAGCCATTCTTCCCCCCGATAATTCATTATATAATTCAAATTGCAAATCAAGTGATGTGTATCAGCTCTTATAATCACTAGAATGAATATCGGTATAAATGCATCTGCGTTCGTATCCTTGTTTGTCATTTTCAAGAAGCTGAATAAAATTTTGCATGAATTTAAAATACAGATAATTTTATCTCTAGGAGCCCTATAGTCATTAATCTTATTCAACTCATTAACGGCAAAGTCAATCAAGCTCAAGCTCTCACTATTTTCTTCGGATATGCTTTCAAAATCAATATCAAGATGAGAGCCATTGATCCACCTAAATTTCTCCATCTGCAAATTTAATATCTCGTCTTCTTCTAGTTCCTTCTTTAAACTTTCCAGTGTTAAATTTAAGACCTTAGCAACTTCTGGTGTGAAGCACTGTTCGTATAGTCTATTCATTATCAACTTCTCCAACCCCTCTCTCGAGTTTTCCAAGTCAATATCGTCCATTGATGCAAAAGGTTCATGTATAGAAAATTTTTCTCTCATGAATTCTTTGAAGTCCGCAATGATTTTTATTTTCTGTTCGGGCGAGAAAGAGGGCAGAAGTCTTGTGAATGATACTAAAAAGGATCTAATGTAACGGACAATTGGATCCGCACGTTTTTCCCTTAGACGACCTAAAAAGTTTTGAAAGTCGAAGGGTTTGTGTGATTCTTGATACTGTTCACGAGGGTTCACAGAAACTATTGCTTTCGGAGATTTTTGAACTGACTTACGACGTGGATTAGTCGAACTAGTAGTTGAACGCACTTTGCCGCCTGTGATATTCTCATCTTCTTTCTGAAATTGAAATTCTTCAACAGCCGAAGGGAGCTCTTCAGCCAATCCGGTAATATCCAAATAGTTAGCTCCGCTTTCATCAAATGTCCGTGAGTCATTGGATAAATCCATTTGCTCAAGGACCTCTGTAGATCCGTTCTCGATACTTCCTGGCTCATATGCTTGGATAGTTATCAATGAGCCTCTATTTTTCTCTGATACTACTTCGTCTGATGCAAAATTAACGTCTCTATTTTCCTTCTGTTTATTTTCCTGATTCTTTTCTTTGCTCACAGGACTTATCTTTTCTGATTGACTATATGAAATCTCTTGCTCGTCTGTGAATTGCGCTTGTTTGGAATTCAGATTATCTTGGTTGTTATATTTATCTTCAGGTTCTTTCTCCATTATATGACAATCTTCTTCATCCGGCTTTTCTCCATCCTTCTGTTCTTCTTTTTCTTCTTTTTTTTCCAATTCTTCCCATTCCCTGTCTTGACCTTTCTCCATATCCACACATTCATCCTCTCTAGGGGTAACATCGAACCTATCAAATAATCCACGTAAATCTGCTTTGCTGCTACTATGGCTCACTCCAAAATTTCTATTGTTTGCCTCTTCCCCGACTGTCACTATAGTCGTTGCGGCTTCACTTCCACTTGCTGTACTGATTGAACCAAATTTAGGGGAGGAGCTAACCAGATCGCTCAGTCTAATCTTTGTGTTGGGAGATTGTTCACTCGGCGTCTCTTTGTTATTGAATATATTTTGATTCGGTGTTTCCTTACTTCCCAATGATGTGTTAGAGCCACTTAACTCGTTAAAGTTTGACGTTGAAGTTGTATTCATGTTAGTTGTGGAAGTCGTGGGAGTGGCCTTCGAAATACTAAAGGCTAAACGATTATTTGATACCATCGCGTCCTTATGTATTTCTAGTAAACTGTTCCTCCAGAAAATGCCATTGTATTGGTGCCTTGATCCTTCTATATCTTGACCTTTCATTTTGAACGTACTCGCTCAATACTCACTCACGTGATTATCTGAAAATCCCGGCTTTCATAATAATGCAATGCACTGAACAGCGCAACTGGGTAGCAGATCCATTTTATTGGCTGGGTATCGTGAAACTGTGATATCAGTTGTTAAGGCAGTTCTGCTACCTCGTAATCATTGAACGTCTTATCTTGTGTTATGAAGATAGTAAACTACTAAAAAAGTAGCCCGACGCGGGGGTCGAACCCGCAACCTTTTGATATCTCCCTTATTGTAAACGATTTTACATAAAAGTCAAACGCTCTAGCCATTGAGCTAGCCAGGCTTTCTTTTAACTGTTTTATTTTCTACAGATGCCCATATGAGTATTCATAGAAAAGAATATTTTAAATATAGAAGTCAAAAAATGAGATGGTGTTGGTTTCAACACTAATCGTTATCCGAGGGTGCTCTAACTTTGAATTGTGAATCTATCCTAACTACTTGTTATAACAGACTAGATAAATATCTGATTGACAGTCCAACTCCATGCAATAACGTTTATGTCGAGTTCTGTTCTGCGTGCAAGCATATCCAAAGAGCCATCCGGATAATTACGGTTGTCAAATCGCCTAATATTAAGCAGACATTATACAAAACGGGTAAAAGAAATACTTCTTTGACTTACGATTTATCTGAACAAGATTGACAAGGTTTTTTTATCTGTAATGGGAGTATAGTTGCGAAAATCTTTTGGAACATAATCCATTTTGTTCAAAGACAGCAACAAAGTCGTAATATACATTCGACGATGTGTACATATTTGGGGAGATCATATTGGTGATAACAATACTATCTATTGCAATTAGCAAATAATTGCAACTGTAGAAAAACTATAACTAGTTGAAAATAATTAAGATGCCTATGAAATATAAGCCAGCGGTAGAAGGTAAGGGAGTTAAACCTCCCCGGGTCCCATCACCAGGTAATAACGCCTTCTTTGGTGATATATTTACTTCAGATGCCCCAAAAGAAGAACAAATGTCTAGTGGGTTCTACAGACAAGAAAAAGGTGTGCCATATGTTTATACGTATGCATTCGACGAGATGAAGGTCATCTTGGAGGTTGAAGGGGAATATACTGCTACAGACGAAACAGGTCGCAAAGTATGTTTGTCACCAGGTGACGTTTTCTATTTTAAAAAGGGTACTACCATGACATTCCAGACAACAGGCTACGGCCTTGCGTTCTACTGTGGGTTAAGACCAGCAGATACTGCCTAGAATCCTAGAACCACCCGTACAGTTGAGCTGCAACCCTCTTTATCTTGATTGAAGTGGTTCATACAAATACTGCTATTTAATACAAAGACATCAAGGTTTAACTTTATACCCCAAGCTAAGATAGACTTGGTATTAGTACTGTAGAAGCTCTTATAGGATTTTATCGTACTGTATATAACACTTTGAAGATTTTACCATCATTGGCGTGATTTGCGTAATAAAGCAATAAAATTGTCTGGATTCTGCAAAGAATACAGCATTCAAGACTCAAAATGCCAATCGATTATTCCAAATGGGATAAAATAGAACTATCAGATGACTCGGATATTGAAGTCCATCCCAACGTCGACAAAAAATCATTCATAAAATGGAAACAAAGAGATATTCATGAGAAACGCCAACAAAGAAACATTGAAATCAAATCGATAATCGTTCAATTGACCATGTATGCAAAATTGAATGCTCGAGTTGATTACTTGTTGGAAAATTTGAAAGGTGATGAATTGCTCGATCATACTTTGGTATTAACAAAGTTAAACGATTCATTTGATAAGACAGAGAAATTCGACTACGACAAGCTAATCAAAGAAAAAGGCAGTTCGTTGAGAAAGGGTTTGACTGATTTATCTTTTGATAAGTCGGAATTTGAAGACGAACCAACGTATAATGAAATGATTGATGACTTATTTATCCAAGTGAAGGAAGATCATCCTGAGACATCAAACGAAGCTGAAAAGCTTAGAGAGAAGTTGAAAGAACATAGATCCAAAATTGATGACATATTGTCGAAACAGTCAATCAAGTTAGATGAACTATTATACCAAAAGTCTATGTTGATAAGTAGTGAAGATATCCATACTGGTTTTGATAGGTCCATTTTGAACAAAGACTCTTACACAAGTATGCCAAAAGTAAAAAGCAAACAAGAAGAGACTGTTATGGCGGTAGAAACCATAAACTCGCCTTCTTCCAATGTCGAATGGCCAGCTAACTCTCACGATGTAGAATCAGATGAAATTGGTGTTTTAGATGAGTTGGAGGTACTTCCAGCAACTGACGAGTTTTCCAAGATTGACATTGAAAGTCTCAAAGAAAGCGCTAAATACTTAACTTCAAACCCACAGATTTGCACTGAGCAACAAAAAGACGCTTTAATAATGACTGCATTTGATCATCAATTCAAGCATGACACCAAGAGAACCAAACAAGTCGTTCATCAATCATTACTTTTGCAGTATGTAGCTCAGCTCGCAGGGCCTAACGCTAAGACAGATGATATCAGGAAAGCTATAAAACTATTTTTTGGCAAGATAAGTGATGAATCTTCACCTGCTAGTAATGGGTTCCGTCAAGATGTTGAAAACACCTTCAATCATATAAGGGCCAGATGTGAAGTTATTAGCCAAGAACAAAACGAGAGAAAAGAGGGAGAAGAAGAGGAGGGCCTTATCCAATTGAAATCCTTGGACGAAAACAGTGAGCTTGTTGTCAATATTCCCCCTAAAGGAACTGACGAGTTTGAGATTTTCTCTACCAAATTATCTACCGATATGCAAAATGCAGTCAAGACAGGATCTTTAGAAGAGGTTAATAAGGTTTTTGCAGAGATGAAAATTGAAGTTGCAGAGAAAGTACTCGAAGTTTTCAATGAATGCGGCGTGATTGGAATTAGCGGTTATCTTGAGAATGAGGATGAATTCAAAGAATTACAAGAGCAATATCAAGAACAAGAGCATTCAGATGATCTTCCTGAGCAGGACTTCCCTACAGAAAAAACGCAAGAGCTAAGCACCGCAAATATTGTCGATTAGTATAGGTAATATATGCATTCACCTTTCAAGTTCAATAATCGAACTACTTTATCATGGGGCTTATGTAGCCCCTGACTACTGCTCCGATTAATAGAATTTCAGGATAAGATGAAATTTTACTTTTTGCTTAAACGAGCCAAAGTTTCCATTAAACTAGGAGTAGAACCGTTGGGTGGTTTGGAATCTGACAGATGATCAGGAGGCACTGAGCTTTGATATGATGGGGATTGTGAGTTCTGTAGTTGCAATAACATATTATTGACATTGCTAGAGGTTTCGTTTGGCTGTGAAAATGAACGACTATAAGTTCTTTCATATGGTTGTGTGTAAAGAGATTGTTGTTGTTGAAGCATTGATACCATACTTTGCATAGATGAAGGGTCCAAGTTTTGTAGTGCCTGAAATATATTTGCTTGATTGAGCTGCTGTGGGATTCTTGTTCCATAAGAGGGATCGAATTCTTTCATCGTCAGTATTTGAGGATGTGCGGCATTGTTATTCTGATTGTTTGAAATGATCTGTTTTGAATGAACCTCTTGAGAAGGTGTATTGTTTTGACCCCAGTTCTGATACTGTTGTTTGATTCTGGAATTGGCATTACCTCCCCTTCTATCGCTGACACGATTTCCTCGTCTATTGTCACCGCGTTTCCTGTTATATAGTTTTGAATCGTAAGGTAATGGACTTTCTTGATATGAGATACTTGGTGGTTGGTAAGACATCCCTGAGTTGATAGTTGTGTACTGTTTGTTCCTTGCTTTAGCAATAATGTCTGCCGCGACTTCGGGTTCAATATCCGCATACTCGTCGAATTTTATGCCACCGTCCTTTGTACTTTCGAACGTTTGAATATCAACTTTTGATTCCTTCATAATACAAGCGCCTAAAATTCCTGAATATGCCGCTTCACTAATGACATCATTGATATTCACATGGGTTACATCTTCTGTCTCAAAAGTAACGTTTTGAGCGGTGAAAGCTTTCTTTACTCTTCTAATGAGAAAAATCGAGGATTTTCCAGTGACAAAGATTTTGCAGTCGATCGTTCCTTTGATTCGCTTTTTCGTTTGATCGTCCCTCCCTCTTATGCTATCCACAGAAATTCTTTCCCTTCCCCTAGATGACAAGTACATGTCATTGTCACTCTTGTTCTTTGACTTTGACTTCTGTGGACGAGACGCGTCAAGTCTCATTATCTTGTTGTGCAAGGGAACATTACTTTCACCCTTGATACACTCCAAGCAAGCCTCAGCGGTTCTGAACTGAACAAATCCATATCCAGCTTTGATAGATATTTGGACAACCTCCCCATAGGGACTGAAAATTCTGAACAAATCTTGCTTAGAAATCGTATTAGCTGGTAAGTTTCCAATGAATAATCTCAGCTTATCCGGAAACTCATCCCATGCTTGCTGCTTCATATAGTGGGCTTCCGTCTTTATGAACTTTTCATATTCGTTCTCTTCTTTTGGGGTCATAGAAACAGTTATGTTTGGTCTCTTGCTGTATTCATTTATTGGTATAAGAGGTATAGGATTCTTGAGGCTCTTAAATGGCTTATTATAGGAGTATACCTGATCATAATTCATATTAGGGTTTATAGGTCGCAGTAAGTTCACACTTTCCTTCTTCAATTGTTCCATCAATAACGTTGTCTGCTCCACTTGTGATAAATTCACAAAATTTGGGTCCTTTGCAATTTCACTCTGCATAATGGCATCGTAGGCATGTTTTAACTGCTCTTGAGAACGCTGAATACCGACAGTTTCAGAATTGTTCCCTTTTGTCGAACGTCCACTGGCACTTACCGGTGGCTTCGGTGGTAAACCTACAGGAAGCTTCCTTGCAGAATTTTCTGACTCTCTCTCCAACTCCAAGCTTCCAGTGATTTTCTCTGAAAAGCCATGAGATATGATGCCGGCAGTGTGCCCAGTCAGTTCATGAGTTACATTATTCACTAGTGATTTCTCTGGATCGTACTCATCATCTTCGTAGTGCGCATCTCCTGATTTGACACCACTCGAGTGAAAACTTTCTGGGTCGTACCCATCACTTTCATAGCCACTGGAATCGCCTCCGTTCTTCACCACATCTACTCCTGAGAGCATCTCCAACTCATCCAGATCCTCTTCAAAAACGACCTCGCTCGCAGTCTTGTTCTGGTTGACCTTAACAACCTCACTGCCCTCCGTTGCATTCTTAGTGCATGATTCCGGTTTATTTGGTGAGTGATCAGGTTCATTTGATGAAGCCTGCTCATCAATGTTATTACTTTCTCTCTGCTCTTGTAATACCGCTATACCTTTAGTGTTGAAATTCTTGACTCGGTGTGGAAATTCTTTGTTCAAAAGACTTTGTTCATGGCTTGTTTTCTCTTTCTTCGTATCTCCATCTGTGACTGAAGAATTACTCGCCTTTTGTGGTGTCAGCACACCACGCATATCAGAGCCCTCTATTTCATCTGTTTCTTTTTTGGGCACCTTGCCTATGCTGTCAGTCATAGGGTTGTGAATATGTAATAATGCCTGTAGGTCTTGTGTCGAAGTATGGCTTAATAATTCTTGAGGGGGTGCGCCATTCTAGAAAAAATCACTCATGTCGAGGTATATAAGAGTGGAACCCTTCGCAATAATTAGGAATAAAAAATTTTAAACAAATTTAAGGTCAAAATGGTGGACAAGAGACTCAATGCCGGTATCATAGGTACAGGCATATTTGCCACCGACATGCATTTACCCAAGATGAAAGAAGCCGGAGTATTGAACCCTACCGCTTGTTATAACAGAACGAAGAGAAAAGCTGAGGATTTTGCTAAAACTGCTAAAATTGCTCCTGAAAAAGTCTATGACGCATTAGATCAAATCTTTCTTGACAAGGATATAGATGTTATTGACGCGTTATTGCCAGTACAATTCAACTTAGACGTTGTAAAGTTGGCTGTGCGGCATAACAAGCCAATTGCTTTAGAGAAGCCAATTGCCGCCAATTTGCAGCAAGCAAAGGAGATCGTTCAAATTTCTGAGCTTACTGAACTTCCCATAATTGTTTTGGAAAATTGGGTGTACTTGAAAGCGATTAAGATATTGAAGGAAGAGGTGTTGCCTAACATTGGCAGCGTCGTTGGTTTCACGTACAGAGCCACTGGTGCGTGGAATGAAAAAAATAAGTACTTAACTACTTCATGGAGGCAAAATCCGGAGCATATTGGTGGTTTCTTGAGCGATGGTGGTGTACATCAGTTGGCTTTGCTCACGGAGGTTCTTGGAGATGTTGAAAGTATCAGCGCCCATACTCTGCAAGTACGCAAGGAAAGTGGAGCACATGACACATTATTCTCTACTCTCAAGCTCAAGAGCAAAGCCATTGGCACATTCACATATGGATCTGCGTTTGGCGCTACTGAAAAGACCACCAGTTTCACCATTTATGGTGACAAAGGAAGTGCGGTATACGACTTCTCTCCTTCGTTGACAAAACCAACAATAACTTATCAGATTGGCTCTTCTAATCAAATGGCTTCGGTGAAAACGGTCATCGAAGTTGATGAGGTTGATAACATTCAAGAGGAATTCAAAAATTTCGTTTCTGCTGTTGTTGCCGATGACAAAAACCTTATTGAGGCTACGCCCGCGAAGGCCTTTCATCATTTGGCAATAGTTGCTGCTGCATTGGAAAGCTCTGAACATAATGGAACTTCTGTTCAAGTCCATCTGATATAAACCTTGTGAAGTAAGTACAATACATGTAGTCTCAAAAATGATCTTTATTAGCTTCAAGTATAAACTTTAAACGGTAGTTGAAATTATAAATACTATATCAATAAATCGTCTAGCACTTGGAGATCTATCCAAGATGCTATTGGTTCTTAGAATGCATCCAAAAGATGGTCAATGTTAAGTTACAATTCATCCTCGTAGAATGTTTGGCGAGCCACTAACGTGCTTTCCGTTTTATAGTCAAGTTCAATTGATGTGTTTCTTTCACTTTCAACAGCGGATATTAGTTCCTCATCAGTTCCTGCTTCGTCCTGAGTATGCGGGGCAAACGTCAGCTTTTCATCATTGTCAGTAACGAAATGAACGGATTCCGAGGGGAGTTCATATTTAATATGATCGTATGCAGGATCGTAGTCTTCACTGTACGTTTCACTATCCCAATTATCACTAGATGCATCAGTGTCGTGGAAAGTATCTTCAACGCTAGTGTAAACACCGGCTTGGCTCTCTTCAATTGGATCAGGGCTCCTATTCAGATAATCGTGTGATTTAAATTCTTCATCTTCTCTCTCAAATAAATCATGTTCGAAGGTTGAAGTAACGTCAGTAACATTATAAGTCTCGATTACGTACTCAGGATTCGTTTCAAGGCTACGTGAATGAGTTATCAGCGCAATTATTTCATTCTCAGCGACTATTTGGTCATTGTTTCGGCTATGTTTTCGTTCTTCATTTGTCTCACGTGTATCAAACGGTGTGTAATGCTCTGTTATTGACGTGGCCTTTGAAATGCTGGTGGCTAAAAATACCGACATTGAAGTTGCGACCACAGGCTCACTCATACTTCCCGTTACATCGTTTTCATCGCTGGAAAGTAACCACTGAAACATACCTAGAAACTTCAACGAGGACCATAACAAAATCTTCGTAGGTGTTCTTAAGAAACGTCTCCATATTACCCAAACACAGCAGGCAATGAAAAAATAGATGCTAAGGTAGATTCTTCTTTTATCTCTTCCATCCTGTTTTTCAATGAACTTAACGACCTGAGATGACTTTGTGAGAATGTCAGAGAGTTTAAAAAGATTTTCGTTTAGCTCTCCGACATCCTTAGTCTGCTGGTCTATACTGTCTATATTAAGTTCAGTTTGAAGAAGGGAACTTGAAAGTAAATGCTTTGTGGACTGCAATGTTGAAGTGATTTTTTTGTTCTGAGTTAAAATCTGGTTTTCGACAGACTCTTTGATGATCACCTCATCATTTTTGGATTTTCCTTTGAATAGCTGCTTTCTCATTTCTGGATAAGTACTCTCCTTGGGTTTCAAACTCTCTATTCTTTCTCTATGCATAGTGTCTTGTTCAACATTATTGCAATAGATCTGAATTTCTCTGAAACGAGACTTTAAATATTTAAGCTTCGATTCATAGATTTCGTACGTCACTTTCTCTTCGTCGTTCGATATTTTCAACTTCACCACTCTCAAGAAATCCTCAAAATAAGATAACCTTCTGGTGGTTTCTCTTATTATCTTCGACTTTTCCGTCTCCACAATGTCGTGTCTTTCTTTATGATTAATTTCTACAACGTATTCAATCTTACTGAATATAACACATTGTAGTTCATCTAATCTTTCCCGCCATATATCAATTAACATGATCAATGTTTTTAGAAGTTTCAATTAGGAGTAGTCGTTTCGAGTTGAGAACAACCATAAAATATGCGCGAGCAAGAACCCTTATGTTGGAACAAAAAGCTGGATGCAAGACCATATCTTTGCTACAAAATATAGATTCGTCATGACATCAGAACATTTAAAGTGCAAAAATGAAGGGAATCATCTTGATAAGGATAAAGTAGAAACCACAGAGAAGGAGAAACAGACGGGGAAAAGATATCTGAGAAAATCGCTGAAAAATGATAGAGTCCCATCCACTATCACACCTGAATACATAGAAGAGCAACGTAAATTGAGAAACCTAAAGAAGCTTCAAAAAGCTCAAGACACATTTTCGACAGAGCTGCTGGTACCGTCTTGTCTCAAGTTTGAGGTTCGTGATTTTGGTAATGTTCCAGGTATGGAAGCATCGCGTCAGGACTTAAAAGTTAAAATTATGACATACAATGTTTTAGCTCAAGCGTTGATCCGAAGGAAACTCTTTCCCACGAATGGTGATGCTTTGAAATGGTCAATACGATCTAAAGTTTTACTATCCGAACTCAAGCACTACAATCCTGACATTTTATGTCTACAGGAATTAGATGTAGTTCAATATAAATCATTTTGGGCTACAGAGTTCGAAAAATTGGGATATGATTGGAAATATTTCAGTGCCCCATCAAAGAATCATGGTCTCTGCATTGTTTATAGAAGGGATTATTTTTTCTGTGCTCATCAATGCTTCATAAATTACGATAAGTTACCCTCCGGTAATGTCATGGCCAGCATTATGACACAGAACATTGGGTTTTTAGTGAACTTAGAATTCACACCCGAAGTCAAAGCCGAACATCCAAACTTGAAATCTGGGATAATCATAGGTACTACTCATTTATTTTGGCACCCTTTTGGCTCTTTCGAGAGAACTAGACAAACTTATTTGGTTTTGAAAAAGGTCAAAGAATTTAGTGAAACTCTCCTGAGCTTATACGGTCACGACAAGAAGTATTATTCCTTTCTTGCCGGAGATTTTAATTCCGGGCCATTTGATGCCCCATACTTATCGATTGTCTCCAAACCAGTAAATTATAATGAAAAAGCAAAAAAGCTACTTGCATGTTCTTTGTCATATCAGGAGTATAGGGCTAAGAACGACGAAAAAGCAGCAAACGAACTATTCACTGACCCTAATTCACAGCAATTTAGTCCTACTGACAGTCAAAAAAGTACGATACAAAACATCCAAGACATACACAACAGTCTAAACATGAGAGCCATATCATTGTATTCTGTTGCATATAAACTAGTGCACCCTGACAATGCAGGTAAAAACAATGATAGAAATGAACCAGCTTTTTCTAATTGGGCTCATTCATGGAGGGGCCTTTTGGATTACATCTTTTTGGTTTCTCCTTGGGACAATGAAAAGGAAAACAAAAGTCACACGGTAGATACATTGAAGGACATCGTAGCTCATCAAAATGTGAAACTTTTAAAGTTATTAAAGCTCCCATTACCGGAAGATATGGGGCCTGAACCTTCGGGGCAACCACGAATAGGACAGTATCCATCAGATCACCTATGTCTTATGGCAGAAGTGGGACTATTCTAAGGGAAGACATTAAAGCGAAGAACAGCATGTATATACTTGTGCTATTATTTACACATAGTTTCAACTAGATCTTCCAAAGGACCATAGTCTTTTTTACTAACCAACGTAAACTCATTGGAAAATAGTACGAAATGTTTTAAACTGGTATTGAGATGACTCTGTAGCCCCATTTCAGTAATCTCGTGAAAATGGTGACAGTAAATATGTGCATATATTCTGAACAACCTCTTGAATATTGTCTTGACCAAGCTAGGAAACTGTTGAGGAAATGGAGCCCCAATTTTCGAAGGGAACACATTATCATTATCGATGAAATTTTGAATCCAGTTCATCAAATTTTCAACGTACTCACAAGCAGGCAACGAAGTTGGTCTTTTTGGCAGTATGCTTCCATTGGATGTGGGATTAGTCTCTTGCCATAAGTATTCGTATTCTTCTGTTGCGATCATTCTTGGGCACGTTTGAGGTGAGCAAAACTCTGTTATCGCACCATATAGCATATTTATCTGGTTATAGAAATCAACTACGTGAATAGCTAGCCATTCATTCAAGTCCTCGTCCTGAGGGAGCTTCACAGCTTGGATCAATGCATTATCTGACCCCAAAGTATGCTCTGCGTAATTTCGGATGTCTTTATGGGTTGAAACTGTTTGCGCTCCATTGCCATTCAAGCTCAATGTCTGATAAGGTGAGTTACCTGATTCCCTCTGGTATGGTGTATAGGGAAATGTTGTACTGGAGATAGGCTGTGGTGATGATATGGGTGAAGTTTGTTTCAATTTAAACCCTCTTGTGGATTTTAATGTATGAGTATTAAAATTCTGGAAAAACGACATCTCATAAAAAATATCTCAATACAAATTGGTTATATCTATTATAACAAGAGACCGGTTGATGAATTTATGATATGGTATTTTAAATTAAATGCAAAGGTGTCTTAAGGCCCTGAAATCTACGCTTGTGTTTGACAAATAGTTTTGTTTACTTTATTCCGAAAGAATAATTTAGTGACACAAAGAGAAGCGATCAGAACAATCATTTGGCTAATTAAGGTTCACGACTAGGAGTTTGCCTGCACAGTGCTGGCGTCAAAAAATGATAACGAGTACACCATTGAAGTGATATTAGAGTTCGATAATATAGATTCATCGCCATCCTGGATTTTATTTTTAAACCTTTTACATGCATCTATTCTTGCTCTGGACAGGTCACATTCCTTCCAGACGTTGATAATATTGCATTCACAAAGTATTTTTTGCTGAAGATCTAGTAAGATCTTCATCGAAAGACAATTTTTGGAGGCACTTAATTGGTTTTGCGAGTTGGATATATTGATGAGATCTGGAAATTCAAGCGAATAATTGTGAACGTCGTCAACTATCCTGTTTATCCAGCTGTAATTTGTCTTAAAAAGTTTTCGACCGTAAAAGGAGAAGATTAAGGGAAATTTGTATTCTAGGTTGACAAATAAAGAAATTAGTAAGTAATTCAATACCTTCAAAAATTTATGAATCTCCAAGTTTGAGGCACTCGTTAAGTATCTGTATGTTATGTCAAAAGATTGCATTTCCACTATAGCAGATAAATCTTTGATCTCGCTTCTAATGGGTTCGAATATTTCACACTTGAGGCCCAAAGTAAAGCTTGAGTCGTTGTTGACAAAGAGATTTGCCTTATATTCATAGTCCCTCCATAAATGGCATGTAGAACACTCGATTCCGATACTTTCCACCAAAGATCCGAATGCAGCAGTAGAAAGTTTATCTTCGTTGATGAATAAGTTGAAGTTTATCTTACATTATAAATGTTAATATTTTGCCATAATTTGCAATAAAAGTAGATCTTACCAAAAAATTAGAACTGGGAATAACCAAAACTTCGTTGAAATTGGTGTTGTAACCATTAATATGAAAATTGTACTGAACAGTCAGAAAATCTTCGTCACACTTTATAGATAATTTAGTCTCTTCCATTTATTTTAGAAATAAGTATAATGTTTGAAAGAATGGCTGTAAAAAAAAAAGCTTCTCTAATATCGCGATAAATAAATCTACGGGAAAGCCTTTGTAAGTCTCCATGTGTTAAAAGGATGAACGAGACTATAAGATATACTCTTAGAAAGAATGGTATTACAATAAAGAAACCCTTGATAAGGCTCGTTACCATCGACGAACTAGAAAGATTGCCAAATGCTAAGGCTCGATATTTATTATTATACAAAAATTTTTACAAACTCAGGAACGTGATTGATGGAAATGTGAACAATCAAATAGTATATCAGAGCATATTAAGAAGAAATTTCAGGCATTCCAATTATAACACACGGAAAACGGCCACGTTAGGGGCCAATCCGGAGCTGGAACACGATATATTCAACCGGCTTATAAACACTTTAGCATTTGTATTCAATTCCACAGTTGAGGCACCTGGGAATTCCAGAGATAAAGAGATTCTATTTTTCGAAGACTTGAAACAACCACAAAGAACGGAAACTTCGATAATCCTGACCATTTTGAAGTTAGATTCTCAAAAACCAAACTCAATTAAATATGATTTCAAGTATGAATGGATGACCAAGCTAGAAAATAATTTACCCGATACCGAAAAGAAGAAGCTTTCACAAAACGATAGACACTTTCTACTCAATTCATTGATCTTGATTGGGTTCAAGCGATATGAAATCACATTAATGAGGCTTAATGAATGTTACAAATTGTGTTTGTAAAGTCTCTCGTTTGGAGTAACTCTTTTCTATAGATTATATTTTGAACATTGTCATAAAAGGAGACTCTCTGCCTAAAAGACATATTAGACATCCTGATCTACATGTGACCCAAATGTAAGGGTTTGATTTTTGATGATTATGAATTTTTGGTAGTTTCACTTCTTCGCAGAAGAGCAATAAAAATAATCAAGCTAAAAGATTTTAAAATAAGTGGTGGCGATACTAGAATATTTTCATCATGGGTTGGTTTTCGAGTAGTAAAACTTCAGAAGCGATAGGTAGGAACGGCCAGTTGGAGCAGAGATCACACTCTCACTTAGAGACTGGTTCCGACATATCCCAGACTTTACATCAGATTGATAACTCAGGTCATCCAAATGTCAAGACTGTTGAGGGAAATCCCGTGGATAAAATTAAAGGCTTTGTGGAAGCTAGACCTCTTAACATGTTCATCATTGACGGTGAAAAAGATTCATCGGAAAGTATTATTTGCACTAGTAATGTGGATGGCGGCAAGACGTGTCTTAAGTTAGGGATCACCTCAATTGAGCTTTTTACAACAATGCAAAAGTTGGAATATTTTTGCTCGTTGCCAGACAACATTGATAGCACATATTTCGAGTGTAGAAAGATCAAGTGAACAATTCACACCATAAAAGATTAAATTTACGCATTGTATTCGTTCTACTGATCTGTAAATATGTAAATAGTCTGAAAAATATGTTCATAAACTTGTGAACTTGTAACAAATGTATTTTTGTATACTTGAATTAAATATTATTGAAAGCTATTGTGAATAGCCTTTAGATGCAATGTAATAATAGACCTAGATCAACCCTTATACTTCAATAAGATTATACCATGAAAGATTCCCCACAACCACAAGTTCCTTTAGAATTTGGGTTCTTGAATATGAATCTTGATGATAACTTGTCATCCAACCAGTCCATATCTGACCCGACAATTGAAAACAAGGCCTTTGAATCTATCAAAACCTTAACACCATCTTGCTCGATAGTCTCATCAAACTTCCCTGGTTCAGAAACATACTCCAAATGATACGTCAAACCAGAGCAACCTCTGTTCTTTACTCCTATCCTGATTAATTGTGGATCTGGTTGTTGTAATAACGCTCTTAAATGTTCAACGGCTGCCGGAGTTAAAGTTATCAATGCTTTTCTTGGTTTCAACGTTCTTCTTCTTTTCGGTTTTGGGGTCGATGATATATTATTGGTCTCTGACGGGATGGATGTTGATGACTGAGATTCCAGGACAGTATTGATCATTGGAGAATAAGATCCAGGGGACTCCATTAACGATAATTTGGGTTCGCTTTCTACTTGTTCATTTGAGCTTTTTGGAGCTTTGTTTTTGAATCTAGTAGTTCTTGATCTTCTAGTCCGAATGGGCATATCGGAAATCTCCTCGTCTCCTTGCATCATAGGCAGCAATGAGTGTTTGGACCACTTGGATTTACTTGCAGACAGATCGTTATCACTGTATTTGAGTCCGCTATAAAATCCGTTTTTAGGTAGTATTTTTGGGATTGTTTGCATGAACCTTCTACTTCCCTCCATGGTTTCATTCGAAACGAATCTTCTGCTCAACCTTGGGGCGTTACTCAATGTCAATCTTTTGACAAACATGATTAAAAGGGTAACTTGATTTTAGCTTCGTTTGAGATGCAGTATTGAATGCTTCGACCTATGAATGTATCACTTGATATCGAATCTCTTTCGCTGAAGTAAACTTGAATCACTTTTTAAATGCAAATTGAATGTTAGTGTCTTTATGCGTTGAATAATGAAGAAGTATTGCTTACCATTGTACATGTTAAATTATATGAATCGTCATGCATCTATACAAAATTTGCCAAGACACTCCCTGGTTTGCATCACATTTTGTCATCAAAATCAAATATAATTTTATTGGTGGAGCGGGTCCGAAATCGGAGACAGCATAAGACCGTAAGAATTCCGGGATTGCAAATGATAGTTCAGTTATTATTAACTTTCACCTTAGATGATAGAGGGTAAATATTAGAAAAGCTTTAAGCAAATCATCCTCCAACTGCATCCATAGACAATCAGCAATATACCTATATGATAAACGCTACAGCGTAATGTGCGTGAGGTGAACACGAGTACGTGTGTATATTAAACTAATCATAAACTGTTATATCCTCACAAAGGTGTTGTTTCTTTTCTTAACCACTTGTAAACGTTAGAGGATTTAGGAAAAGATCCATTGAGCTCGTCCCAAACCACGCTGTGATACTCATTAATCCATTCTTTCTCTTCTTTGGTCAACATCGAAACGTTGATTAACTTTTTGCATAAGGGAACTCTGGTGATCGTTTCGAACTCATAATAACTCTTTCCATTATACTTTAATCCAGTATCCTTAACAAACATCACATTTTCAATACGAATTCCATACTCACCATCTTCATAGTAACCTGGCTCATTGGAGATCAAATGTCCTGGTCTCAACGGAATGGCAGCATAAAACGGTGATGGACTTATACCAATTTGCACTTCATGGACATTCAAATAAGAGCCAACTCCATGTGAGGTTCCATGTGCATAATCAAGACCTACATCCCAGAGATACTGCCTAGCCACTGCATCGATCAAGTTACCCGTGGTACTTTCAGGAAATCTCAATCTGCTTAAAGCTATGTTTCCTTTTAAAACAAGAGTGTAATTCCTAACTTCTACTTCAGAAGGTTGTCCGAAATGGACAGTTCTCGAGGTATCTGTCGTACCTTCTAAAAATTGTGCCCCACTGTCATTCAAGTACAACCTATCAGGATTGATCACACTACATGAACCTTTTATTGGCTTATAATGAATGATAGCACCATTGCCCCCCGTAGCACTTATTGTTTCAAAGGACAAACCCACAAAATTTTCCTCTTCCTTTCTAAACTCTGTTAACTTGTCGCTTGCTTCAGTTTCGTCAATCAAATCCAGTTTTTCTATTAGTTGATCTTCCAACCATGAAAAAAACTTTATTAAAGCCCTGCCATCTTTTAAATGGGCGGATCTAGCTCCCTTTAACTCCGTTTCATTCTTTACTAATTTTAACTTTTCCACAGGAGAAACATCAACCTGCTCATACAGGCACCTAACAACCTTGAATACCTCCCAAGACGAATTTCCGGAAATTAATAATCTCTTATGTTCTTCGTTGAATCGATGAGAAATTTCTTTCAATTTGTCCCAGAATGACTCATAAGCTGAAACCTTGATATTGTTGCACTTGAGAAATTCTTGAACTTTAGTGTCAAATCTGAAATGGTCTGCAAACAAATGTATCTCATTGTTCGTAATAATCAAATAGCTGTAAAAGACAGGATTATAATTGATATCACTACCTCGAAGATTCAAAAGCCAAGCAATATCATCCAAGCTGGATATGACAATACCTTCGCAATTGCTATTCTTCACATTTACATTAACTGCGTTGACTTTCTCCACAACGGATTGACCTGCAAATTTTTGATCTAATACTTTGATAATATTGGACGGCTTCGAGGGGGCATCCTCAAAATCTTTCCATATTTTGTCGATCAAATTCTCTTTCACACCAACTAGCTCGATCTTCGCATTCGTGTCTTCCACCTTCTTTTTGATTACCCTAGATAACTTTATATATGATTTATAGCTTATCAACTTAGGATCAACGCCGATTTTGATGGTCTTTCCACTATCTGAACTCAATTTAGATGCTTCATTTACAGCCCATTCTTCCCACTTAGGTTGATCATTAGAACCTTGTCTCAATAACAACCAGTTGAAGTCAAGCTCGTTTGTTGCTTGGCTGAAGTATCGACCATCGGTGGATAAAGCTGCTGCACCTTCGGGAACATCATTCAAGGAAGTCACATCTCTTGTAATTATAGCAACACCTGCACTACCTTGAAAGCCACTAATGAAACTTCTTCTTTGGTCAGCAGACGATACATACTCTGATTGGTGTTGATCCTCAGAAGGAACAATGTAAACTCCTAAATCATACTCTGCCATCAACTTTCTAAGAGCCTCCAACCTTTTACTTGTGTTAACCTCCTTGGTCTCAGGTACACACAAGCTGGAAGCATCAACAGTGAAGACAGAGCCTTGTCTGGATCCACTTCTGGGCGACATACCACTACCGGATCTCTTGATATCGAGTTGCTTGGCAAACCACGACGATCTTCTATTAGTTCTAGATAACAACCCTGGAGAACAAGTACAGTTTGCACACTGTGCCCTGCTTACTCTCCTCATAGCAGACATATCGAAAATTCCTTCTTAAGTTAATTTTACTACTACTCCTAATTCTATTTGACGTTTAATTCTGGCTCTATAGCTGGCTTTAAATTTATATGCAGCCCTGTTTTTGCGGACACAAACTCAGTAGGTCACTCGATAAAATATGAATGAATGTAGGCGGTGACTTATATAGAAAATGCAGAATTCAGCGTTCGTATCACCTGCTACTTGAGTGCTATACTATGAACTAAGATACAGATAATACCCTACAATCCAATTGGCTTACTAATAAGTATTTTGTGTGGCCGAAATAATCTTGTCTGCGAAAGTCACGATATGAGTTGTTTTGTGTCAAAGGTCTTGGTCAGTATCAACTTAACAATGTTGAGATCACTGAAAGTCGTATCGTGCTAACAATATGTCTCCATTGATAGATTTCTCTCATGTAGTTGAAGTAAGTGGCCACACTCAGAATTATGACAATTCCCTGAAAGCAAAATACTGACAAGAATTATAGGATATAGAGAACTTATATAAATCAAAGAATCCAGAAGAAATTAAATATCTACAAAAGGAATTACAAAATACCCAGAAATCAGAGTTCGGGTACGATTTGGCCAAGTTGCTTTTTACGCAACATTCAAAAAACTGCAGATTCTTCGGAGCATTAACATTTGCTGTTGTCATTAATCAAAGGGGAAGGTTGGGAGATGAACAATTGCAAATTATTTCTAACGATATCATTAACATCACATCAGCTTTGATAGTTGAGGGGTACTTTGAAAATTCAATGATAATCAGAAAACTACTCAGTAACTTATCCCAATTATTCATTCACAACTATGACACACTTAACCCAATCAAGGATCTTTTCACTAATTTGATCGGAAACAGCGAATTGGAAGAGTACATAAAAACCATAAATGAGCAACAACTCATGCTACTAATATTATTCCATACGACTATAATTGAAGACATCACTAAGTCCGAAGTGGCTCCAGAGATTCATAAAGTGGTTCAAGACAGATTTTACCAAGACGTCTTGATTATATTCAAGCAACTACTTTCAATCAAAGACAAAGTTAATAAGCCTATACAATCCCAAAGTCTAGAGTATTTGAGCTCTTGGGCAGTTTATGTTACAATTGCCGAAGGGAAGTCTGAGGTGCGCTATCGTGATGAGCATATAATTACTTTACTTGACTACCTTTTCATAGAATATCAAATCTTTGATTTTTCTACTATCAACGATGAAAATATGGAATTGATCTCAAAAGTCATTATAGTAACAACAGAAATTTTAGACATAAACCCAGGCCTTTTGAATACTATTTATAAAGAAAACTTGAGAGTTCTTTTATTCCAAACTTTTGGAATTGATTTCATTAACTCAATTATCTTAAATGAGGGTTTTAGAGAGTTATACGCAGAGGAAATTGATAGCTTCACGAATTTAATAATCACATATTTAAGTATGGACATTTTGAGGTTCTCCAAAAGTATTCTTGAACCTAGCACCCAAGAAGTCATCAACATTCTAATTCAACTTAGCAATTATCCAGGTATTGCGGTTATTGAAGATTCAATTAGTGGAAATTTTTTAAGTTTTTGGGAGGAGCTTGCAAGTAATTACAGTGACAATGAAGATTATTATGAGACTGTTTTCCGTAATGATAAGGCTTCATTTATCAGTACTAGAAACCACATTTTCACTGAGGTTGGAGCTGTGTATTGGAAAAAGATTCAGTTACCTGACATAAACCTATTTGAAAGCCACAAAAATGAATTTCAGCACTTTCGATCACGAATAGCAGATTTCTATATGGTGTTACATTCGTTATTGGGCCTCTCTCTTTACGAAAGTTTGACTCAAAAAACTATTTGTAGCATCAACGAAATGGCAAACGGCAAAAAAGTCGTACTTGAATTAGAGGGTTCATTGTTTTTGTTGTTCAAAATAACCGATGATTTAACATTTTACGACGAGGAGTCGTGCATGAAGCTAGATCCATTTGTCATTGAGCTTTACTCCAACGACTTGATTGGCACTATAAGAAAGTTCCCGACGAGCGAGATATACTTGTACATATATTCAACCTTAATCAACTTTTTGTCGTCGATTCAGCATTTCTTCAAGCGGTATAACGACTTTGTGAGTCCCACATTTGATTTTCTATTTTCAGTCATATTAAGCAACAAAGAGCAGGATTCGAACATAACTCTATCTTTGGTCTCATCTAGAACAATATTGAGGATATGTCAAGAATCAAGAGACGGGTTGGTCAAATTTCTTCCTGACTTGGAAAAACTCGTGATAGAAATGATAAGAGACTTTAGAATTGACAACCTAATCAGGCAGAGAATGTGTAACTCTTACATTTCCATTGCTCAAAGTTTGAAAAACCATGCGGTTTTTGGTCAAAAAGTATATCTTTTACTCCAGGAAATATCATCCTGTTCTTCAGACGGAATGAAGATTCAATTCACTGATGATACTGAGGATTACTTGGTAAGTTTAATATCTTCAGTCCTTGAAATAGGCAAAGCGTGTCGGTTACCTGAAGAAGTGGATGACTTTTTTAGTGAGGATCAGAAACAATTAACAGACTCATATTGGAATCAAGATCCCATTCACGTCAAAGAAACTGTTGTAACGATCATTAAAGAATTGTCGTTAACTTTCGAGCCCCTTTCGAGAAATTCTTCGGTGACAGAGAAATGTTGTTTGATTCTAAAGTGTGGTCTCAGCGAGCCAATTGATGGTCCTTTCAATTTCTCGCTTGATACTATATTCAATTACTTAGAGGTCAAAATCAATCATTGTAACTCAAACTCAGTTCCCTTTCTTTATTCATTACTTGAAACAGTGATCATAACAAAAAAGCTGGAGTTGAATCAATCGATTAATTATTTGATCGATAAAATACTAGTTCAAAAGATTGAGCTGCTTAAAGATGATCCTGATACGGTTCAAAGCGCTATTGAGTTGTACAGTACTATTTTGGAAAGGAAACCTTCATTGGTTTTAACTCTGGAGGTATTTCATAATGTGATCTTAAAGTTCGTGATGGAAAACTTAGGCACAAATGAGGCTTTAGTTGTGAAATCATGCTCAAAGTTTTGGGTAAATCTCATTACTTTGAAAAAGGGATCTATGGAAGACCAGAATTACGTGAAGGAAAATATTATGAAAAGTGGATTAGGAGAGGTTCTTTCTGCGTATTTGTTGAGCGCTTTTTTGAAATGTCCTAGATCTCAATTAGAATACTATTACCCCGTTTTCCGGAATCTTATTGCAAAATATTCTTTGGAATTTAAGACATGGTTGAAAAGAGCGTTCATCATAAATCAGGTTAAAAATTACGCTAACGAATTTGAAGTGGATCGGGCAATCAGTAAAATAATGATGACAAGGGGTCAAAGAGCTGTCACAAATGTACTCAAAGACATTTGGCTTAGGACCAACGGCTTTGTAGAATTTGATAAAAAAAGATATTGATTAACGGCTTACCAATTCAATACATAAACATTACACAAGTCAAAAACGAAAATTTCAATCCGAACACACGATAGATACAATTTTTTCTCTCATCCTAGCAAAGCTTCCAACTGGGAGCAAAGATGCTCAGCTTCAGCATTAAAGTCAACTTCACTAAGTCCGACTGATTGATATCTGACCCTGATAGCACCGTTGTAAGTATCCTGTCTGGCTTTAATTCTAAAGTTGAGCTCTTTCATCGTGACACCATCAACGACCTCTTGAAATTCACTGCTTTCGTGATTATTTTGCTTCTCTTTAAGGTTTAATAGTTCTCCAGCAGAAATTCCAAATAATTTGGTTGCATCCTGATCGAAAAGTGTAATCCAAATTTGGCCCGATTCATCCATTACCGAACAGTTGAGAATGTATCTGTAGAACGGTTCATTGAATGAAAGATCACATCTTTCACATCTCCATGAACCGTCTCCCAATTCGATAAGTTTTCTATTACAAGTGGTACCTTGTTGTCCCTGCTGTGAGGAGTTAGACTGGATGAGATTGTTACATGCTGGGTAAGAGAAGTTCTCTGTCTTGAGAAAATTGATAGTCGCTTTGATGCTAAAGTACTCCGGCTTCTCGGAAATTCCGAGGTTCTCATCTTGTGCTTGTGCAATCAACTTCCTGTTGGTAAACTGATTTGAACTCTTCAACTCAGTTTTCAAAGTTTTGAAGTTTTCTCTCACTCCTTGGTTGTCGTACCATCCTTTAAGGGTGTAAGCCTCTGCTACATCTGGGTTAACTAAGAGGGAGCCTGCCTGCGTAAGAGTCAAAGACCTTCCTCCAAAATCTTGCACTTTGCATCCTTTGAAAGCGATCACAGATCCTTCATCGACATTGAAGTTCACAGCCGATGCGTTCCACAATCCTACGGTAATAGCAAACCCCGATTCGTCAACTACGGTGATGTTTCTTCTATCGAACGCTTTACCCGTTGATTTAGCTGTAATTTGGAAAACAGGATTAACTTCTTTCAAAGCCCCGATCACATCAATAATGGCATTTGGTTCCAAGTCTTGAACTTGGCTTAATTTCACAAAGTTGAAATTGAGTTTAGGAACATCTGATGTGTTAAAACATTCGGTGATTTCAGTGTCTTTGTCCAAAGCTAGCTCATACGGGTGAGATAAATGGGAGAACTGAGGTTTTGATTGTTGGATTCTCCCTTTAGTGACGTAGTAGACCTTTCCTTCCTCCAATAATTTGTAGCATGTCTCTGCCACCTCGTTGAAAGCAGTTGCTCTTATCTCATCAGATTCGTCTAGGAAGTTAACGTTGAACAACTTACCTTCACCACGAGCGTTAGACCAAGTTCTAAGATCACCCTTGTAAGAAACTCTTGCTTTTATAGTCCAGTTGTTTTGATACGGGGACAACAGTTCAATGGGATTAACCGGTCTTTCACCAGCTCCATTCTTCTGTGGCTTTTTGAATAGCGATGGAGCAGGCGCGGGTACCGGAGACTCAGTTCTTGATCCTTGACTTTTACTAGAGTTCAATTGTAAGTCGTCATCTTCAGCGTGCTCCGCAAAATAGCTGTCACAGGAAATTAACGTATTGGTTGGTTTCTCGCTGCTATTAGAAATCAATTCTACTGCACTGATGAGAATGATTCTTTTCTGAGTAGTTGCCAAGGTGTACTCATTGATCTGAATAATAGAGAGCTTTCTGAAATGTTGACTTTCAAGATATGGGACACATTCAGGAGCAATCAACCCATGTAAAGTATATATACCATCGTTCAATAATACTCTGTACCTTGTAGTGGGTCCACCTGTCGAATTATCAGGATTCTCAATCACTTTGACATTTGTAACCTGAACTATCAACGGTTTCCCTTCATACTTATGTTTTTCAGACCTTGAAAGGATTCCCTTCAATGCTCCCTTTGAGAGTCCTATGTCACTGGTCATTCTTCGAATACGTTGCCTTCCGATCGAATCGATTAGAGATACCCTAGATAATCTTATGTAAAGAGGAAATATCAAGACGCGCCATTTTTATAAAGTTGTATTAAGTAATCGCGTTGCCACTAAAACATCAACAATTGAATTAAAGAGCTACAAAATTGAATTTTATGAAAAAGTGAAACTACTTTTATACCCACGTGGATACATATTCAAAATACAAGAGCGTTTAGTTGTCATTGATTGGGTACCCTTGGATGAATTCCAATAACAAAGGAGCTAAACATGTTGACAGCTGAGGGAATTTTCTATTGACTATTCTGGGTGCTTATTCATAACTTTGGATGGCTTCTTATGTTGTACTGCAATTCGTCCTTATCGTTCAAGGTCACTGCACCACTCTTCAACAATGCCTTGCTGAGATCGTCTATGAGATCGTCACAGTTTTCGATACCGATACATAATCTTATCAAATCTTCTGGAAAGTCTCTTTCTTCCCTCGTAGCTGCATCTATAGAGGCATGAGACATCTGACAAGGCATGGAAATCAAAGAGTTAACACAACCAAAAGAAACAGCAATTCCAAAGATTTCAGTGCTCTCGACGATTTTTTCAGATAACTTGGTGTTTCCTGTCTCAAAACTCAACACTGCTCCCGCACCTTTACACATTGACTTGTGTAGTTCATGTTGTGGGTGACTCTTTAATCCGGCATATCTTACTTTGAAACCGACATTCATTAAGAAGTCTGCGATTTTTTCACAATTTTGTTGCTGTCTCTCAACTCTAACAGCCAAAGTTCTCAAACCCCTACTCAAAAGCCACGAGTCAAAGGGAGCTAACCCACACCCTGTGGAGTTAATCACAAAGTAAAGCTGCTCGGCTAACTGATCACTTCTTGTGGCTAATMCCCCTGCCATAATATCATGATGGCCATTGAGATACTTCGTAGCGGACTCATATTGGATGTCTACACCTAAATCCAAGGGTGTCATGAGAACCGGAGACATCATAGTATTGTCAAAGACAACAACAATTTCTGAGCTTATCGTGTGTGCGTAATCTGCGATCGCTTTTACGTCAACGACTTTGATTAAAGGATTTGTAGGTGATTCTAAGAATATCATCTTTGTACTTCTCGTAATTTTTGATTTGATTAGTTCAGTATTAGTAGTATCATGATGAGATACCTGTAGGTCTCCTTTATTATTCAAATAAGTCAACAACCTGTTAGTGCCACCATATAAGTCATCACCAGCGATAACTTCATCCCCAGGCTTCAATAACCTAGTGATAACATCAAGACAGCCCATTCCGCTTGTAACGGCGAAGGTGTGTTTTGCTTTCATTATTTTTGCCATGTGGTTTTGTAGTAATGTTCTAGTGGGGTTTCCAGATCTTGTATAATCATATTCACCCATGTTAGATAATGACTGTTGCTTGAATGTTGCACTCTGATAGAGCGGTGGAACAGAGGCATTATATTGATCACTTGACTTCGAAAGTACTAACTCCGTCTCCAAACTATACACCTTCTTCTGACCCATCTTAAATTTATATGTTCAATTTATAACGAGTTTCTAGTTTTTGGTTTCTAGTTTATAAAGAGGAATTCAAATTTATTTCAACTCGGGATGAATTTTCAGATTAGTGTAGATAATGTGATTCAGAAATTTCACTCGGAATGATGTAATCGAGACATCTCTGTCCGAGTCATAGTCTCTTATATTTATTTGTTCACAGTGAAAATAAGATGAAACTCATACACGGTGAACCTGTGACTTCGTACGATAATACTCATACCCTTATCTGGGAGTGGGTTATTGTTGCTTTAAAGAGTAAAAAAAAATTCAAATAAACATTACTTCATTTGTAAAAATTACGTTCAGATCATATTTAGTTTTTAAAAAAATAGACCATCCATAATTAAGACGGTAGCTACAAAATACAGCAGGATTCCAGTTTCCTTATATTTGGACACAGAAGGGTTAAATACTATAAATCATAGGAAATCTAGATTGAGTAATGTGTGACATGCAGCAATTTTCAAGATGAACACTCCAAGAGAGCCTACAAGCCTGGTTGAGTGAATTGAGCAAGGTTTATTGGCTCGTTACTTAACAAGGTCTTTCTGCCACTTAAAGGCTCGCAAGATTCTCTTCCACTTACAGGACCATGTTTTAATTCTTTACCGGCCTGTAAATCTTTCAAGAGTTGTACCGTGGATGCAGGGGTCAAATCTTCATGGTAGTCATCATTGACAGCTAACATGGGTCCATTAACACATGCACCTAAACACTCAACTTCATGGAAAGTGAACAATTCGTCCGAAGTAGTTTGACCCGGACCAATTTTCAAATGATCCTTGACGGCCTTCATAATATCATCCGAACCACACAATTGACACGGAGTCGTAGTGCATACCTGAATATTATACTTGCCAACAGGCTTTCTGTAGTACATGGTATAAAAGGTGGCAACTTCGTAGACTCTCATTGGGGGCATATCCAACATCTTTGCAACATAGTTCATTACAGAAATTGAAGTAAATCCTAATTGGCGTTGTCCCAAGTCCAACAAAGGCATAACAGCAGCTTTCTTGTACTGAGGTGGGTATTTTGCAATAATTGACTCAGCCCTCTTCGAATTTTCAGCATCAAATTCAAATGGAATATCGGGATTGTCACTTTGAGTATTTCTGTGTACCGAAATGATTGATGAACATCTCTTTCCAACAACTGTCTGCCTGCTAGCAAATCTAGCTAATTGTCTACTCATAGAAAATCGAAACATTGTTGTTCTATTTATGCTTGTCTCGATGATTTTTTGACACCCTATCTCTTGATGCCTGTGTAATCTATTTTACAATAGATAAAGTCTCTTGCTCTTGTTCAGATTTCCTAATAGATTTGCTTTCCGTGATAGCCTGTATCTATTATAGACACTTATAGTTACTTGCTGGTATGTATCGAGTCTATATTAACTACTTGCTGGAACATACGAAGAATCGTTTGTCTTTTTAATTGTAATGAGTGCGTAAAACTGATTTCACGTTTCTTGATTGGCTGAATTTCTTGCATGCAAATTTAAGCATAAGTTCGATTTAAAAGTGCGCTCTGCGTCTTGTTTGACAAACCTTGAGTGTTGGCAATGGACTGGAAGTAGTTGACCCAGAAAGCGTAATTTCCTTTGAGTTTTGATACAACGCAGTATACGTGGCAGTATATCTTGAAGCCGTTGTTGTTGGTACTGGATAAGAATTTGCATCCACAACTGCGACAGGAAGCCTTCTACTAGAACTTTTTTTATAAGGTGCAAAGAAAATGGAATTGTTCTCCAAATCGAACAAAGTGTAATAGTATTTCATTATCGCATTGGGTAGCGAGCCTTCATAGCTGTCCGTTCCGATTTCAACGGGGTACAATTTAAGGCTTGCATATCGATGTCCGTTTATTATTCTTACCTCGTCAATAAGTTCTATCAATGGCAATAAAACCTCAAACCCTGTCAAGTCAAAGGAAAACGTGTTCTTTTTTATGATAGAGTACAAAAAAAACTTTACACCTGTTATTACTTTGCATTTTCCTAAAATGTTGTATATGTTGTCAATAATAGGTGCTGTTGTTGCCAAAAGGTTGGAGCCTGAGTCGATTGCATATATCAATTTCTGATTGGAGACCTCAATGTTTTCAAGCGCTATAGAGTTGACTGTGATTGCAAAAACATTGTAGTACAGTCTTGTAGCTCGTTCCCCCACCTCATACATCACTGCTGTTTTAACGAGGGGACCTTCATAAGCTGAGGGTACAACACCCCCAAAGATGATCAGAGGAGAGTTCTGCTCTCCGATAATACTAAAGATACTTGTCTCTATGATTCCCGAGCGTTTGAGTCTAAGAGGAAGATTCTCATATTCGTCGAATGCTTCATCAGTAGAGTAGCCTACACCTAGTATTCCCCCATATGAACCAACATCAGAAGCAGTCGTCAATCCCATAGTGAAGTCTTTCAAAGTCCATCTGCTCCCATGAATCGTATCTTTGACCTCCGTTAAGTTAATGAGGTCAGATGTATAATAGCCAGTCTGAGCTGTAATTTTGGTGTCGAAGAAGCTCCTGGAGCGATGCGTATTGAAAATGTGGGTTGTGATTACCAAATCAGAAGAGCCAGTATCTAGCACTACATCGGATAACGCTTGCCCGGGTGTCCCAATTTTTAAGTCTCTGATCTTATACATTGTTTCCGAGTAATATAAATCAAGTTTTGCCGTTCCTTTGTCATGTTCCAATGGAGTTGCGAAAACTAGTGCAAATATGTGAATAAAAAGAATTAACTGTAACATCATAGAAAAGTATTGCCGATAAACGATAGCACACATGCAACTTGTAGCATAGGCGTAATATATATACTTTAATACCAAACCTTGGCATCTACCATGGATCCTTGTTATGGTACAGATGGTTTCAAAAAACCTTCCTATTTTGGAAGTTGCAATGATGAGCTCAAAGTGAGTGGTTTATCTACACATTTGATGTAGTCCAACTAAAGTACCTTCTCTTCATTGTTGCAACTGTCTCATGTAGTGCATGTCATTGCTTCTGTTGCTTAAATTGCATACGGCAATCCTGGTGTGTTCTTCAGTTGGCATAACGAACAGTGTGGAGAGCAAAGGGAGTAAGTCATAAATGACGCAGTATATGAAAAGTGCATTCTCATTGTTAAGAAAAACAACTAGTAAAACCGTTATACTAGGACATCATGTAAGTCCATTTGAGAGAACGTTCGTGGGCTTCAAAAGCTCTATCAGGCTCTTCGAAGATATGATCACGTGGTTGTAGACAGTTCGCTGAACAACAGTTCAAAAGTTAAGGAGAGTGTCTAGATTTCTGTTACAGTAATTAATATATAATAGCAGCAATTATTAGTTACAGTAATAGAAAAGGAAATATTTCGTTCAATTGAATAGCCGAGAATTATCACATCAGGAATTTTTCACTAAAGAGAATAATTGCATTTCTAAAAACCTTCCATATCATAAAAGTGAATCAATCTATCGAGTGGCTATCATAAAAAGAAATTCAAGCAGCTTTTCGAATGAGTCAGCAGGGCAACACTGGTGGTAGCACTGGTATGACTAGGAATATATTCGAGACGCCACGATCACCTTCCAGATCAACTAGCCGTAGAGAACCCCCTAGGGTCGATGAGGCGGCAGTCCTACCTTCCACTTCACCAAGAAGAAGAAATCAAAAGCCAATATTCAGCGATAGGTATATACCCAACAGGACTGGAGTCGATTTACAGGCAGCATTTAGTTTATCGAATCAGGACGTTCTACCAAATTTGAGAAAGAAGAGCATCGATAATGAGATAGAAATAAGAAAAGAGGAGGAAGCTAATAGAACATTTTCAACTGTATTGAAAGCAGAGCTCTTTGGAGATAATGTGCCAATGGCTACGGCAGACATGTCAAGTAGCAGAAATGCCCCCAAACAATCCAGGCCCAACAGTACTGGAAACATGAATACATCTATATCTCATTTGCCAGGTTCTGCCGATATCTCTGATACGCAAACTCCGCATGCAAATAGTGGTACAAGAACCACTCCTCCTCCTCCTGGAACTTCATCATCTAATAATGCGAGCAGTCATGACTTCAACGATAATGTGACTAGCACTCCGAGAAGGAAAACGAACTTATTTACGTATCAGTCGCCACAAAAATCTCGGCCAATATCAAGAGATTTACAAAACGAACTATACTCATTGTCCCCTGTGAGGCAAGAATCTCAAAAACTTCTATTGTCACCCCAGAAAAAACCGAGAAACATTTCCAAAGTACCGTATAGGGTATTGGACGCTCCAGAATTGTCGGATGATTTCTATCTAAATTTAGTAGATTGGGGCCAGCAAGATGTGTTAGCGGTGGGATTGGGTGATAACGTTTATTTATGGGATGGTGCTACCCAGTCTGTTGACAGACTATGTAGTTTGTCTAATAAGGACAAGGTCACAAGTTTAAACTGGATTGGTTCGGGAACTCATGTAGCTATAGGGACATCGAGGGGTTTGGTGGAAATATGGGATGCAACAAAAATAAAATGCGTCAGAACAATGACAGGTCATAGCCTCCGGGTGAGCTCATTGGCGTGGAATGAGCATATTCTCTCTAGTGGATCTAGAGACAGGACGATTCTTAATAGAGATGTCAGAGTAGAAAGTCATTTTATCAACAGGTTTGAACACCATAAGCAAGAAGTTTGTGGTCTTAAATGGAACGTCGAGGAAAACAAATTAGCGAGTGGAGGTAACGATAATAAGCTATTCATCTGGGACGGACTCAATACCACACCACTTCACCAGTTTAACGACCACACTGCTGCTGTCAAAGCGATTGCATGGTCACCACATCAGAGAGGGATTCTCGCCTCTGGAGGCGGTACCGCCGATAAGACAATAAAAACCTGGAATACGCTTACTGGAACCTTGGCCAACGACGTAGACACTGGCTCGCAAGTGTGCAACTTAATATGGTCAAAAAATGCCAACGAGCTAGTTTCCACCCATGGCTACTCAAGAAACCAAATCATAGTGTGGAAGTATCCGTCCATGCAACAAATTGCTCAGCTCACAGGGCACACTTACAGAGTGTTGTATCTTTCCTTGTCGCCAGATGGGGAGACTATTGTCACTGGTGCAGGTGACGAAACCCTACGCTTTTGGAACGTTTTCGAAAAAAACAAGAATGACGAGCCTCCTTCGTCTGTGTTGTTAGATGCATTTTCTCAACTCAGATGAAAGTCGTTCGCACCCAACGGAAAAGTTTACAGCGTTGATTATAGAAGTCTGCATTTGGGCTATATAGATACATGGTTAGTGTCTTTGCAGCAGTTTTAAGTCATGGTATTTGATCATACTATCTGTCGCACACTTTTCCGGGTTATTGCTGTGACTCACTTGATTCGGAATTCGCGAACGGCATCAATAGGAATAGATGTGTTGTAACCATAAAATACACTGAAAAGTGCCTTTAGTATATATTATCACTAATAGACCACTCATCATAATAAAGAATAATTGGCTTGTATACAAATATAGAAATCATGACTAAACCGCAGTCACAAGACCTTTCCCATCATTTGTCTGTGGAAGCTAAGTCTAGGCGCTCTTCGCCCTTGAAAACTGCTTTCAAGTACTTTGGACAACCAGGATTGACCTTCTTGGGAGGAGGTTTACCTTTAGCCGACTACTTTCCCTTCAACAAAGTGACTGCCGACATATCTACGCCATCTTTTGAGCAGGGAATTGGTGCCGAGATCACCGATAGCAACAAAACTGTAATTGAAATTTTCAAAAACAAATCGTTGAACACAGACAACCAGATTGAATTATCAAGGTCGTTGCAATATGGTTATACGGAAGGCCAACCTGAATTGGTGAAATTCGTAAAGGAGCATACTGAGTTGATTCACCGTGTTCCATATGCCGATTGGGATGTTGTATTGAGTGTCGGAAACACTGAAGCATGGGACTCCACATTGAGAACGTTTACGAACAGGGGTGACACCATATTGGTCGAAGAGTATTCCTTCTCTTCAGCATTAGAAACAGCGTCAGCTCTAGGTGTTCACACTTTTCCTGTTGCAATGGATAGTCAAGGGATTATCCCTGAAAAGCTTGCTGAAGTTTTGGAAAACTGGGTTGGACCTAAACCAAAATTGTTGTACACCATTCCTACAGGTCAAAACCCAACCGGGTGTTCTATTGGTACCGAGAGAAGAAAAGAAATTTACAAATTAGCTTCCGAGTACGATTTTTTGATCGTCGAAGATGAACCCTACTATTTTTTGCAAATGGAAACATATACCGCAGATGAATCTGCTAGAAAGTCAAAACAGGTACATGATCATGAAGAATTTACCAAAGCCTTAGTCGATTCTTACATATCATTGGACACTGAGGGTAGGGTGATTAGAATGGATTCGTTTTCCAAGGTTATTGCACCAGGAATTAGAATTGGTTGGATTGTAGGTAAGGCATCCTTCTTGGAAAGATACGTCAGACTACACGAAGTTAATATCCAGTGTCCAGCAGGTTTAGCACAGTCTTTGACGAACGGTTTGCTTCAAAGCTGGGGTCAAAAGGGTTATTTGGACTGGTTGATAGGCTTAAGGGCTGAGTACACTCACAAAAGGGATGTAGCGATTGACTCAGTCGCAAAATACCTCCCGAAGGAAGTCGTTTCGTACGTACCGCCAGTGGCTGGAATGTTTTTCATTGTTTCCATTGATGCGTCGAAACACCCAAAATTCAAAACTGATTTTGACGAAGATCCCTCTAAGGTTGAGGCAACACTTTTCGAACGTGCAGTCGAACAAGGTGCCTTAATGATCCCAGGCTCCTGGTTCAAGGCTGAGGCATCTTCAACCGAATCTCAACCCGAAATTCCTGTAAATCCTGCAACAAAGAATGAAATCTTTTTCAGAGGAACTTATGCTGCTGTTCCTTTGGACGAGTTGAAGGTTGGAATTGAGAAGTTTGGTAAAGCTGTAAAACTTGAGTTTGGACTCGACTCTATATAAATGGGTCTACGTAAAAACTAAATACTTCATATTTTTAATTTTTGTGCTGTACATGCGCTCTTCAACATAAAAATGATTTAGTATCAGTCCCGCGTTTAGCTCCCAACTCTTCTACTTTACTAAATGGAAACTTTACGGAGCTTATCATAAATGCATATTCTCAAACTACCTTGGTTTGGGCATCGTGGTAAGTACATCCGAATCTGAGGGACCAATGTTCGAACGTGTTTCATTGTAGATTCAACACGATCCTTGAGGTGTATACTAACAAGATGATCAGTCGAGAACAAACAGATAGAATGTTACTCTGTGAGCATTAACTCTGCAGGTACAAGACTTGCTTCGGGAGGTTTAGATGGAACCGTGAAAATCTGGGATACGGAGACAATATTGAAGTTCAGGAAACTAGATGAATCTTCAGACATTTTACTGGAAGACGTAAAACAAGGTCTTCCAGATAAATCCCTTCGCAGGCCTCTCTGTTCGATGAGTCGACACAACGGTGTCGTGACAAGTGTTAAGTTCTCTCCTAATGGTAGGTTTCTCGCTTCTGGGTCTGATGACAAAATTGTTCTAATATGGGAAAAAGATGAAGAGCAGAACAGGCCCAAGCAGTTTGGAGATCTAGAGGCGGATCTTGAACATTGGACTGTGAGAAAGCGCTTAGTAGCGCACGAAAATGACATACAGGATCTATGTTGGTCTCCAGATGGTGCTCTTTTGATATCAGTTGGTTTGGATAGACTGATTATGATCTGGAATGGTTTAACGTTTGAGAGAATTAAGCGTTATGACATTCATCAATCTATGGTGAAAGGTATTGTCTTTGACCCCGCTAACAAATTTTTTGCTACAGCATCTGATGATAGAACCGTACGAATATTCAGATATCATAAAAAGGCTAATGACTTTTATAATTATGAGTTTCAAATGGAGCACATAGTGATTGATCCGTTCAAAAAATCCCCATTGACATCATACTTCAGGAGAATGTCTTGGTCACCAGATGGACAGCATGTTGCTGTCCCCAATGCCACTAATGGTCCGGTAACTTCCGTCTCGATTATAAGTAGGGGAAATTGGGCTACAGATGTTTCTCTCATTGGACATGAAGCGCCTTGTGAAGTGTGCTCATTCTCGCCAAGGTTATTTGATATTAGTGACAAAGATAAATTTGATAAGGAAGACCCCAAATTTTCTACCATATTGGCAACTGCTGGTCAGGATAGGACTTTGGCTATATGGAGTACTGCTAATAGTAGGCCGATTATTGTTGCAAAAGAAATCACTGAAAATTCAATAACTGATATTTGCTGGTCTCCTGATGGTGAAACAGTTTATTTCAGTTGCCTAGATGGCACGATTACATGTATCTCATTTGAGCCAAAGGAGTTAGGCATAGTTGTCAGTGAGACTATGAACAATTTGCAATTAAACCGATACGGAGTAGACAGAGAGTCCGCGGTTTTCCCTGAAGGGGTGGAACAGTTGATACTAGAGGAGAGGTCTGGATTTCTTAAAGAAAAGGAAGAGAATATGAATAGGAAAAGAAATAAACTTGCTGATGTTAAGAAAGCTCCAGATGCTGTGGTTCCCGTGGCTCAACCTGTAAATAAAATGAATCTCAATGCCAACCAAAAGCCAATCAATAGGGTGGTTATTACAAAGGATGGCAAGAAAAGAGTCACGCCTGTTCTTGTATCTTCACTGTCGATTAATACATTGGTCTCACTGAAAATAGCCGCCCCGTCTACTTACAGAATCAGCTCAAAGGTCTCTCAAACATCATACGCGCTACCTAGGCTTGGTATTCAGACTTCTGTACATGGTATCAAAGAAAAAAATATACAAGATGCTAACCTAAACTATGAAAACGCCTTCGATCAAGATAATGATAATGAAGATATGGGAATAGATGATTC
The DNA here is from genome assembly GCA_001599895.1 of Priceomyces haplophilus. Lineage (NCBI taxonomy): Eukaryota > Fungi > Ascomycota > Pichiomycetes > Serinales > Debaryomycetaceae > Priceomyces > Priceomyces haplophilus. Next base: position 1,215,332 of record BCIF01000002.1, on the reverse strand, counting down.
GACTAATTCCACTAACCAGCAAACAGCGTCGAGTGTTTCACTGAAGAGACAAAGAAATAAGTTGAAAAAGCTAGTTATGGACTTCAGGTACCCAAGCTGCTTGAAGTCTGTTTCTGCCATTCCCGAATCGTTGTTCAATACCCAGGCAATTTTGAATTCTGATATCAATTCAATGTTAAATAGCACTAAGGATAACTACATTGATCTCACCAACAGTGCGTCCATCGAGGTCGACGAAGATCTTGTTTTCTCAGTCATCGTTAATGGAGTCAAACATGTGGAGAATACTCTAGTTGCTGGTGGCAATCCTCGGGAAGTACGATCAAATATTGAAATTCGTAATGGTCAATCGTGGGAATTGGATGAGGATGAAATAGACTACATTGACAGGAATGATTTCCAAGATCCAACTGTTGTTATCGTCACGAACGATTTAATTCGTGAGAAGAAAAAGTATGTGTTATTTTTTCCTTTCAAAATTCAGCATGCTTTTCCTTTTGTTGTCGATGGAATCTTAGTATATTTTGTTTTGATATCGTTGAATGGAACAATGCAGATTATATTGGCTGAATCTGGAAACTATCTTTGTCCAAGTTTCGAATTAGGCGAGACTGTCGTTACAATAAAACAGCGAGATAACTATTTGATGCTTCTAACATGTTCAGGATTAATCTATACCTGGAAATTGTCTGTCAGCCAAAAACATATAAGGGCGATTGTCAAAGGTGTATCTATATCCACTGTGTTAAATAATTTCGATATAACGGACGCAAGTACTTATTTGAGGAAAGTTTCGTCTGTCGTTGTTCCTAATCTTCAGTTAATTGAGATAAACCCATCAGACGGCTCTCCTTTTATTGTCACTGAAAACTTTAACAAAGTTTTCAGTTATTCACTCGATTTAATGTGTTGGACTTCCGTGGTGGACTCGTGGTATTTCCTTGCGTTTGATGATATAGAAAAATCATCACTAAAATCTAAAAATCCTACAGTCGATTTAATCATTCAAAAGAGTTTAAAATCCTCCAAAGATGACGTTCGACGCTCTAGAAGCAATAGTTACGTCTTTAGTGGTGCGAATGATGAACTAAAAGTCTCAATGAAGACAAGATACAGGGAATTGATTAAACTTATAGACTGATATATGTATTACATCTATGATAATTATTGAGAAAAAAAAGTTTAAGTTTCTCAATTATTCCATTCTCTATTGACCCCACGTAATTGAATACACTTTTAAGTACCGCTACTCCTTTTTTTCGGCACTCAGAACTTCATTCTTCCTCGGTTTTTCAGGGGAAGGTATGGACTTTGCAAATGGAAAAGTCAAGATATAAAGAATATCCGAAAAGACTGAGTTTGCCGCAAGTACATACATAGACACACCTATACCTCCCACGCTAGTAAATGGTAAAGCTAGTAGCCATTCAAAATGATGTGGAAAGACACCGGTTGGAAGATAAAACAACACAGAGCCACGGTACCAAAAGCGAATGAAAAACGCTGGAATTGTAGTTGTTGCAAGTACAGCTAAATTGATCACATAAACAACTGTGGCCTTTTTTTGTGAGATTTGATCATTCAACTCTTTAATTTCACTTGTTAATTTGTCTGACCTTCTATTCAATTTTGTCCACCTAGCATATTCATCTTGAGCGCTGATAGATTTTTTCTCTTTTGTAACGGCTATCAATTCTTTTGATTTATCCTGCAACTCTTTAACCTTTGCATCTCCTAACTTTGAAACAATTTTTAGATATGCGGCAAATGCCCAGTCCGATATTAATGTTTTTCCCACAAAGGATACTATTTTCTGTAAAAGTAGTACTGAAAATACAAATGCAAATAAGTCGTATGACTCTAATGAGAACGGAAACATCTCACTAATATAATGTTAGGAGAACCTCAACTTTCGTGGATCTATAAAGTAACCTAGAATTTCAATATCGAGATAGTTTATTGATTCATTTATATTACACAAAGTTAAGATTCTCATCCCGCTCGTGTTCTCAAGGGTGGGATAAAATGCATTTTTTTGGATGCGATCAACCTCCGAACTGTTTTTTGATTAAGATGTCCAGCGATATAGAGGAAGATTATGTACCATGGATTCAACAGTTTTGTGAATTGTTTGGGCATGATTATTTTGTTCCAGTGTCACAAGATTTCATTGAAGACGATTTCAATTTGACTGGTTTGTCACTGCAAGTACCGTATTATAGAGAAGCATTATATACGATATTAGATTACCAGGTGGAAACGGCCGAAGATAACAGCGGAGGAGGGAGTAATGGAGGTAAAAATGGTAAAAGCGAACTTCCAAATAAAGCTTTATTAGCGCACTCCGCTGAGTTATTGTATGGATTAATCCATGCAAGATACATAATATCAAAACCAGGTTTGACGGCTATGGCCAGCAAGTTTGAAAGAAACGAGTTTGGATCATGTCCCAGATACTACTGTGACGGAATGCACTTGATACCAGTTGGATCTACAGATTTGCCGGGGCAGGAGACGGTGAGATTATATTGTCCCTGTTGCAACGATATATACTTGCCATCCAGTTCTAGATATCTCAACATTGATGGAGCATTTTTTGGTACTACATTTCCTGGTTTGCTAATGAAGATGTTCCCGGAGATTGAAAATCAGTGTAGAATTAGGATAAACAAAGTCAACCAAAATGATTTTGGATTGAGGTTATTTGGTTTCAAGATACATGAACTAAGCACAAGTGGACCACGTATGAAGTGGCTCAGGACCCATCCGCAAAGTGATCCCGAAAAAGAAGAGTATGAAAATTGTGAGTCTAGCATACCTAATGATTTCAATTCCGATATTTCTAGTGCGAGTGATGCTGATGAAGACAACGACCAAGCTGATGACGACGACAAAACTATGGCGAGTGAGGGAAGCTGATTAAGTTATTATATGTTATTATTTACCCATGAGCTTCAAAGTTCATCTTTCTTACAAATTTATAAATAGATTCTAATCATAATGAAATAAATGGTTCATTCATACGTGCTCAAGAGCTACCGATTGGTAGAAAAGTAATTAATGCTATACATTCGATATCAGTGTGTTAAATGAACTGGCTTACCAGGCTCCCAGTCCCTAATACCAGACTGGATGTTGACCCAATATTTCAACTTGAGTGCCTCCATTGTGATATTGTCCCAGCTTATTGAAGGCTCCTTTAATAGCTTTTCGATGGCTTCTTCAGAAGTTTCGATCCTTGAATCGTTTTCGCTTTTCAAATCGTCAAGCTGATTTTCCAGTAACGTATTTTCAAGAGATTCGTGAGCCTCTAGAACAGACATAAGCATTTCCTTGTATTCCATTGCTCTCTCAGGGGAGGAGTTTTGAAACTGTGAAATCAACTGCTTTGATACTTCATCTTCAGTGATGTCCATACGCTTTGGATGGTAAAGCTGTATCAAATGGGCAACTCGACTGTATGGGTTTTTGATTGTTGAGTATGCTTTATTGATAGTCGAAGAATAATCGTCGCTTTTCACTTCGTTGATCTTACTCATGAGATTAGAGCCCATAACTACATCTGGGTGATTTTGTCCTTGAACCTGTCTGTATTCACGTTGAAGTTGTCTCAAATTGATTATGAATGAATCTTTTGGTGGACCACCATTGGGAAACAGCTTAGGAAAAATATCGAAGTAGGAGTTGGCACTAACTGCCAGGATATAACTTCTTGAAAAAAATCTGGCAATGGTGTTAGGCAAATTGTATCTACTCAACATGGTCCCTTTCTCTACAGTACAATTCTAACCTTAAAAGCAGCTTTATCTGCTTGAAAATGATGTCAAAAGTAGGACTGCACAAAATAAGTTTAAGATCACTTGATCTGATTATAAATTTATTTCTTACGCCCTTATTTATTAAAGACGAGACATGACCGTTGAATATGTTCAAAAGAAGAGTTGTTAAAAAGTGCAGGGGTGCAAATGTTAAGAGGAAATTGGAGTTTCTGGACGATCTGGACGCGGAACCAGACATCGATCATGAAAGAAGAAAACATCAAAATATGCTCAAGAAGAGATTGCATGCAAAAGGTCAGCCGTCTGGTTACGAAGTACCCTCGCAGTCAATCTCGAAATATGGCATACCCATAAAAGAAAAAGATCCTCTTAGTCCTAAAAATTACCGCATACTGCTGCAATCTGGGGAGGTTAGCGATCTGATTAAGACTGAAGATTCAAAGAGAAATCATGGTCCCAAAGGTATACCAAAAAACGTAAAGACAATGACTATTACGGATTTTCAACCAGACATATGTAAGGATTTCTTACAGACTGGATACTGTGGGTATGGTGATACATGCAAATTTTTACATATTAGAGATGAATCTAGACAGAAACAGCCCATCGTTAAAGATTGGGAAAATGTCACCAAAGCTGATGAAAAGAAAAAAACTCTTCCATTCAAATGTGTATTGTGCAAGAAGGACTATACGGTGCCAGTCAAGACTACATGCGACCATATTTTCTGTAAAGAATGTCTCTTGAGCAGGCTCAAATTGAAAAGTAAAACTTCTTGTATCATTTGTGGTAAGGAAACTAATGGCATTTTTTCCCCAGTCAATCTGGAAGAACTAAAACAATCGATAATCTAGATAATTTTTTGGGTTCATAGTTAAGTTAAAGTTTATATCTTGTCTCTAATATATTATTACCTTGACATCATGCAAGTGCGACATGTATCGTAGAGCATTTATTCCGGAGAGGGACGGATCATTTGGATTTGAACAGTATCATTATCAACGTCACAGGATATGTCGCAGCTCACTCAAATTCAGGATCAACTCCAGGGTTTACCTGGGTATGATCTTGTCATGGACAAATTCAATGAGTACGCAGGTGATCGTTTCAACTCTGCGGATCCTTACGAAGCCGATGGTCAGAGAAGAAAACTCGGTCCCTACAGTACTCCTCAAGAGCAAAAGCTTTGGAAAGAAATACAAAAGAAGGCATGGACACATGACAAATGCTTCCTCGGCTCATGTGGTGTGGGGATGGATTGTGGTTTGGGACTAGCTCCCTTGGTCGTTCTTCTATTTCCTGGACTCGGGCCACTAGTGATGTATGTGGTGCACTTGAGACTTTTAGCTATTGCCGAGAAGCAGTTGCATCTCCCGAATCAATTGATAGCCAAAATACAAGGTGAAATACTCCTTGAGCTAATAATCTCCTTTCCGCCTTTGATTGGATCTTTTTTTAGTTGGTTACATGGTTGCTCTACTCGAAATGCTGCCCTACTATACAAGTATTTAGAATTCTTGGGTCAACAAAGACAAGAAAACAAGGTCCCCATGTACTCTGGTACGGCCTCGGCTCCATTGGCTCCAAATAAGCCTTACACCAAAGTGCTGTCTCAAAATCAAACTAAAAGGACTCAGCACCACGATAACATTGTAGTGCAAAATGGACAACAAACTGGTTATGTATAATCAATGTCACACTCTTCAGAAGTAATACTTTTGGGTCTACAATGTTGCTACGTTGTGCTTCATGTTACATAAGATCACACATATTATTCAAGAAGAACAATGTATCTATAATTTTGAGTGTTCGCACCTTAATTTAAACGGTGAATTTGACAAAATACTTATTTTTGACGAGAGCACAATCATTTGACCATGTTCGAAGCACCTGAGGGCATTGAGAACTGTAAAATCTGGATTGACGGTTGTTTTGACTTCGCCCATCATGGTAAGTAAATAAATTAAGGGTATAAATAAAAGCGAGCTGTAGATCACATACTAAAACTATAGGCCATGCTGGAGCCATGTTACAAGCAAGGCAATTGGGTAAGGAGTTATATGTTGGTGTTCATTCAGATGAAGAAATTTTACTAAATAAAGGCCCGGTGGTTATGAAACTAGAAGAAAGAGTTTTGGCAGTGGAAGCATGTAAGTGGTCTACCAAGGCTGTCCCAGATGCGCCATATGTTACTGATCCAAAAGTGATGGATCAATACGGTTGCTCATATGTTGTCCACGGTGACGATATCACAACAGATGCCGGTGGGAATGATACCTATCAGCTTGTGAAGGATTTGGGCAAGTTCGTAGTTGTAAAGAGAACACCGAATATATCCACCACTGACCTAGTAGGCAGAATGTTGGTAGGGGATAAAACGCACCATTACAAGCTCTTCAGGGGCCCCGAAGATATTAATAGCAACAGCCTTTTCAATTCCCTGAATGTTGAGAAATACCAGGCGTACGCTTCTGATCCCACGGGTTTGAAGCCAGGTTCTTCTGTTCAGGTCCATTTACCAGGTACGGGTGCTTTAGTAGATCTTATACCTTCTCCTAACAGATTGGAATCAATTGCTTATATTGATGGGGGCTTTGATCTTTTCCATCCTGGGCATATCGAAGCATTGCGTTTGGTAAAGGCTAAGGCGGAAATGGACAATGCTAAAGTTATAGTTGGAATTCACGAAGATGCTGTCGTCAATCAGATGAAAGGCGTTAATCATCCAATTATGAATATATTCGAGAGATCTTTGTGTGTATTGCAGTGTCGCTATGTGGATGGTATTGTTTTAGGTGCACCATATAAGCCAACTAAGAATTTTTTGGACAAGCTTCCCGGAAGAGTTATAAGGGTTATGCATGGCCCAACACCTGTTGTGGAGGATGCGTACGAAGGAATCAACGACACTGGACTTCTTGAGCTTATTGGACACCACAAGTTTGATAAAATGAGCACATCGGTTATAATCGAAAGGATCTTGACTAATCGTAAAGCCTACGAAGATAGACAGAAACGTAAGGGTTGGAAACGAGAAAGAGAGGTTATATTGGAAGAGAGAGAAGGAGTAAGAAAAACTCATTGATTGTGTTAAGGTATATTTGCACTAAACTAACATTTTTTTGTGATATTACTTCACATCATTTTTTTCGTTATATTGTTCGTATGTTTCGTATCAAGCTCGTAGCTGTGTATATCAATAGAAAAATTCTTTTTCTAGTTTGTCACTCAATGACTTGAGGTTAGCCTCATTGACTTGGTGGTTAGAGTTTCTTCTGCCTGAGATTCCAAAAATATTGAAATCTTCCTCTAGTTCATCCCCTGGTTGTCCCCAATTGTTTTTGCCAGCACCCATCTTTTTGATTTTATTTGGATTTGTATTAGCAGGACCATTGTGAGTGAACCATTTCGGTTCACTTTTTGCCTCATGTACTGTCCATTTTTGAGTTTTTGCCATTTCCTTCAACTGAACAGAATAACTAGTTCACTTCTTAAGACAACAGAAGTATCTTAGGCGGTCTATTGCCATTTTTATAGTGTACGGCAAGGTGCGCTTCTAGAAAAACTCGAATTTGTGGGGTACCTTCAAAATTGTATGACGGTAAAGAAACTCATCTTAGCGAATCAATTTTTCATAGTTCTATATTTGGCATTATGACAAACATTGAAGAACGAGTGGTCACTCACTAAAACTGTTTGATTTTATTGAAGGTTTTCCCTTATCAAAAAATAAGAGCTAGTAAGTCATTTGTGATAACATATTTTTATGGTAAAGTCCCACAAACTGCGAAATTGTTAAATACTGGATTTAGTGTGAGTTAAGGTAATTCAAAAGTTCTAAAAAAAGTAAGACCTTCCGACAAGTAAGCTGTCTTTGTGAACACCATACTGACATGGGTACAATCGAAACTAGAAATAAGAACGCTGGGTCATTTAGTATCCGTCTTTCATCCATGGCTGCAAAATGCAGCACAAACCACAAAGCTAAGGAAGGGCCACTGGGTGCTTCAAGATTTGTGATGTAGTTTGCATTTGTGGAAGGGTACCCAAGAATCTATAAATAAGAAGGCGGAAAACAGTGGTACTTGCTCGCCTGTTTGCGACTAACTAGCTCAAATAATATCAAACGTTTACTTTCAACTCAGCCTAGAATCTAGGTCTACTAAAATCACAAGACAATAACATGCATCTTGTATACTCATTCATTATACCTCTTCTTATAACAGCCTCCGTGGCTCATGCTGGAAAAGCCCCTAAGATCAAAAAGAACCCGAAAGACGTTGTCGCAATTGCGGATTTCCCGTTTGGGTTTGATAAAAAGGTCTTGGGTAATGTTATCTTCACGTCCAAAGATGGTGAAAATGTTAACGTACATGTGGACATGACTGGATTGCCACCATCTGGAGGCCCATTTCATTACCATATCCACGAAAATTCGATACCTGAAGACGGTAATTGTGAAGCTGCTGGCAACCACTTCAACCCATACAAGGCACCTCCAGACTGTGATGCTCAAAAAAGCGACGCCTATTGCCAAGTTGGAGATTTGTCAGGAAAACATGGATGGATTGACACCACGTGCTTCGAAACAACATATGACGATCCTTTCCTTTCGTTGAACAGGAAGTCCAAATCTTATATCGTTGGCAGATCCATCGTGTTCCACTTTGCGGACTTGACTAAATTTGCTTGTGCAAATATTCAATTAGCTTCAGCCTATAGAATGTCCAGCTTAGAAGAAGAATACGAAAATAGTGATAGTTATGAATTCAAACAGCTCGATACAAATGATGAAGAATATTCATTCAATGAAGAAGAAGCTCTTCAAGCTGAAGAATTCGAAGACTTAGCTGATAACGAGGATGAAGACGTCACCAAAAGCTATGCCGATGGCGCTGATTGTGATAATAGCACCGTGCCTGACAACTCCACCTCCGTTCAGCACAAGGAAGATTACGAAAATAGTTCCTCTTTCGTATCTTTCACAACTTCAACAGTAATTACTTTCATTCTTGGATTTCTCCTTTAATTTTGATTGACTTACTTATGAACAAGAAAATGGTGCTGTGATAGAGGAAGAGTAGTCGACTATTGATGGGATAGTATGCACTAGAAGAAAGCATATTTTGCACTCTGCATGTTTCTTTTCCATTAAACTATTTCTCTTCTCTTCTACTCTATTCTATTCTATTCTCTTTTCTCTCCCGAACATCTCTTCTGAAATCTCTTTATTTCTCCTCTTCTCACATCCTTCAACTCTACTTTTCTCTCTCTTTTTCAAATCCTCTCTATAATAGTTCCTTTTTCCCTTGGAAAGTCATGTTAGACATCGAACCATCACAAATGCACATTTTTGAAATAAATATTGGAAATTGATGAGTAGAATCCTTTCTGGAACCATTATGATCACAGCTTGAGATCTTGTAAGACACCATTTCATTTTAAGGCGATTTAATACATTCGAAATGTTCTTTTTCTATAATATAAATCAAAACCAATAGTACTACGTTCTAAGTAGTTGGTTTTTTAAGTCCGTACTTTTTCAATGCTTCAACCCTCATTGATTCACCGAACCGAATCAACATAAATGCACACATCAAACCAAGCCAGAGAATGAGTGCACTTATTGTACATGACCACCCAACACCGATGTTTTCTATGCTTTTCAAGCAGGATGCAGATGCAACTGCTCCCGCGATATACCGAGAAAAGTAACTACTTGCTATTCCATCCCCTTTAAGCTCGGGCATTGAATCGACACAGTATGTGTTAACAGCTGGAAATATACAAGTTTGTGCCACACCACTGATGAACAAGAAAATAATAGGTACTACCATGCCTCCTTTCTCTTTGTCGATCGACCAGCCATAAACTAACATTGAGACAGGATACATAATTCCAAGAGGTATTATTACCGTAAACAATCGATCTTCGGGAACACGTCTCCCTCTTTTTTTGATATACTTCTTGACTGTGTAATCTGCCCAGTGACCCCCAAAGGAACTACCTACTAGGTAACCCAATCCAGGAGGTAAATAAAATAAACCGCTATAAATTGGTTTACTCAAATTGAATCTGGGATCAACAATGCTTCTAATAGGAGTCAAAATGTTGTACATATTGTAGACAAGTGCAATACTTATAAGACCATCTATAAATAAGTTTGGGTATTTCAACGCAGTCATGATTCTCAAAGGGTTAAACGCCACGAAGATAAACTTCTTGGTTGGATTTGTTTTTCTGACTTCCTTTAGCAATAGAGAGTGAACAGTTTCATTACAAGTTTCAGGTAAAAATATCAATGCTAACACTAAGACAGAAACTCCTATCCCTGCTAAAACCCAAAATATAACCCGCCAACTAGTAAAATTAACAATCACACCTCCTAAAAGTCCCCCAAAACCTGTGCCAACTTGTGATCCCATGATGATATAAGAGATATTTCTGCCTCTCAATGTAGGGGGAAACAAATCGCCTACGATATGACTTCCAATACTGAAAAATGAGGTACCAAACAAAGCTGTCAACGATCTAAATACGTAAAACATTGCTAAGTTTTGAGAGACGGCGACTAAAACAGTGAATACTGAAAAAAATGCACAACAGAACAAAAATGTATTTCTTCTTCCATAGATATCCGATAACGGTGAAAATATGCAAGGCGAAAGCGACATGAAGACGCAGTAAACGGCACTGGAGATATTGATAATTTGCGGCGTCGTGTTGAATGTTTTAGAAATCTCTGGGATGGCTGGTAAGAAAGTGAGACTGGATAAGGGTGACAAAAATCCAGCGGTAGCAGCTATTGCGACACATAATCTCTTTTTATCTTCAGAAAACCTCGCAAACATTTCATCATTAGTCACAGTTTCGTACTTCTTAATAGTGTCTCCAAGCCCAATCTCATTTTCTGCTTTCACAGAAATAATAGATCGATTCGAATTGATCCGAGATACATGTCTGGATATAGCCTCTTCAGTTACAGCTGTTAGCTCCAAAGGAACTGCCTCTATCTGGTATGCTCGGTTGGAATGTTGGTTTTCATATTCCGAGTCTAGCTCCAAATCCGAAGAACTCCTTGACGTCTGAGAGTTAGCATCCGCCTTTTGTCCTATCACCATTTTTCATTTGCTAAGATAAAGATAGAAAATATATCAAAGCATTTGTAAATCACGCCACAGATTCTCTTTTTCACCCTCAATTGAAAAAGCAAAAGCTCATCGAATTGAGTATCGTGATTCTACTCGGGCTCGAACCGACTACACACGGTTGTAATTACTTACTCTGTCGTAGTTGCAGTGATAGTACAGATAAAACTGCTTCGCACCCTCGGAAGAGTTATCTACTTCAATCCACGCTATAGAATAAAGGAGGATCTCAACTTTGAGTTGGTGAACCTTTTTTGATGTTATGTGAAATAATTCGTCATATACATTATGCTAGTAATATAGAATTTTTTACTTTGTCCACACCATAAAGTCTGATGCAGTCAATTATAACCTTTTTCAAGCTGCTATCAGCGTATTTGAAATTTGAGTTGATCATTCTTCCGTATTGATAGTCATAAACTCTCACAGGGAACTCATCGTTTATAGTACCCTCATCGAAAAGTTGTCGAACTTGCCAAAGCGGGACAAGACCCGGCACCACAACCGGTAGTTCATACAGTCCTGAAAGTGGCTCAGAGTTAACGCTATACTTTAATTCAAGATATTTCAAATCTGCTTCGGCTTCTTCGTATATCGTATTATTAGCGTATAATATATCAGCCACATTGGTGATAGGAATGGAGGATAGTCCCAGGTGTGACACAGAGTAAGGGTGTCCAAATCTTATTAGAGCAGGCTCTCTCTTCTGGTATCCGTCATAGCTGGAAACAAAAAACTTACTATCTTTGATGAAACTTTTAACAGAATCAATGGGTAAATACTTTTCATTGCAAACATCCAATAGCTCTCCTCCGAACTTCAGCTTATATTTCATTTTTGGGCAATCGTCAATGTAGTAGCCCAAATAATACCATGGTAGATTTAGATGGGAGCAAAATAGCAACTCTCTTATACCTGACAAAGTTCCAAGTGATAAATGAGCATAGTCAGGATCCCAAATAAAGTAGATGGATGAGATTCCACTTGGCAAGAGATCCATCACCGAGATTGCAATCAACTTTCCATCTAGATAATAACACTCGTGACAAGATCCAATGATTCGGTCTTTGGTAGCTTCCAAATCGCTTTTGCTTTTTTTGGGCCACGAGCTCAATAGATCCCAATTCGCAGTACTATGGGCTTTTGGAAAGGGAGTATCACATAAAAATCTTTTGAAAGAACTCCGCGAAATCTCTGACGGAGTGTCATTGTGAACATTGATCTGATACTTCTTGTACAATTCGAATTTTTCCACCGTGAAAGTTGATGGCTCGAGTTTGGTATGAAACCTAGTGGACTTTCTTTCCGCTTCCACTAATGAGTCGATACTGAATGATTGTTTTTTTTGCGACATAGAGTCACTAATGAAGATATCATCTGATATAGCCCTGATGAACCTATTTACCACCTTTCTATGTTGCTTCGTTACTTTCATATTTTGTAATTTTGTTCTTATAGTGAATAACCTACAACAGTTCCTGAGCATATCCTGCTTGTATAGGAAGGTTCCCGATCTTCTGAAGCCTTGATTGATAAGTTCATCGTATTGCTTGTAGGATATCTGTTCGATTTGCGAGCCAATGGTGACATGTTTGATGTTGGTAGGAATAGTATGTATGTGCGTCTTAGCAAAAGTCTCAATTGCATAGAAGTTTTCTTTAGAGCAATCACAATACCCACAGTGCTGACTTGTTATGTAGTATGGAGCTGTGAGAATCAAGGGAGTATCATGATGCCCATTACTCATGACTTTACCATATCTTTAAAAGCTTGCAATTTGAAGTCAAAATTTTGTGTAATCAAACCCTATAACTCATTTCTCGGAAATTCTTATAGTCTTTACTATAACATCGCCTTGACAGAATATCTCTATAACAAACCATGAGTGGAGCTATAAAACCTCAAGGTAAGAAAGTTAGTAAGATTGGGACTGAGGTGAAGAGCGAGGAACAAAATAAAGTGACAGAAGAGAAATCAGTGAGCGATTCAGCGGCTCTGGCAGCCAATGCTGCTGACGATGAGAACACAGAACATGGTATTCTTTCGGACCCGGAAGATTACTTAGAGGAAGATGAATCTTTGGATATGAATTTGACAAATGGGGCACAGAAGATCTGGTTGGTTAAATTGCCACGATATTTAGCGGAGTCATGGACTAGTGGCAATGTTGGAGGTGGTCAGCAATTAGGGACCGTTAAAATTAAGCAAAACAACAAGGATTTGCGGGTTAAACTTTTGTTAAACGAAAGCAAAGACTCTAGCATGCCTCTGGAGTTTGACATCAGTATGCTAAACACGCAAGTGAAAAACTCTTATGTTTTCAGTGAAGAGAACTTGAAAAAATTCAAACAGGAGTTAACAGAGGTAGCCAGCATGCCAGAACAACCTGCATTACAACCTGTAGACAAAAAGAAAGCAGCTTTCAGCAAGCCATACAACTTTTTCAGAGTGCAAAAAAATAAAGACGGCAGCAATCCGGTGAAGAAATACGTTCCACATGTCAAAACCATTCCCAAGAAAACTGCATTGGTTGGTCAGATTTGCCATGATTGTCAAATCGTCTTATCAAAAGATGATGCAAAGTCAGGTGGGTTTATATCAAAACGCCCAAGTATCCAACCGGCAAAGGAAAGACCTAAGGTCACTCTTCTTGATGAGATTCCTGGTGTTGTACAATCAAACGCGGGCCCTTCTATCAAAGGGAACAATACTTCTATATTCTTGAAATCCAGCAATAACAAACACAAGAGTGAAGGAAGAGCCATCAGGATGCCAAAGAAAGACCTTTTGGATTTATTATTTAGATTATTCGAAGAATACGATTATTGGTCAATGAAAGGGTTGAAGGAGAGAACTAGGCAACCTGAGTCATATTTGAAGGAATCGTTGGATTCCATTGCCATATTGATAAAAAAGGGGCCTTATACCAGTAAATATAGTTTGAAACCAGAATACAAAAAGTTGAGAGATAGTGGGGAACCAGCAGATATCCATGTCGATGAATTAGAGAACAATGAAGATGACGTAGAAATGGAAGATGTCATATAACTCAAACTTTAGTCATACATATGATTCTCTGACAAATAGAATTAACGAATTAAGAATTTATATTAAGTACATAAATCTCTTGCTAACTTACAAGTTTTTGATGTCTAAGTTAGGTGGTAAAGATTGTTGCAACTTCTTAGCCTTGGAAGCGTCGTTGACTACCAAAGTGTATTGATATTTAGAACCTCTTACCTTAAACTTCGTTTGCTTAAACTTCTTACCGTTAGCATTGATCTTCTTGTTTACCTTGACCACAGCCGACTTGATGTCAGATCTTCTAGCCAATTCGACGAATTCCTTAATGTCTTTGATTTCACGCTAAAAAAAGTTAGTAACTAGGCATGGAAATTAAAATTCGCTCAACAAGTCAGTAGCAATCGGAAAGGTATTCAAACAACTCTAGTACTGGGGTCAAATTTTCTTGATACATTGATTGAGTTGAAGAATTTGTCACACTAACAAAACACTTTTTACGATTCCATTTACTTGTTCTGAAAAATCTCAAAATGCTGTTCATAGATCTTGACAATGAAGATTCTTCAATGGTTATCAAATGTTTTGAATCATTTCCATCACCAACTCCTAATACTTAATACAACTTGCTTCATTCTGGTATACGTAGTTGAAAATTCAAAAAAATCCAGGGCTTTTTTAGTTGAAAATACATTTGAGCAATTAGACTACTGCATCGAGTGAATATCGACACCGTTTCTTCTCTTGACCAGTGAGCTAGTAACTTTGAATACATACAGCCATTCTTAATAATTCTAATATGTAAGTGTATTGTAATATCATTAATAGATGAGAGTGAAAAATCTCTTCGAGAAGTGGAAACAGGTCGGCTGGGTGAGAATTTCTCACGTGCGAATGATTACAAAGCCCTAACCACAAGCACATGATTAAGTACGATTGCAGCATAGTTGCCGCGATCAACAAACCGTTTACAAGTAAACTGTACGAAACCTTAATATATATTATAGAGATATCTATTCTCGTTATGCATCACTCTTTTTTTTCAATTTTATGTAGTATTGTAAGAAGATATCCACTCATAAGAACAAATACATGTTGAGAAGCACACTCAGATGGTTGACAAGGAAGCAAGTATTAAGTATTTCGTCTTCACATCTTTAAACTTCACTTGGGCCACTGTCTTTCGCAGAATGAAATAAGTCGCTTGATGGCTGTGACCCAACGTCGTTTTTTGTCATCTAATAAGATACTAGCAGTCTTTTCGCCTAAAGTTCTCAGAGAAGCACTACGTGCATGAATACCTACGTACTGTACTCCAATTGGCCATGCCGCATGACCAATACTCAACTTCATGTAACTTTCGTTTGCCTTTGAATACTCATGCCTTTGTAAATGAAAAACAATGGTACCTACTGAAATCACTAAATCCTTCGAAAGCTTATCTGCGCGTAATTTGTATAAAAGTCGAACCAAGTCCCGCTTTGTTTCATAGAGAAGAAATCTATCAGCTTCATCTCTTATGCTCGACTGCCATTCATGAACTAGAAGCTTGATGTAAGCTCTACACTGTAACCGGAGCTTGTGCTGGTTTTCTTTATCCGTGATATCGGTGATGACAATTTCCTTCTGCACTTTGTCTTCCTCTTCGAGTTGAATTTTATACAACTTCTTCTTTTGCTGCTCACGAAGTGCATTTTGCAATCGTCTAACTTTCTGCAACTTGGCCTCATCTAAACCTTTCTCGCCCAATGAACGAAGAGTATCATCTAGTTTTTCGTCACTAATTGATTCAATTATTCGCTTCTCCTCATCAGATATCTTTCGATTGTCTTGTGATGACTTGCGGACTTTACCATCTTCAAAAGCATCTTCAACAACAGAACTGCAATTATTGGAACTGTTTTTTTTGTTGTCACAATCTATACGTTCATCCGATACCATCTCTTGTGACTCACCAGTTTTTGAGGGGCCATTTCTTGTGACTTCATGCCTACTATCGATAAACTCGCATTTAAGGTGAGAATCTAACCTACTCTTGCTTTTCTCTTCAAAGCTTTCCTTTCTGTTGTCACCTATCCTTCTTCGCTTCTTGTCTATCTCTTTGGTGATTAAGCTAGAGAAATCCATATGTGATCTTTTCTATACCCACTTTCATTTGGCAACTTAGTACTCCAATTAGGTATTTAATCGAAACTTTGCGAATTATGTAAATTTCGACACTTCTTTAGAAACAGATAATTGTGACTATAACCCAGGTCGCCATATTATTATCTACTTAATATTGAGCAAGATCTTACATCATACGGGCAATTAGCACACTGGGAAATTTATATCGATAAATCACACCATATATAAAGTCAAATTTCAGCATCTGTTTTTAATTAATCCTCAGATCCCCACACTAGATTAAGGAAAGCCTCTTAACTTAAAAGACTTCGTTCAATCGATAACAACAAACCTTGAAAAGGATGGTAGGCGACAATTCCACTCGTCGCTTGTCTGAAAGCTCAAGCGGAAGAGGAAGTGAGACAAAGAGCGAAATCTCTGCAAACACAGATGTGAGTTACAGCGAAACAGCCGATGACGGCGACAATGAAGTAAGAGCCAAGTTTACAAGTAGCAATCCGTTTAGCAGAACGAAAGAAGGATTTGAGGGATTTGATTCAAAGCCCCAAACTTCTCCACTATTATCATCAACACCTCCTACTGTTGCAAAACCCTTGATTAAAGCCTACCCATACTTGATAATCGTTAATAAGTTATTAGCTATAATGACATGGACAAATGATGATTACTGGGTGAACATTGTGATTACCGCAGCATATTCCTTAGCAGTTTTGTACTTTGAGAACATCGTGACGTGGTTTGGGCATCTTATTCTTGTCGGAGTTGTTACCCTTTATGCTTTGCTTAATAGCAAGATCTTAGAAGAAACCAAGTTGCATCCGACATTGGACGATGTGGTTCAAGCTTTGACAGCAACACGTATCAAAGCTGACTTGTTGTTGAGTCCTGTTACTTCCTTATCCTTAACAGCATATGATATCAAAAGATTACTATTTACAACAGTTTTCTTGACACCTGTCTACTTGATACTCACATTTTTGCTTATCAATCCTAGACTTATACTTTTGCTCACCGGTCTCTTTGTACTAACATACCACTCCTCATACTCAAGGGTTACCAGAAGACTTCTATGGAAAATCAAATTGGCAAGACTCATTTGTTTCTACTTGACGGGTTTGGACTTTCTGCAAGCTAGAAATCACTCGTTGTTTGCTGCTGCATTTGCGAAAGTTCAAAAGAATGGCAATGCCTCAAGCTCTTCGAACACTAATGACAATAAACCTGTCAGGTTTACTTACGTGATCTATGAGAACCAAAGAAGGTGGCTCGGTATTGGATGGACCTCGAACTTGCTCTCTTACGAGAGAACTCCGTGGACTGACGAGTTTTTGAATGAGTCTTCTTCGATTGATTCTTTCCAACTTCCAAGCACTGATCAAGAAGACTTTGGTGCTCATAAGTTAATTGGCGCATCGTGGAGATGGGTCGATAAAACATGGAGACTTGATTTAACCAATGATGGCGCCATAACCCTACCAAACTCCAAAAGATCGAAGACAACTACAGATCCAGGCCCAGATGAAGGATTCATATTTTACGATAACGTGTGGAAAAAGCCGTCAACCGAAGATTCATTTTCCAAGTATACCAGAAGAAGAAGGTGGATTAGGACTGCTGAATTGGTGTTTAACAATTCACCCACAACTGCAACAGAAGAAGAGATTATAAATCCTTCCAACCAGACATCTTCAGATGCAAAGAAAAGAAAGAGCTTACGTTTCTCTGAACCAAGTACGATCGAAAAGCCAAAATTACAAGAATTGGTTCACGAGGAGATCATACCCGATATAAAGACAGATCTCGAAGTGAAGGGTGCTCAAGTGAAAGAGGGTGGTGACTCATCGGACAAAAAAAACGCTTAGAGGATTTGGCCTCATAGCTTTGCGTTCTTTCGCCACCATGTTGGTCATAATATTTTCTGCTTTTTCCATAGCCTATGATCAAATTTTAGTAATTCAATTAGTTAAATTCGATTATTCTCACATTTTTCGTAAAATGTTAGGTGTCATGAGATAACCGGAGTCCCGATCTAATCACACTCTCTGTAGTCCGAGGTCTTTATCGCGAAGAATGGGGAGCCGGAGGGGGATCTGCGAAATTTCAGCGCGGAACTTAACAGCAATGTTGTACTACACCGTACCTAACGTTACCGCGCTGCTTTACCAAAACTTACAATTGCCCTAAGGACAAAATCGGAAATTGCCGAGAACTTATCTGGTTGCTACGATAAGGAAATAGACACACACAGTCTTTGAAATATAAAGAGTTAAGACGTCCTGGTCTTGTTCTAAAATCACAAACTATATATTTTTCATACGTTCACACTCATACACAAATCTTCAGTATTCACAAATGTCCGTACAATTAGCAAAATCATCATACGGCAAGGCTAATGTCAAGTTTCTCAAGGTTAAAAGAAACCCAAATAATGAGAAGGAGCAAGAGATCTTGGAGGCCAATGTCCAAGTTTTATTAAGGGGAGACTTTGATTTGTCTTACACTGATGCAGACAATGTTATGATTGTCCCCACAGACACAATCAAGAACACTGTTTTGGTATTGGCAAAGACCACCGAAGTGTGGCCAATAGAAAGATTCGCCGCTAGAGTGACTAAGCATTTCATTGATAAGTACGATCACATAGCGGGTGTTGAAATCAATGTCATTCAAGCCAGATGGCAAAAGTACCAAGTGGACGGTTCATTACATCTTCATTCTTTCCAACATGATGGTCCTGAGACCAGAAGAACTTTTTTGGACTACTCTAGGTCTGATGATAAATTAGTTGTTACTTCCGCAATAAAAGATTTGACAGTGCTTAAGTCTACAGGTTCTCAGTTTTACGGCTACAACGTTTGTGACTTTACGACTCTTCAACCAACTAGAGATAGAATTCTTTCCACTGATGTGTATGCTTTGTGGACATATGACCCAAGAGTCCTCTCATCGTTAGATGCAGTGTTTGCCAAAGCTGAGGAGGGATTGTTTGATAAGACCTACGACCAAGCCAGGAAGGTCACCTTAGATTTATTCGCATCGGAAAATTCCCCGTCTGTGCAGAATACAATGTACAACATGTCAAAAAAAATCTTGCTGAATGTTCCTGAAGTCAAGGAAGTCACTTATGAGTTGCCGAACAAGCACTACATGTTGTTTGATTTTGGATGGAAAGGAATTAAGAATGACGATTTATATTACCCATCACCAGATCCAAACGGTTTGATTAAGTCCACCGTGATTAGAAAGGGTGAGTCAAAGTTGTAGCGATTATTGCATCACGGTGTATAAGACCCATTTTTTTATGTATATTAAAGTTTTATGAATTCTCCATATTTATATGTATGATAGGCAGACATTATATTGAAGTAAGACTAAACGCTAATAGAAGATAATTATTTGAGGAAAGAATTTCAAATAAATAAGTTCGAATATTTTACTGGTCATTATATGTCCTATGAAACGGTATCTCTCGCGTAGGTGCAAGATTAATTGTGATGAACTGGAAAAAAATTTACATGAATTATTTTGCAGCGAAGTTAGCTTTCGAACCAATAGAGGAAAATGGTTGGAAGCAAGACAGTGTTGATAGTAACTTCGACAGCAGTGTTGACAACCTTATTCATAGAAGGGTTTCATAAGTGGAGAGAATATTACGCCGAGAATAAAGTAAAGAAATCGTCGATAAAGGGCCCAGCGAGTGAAACTAGAACGATATATTCGGAAGAGCTAATTAGGGAACAACTTGCTCGAAATTATGCATTTTTGACCGAGGAAGGAATGGAAAAGGTGAGAGGTCAACGTATTGTTGTTGTTGGAGCGGGAGGAGTAGGTTCTTGGGTAAGTACTATGCTAGTAAGATCTGGTGTTGGAAAGATTAGAATTATCGATTTTGATCAAGTCTCTTTGAGTTCCTTGAACAGACACGCAGTAGCTACTTTAAAAGATGTTGGAACAAACAAAGTCGAGTGTTTGAAACATCATTTGCTACAAATAGCACCGTGGGTTACTATAGAAGCCAAAAACCAACTTTGGAATATGGAGTCCGCACAGGATCTAATATATGGGGATGATTTTCAACCTAGTTACGTTGTGGATTGCATTGACAATATCGATACTAAGGTTGATTTGCTAACTTTCTGTTATAATCACAACCTTCCTGTGGTATCTTCAGGAGGTGCAGCTACAAAATCTGACCCCACAAGAATAAACATCAATGACATCTCGAGGACCGAAGAAGATCCTTTATCACGTTCAGTCCGTGTTCGTTTGAAAAAGAGAGGGATCATAAGTAAAATTCCAGTTGTTTTCTCTGCAGAGAAGCCCGATCCAAGAAAGGCACAGCTTTTGCCTTTATCCGAAGAAGAAGTTGCAAAGGGCGAGGTTGACATGCTTTCTGCATTACAGAACTTTAGAGTTAGAATTTTACCAGTTTTGGGAACTATGCCAGGAATGTTTGGTTTGTCTATTGCTACCTACATACTTACCTCTGTATCAGGTTACCCAATGGAACCCATAGAAGGCAAAAACAGATATAAAATATATGATGGTCTTTACAACAGCTTGGCAGGGCAGCAATCAAGAATACGTGATTTTGATCAGAGATTTCCTATTTCATTAAATGATGTGATATACATCTTGGAGGAGGTTTTTCATGGCAAATCACCACTATCCAATTACTCAACAAGACTCACACTTTCCAGGTGGGATCCCAAGAAAGATCTTACTTTGCAAAATCTTGTCGTCATGACTAAAGACGAACAGAAGAAGCATGAAGATCGTGTTCTAATTGGCGGACAGAAACTCGAAGAAGTTTATTCGAAGGATGTTTTGAGAAAAGTCGAGAGCAGATTTGCTGAAGAAAAATATTACTCCCAATTTAGATAGCATCGTTAAATAGTAACTCATAAATATGCGAACATCCATATTTTTCCCGTGCGAAGAAGTCGTAGAAATTGTCAACCGATTATAGGCGAAGTGCAATATAAAATTTACTGAAGGAATCAAAATTTTAAGTGAAAATAATGTTCAGGCTTGAATCTTTTAGTACCATGAGATATTTCTCGAGAGTCCCATTATCGTTCAGTGCGAAGAACTGGGTTAAAAGAGTCAACTTTTCAAGGTTTCAGACAACAACGGCAAATGCACAAAAGAAGCCAACGGGCTTGAAAGCCCTTATGAAAGAGTATGGATATTCTGCTTTAGGCGTTTATCTAGCATTAACTGCTATTGACTTACCTATTTGCTATGTTGTAGTACACTCAATGGGCAAAGAAAAGATCGAATATTACGAGAACAAAGTGAAACAATCAGTTGGCTACGGTATAAGTAATGAAGAGTTGAAAAGGAGGCAAGAGATAAACAAGATAGAAGACGAAGCAACCAAAGCCAAAGATCCTAAAGAGGTGTTGAGTGATCAAAGCTTACTACATACCGTGATTTCTTCATTCTCGTGGACAGAATTCGCCCTTGCATATGGGATTCACAAGTCCCTCATATTTATTAGAGTGCCTATAACAGCTGCAATCACACCGGCAATTGTGAGATCTTTAAGAAGTATGGGTTTCAAGATAGGGTCGCAAAACTTGTCTAGAACTGCTTCCGTGGCAAAAAATAACTTAAGAGATTTTACAGCTTCGGACACAAAATTCGGAACGAAGGCAACTCAAAAAAGGAAATGGTTTGACTTTTTCTTCTAACATCAAATATTCGACAAGAATTGTAAATACAGAGTGTTTTTTTGTAGGTAATAGCAAATAAATATGACAATTTAATAAATAAATTATTTATATACCAAGAAGCTTTTTACTTCTTTCATAAACATAAAATGAACATGCAGACATGGGAATCACTTTCATATATCCGATACTCAATCCTACAAAGAAACCTCTAAATCCACTTTCTTTGAATACTAGTTTTGCAGTATCTTTGAATGACAAAAATTGGCCCTGATTTATCGTACCTCCCACTTGCATTCTTCTTCTGATAACTTCAAATGGATATGCAGCAGTTTGGGAGCACATTCCCGCAACACCACCAGCCGTGAGCTGTGCATATGCTTTTAGTTGTGGTCGAGTGTCTCTAGATGTTGCTGAACCTTTAGTTTTCACGACGTTTGGATTGGGGGGATCAACGCTCACAGCGAAGTCAGCTAAATATTTGGACCTGAAAATATCGTGAATCAAGTCATGTGTATAAAATGCAACGCCAGCGTATGGTATCATTCCGCATATTGTAGGAGCAAATCCTCTATAAAAGTTCGATATGGACGCGATGTTTGGGGGTAATTTATTTCTCATACCAACTAGCCACGATTTGTTACCCTTGACAAGAGGCTTCTCATTGAATATGTTTCGTATAGTAAGACTCAACATTCCTCTATTACCAGGATTCTTCTGGAGATGTTCCGCTTTCAAAGTGTCTGTCTCAAATGCCATTCTCACTCTGATCAAATCCAACGGATATGTGAAAAAAACACTTAAAAGACCACTCATTGACCCGGCCATAAATCTTCTGGCCGCAGTCTCACTCTCATCATTGGGGATTATCGTTGATCGTATTTGCTCATAGGCGACAAACTTTATTGCAGCATACGGATAAACTCGTAATAAAGTTACTGAGTGGCCTTGTAACAAACCATAAATTCCATCGTGTAACCAAATTTGTCTCGATGCTCTAAACAAACCCAAAAATTTACCTCTGTACTTCAAAAAATCCGGATTGGAAGTTTGGAATAATATTTTGACTCTATCCAATGGTGCAATCAATGTCTTGGCCGCACATCCTGCTATACCTCCTGCTATTCCGGATCTTATAACATACTCTAGTGATTGTTTATCGATAATTTTGACACTTTCCATAGGTGTAGACTGATCATTACACATGGAGTCAGGCGTCATTTTTGTAACAATACGAGACTTTTCTGAAGCATATTCTTGCAATACTTGTTGGCTAAAACTCTTCTCCGGCATCAAAATTGCTCAAGTAACTACCAATTTATAAATGAATGTAACCAGTCCGGGCTAATAACAGACTTTCGAAGTGAATCAAGGCCTTGTACTTAAGGGGGTCCACTGTATTTAGACAACTCCGTAATGTTTCAGCTATATTCACTTGAAATCTAGGATTGGTGGTGACAACGAGAAAGTTTTCTTTTCGGAGCGAAGTATGGGGTCGAGGAAGGAAATGTTACAATTTAGCGACAAAATTTCTTTAAATGACCAAAAGCTAAAGAAAGTAAAAAACTAACAATTATGCAGAACCATAAGATGGATACTTAGAATTAAGCAGATAGATGAGAGACAAGATGAGTATGCGCAGAGCTACAGCAATTGTCATTCATCTTATGAAATAACGTAATCAAATAACTAAAATACATAATTTAATCAGAGAAGTCTAAGCTCAGTTCATTGGAGATGTCCTCTATAACCAGAGGTTCTATCTTTGTGATAGTTAGAAGGTGATCTCCCTCTGATTATCAAGGGTGGCGTCTCAATCGAACTTAAAAGAATAGGTTGTATTTGTGAATCCTCATCTTCAATAATTCCCAAAAGCTCCACATGTAAAGTGAAGTACTTGGAATTGACAGATGTTGATTTTATTCTTATTGAAGACGTGAATTGAATCCTTTCGAATCTTGCAACTCTTGCAATTGAATCACTAGGATAGTTCTTTAGGACCGAATCGTCCTTTAAAGTATCCAAATTTGTGTTGTGATAATATTCAGCCCTGTCAAAATAAAAGATTTTGTTCATGTTTTCTATTTTGCTACCATTTCTTTTGTTACATGAAGCCTTTACGGTCTCATGATCGGGCAAGTCACCCGGCACAGCAGGATATATCGGAGGAGGGAATTGTGGCCCTTTATCTCTCTTCGCCGTATGTTGAACTAAACTAATTGATACATCATCATCTGAGCACTTAGCAACTAATCTTATTGCAAAATAGCTGATTTCAACTTTGTTCTCTCCAACAGAGTCACCGTTTTTAGAAGATTTTTCAAATGTGTAAAACTTATTTTGAATGAATCTTTCAAAGTCAAAATTCTCTAGAGAGAAGGATGCAACTAATGTGAAATAGTTTCTCTTGTATCCAATCCAGGTTCCATTTTCACCAACTTCAAATCCTCGATCTACCCTCGCTTCCAATATTGGATTGACATCCATATCATTTCTTTTACAATAGATGTCTTGATGGTGTCTAGTTTCACTGAATTGAGGACCTACTCTGAAAAGATCACTGGATCTTGGTGCAACTTTTCTGCTGGATTCCAAAAGTTCGGCTTCGTTGGCCTGGGCAAGCATCTCTAAGTGATGTTGTGTTTGGGCCAACTGATGATGTTGATGATAATGTTGCTGAGCCAATTGATGATTGAGCTGAGCATTTAATTGATCATGGTCAGGATGGTGATGTTGATGCGTCTGATAATGATGCTGCTGCTGCACATACTGTTGGTGAAGTTGATCTTCTTCTTTCAATTGGGGAATTCCAGATACAGCAGAGTTTGCGGCAGCAACAGCAGCAGCAGCGTCATCAGCAGAAATGGTAGGTTCCTCGTTAGATAATGACATCATCTTTCACGCGTAGCTTTGTGTGGTATTTCTAGATCTAAGAGGTATCTAAACCTGCTCTTAAATTGTTGACCTTTCCTCAAAAAAACCTTCAATATTGATTTTTCCTTCGTGGTGAGGGAGAATTCCAGTAGCCACTCTTCTTTTGCGCTACGATATAGGTAATCTATCTTTTTAACTCCTTGATCAAACCCCAACACACTCAATCTCTTAGATTTGTATTAGGCTGTTAAATCAATTTTGTGCTATGTTTTTGTTTTGTATCTCTAAAACAATTTTGTCTTTCTGTCATTTCATTGCATTGGATTAAAGGGAAGTGGCGACACATTTGTGTAATGAAATTCGTGATGATTTTGTGGCTCTTCAGTTATATACAGTACAAGGAGAACATGTCCATATTGGGATGAGAAAGCCAAAGGAAGCAATTTATTTTATTTTCTAAAATCACAGAACCAGTTGATAATTTGACAACAAGAGACCTCCGCAACAGCGTAATTAAGCGGGTTCATTGGTAGAATCTTGGATGTAGCTTGTTCCCAATGCAGAAAGTTTTTTTTCCAGCACTAAGCCTTTATGGCCAAGTTGGTAAGGCACCTCACTAGTAATGAGGAGATCGTCAGTTCGAATCTGGCTGAAGGCATATTTCAAATAATTCGTTTTGTAATCTTGCGAATTTGCAACAAACGTAACAAGAGAAAGCATAATTTTTGGACAAATACTCTTCCGGATATAAGTAATCAGAGCGTACATGGATGTCGATAAAGCGAATATTGAAGACTACGAGATTTACAAGGACTATGAGCAACCCATTACTACAGCACTTCCCGAAGATAGGAACGATGATTTGACCGCTAAAGACAAAGGACCAGACAGTGGGAATTACGAAGAAGAAGGTGAAGAGGATTTGTATCAATCGTGGTGCCTTGAAAATGAAGCTGAAATATCACTGCATGAAATTAGACAAATCTTCGACGTTTTGGGAACTTGTTTTGGCTTTCAGAAAGACAACGTAGCGAACATGTATGAGCACTTTATGACACAGTTAGACTCGAGATCAAGCCGAACTACCTGCCCAATGGCATTACTTAGTCTCCATGCTGATTATATTGGGGGTGAGCATTCCAATTATAAAAAGTGGTATTTTGCAGCCCAATATGACCTCGATGAAAATATTAATAAACAGAACAAAAGGAAGAGTTATAACAAGTTGAAAAAACGTAAAAGGAATACAAGCATTCCATACAACCTCGATGATTTGAGTGAAAAAGATACTTTACTACGAATGGAATACACTTGGAAAGCAAGAATGAATGGGTACTCTGAAGCCGACTACATATATCAAGTAGCGCTTTACTTGCTCATTTGGGGGGAGGCAAATAATGTTAGGTTCATGCCTGAATGTATTTGCTTTATCTACAAGTGCTGCTATGATTATTTCGAGTCACTAGTTGGTCTTGAAGTGAAACCTTCGAAATCTGAATTGTACTTTTTAGATGGAATCATTACACCACTATATTCATTCATAAGAGACCAACAATATGATTATACTGGAGGTTCATGGAGGAAAAATAAGAAAGATCATTCAGATATAATTGGATATGATGATGTCAACCAACTATTTTGGTATCCTGAAGGATTGAAAAAGATCAAGCTTTCTGATGGTAGGCATCTCTTTGATTTTCCTAAAGAACAAAGATTCACACATCTCCACATGGTGAATTGGCAAAATTTGTTTTACAAAACCTATAAGGAAAAAAGGACATGGATGCATTCATTCACCAACTTCAGCAGGGTATGGATCATTCATATTACTATGTTTTGGTACTATACAAGTTTCAATTCTCCTGCCCTATACACCAGAAACTACCACCAGCTACTAGATAACAAACCAGTAGCACAAGTGCAATGGTCAATAGTATCTCTAGGTGGTTTGATAGCATGCTCTATTGCCATCATTGCGACTGTATCAGAGTGGAGGTTTGTCCCTCGAAAATGGCCTGGAGCACAACATCTTAGTGGAAGGTTGTCATTGCTTTTTACTTTGGCCATACTCAATGCGGCACCATCAGTATACATTTTTTACTTCTTGCCCATAGATGCATACTCAAAGAGGGGCCATATCGTCGGCGTGATTCAATTTATTTTTTCTGTCATGACATTCCTTTATCTTGCAATCCAGCCACCTCATAAACTTTTTGGTTCATTACTAAACCAAAGGTCTAATTCTTTTAGAACAGACGCATTCACAGCGGCATTTCCACAATTGAAATTCAGAAATAGATTCTTTTCGAACTCTTTGTGGGTATGCGTATTCCTGGCGAAATTTTTCGAGTCTTACTTCTTTTTAACCCTTTCAATGAGAGATCCTATTCGAGTTTTATGGATAATGAAACTTACTAGGTGTCATGGAGATAAACTATTCAGAAATATTTTATGTCAGTATCAAGCGAAGTTTACGTTGTTAATCATCTATATCACAAACTTGGTTTTATTCTTTTTGGATACCTATTTATGGTACATTGTGTGCAACTGTATTTTTTCGGTTGGTTTGTCGTTCTCGCTAGGAATATCCATTTTCACACCTTGGAGAAACATATTTTCCAGACTTCCTGAAAGAATATCCAGTAAAATCATCAATTCAGATCGTGATATCAAGTCTAATCCTTTGTTATTGATTTCACAGGTTTGGAACTGCATTATTCTCTCCATGTACCGAGAGCACTTACTCTCTATCGATCAAGTGAACAAATTGATATACCAGCAAATTAGCACCACATCTTATGACAACGTAAATTACTTTCGCCCCCCACTTTTTTTTGTTTACCAAGACGATAGTTCTTTTAGTCTCAATGACTTTTTCACTCCAGGAAAAGATGCAGAAAGAAGGATATCGTTTTTTGCACAATCTTTGTCAAGTCCAATACCCGAACCAATACCTACACAAGCAATGCCATCATTTACTGTGTTAATTCCACACTATTCTGAGAAGATAATTCTTAGCTTGAAAGAGATAATCAAAGAAGATAAAGGATCAAAGGTATCTCTTTTAGAATACCTAAAAAATTTGCACCCAACGGATTGGGACTGCTTTGTCAAGGACACGAAGATTTTACAGCTCGCGCAGTCGGCAGATATGGCAGATAATGATTTTGCTTTCACACCCAAATCAACCGGGAAAGAAGACCCAGCCGACTTCATCAAAAGCCAAATCAATGACTTGCCTTACTACTGTGTTGGTTTTAAAGATTCATCCCCAGAATACACATTAAGAACAAGGTTATGGGCGTCTTTGCGATACCAAACACTATACCGGACAATATCTGGGTTTATGAATTACGAAACAGCTATCAGACTACTTTATCGAATTGAAAATGAGCACATAGATTCAAGATACCTTTTTTTCCCTGAGGAAACTGATAAAGAATTATCTCACTTTGTGCGAAGAAAGTTTAGGCTTCTTATATCTATGCAAAGATTTCAAAACTTTACTAATGAAGAGATAGAAGATGCGAAGTTGCTATTTAAGGCCTACTCCAACTTGATGGTCACCTACTTGGAAGAAGTTAACTCTGATGGAAAGGTTGAATACTATTCCACTTTATTAGATGTTTCTGATAGGAGTAGCGACGGGTCATATGCGACGAGATTTCGAGTTAAATTATCTGGCAATCCCATACTAGGAGATGGAAAGTCTGACAACCAGAACAATGCTATGATTTTTTACAGAGGCGAATACATCCAGGTAATTGATGCGAACCAAGACAACTATCTTGAAGAGTGCCTCAAAGTTAAATCTGTTATGGCAGAGTTTGAGGAAATGTATCTTGATCCATCATCACAATATGTCCCAGGAACAATTCAAAGTGAAATTTCCGATCCTGTTGCGATTCTAGGGGCTCGTGAGTACATCTTTTCAGAAAATATAGGTGTGCTAGGTGATATAGCTGCAGGTAAGGAACAAACCTTTGGAACGCTTTTCGCTAGAACGTTGGCTGAAATAGGAGGGAAACTTCATTATGGTCATCCTGATTTTATCAATGGAATATTTATGAACACGAGGGGCGGAGTCTCAAAAGCCCAGAAAGGGCTTCATCTCAATGAGGATATTTATGCTGGAATGACTGCCATTTGCAGGGGAGGTAGGATCAAGCATTGTGATTACTATCAATGTGGAAAAGGGAGGGATTTGGGATTTAGTACCATTTTGAACTTTACTTCAAAGATCGGAGCTGGAATGGGAGAGCAAATATTGTCTCGAGAGTATTATTACTTGGGGACTCAATTATCAATTGATAGGTTTTTGTCATTTTACTACGCGCATCCAGGGTTTCATATCAACAATTTGTTCATAATGTTGTCTGTCCATTTATTTATGTTGGTTTTGGTAAATCTCGGCGCTCTCGCCAACGAAACAATTATTTGCAGCTATAACCCAAACAAGCCATTCACTGACTTAGAGGAGCCCCTAGGATGTTCTAATTTGCAGCCAGTCTTGAATTGGGTTTCCAGATTTGTGTTGTCTGTTTTTATCTGTTTTTTTATCTCATTTGCACCTCTTGTGATTCAAGAAATTATAGAAAAAGGCTTCTTAAAGGCAATATTTCGAGTGTTTTACCATTTCATATCAATGGCTCCATTTTTTGAGGTTTTTGTTTGCCAGGTTTATGCAAGGACTTTGCAAGATAATATAACATTTGGAGGAGCAAGATATATTTCGACAGGAAGAGGGTTCGCAACATCCAGGTTATCTTTTACTTTTCTCTATTCTAAGTATGCATCAATGTCGATCTACTCTGGTTCAACTATATTTTTAATCATATTGTTTTCCACTTTGACCATGTGGCAGCCATCTATTTTGTGGTTTTGGATCACCGTGATATCACTATGTTTAGCACCTTTCATATTCAATCCACATCAGTTTTCATGGGGAAGATTTTTCTTGGATTATCGTGAATTTTTAAGATGGTTATCTAGAGGGAACAACAAATACCACTCAAACTCATGGACGGGGTTCGCTAAACTTCAGAGGGCAAGATTCACAGGATATAAAAAAATTTCATTGGGGGATGCTGGAAAGAAGGTGAACGAATCATCAAAAAGACCAGGAAGACTTGGTGGCTTGATAAACCAAGTCCTTTTGCCATTAATATCCTCATTGTGCTTCTTCATTCCATATATGTTCATCAATGCTCAAAATGGTGTCAAAAATGCATTAGCTGTTAATCCACTATTTCGGCTTCTTTTGATCACCTTCATTCCAATAGTGGGAAACATGTTAATCTTAGTAGTCATATTCCCTATATCAAGCATTTTTGGACCTTTGTTAGGATGTTGTTGCAAGAAGGTACCATCGGTCCTAGCAGGCGTTGCCCACTTTTTCTCAATATTGATATTTATCATAACTTATGAGTTGTTCTTATTTTTAGAAGGGTTTAACTTTAGCAGGACTCTATGTGGATTTATATGTACGTTGTCATTTCAGCTGGTCATTTTACAATTCATTTCTGTTATTTGCTTGTCAAGAGAGCTTAGAGATGACTACACGAATAGAGCATGGTGGTCTGGGAAATGGTTCACTAGTGGATTGGGATGGCTCATTATAACGCAGCCTGTTCGGGAGTTCATCGTGAAAATATGTGAATTACATCAGTTTGCATACGATTTTATGCTAGGACATCTTCTTTTGATTGCCATGAGTCCCGTACTATTTGTGCCTTTTGTAGACAGATGGCATACAAGTATGCTATTCTGGTTGAAGCCATCAAAGAAGTTCAGAGAGCCAATTTTTTCAAAGAAGCAAGGAAGGGCCAGGAAACTCAAAATATTCAAGTACAGTCTTTTATTTTTTTTAATTTCCGCATTCTTGTTAGGATTGATAATTGTTCCAGTAGTCACACAAAAGTACGTTCCTGATCTAAGAAGCCAACTACCTTCAATGTTTGGTGAGCTTATACAGCCAAATCACCAAAACAACAATGATACAGGAGAGAATGCCCCTTTACATGTTCCACGGGAAACACCCCAAATATTTCCTTTGAGAACAATTCTATAAAAACAGTGATTCATATTAAAAGATTACTGGAATATATGCAGGAAATATATCACAGATCATTTCCAAAATTGAGGTTGTTTACAATCTAATGTTATTTAGAACGCTTAGCATATTGTGTAGGTCTGTTATGTTCAATTCGAGTTAGTTACATGAGTCAGAAGAGTAATCCGAATGGTCAAAGAAGGCCGGTACGGAAACAGTTGGCTGGTTTGTCACCTGTACTTGGGGAGAATGAATCAAAACATCATATACTCAAGAAATTCGAGGAGACTGAGTTAGAAGACGATATTTTTGCAGTGAAAAGTGTTCAGTTGGATGATATTGATGATGCCTTCCAAACTTTGAAAGTGAATTCAGAGGCCATCGAAAGTTTGAAACTGCCTTTCAGGAAGTCAATAAAATTTGATGTTCAACCTGAGATCAATTCTCAATCAGAGATGAATAATAGATCTAATACAGGTGAGAAGGAAGAAATATATATATCTCCTACCGACTCTATCTCTACGTCATCTCCGAAGTCGTCTTTGTCCAAGAATTTTAGAAACGGAAAGACTTTGAGCGAGTACAGTGAGAACGAGACAGACGGTACATCGCATTTGTTAGAAGATGACTTTGAGGATCTTGATATAATATTTGGAAAGGAGGAGAGTGGAATATATAACACAATTAATGATCAGTTGAATAACAAACGACAGACGCTTTTGAATGATGCTTACAAAGAGGAGATAGAGTTGAAGGCCAGACTTGAGAAGATAAAGCCTAGAGAAACAAATGGCACATTGAAGCTCAAAAATTTTAACCAATACAACCCTCAGAAAGTTAATAGAGGACTATTAGATCAAATTGATGATAACAAGAAATTTGTCTACGATTACATCAAAGATGACGAGGATAAATTTGAGGACGGGTTCGTAGATATGGACGGTCTTAACACCCTTGGGTTTAAGAAAGGGATTAAAAATTTGAATTCGTTGAATACGAAGAGTTCAACCCCTAACTTTGATACAGTAAGATCAAAGCTGTACTCCAAATCGCATGAGCAGCAACAACTAAAGAAATTCAGATCAGTATTCGAGTTGAGTACCCGAGATGGAGGCAATTCAGGCGCTCATCCTGTTTTCAACAATAGTAATAAAATTATAAAAAAGTTAGACAGAATACCTTCATTTTACAACAAAGAACCGTCTGAATCGAAAACCAAGCTTTTGCATAAATATCGTGAGCAATCACCACAAAAATCAAGCTTAAAAAATGGAGGAGGTAGGAAGATTGGCCTTGTTAGGAACGAGGCGAATTTCACAGTTGACAAAAGGGCAAATTCTATGAGATTTAATCAACAGACCAGAAGGTGGGAGGGTAATGAAATTGATTTGATGAAATTTGAAAACTTGCTGAAGCCAGCTCTTATCACTAAGAACGATATTAATGACGATGATAAAAGGATAAATAAAAACACCAGTATGATTTATGATGAAGAGAATTTAAAATGGTTGAATTTGAAAGAGCAAGACGATTTTGATGTCTTCGATAGTATACCAGATCTTGATGAAAACCCTGTATTTAAAAAATCCACTAGAGGAATAAGCACATTCACCCAAAGATCAGCCTCAACGACATCAACAGCAACTAGTAATGACAATTTCCAAAGCGAGATGGGTTTATCGGAGAGATCTGTAAGTAAGTTTTTGAAAGAAGAATCTAAGTTTCAGAAAAAAACAGAAAATTGGTTCAATGTTAACGAAACCTACAGCGTCTCGAACGAAGGGATATTTGATAACGAGTATTTTTGGGAGATACGGAAACTTGTTATGGATACAGAAGACTAAGTGTTTTACATGAATCGCGCTTAAATATTATTTTATATATTAAGTGTATTTACAAGATGTCAGAGCACTTTCGTCTCTGCTAAAACACATTCAGTTGATGCAACATCCAAAAATATTACTTGGTCGCACTGTACGATTGATCCGACTGTAGCCGGAGCATTTGTCGATAACAAAACGTCTAATTCAATACCGTAATCTTTACTAAACGCTTTGCATAATCTTTTGCTCGTCCCCGCTAACAGATACCCAGCATGCGTGACAATACATTCATAGTAAGATCGATCATGAGATTCGTTTCTATTTTGTAAATGTTTAAGAGTCCAATACCTTTTACTCATTACTCCAATAAGTTCAACCATGCTCAGGGAGCATTTTAGCCTGTCTTTTTCTCCATTCAAGACCTCAGAAGATAAAGGACCATGTATGTTGTATCCAAATTTTTTTATGTGTGTCATTTTATTAGTCAAACTGAAGTCATTCTTACTTTTTTGAGTGGACCATAGAAGCTGCAGATAGTTTAGAATCTGAAGCTGATTAAGCAATGCTTTGAAATCTGAAGCTGGGTTACATAAATTTACATACCCAAAATTCAAGCCAAGCGGTAAGGACGGATACAGACTGCATTCATCCACATTGAGCTCGGGTTTGGCCAAATAATTTTTTCCGATAAGAAAGGCCAGATCAGATACAAAACCATATTTGTCTCTGGAAAGTAAGGTGTGATAATAGGACTGGGAATGGAAATCAGGTAACATGAAGTTATTATGTGATATGAGCACAGAGTCATTATCTGTCACGTCTTTGGCTGCTTCTTCGCAATTGTAACCGCCATCTGTACCATGTAACACGTGTTGCGATTGATTGAAAACAGGGATGTTGTTCTTCATACAATACGCGGCAGTACTGTTACCAACAAAGACGTCAAGCTCATCGATGAACCACTTTAGCTTATTGAATATCGGCTCATTACCTGAACGGACATCTATTTTGGTATCTATCTTTTCATCCAATGTACCCTTGTTAACAATAGAAACCTTCCTCATTAAATTGCTACTATCATCCTTTTCCTTTAAGTTCAATGTACCGACGGCTGATCCCCCTTGTATGTTTCTTACCTTGAAATGGCTTCTCAAAACATTGTAAATGAAATTGACATTATGGGAATCCGTAGGACCCATATTACTTCTTAATTCCTGTTCAGTCTCACGCGAGGATAGTGGATTTCTCTTGAAGAGCCTGAACGGCGAAACTTCCAACCGTCCACTCAAACAATCATCTAAATCTTTCCAACTCAAAGATTTCATTTTGACGTTAGATAATGAATCAAAAGTAAATGTTACTTTAGCTTCAATATCCTTGAATGGGTTAGGATCATATATGTTGTACTCAAAAGATAGAGTTAAACAAGTCTTACTTGATGCATTCATTTGAGGCTTAGCAGTATTGAATCCGTCTACCTGGAATATTTGTTCGTTGTCAGATAGATGCTGATCAGCAAAGTATAACTCTTCAAATATTGACAAACCAACCCTATCGACATAATCATCATCCCCCAATCGTGATAGACTCTGCACATAAACCGATTTTGATCCGAGATCGTCAAAAAGAGGGCTACTTGGGAAAATTCTGGTTATTAAGTCGGGAATATGAACATTGATTTTGTACTTTCTTGAGTTCAAATTTTCCAAGGATATGCCTATAAGAGAACAATTAGCCGGTTCTGAGGGCAGCAACGGGATTCCATAAATAATATGATCCTGGTAGTATTTCTTGGTCTTTCTTAAATGCTTGAAATTATCTACAAGATAATTCCGTTCGATGGACTCAAAAGAAACTGGTACCAACTCTCGTGGCGATGATACTGCTAATTGGGAAAGAGCTGGCCTACCCAAGATATTTGATGATAAGTATATGTCTGTCAACTGATTTTGAGAATTATTGTAAATCTTTAAATCCTCCAAAAGTTTTAAAATTGAGTGGTGGGTCAAAAAACAATTCTTGAACACATTGAGCTTGCTAAATTCTTTCAATAATTTAGGATGAGGATAAAAAATAGCATACTTCAAGCATTGAATTAAATGTTTGAACTTCTTTCCCTCCCATATATTAAAATAAAGATTTAGTTCTTCAAAAGTTTTCGCTTTGTTGGATTTCTGATTTTCTAGTAGATCATTTAAAAAAATGTCATACTCAACAACTTTGTTGTTGTACTTAAAATCTTTTATAAGTGTATCAATAGCTTCCCAATTTGATATCGACGATGCAAAATAGGTAATGTCGGGAGTCAAAGTATTAGAGTAATGACCGTGAAAAACGTTTGATCCATTTCCATTTCCAGTGTTTATTTTTACGATCCATTTAGGCGATTCCCTTAAAATTAGGTGGCATGCCATCAACAATGTACTTTGATGATAGTAGCTCTTATTGACGTAATCCCATATTTGCTTTTCAAAATCAATGGAGCCAATGATATCAATAAAAGTTATGGGTTTAATGTAATGCTCTTCCGAGTGCTGAGAGAAGAGTATATCAAAATTATTCTTCAATGTAGAAGTCAACTCCAAACATCGAACAAGGAATGACCTCAAGGCGTCCACCAACGATATTCGAACTAAATTATGTGTATCATCCTTGACACCATCTAAGTCTTGTTCTGTTTGGACTTTGAAAACTTTAAACATATGAAAAGTAATGTTGATAGGATTAACCTCTTTGAGCTCATTATGGGATGACAATACAATAACCTTATTGTAATTTTCATCAAATTTTGACTCAGCTTCCCTCAAAATTAAACCAAAGTGAAGTTTGCCATTCATGGGATCAATGAACTCGACAAGTGATCCAACCACCAATGGACTCGAGTCATTGGTTTCGATAATATCTTTGATGTTCGAAAATGTATTGTAGGACGGATACAAGCTCTCATCAGAAGAGTTTGAGAAGTTCATATAATCGCCACTGGGACAGCTTATAAGTGACCTTTTACTGATACTATGTTTTAAAATATTGATGAAGTCAACATCTTGCGAATCAAGAAACGAAGGTTCAACATCAATCTTCCGATGTAGATTCTTTAACGGTTTTATCTCAAGCTTTGAATGAGGCGAAATGCCAAAAGGCCTGATCGAACAAAGACGTTGTTCTACCCTTATCCGTCCCCTGGGTAATATTTTGCAGAAACGCATCGTGATGAGCTAATTGAATATTGACCATTAATCAATTTTCAGTAAAGACATGAAGGTACTTATGACAGGCTATTATTATTTAGGATTAGAATCGAAGTATCTCGCGCTATTTGCCGAAACAGAGCTCGTTCCGACTGCAATGACTCAAGCTTTCAATTTACTTTTTTTAAAAAATATAGAATTCTCAATATCGAGCTTGCATTTGATATCGATAATTAGATTTACATTTGAAGTTAATTCTCGTGCTGCACAGGTAATATTTTGTTTTTATAGAGAAAGAAGAGAGATAATTCAACTATGAGAGAGTTCAAAAGGATCATTTCCATCTTTGCACTATCACTGTGTTTTTTAGTTTAGCCTCACCAACAGTTATTTCTGATGACTCTTCTATTGGCTTTACAGGAAAGGCATGACTCAACATGAATGGTTTACCAGATTCATTGTATGGATGATTTCTCACATAATCATACACGGAAGCAATTGTATCGGTGGAGTTGAACTTTTGAGATATTTTCTTTCCACTAGCGAATCTGATTTGAACTAAAGAATCGCCTTCATTTGCAGGTTGCTTGTCTGATGGTTCCCTCCCCTTTACATCAGCTTTGAAATTTGTGTCGTCTTGTTCTTTGACATTGAACTCACCTGGAACTGGTGAACCTAATCTTTGCCCCGTTCCATGAAATCCTCCTACTTTTTTCTTTGGCGGTACCCAATCCTCATCGGTCCTTCTAAAGACAGACACATCTACATCCTGACCAAACTCTGTATCAAGTAACGATATTGGGACTCGTCCCCTGTTTAATTCCTGCAAAACCGTGGCATTATTAGGATCATCGTATCTGTAAATGGGTCCATCGCCAACAGTGAAACCCTGTCTCCAAAAAGTTATCTCCCTGTTAACTTTAGTAGGAGGTTTAGAGGAACTATTGGTTGGATCTGCCACGAGTTCCGAAGGGACGTTTCCATCACCAAGTTTGAACCCAGTGCCCGTAAATTTTGGGAGTGTGGGAGCTTCGTCAGATTGAGCAGAGGGACGATCATCTGGCTGCTCCATCTGCTCTCTAGCCCTCTGAAATATCTCATCAATTATCGACCTCTCGTCTTTCTTGCCTTTTCGAGGGTCCTCCACCTGCAATCCTGATTTCTCACCACCAGTGAAAAAGTTGGTGTTTGTCTTATCATCCTCAGAGTCTTCACCTTCTTGATTCAAATCTTTAAAAGTTTTCATCCCTGATCTAAATTGATGTTAGTAATAAAGCTTAAGGTTGCGTTCAATTCAACTCACACATACTTCTTTTGTTTGGTTCTCTCGCTTTGTGCTGATGAGTTTGGTTTTGTCGCAAAGTAATCCTCAATTGCATTCATCAAATCGCCTTTGTTACGCAGCAAATACTGCTCTGCTAAATACCTAGAAGAATTTGTAACGTTTATAAACTGATCGATCAAACGGTCCTGATCTGACATTTTCCCTGGTATAAATTTAAGAATAAGTAGTTTTATGCTGATGGCAACTGACACTATTCAAATTATTCTATAAAAGAAGACGTATATACAGGAATGTTAAGTTTATATCTACAAGAACATTATGAAGTATTACTTTATATATTACCGATGTTGAAATCCCAATTTTAAACCCCAGTGGAAATGTGTGAACAATTCCAAGTGAAAACAAACAAAAAAAGATATAAAAAGAAATAACGAGATCAATTAAGGTCATTTCGTCATAGTTATAAACAAATTACATTAATGTTGAATAAATGTAATCAAAAGGATACAGCATCAACAATATGAAGAATTGAATAATGCAGACCATACATATGGGGTCCTAAAGCAGAATGGCTCAGTTTTTAGCACGGAAGACCTTAGAAGCTTCAACCATATTGGACAAAGAAGCTCTGACTTCTTCCCAACCTCTGGTCTTCAAACCACAATCAGGATTGACCCAGAACTTGTGGGCTGGATAAACTTTCAAGATCTCCTCAATTCTGGTGATGAATTCTTCCTTAGATGGAATTCTTGGAGAGTGAATATCGAACAATCCCAAACCGATATGATTAGGATAGTTGGAAAACTCTTGGATGTAATGTGGATCGTCCTTCTTTGAAAACTCAATGGAAACGACATCAGCATCTAATGCCTTGATGTGATTTGGATCCAAGTCTGAGTAACAGAAGTGAGAGTGGATTTGAGTATCATTCTCAACACCTGAAGTGGCAACTCTGAAAGATTGAGCGGCCCAGTTTAAGTAATCGGATCTCTCCTTACCGGCTCTCAATGGCAAACCTTCTCTGATTGCTGGCTCATCAACCTGGATGACAGTAATTCCTGCATTCTCTAAGTCTTGAACTTCATCTCTCAAAGCTAAACCCAATTCCAAAGCCTGAACCTTTTGAGAAACATCGTCTCTTGGAAATGACCATCTCAAACAGGTGACAGGACCGGTCAACATACCCTTCATTGGTTTCTTGGTTATAGATTGTGCATAAACAGACTCTTTAACAGTCATAGCTTTTGGTCTAGAGACATCACCAACAATGATTGGTGGTCTGACATATCTGGAACCGTATGATTGGACCCAACCGTTAGTGGTGAACGCAAAACCATCTAATTGTTCTCCAAAGTATTGAACCATATCATTTCTTTCTGGTTCACCGTGAACCAAAACATCCAAGCCAACCTCTTCTTGAAATCTGACAACTTGTTCAATTTCCTTGTTGATGAAGGCTTCGTAATCAGCAGCAGATAACTCACCTTTGGCGAACTTATTTCTGTTGATTCTGATGTCCTTAGTTTGAGGGAAGGAACCAATTGTGGTTGTTGGGAACAATGGCAAGTTGTACTTGGTCTTTTGAACCGTCAATCTGTCATCAAATGGGGCCTTTCTAGTAGACAAAGCTTCATTGATAGTAGACAATCTTTCTTGGACCTTTGGATTGGTGGTAATTGGAGATTCTCTTCTAGACTTGATGGAAGCAGAGTTTGCAGCTAACTTTTCGGAGACATCTTCACCAGAAACATTCTTAGCGATGATAACAACTTCATCCAATTTTTGGGTGGCGAAGGAGAACCAGTCCTTAATGGTTGAGTCCAACTTCTTTTCGAAACTCAAATCAACTGGAGTGTGCAACAAGGAAGAAGAGGTGGCGACAACGACTCTGTCTTTACCGAGTTTTGAAATAGCTTTGTTAACGAATTCTGAAGCCTTGGTGAAGTCAGTCTTCCAAATGTTTCTACCATCAACAATACCTACAGACAAAATTTGATCCTTAGCCAAAATGGAAGATACTTCATCAAATTGTTCTGGTACTCTAACAAAATCAAAGTGGAAACCAGAGACTGGCAATGACTTAATAGCAGACAAGTTTGGTCTCACATCTCCAAAGTAAGTGGTCAAAACAAGTTTTGGCAACCCTTCAGCAGATAAAGCATCATAAGCGACTTGGAACTTCGATTGAATAGACTCTGGCAAGTCCAAAACCAAAATGGGCTCATCAATTTGAACCTCAGTAACACCAGCAGCAGCTAACTTCGACAATAATTCTTTGTATACTGGAAGAATCTTGTCCAACAAAGAAATTGGTTCCAAGTCCAAGGAATCTTTATCGGCTTTACCCAAGTACAAGTAAGAAACTGGACCTAAAATAACTGGTCTCGTCTCGATACCCAAAGCTTTGGCCTCGTTATATTCATCGACTGGCTTCAAGCCTGCAGCAGTGTTCAACTTAAACTCAGTGGAGTGAGAGAAAGTTGGTCTAACGTAATGGTAGTTAGAGTCAAACCATTTAACCATCTCCAAAGCGGTGACATCGACAGCAGGAGTGCTCTCAGTAGCTTTTCTTTGCAATCCTCTTCCCATGGCAAATAAAACATCAATTGGAGCCAAGTTGAATTTAGTGTATCTGTCTGGAATGACATTGAACAACAAAGACAAGTCCAAAACTTGGTCATAGTAGGAGAAGTCATTGGATGGAATGATGTCAACACCTGCAGCCTTTTGTTGCTTCCAGTTGTGAGCTCTCAATTCCTTACCCTTAGCCAACAAGTCATCAACTGTGACCTTTCCTGACCAGTAGGATTCGGTGACTTTTTTCAATTCTCTCTGACCACCGATACGGGGGAAACCTAAGATTGATGATTGAACCATTTCTAATTCTATATGTTTCTTTATTAATTTGCTTATATTCAGAAACGTGTTATGAAATTTGTCGACTGGATATGTGGGTTTTATATGATTTTGGCCCACCAGATCATGCACTGAAAATTTTTTGATTGAACGAGCGCACGTGATGCAACGAAGCTTTTCACTTATGGTTGTGAGAGAAGTTCTCTTTTAATCGTTTAGCATCTGGCATATAGTATGCTTAAACGAGATCCGGATTCATTTTCTTTGTTCTCCTTAAGAGAGCGGTACAGGCGTAAGTAAGCCGGAAAATACCATGTTACGTAATATCCGAAACGGGAATCAGAGTATCGAAATGATTATGCCTAGAATCCTACATAGGAATGTTAGTGAAGCATAGACGTTCAACGTGAATACTTGAGCAATACGTTACAACCCAAATGATAAAAGCATGAATATTGAATATTGCCTAGATAAGTATACAGCTGTTTTCATCGGTGAGAAATTTCAGCAGTAT
Organism: Priceomyces haplophilus; assembly: GCA_001599895.1. Taxonomy (NCBI): domain Eukaryota; kingdom Fungi; phylum Ascomycota; class Pichiomycetes; order Serinales; family Debaryomycetaceae; genus Priceomyces; species Priceomyces haplophilus. The sequence goes on along the minus strand of BCIF01000002.1, from coordinate 1,174,990 downwards.
TTCAAAGCAAATTCGACTTACAATAAATCCAATAAGCCAGAATCGCCAAATTTTTTTCTCTTCTCTACGATTTTAGCAATCTCTTCCTCTGGGTCCAACAAACCGTACCTTCTGTATTCCTTAACAATAGCTTCAAGATCAGCTGATTCTTCCTCAGTACGACCAAGGAGCTGGTAGCCCAACTTCTCTAAGTATTGGTAGTTAAGAGTAAGTCTTGGCTTATCTTCATCCAAAAGATCTTTGAAGGTTGATTTGTTATCCAATGGGGTGTTATAACCTTCTCCTTTTCCTAAGAAAACACCGACATGCTTCAATGTATCGAAGAGGCCTTTTTGGTGAGCTTGTACAGTACCACCAGCTTGGTCAATCTTAAATTTTTTGTAGTGAGCTCTGTACTCATCAGGAGGAGACTTTCTAGACCCCGTCCAGCCTATTGCGTACAATTCATCGTCCGAAACGTCAAGTTTCACAGGAGGTCCGAGCCATCTGAGAGTCTTAATTGGATTGAAACCACCGGTGTTTATAAACACAAAAATTACAATCACTTTCAAGACGTGGAAAACAAAAAACACCAACTGTTGGGTGATGGAGATCTCATCATAGAGATCACTCACCAATAAATCAGCAAGTTTGATAATGTTGAAATATCTAAGGATTTTGCTAACAACAATTGATGTTTGGTTGGTCAAACAGATACCAGGAGTGGGGGAGATAAAGTCAGGTAAATCGGTATACAACCACACAAGCAAAAATGATATAAATGAATAGAAACCAAAGGAATTAAACTCCCACACTGGCAAGATCAATTGCCCTGGCCAGACATTATCCGAAACCTTGTCATCAAGATTCACGTTTTTTAAGAATTTCTTGTCGTCAGCTTGGTAATCGAAAAGAATTGCACCGCCTTCAGTCAAAAATCCAGGACTTGTAGAAACCCGAAATCCAATTGGAAGCCTGTGATAGAACATGTTGGGTCTCAATGATAATGGGAGAGTTTCAAAAATCTTTATCAACTCACGGAAAGCGTCCGTTGTTTTAAACTGAAAGCAATAATCTCTGTCAAAATCGTTATTGAACCTCACATACGCTTCGAAGAACTCAACGTAGCCAGCTTTGTCATCCACTTGCGCAGTGCCGCCGACATCTTCGACATCGCTGATTTCTTCGATCTTCTTCAACTGTTTCTCTTCAGACATGTTTGCTCGTACGTACTAGGACCAATTTAATCTTCTCTAAGGCAAAATTCAAAGTGAAAAAAAAACGATCTTTCGGTGGGGCAAAATTCGGTGCGGCCAAAGTACTCCGGTAATGCTGCGCGTACCAGAAGAAAAACCCCGCGAATACTCTGTCCTGCCCCTCAGTAGTAGATGTGATTCTATCAGTCGAGTCTGAAATGAAGACAACCTCAGATTGCGGTCTGTGCATGGGAAGAACGCAGAGACAACTGCCATGCCCCTAGTCAGGCTCACGCTGTCTAGCGCCGTACGGTCGTGCCGAGCGGCTGGTTCGTCTTCATGGTTGGAGACGATGCCGCGAACCACCCATCGTTCTCCCAAACAAATACTAATGGCAAAAACAACCCTTTTTCAGTAACAACTGAAGCTCACCATCTCTGGGGCGTGTCCTACAGCCTATACTATACATATAGCACTCTGTGTCGCCAGCATCTACACGCCTATAGCTACATTGTTTGGACTGCTCGATACTATCGACGAGTATGGTCCTTTGCGATACCGTCTATTCTGCTAATTTATTTTGGTAGCTGGTAGCCTGCTAGCGTGGCCTGCTGAATCTAGTCACGCTGCTCTGATACAATGTCAGGCCAGAGATTGTTGCGCCAGATTGTTCTGCTTCGTACTAGCTGCCGTCCGGTGTGCGCGCACCAGCCAATGGCAACAGACAGGAAGTCTCGCAATTCAAGTCGTCACGTCAGCACGAGGTCTGACGATCCTCCTCCTAGCGGCGGTGTTACATTCGTTCTTTTAATAATGGCGCTTGCTGGAACAAGACGGCTGGCCCTTCTCTCGGGATCTTCGAGTCTGTCGGACGCGGTCGTGACAAGTTGTCGCAATTCGAATGCGCCCAAGAACAAAACCTCACCTCCTGATCTCCATTGCATAGCCCGTGGCCAGAACACTCTCTCGACGCAATTGCATGATCCCTCACACGTTCTATATGGAAGGTACCACCTTTTAGAATCCTGCGATGTCTTACCCTGACGAATTTTCTTTCAGGAACAACCTCGTTCGATCACATAATCCCAGGTTGCTGAAATGGCTGTCAGACCATGCTTCCTACCGCCAATGGAAGTCTGCGTTCGATAAAAGCAGTCTCGGTCCGACCGGGATCAAACGAATGTTGACATTTCGCGGTACTGTTCCTTCCCTAAAATAGCTCAGTCTCGTTGCGGAAACCAAGGTGGTATGGGTCGATGCTCCTCTGTTTGAGTCCCCACCAGCCCCAGACTCCAGTGACACACTGTACGTAAGCGGCCCAATTGTAGAGATAAGCCTCGGAGGCAGTGTAGCGATCAAAGGGTACTTTTAAGGCGCGGTTGACTAGTCTCAAATTCGTGTATCCGTGCGCCAAATTTACCTAATTGGGTGTTGTTTTTGTTATTTTGGCAAAATTTTCATACATTTCCAGAATACCCACGCAGGCAATTTGGGGAACCAATCAGTATATATTGTAAACTTGCCTAGATAGTTGAGAATTCCAAAATTCTTGATTCACTGCTATTCTCGTAGTAATTTGGGATATTTTATTGAATTGTCTTTCTAAAGAACACCTTTTATCTCAAACCAACATACGGATCAATACAGTATACTAGGGGCAATGTTGTTCAAATCATTGTTGACGAGTGGATTATTAGCACTCAGTGCTATGGTTTCAGCAGTCAAGGCAGATGACTTGCCAGAAATCGAAATCGTTGGTAACAAGTTCTTTTACAAGAATAACGGATCCCAATTTTACATCAAGGGTATTGCATACCAGCTGAACAAGATCTCTGGTGACGAGACATTCAGTGACCCATTGGCAAACCCTGAAGCATGTAAGAGAGATATCCCATATATGAGTGCTGTTGACACTAACGTCATTAGGGTGTATGCTTTGAACACCTCCTTGGACCATACTGAATGTATGGAAGCTCTTGCAGATGCTGGAATTTATGTTATTGCCGATTTGTCCGTTCCTGATGAATCTATCAACAGAAAGGATCCTCAATGGACTGTCGAGTTATACAACAGATATGCGGGTGTTGTTGACTTGTTCCAAAACTACACTAATGTTTTGGGTTTCTTTGCCGGAAACGAAGTTTCTAACTCAAAGAGTAACACTGATGCTTCCGCATTTGTTAAGGCTGCTATCAGAGACATGAAGGCATACATCAAGGCTCAAGGATACAGAACTATACCAATTGGATATTCTGCTAACGATGACAAGGATATCAGAGATTCATTGGCAGATTATTTTGCTTGTGGTGACGATGATGTAAGGGCTGATTTCTTCGGCATTAACATGTACGAATGGTGTGGTTCTTCCTCTTTCAAGACTTCTGGCTACCAAACAGCCACTGAACAATACAAGAACTTGGGGATTCCAATTTTCTTCTCCGAATATGGTTGTAACACGAAAGGTACGAGAACTTTCCAAGAAGTGGGTACCTTATTCGGTGATGACATGACTGATGTCTGGTCGGGAGGTATTGTTTACATGTACTTCCAAGAAACTAACAACTATGGTTTGGTTTCCGTTAAGGGATCGAATAGTGTTTCCACCATGGCTGATTACAAGTACTACCTGTCTGAAATCAAGAAAATCTCGCCAACTAGTGCATCTTCGGGCGACGTCTCGACTACTGCAACGAGCTGTCCAACTTCAACTTCTAACTGGGAGGCTTCTACCAAATTGCCTCCAACTCCAGATGAGTCGCTTTGTAAGTGTCTCTCCAATTCCGCTGGATGTGTTGTCTCAGATGACGTTGATGAAGACGATTATTCTGACCTATTCAAATATGTATGTAGCAAGGTTGATTGCCTGGGTATTTCTGCTGACGGTGCCAAAGGTGAGTACGGTGCTTATTCCCCATGTTCGAGCAAGGACAGATTGAACTTCATTTTGAACTTGTACTATGAGAAGGAAGGTTCCGAAAAGTCTGCTTGTGATTTCGACGGCTCTGCATCTCTTGTTAAGGGCTCCACTGCTAAGTCTTGTTCCGCTTTATTGAAATCTGCTGGTAAGTCTGGTTTAGGTACTTACTCTGTTTCTCTCGCCACAACCAAGCACACAGATATCGGTTCTCACGCTACTGGTTCAGACTCTTCTGGTTCAGAATCAGACTCGGGTTCCAGTTCCGACTCAGGTTCCGAATCAAGCTCCAGTTCTTCATCTACCAGCAGCTCTAGTTCGAAGAAATCTTCTGCTGCTCCACAAGTCTCCTACGACTTTGTTACCAGATCATTGATGATTGCTACCGGTGTATTCTTTGGTGTTGCTGTTGTCATGGTTTAAGCCTGGAGTGCTGGACTGACAATATATATTATATTATAGGTACTTTTGTTCATGCGATCAGGTAATTGAGTACTCTTGATTTGTTCTTCATATCATGTAAGCTTTGACTACATTACTACTCAATATTTTAGAGGGAGCGTCCTTGACTATATATGTTGAAGCTTATGATCCCAGATATCGACAATGTGTATGAATTAACCGTTCGAGTGTTAATTACGAGCCACAAAATGCCAAAGTTCATAAACTCCTTGTTTATAAAAGAACGACAAAAAATATTTACTTTACTATAGCTTGGAAATCTCTTCCCCTTACTTCCTGCACGCCAAATGGTGTTCTCGAGCCTTGATCTAGAAATTTTCTATTTTGAGTCGAGCACACATTGTTGGACCTATTGCCAAGACTTCCACAAAACAGTGAAGGACCAGAGCCCCAGACACCAGAGCCCCAGACACAAGAGCCCCAGACCTTAGTCGCCAAACACGCCGAAGACTCGTAAGAAACACGAGACAAGGAAATGCAGAATGCTCTATATACCTTGCCGTTACGTCATGGCTTTACGATTTGTAGGGACAAATGGATTCTTCGGAAATCGTGTATGAGCAATCTACGATGGGCTGATGGGTGAATTTTCCGAAAGCCCAATACGCGAGGCTTCCTGTCAAGCTCCAACTTTTCCAGTATCAATGGATCGAAAAGTTTGTAAATTTTGGTGAGCTATGTAGGCAACACTTATAGGAGATGAGAAGCTAAGAGGTGAACAGTACTGTGTGCTTTTTTACCAATCTGAGGTCTATTACATCAACGTGTACTAAGATCTCGTTTCCATGCTGAATTCTGACTACAGCTGATCCTAGTAGTTGCTTCACCATGAAAGGAATATATGCACTACTGTGACTCAGCTTGAGATTTTTCACTTACTCAATATAAAAAATTGAAGACAACGTTTGTTAATCGTATCACTGGGAGAAATGTCTGTAAGTAATGAGTTCTTTTCGAAGCTACAAGGCACACATACTGACAACCATTGTAGACGCTAATCCAACCTTCTCTTGAACATTTGGTGAATATATTTGAGACTCAACAGAGCTCTGAGAACCCAGCTAACTTATACCCTATATACAAATATGTTACGAACATTGATTTAACAGTCAATCAAGCTTATTTGAAGTTGGCTCGTTTGAATGACACTGAAAGGCCTCCTTCATTTCTTTTTGAGTCTGCCTTAAATGGCGACACAGTCGATAGATACTCTTTTATTGGTGTTAAACCTAGAAAGGTTATAAAAGCTGGTGATGATACAAATCTTTACGATGAAGATTTATGCAACATTGATCCCCTCACTGTATTGGAAAATGAGCTAAGTGGTATAAAACAGGCTCAATTACCGGGTCTACCTGATTTGAGCGGCGGTGCTGTCGGTTACATTTCGTACGACTGTATCAAGTATTTCGAGCCGAAGACCAAAAGACCCCTAAAGGACGTCTTGCAGGTCCCGGAAGCTGTGTTTTTATTGTGTGATTTGATTGTTGTATTTGATCATGTATATCAAAGATTCCAAATCATAAACAATATATCAGTGACAAATACAGAAGATATCGAAGCTAACTTTGAAAAGGCATCTTCAGAAATACTTGAAATTGAAAAACTTTTAAAGAAAGATATTCCTCTTCATGAGATTACTCCATACCAACCACCAATTAAAAGGAATCAGTCTTTTCATTCAAATATTGGAAGAGAAGGTTACGAAGCTCACGTTACTAAGTTAAAGGATCACATTTTGAGTGGCGATATCATTCAAGCGGTCCCATCACAAAGAGTTGCTCGTCCAACATCGCTCCACCCTTTTAATGTGTATCGTCATTTACGTGGTGTGAATCCATCTCCATACTTGTTTTACATTGATTTGATCGACTTTCAAATTATTGGTGCATCGCCCGAGTTACTCGTGAAATCCGATCAAAACAACAAGGTAATCACCCACCCCATTGCTGGAACTATAAAGAGGGGCAAAACTAATGAAGAGGATGAATCGAACGCCCAGCAATTGAGATCAAGTTTAAAGGATAGAGCAGAACATATTATGCTCGTTGATTTGGCTCGTAATGATATCAACAGAGTGTGCCAGCCATCCACCACTAACGTTGATAGGTTACTAACTATTCAACGGTTCTCTCATGTCATGCACTTAGTTTCTGAAGTAAGTGGGATTTTGAGAGACGATAAAACCAGATTTGATGCTTTCAGATCCATTTTCCCTGCAGGAACCGTCAGTGGGGCTCCAAAAGTCAAGGCAATGGAATTGATTGGTGAGTTGGAGCAAGAGAAGAGAGGTGTTTATGCGGGAGCTGTAGGGAACTGGGGTTATGATGGAAGAACTATGAATACCTGTATTGCACTCAGAACTATGGTATATAAGGACAATACTGCATATTTGCAAGCCGGAGGGGGTATTGTATTCGATAGTGATCCCTACGATGAATATATAGAGACTATGAACAAGATGTTGGCAAACAATAGTACCATTGTCGATGCCGAACAGAGCTGGATAGATAAGGTTGGGTCTATAGAATAATAAATCCCGTCATACTTCATAGCTTATTTGAGCCACATTAACTTGTTCGAGCCTACTAAACTTATATAGTGCACGATATAACCTGTATCAAAATCCTGCATATAGAGAACGAGTCGTCCAGTCAGTGTCGATTATAACGATGATCATCTTGAGGGTCCGATATATATGGAGAATCGACTTAGGAGACAACGGCATCATAATAGAGCATAGTGGTATGCAGCACATAGCCAGTAGAGAGGGAGAAATGACAGGTGTAGCGGAAGGATTCAGCCAAGGCTCTGGCGCCAGCACACCCAACTCGGCGAAGAACTTCTCGAGAACACCTACTTCTTGGGATACTCAGGACGATATATTGTTGATGCACCTAAAAGACCAACAGAAACTTGGCTGGAAGGAGATAGCTAGTCATTTCACGAACAGAACACCGAACGCGTGCCAGTTCAGATGGAGGCGTTTGAAATCTGGGAATTTAAAGAACCCGCCGAAGTCGACATCGGCGTTTGCTGAAGGCGCTTTAGGAAACAACCCCAGTGGGGGTAAAATAGGTGACAGCAAGACCAAAAAGACGATTGGAGAGAGCAGGAAATATGAATCTTTGAAAAGTACCAATGGATTTGTATCATCGTACTCATCAATCAGTAACGCCACATTTACGGGCTACGACCATAGTATCAGTAACGCATTAGCTGGTTTAAATGCGTTGTCCAACACACCTTCTAACATCTCAAGTCCCATGCCACAATTCAACACACCTGGCCATTCAACTTCTGAATCAAACTCTGGGATAAATGCATCCGGTGGCAGTCTTGATCACAAAGATTTCGATCGTTCCCCAAAGTCTGAACCTTCAGTGGGCCCTGCATCGCATCGAAATTCAGCATCAAGCGCAAGTGGATATTATGGTGATATCGCTTCTGAACACAATAATACACACACGCCATCGAACTTAACCCCAAGAAATTCTATTTCCAATGAAATACCTAACCCATCTGCGAACCTGTCACAGACCGGTTCAGGCCATCATATTGTTCATCAAAACTCCATAATACAAATCGTGAAGGATGATCGAAGCTCATTCAGCTTCACCAGAGCTTCGGTGTCCTCACTACCGTCGAAATCAATGAACATTCCACATCATCAGCTGAACAATAATGCTTTGGCGCATTTACCAATACTATACGGTAACAATAGTGTAAGTGGTCCTTCGAGAAATTCAAGTATAAGTGGTCCAACAGGATTGTTACCGCCATCTTCCAACGTCTCCAGTCTAAGGAATGGAAGCATTGTTGGCAGTGGAAGTGTTAGTGGGGGTTCAGGCTATTATTCAAGATCTGGTTCTGTTGTGATACCCCACTCTAGCGACAAAAAGGAAGAAGATATTCAAAAAAGTGATTACAAGAAAGGCGATACTCCGAAGGCTCACAAGAATAATGCAAAGGAAAACGTCAAGGGTACGTCTCCGTCCGCGAATCCTCAGCCTCTATTCAAAATTCCGTGGTCAATGGAGGAAGATGAATTATTGATCAACAGAAGGAATCGGGAATTGTCTTTTGCGGAACTCTCGATTCTTCTCCCACAAAGAACTGAAGGAGAAATATGGTCGCGAATAGACTATCTTGAGAAACTTAGAAATGGACATAGGTCGTCAACGTCAAGGGATCATAGAAAAAGACGGCAATCATCGATAGGTCTCGATGTGCCTGATTTTTACGATGATGTTGATGATGTTATTGGAGAAATTGACGTCAGTGATGATGATGATGAGGCTGATGATGATGATGTCTTGGTAGATGTGGATGATTCTTTAACCAGTTCAAGAAAAGGAAGAAAGAGACGCGCCAGCTCTGCAGTTAATCCTCTTTCTGTCGGAGATTCTGTTAGGAGAAGGTTTAGATAACAACGGTCATAGGCTTGAATAAATACATGTAAATGTAGCTTAATTGACAATAAATGTACATAAGTTATGTAAGTTGAAGAAATCCCATAGTTATTAATCCATCCTAAAAAGACCTATAATACATTTTCTTCAGTATAGTTTCAACTCCTTGGTTATTTTGTCAATCTTGAGGTTGGGAGCAGGTCCCAATCCTAGAACAGTGGCACTTCCTGCTGCTATTTGAGTCCTTCCAGCATCATGAACAATGTAAGAATTTATACCCATCGAAATGGCACGAGCAAATAAAACATCCATTTCTTCCGAGTTTCGTACCTGCAATGTAATTTTTGCTTGTCCATTCTCTATTTCCCATCTTCTTACCATTTCTGGATTGTAAGCGTCGCTTGCGGGGTTGGTTATCTTCTTGTATAAGGCTAAGGTAGCATGCAGACATTGGGCAGCTACCTTTCCCTTGCCCATTTTCAAGTCTTGACGAACGACAAGAGTCATTTTCACCGGTCCTGGAACCGCATTGAGTGGGGTCGAGTCAACATCAATTCCTTCCTCATCTGTATCTTCTTCATCTGTATCTTCCTCGTTGTCAGTAGTCTCTGTTGAAGAAGATGCACTAGAGCTGGTTAGTTGCCTTTTTCTTATATGAGTTGGCAATGAAGAGCTGAAGATGGACCTGAAGTAGTATCCAGTAGCAAATGAGATCGTTGCAATCACTAGTAAATGTAATGAATCGTTTCTCATTAAATGTGGAAATGATAGTAGTCTAGAGTGAAGAACTTCAAAATTTTTTTGTAGATCGTATTTTTTGCAATTTCAAAAATAAACACATCACGATAAAATAGTATAATTATGAATGTATATAAAGCTAGATATGTGTTTACGCAAGAACCTTACTTTTTCTCAGGGTCTTCTTCAGCAGCTTTTTTTTTTCAATTTTGTCAGTGTATTTTCTCCAGTTCGATACCCTCTTGTCTCTCTCGTCCTCCCATTTGCTTTCGAGAAATTTTCTTGCCTGTTTTTGTTCCTGACGTCTCTTTTCTTCTTCTGATTCTTTCGATCTCTGCCACTGTTGAAAATTACGTTCTATTTCCTCCAGCTTAGCTTCCAGATCTAAAAGTTTAGACACAATTGTTCGTATAGATTCGTTAGGGCCGCTCGCAAAACCAGGGGAGACTACTGTACTCAACCGGGAGCGTGCTTCTTTGTAAATATCGTCTAGTCGTTGCTTGTTGGCAATCAACTCTTTCATTTCATTGTCTATCAGGTCACTGTTTTTTTCATCTATAAGATTTACAGCAGACAATGTTCGTTCCGCTTTTTTCAATTTGTCAAATGCCAATGGTGCTTGTGGGTTTGATGTTTTATCGGGGTGTATCAATAGTGACTTTCGTCTGAATTTCTTCTTTATTTCATTTTTGAGATCATCGTTCTCTAATGTAGGAACGATCTCCAATATTGAATAAAAGTCAAGAGAATTGACCTTCAAAATTCTCTCGATCTCAGAGTTTCTTGTCAACTCCGATTCAGCAGCACTGAGCACTCTGTCTAAATCTTCCAGCATGCTTCTAAGGAAATGTTTTATGAGTCTCCTATCAACAATCAATTGACATGCATCTCGAAAATAAAACAAAATATCAAGTACGTTTATATGATTCTCGAAATCTGAAATTAGAGATACATGGTGATAAAGTGTTTGGAGAAAACGTTTTTCGAAAGAATGTCTACTGCAGTTGTAAAAAAGCCTAGATACTATGATATTGGGGTAAATTTCTCTGATCCCATGTTTCAAGGCTATTACAACGGATCGCAAGTACCTAAGCATCCTCCAGATTTGAAAGAGGTTGTTGATAGAGCACGCTTATTCAATGTTGAAAAGATGATGGTCACTGCATCCACAATCGAAGAGAGCGAAGCACATTTGGAATTGTGTGAGAAACTCGGCACTGTCTTTGGCTCAACTGTAGGTGTACATCCTTGTTCAGTAGCTAAGGAATTTTTTGTTTATAAAAATGGTCAATATACCGATAATTTGAGAGATGACACGGTACAGAAGTTAGCAAAGTTGAAACAGTTAGCCATTCATGGTGTGGAAAAAGGGATTGTAAGAGCTTTCGGTGAAATTGGTCTTGATTACGATAGACTAAATTATTCCTCGAAGAATCAACAATTGTTGATGTTTCGGAAGCAATTAGAAGTTATAGCTTCATTGAAAGAGCTCCACATTCCTCTCTTTTTGCATATGAGGAATGCTTGTAACGACTTTATTGATATGATAGAACCTTTCATTAAAAATGGAGATATTAGGCGAGGAAATGGAGTGGTACATTCTTTCACGGGTAATGAAGACGATCTTGACAAGCTATTGAAACTTGGATTTTACATCGGTATAAACGGCTGCTCTCTCAAAACAAAAGAAAATATCATGGTAGCATCTTTAATTCCCATAGAGAAGCTAATGATTGAGACCGATGCGCCGTGGTGTGAGATAAGAAAGAGCCATGCTGGTTATCCTTACATTAAACCGTACCCCAATATATTTTATCCTAAACTTGACTGTGCGACGAACTTGGAGCCCGAAATGCCACGAAACGTTAAGCAAACTTCAGAACATAAGAGCCTCGTCAAGATGGATGATTTCTTGCCATTCCCTTCCATAAAAAAAGAGAATTTTGAAAAGCACCGACAACAAGTGACCGAGTTGATACGAAAGCAGAATTCAACCGATTTGAATAAAAAATATGGAAAGTTTTCACCTTCATTAATTAAAAGTAGAAATGAGCCAGTTTTCATAGGTTATGTTGCACAGATTCTAACGGAGATTCACGGAATCACCGAGATAGAGGAAGTCGAAGAGTTTCTTGATCAAGTTTACGAGAACTCTGTGAAAATATTCAAGTAGACGTCTTTATAGATAACTACAATATTTATTATTTTGGAAATGTAGTTTCATAAATAAAAGAACCACTCTGGTTACATAGGTGTATGCAAAATCGTGTTACTGGATGGGCTCTGCGAATCACGTAGAATGGCTTGCATCAGATCGAGTTGATCGTAATCGCCTTTTTTCGTTCAGTATATTAACGCCGTTGTCAATAAAGTTCTTGGGTTCGTTTTTGAAAGACTGAAATCTGGTTGATCTTCTCGGTTGTGTAATATTATCTCCATTCTTCAAAGATGTGGATTGCTTTTCGTGTTTTTCTCTGTCTTTTGAGAGCCGGTTCGACAATCTTAGTTTCTTTTCTATGCTACGAATATTTGTTTGCACACCCCTGCTACGTGTGACAATAGCAAATTCCTCTTCCCTTCCTTCTTTAACAGTATTAATGATATCATCACCATCGTTGTCGTCGCTGTCATCGTGTCTGTCCTCCTGTTCATCATCCTTTGGGCTAGGTACTGAAAGTACGTCATCATCTCCTTCTTCAGCATCCTCATATACATCAGAATCTAATACTTCGGGATCGTCGTCGTCGGCAGCCTCATCTCCAAACGATCCTTCAAGACTATCCAAAGACGCATCATCTGAAGAATAAAATTTTTCTGCTTTCCTGCTAATTTCCTTAATAACTTCATTTTGGATTCTGGTATTTTTCATTGGATTCATCTTAATTCCCGGATAGCATATCAAGTAGTCAGCTACATTGGACGATCCATTTTCAACTTCCAAGGCCCCAGAGTTATCAGACAGTTTTTTTTTGCGCATATCTCTATAAAACTCAACTTCTTTCAATGACTCTTCTTCTATGGTATAAGGATTAGTAATATCGTCCTTCAAAAAATTGACTATCAGAGAAATAGAATTATTGATAGTAGGAACATTGAAAGACTCCAGTTGAGAAGTGACTGATGGAATTGGATACATCATCGCAGGAGCAGAATTGATACCACCTGAAGGTCCAAATAGTAAAGGTTTCCAAATCAAATTATCGCTTTGAAGTTTGACATATTTCTTTGCCTCCCACTTAAAAATAACTTCATTTATTTTTTTGAGGTTAATCACGATAGCGTAGGCATTACTCGTGGGATCTTTCACCAATGAGTCAAGCTGTTCTAGACCTACCACAACGTCCGAGGAAGTCATTCCAGTCAACTTTGCTAAGTTCTCAATTGATATTGTCAAATCATCATCATCCACTAGATACTTCGTGTGTAATTCTTTGAGCTTGTACGCAACAGTAGTCCTCCAGTAATTCTTGTAACTCAACAATCCAAGATCACTGAGTGGTTTTTCTGGTGTTCCGAATTTGAATTCACTCCTGGAAAGAAGGTAGCTAAAATCTATTAAAAAATTACCGTAACCTTTTCTTTGGTATATTGGCAAGGTTAAAATGCATGAAACATTGTAATCCGAATTATTCAACTTTTCCTTCGAAAAGTAGCCCACAAAGTGGTATTTACGCGGATCATTCTGGTCTATTTCCGTCAAAATATAAAAGATGAACGGTTCCACGTCGTAATATAGTGTTTTGGAATTCAAAAACAACTTCGCTAACAAGCATAAGCTTTGACAGTAACTTATATTTTTGCGACCATCGACCTCCCAAACTGCAAGACCAGCAGTTGCGTCTCTATATATTTCAACTCCAGGAGGATGATTATTTGTCATATTACAATTTTTGAGTTGGTGCCGCTCATAGCTGACCGGAGAGCTCATATACTTCAAGCAATGCTCACAAATGTAAAGCTTAGGAAACTGGGAATACTCCTCAGGGTACGGGGCCGTATACCAAGTTTCAATCTCAAAATTTCGGAATTGAATCATGTTGATTCTGGATCTTAAGTAGTTCTGATTGGGAGGAGCAGGGCTAGATTCAACGCTTTTATACTCTTCGTGTCTTTCACTAAACTTAGTAGTATCTATTGGGTTATGCAATCTTAGATGATTTCCCTCTTGTAGAAACCTATTAAATATCTCTCTGTCGTGTCTTCTAGGATCTGTGTCATTTATTATACAATCAGGAAAGCTTAAGATACCTTTGTAAGGAAGCTCAATTGTATCTAATATGCAATCACCTGTTCGTGATTTTGACTTCAAAGAAATATCCGTACGAGCCTTTACCCGTGGTTTCTGAACTGTGCCCTTCTGATCTATTGGTATTCGTATTAAACGTTTGGCTCTTGACTTCTGTTTATTATACTTGATCTTGATTTCCAACTTATACCCTGAGGAGTTTATAGTTACGTCAGATCGCTTTCTCTCACTTCTGTTACCGTCGATTGAAGACATCTCTGGGTATCGAAACATTTCTTTCAATGAATAGCTATTTCCATTCTTTCTTCTCAGCGATCGATCGATAAGCTTACCTTCAGACACATCTTGGAAATATTTGTTGTCATTGAACTTAAGATGATTTAGTAGGTGTCGACTAGATGGTACCATCTTTGAATATAAGAGTGGTGCCAATCCAACCGTGTCTGATTGATGCGGCTTGTTTTATATGGGGAGACTTGTCAATGAATAAGAGATATGTGATGAAGATGTTTACGCGTTATGAGTACAGTGAAGATACCCCCATACAGGTTGAGCTCGATGTTTTCTTAAGTAAGTCTGCGATACATTAGTGTTAAGCAAAAGTGTCTTATGTACAGGTATAAAAACGTTTCGTCATAATAGGCTTAGAGTTATACCTCTCGTTACAAGGGTGCAAAAACAGTGACAATAGACAAATATAAATCTAAAAAACGGTACGCAAAATTAAAAAGGAATAAATGTGTGCATCAACGATGTTAACTAGCATTGCCTCAAAGCAGTAGTAACATCCATAAATCATTTTAGCTAAGGAAGCCCACAACAAATAGTCTATTATACATTTAACAATTACGACGGGCAACGGGGGTTGTGATTCGGAAGAACACAATAAACTCGTGTATATCGGTTGGAAAAACCAAAAAAAAATAGACACGTAACAACTTCAGAAACGGCCCCCAATTTAAAGTAAGAAAACTCAGTCGCCGCTACCTCCAACTGCCTCTTTCGGTGAATCAATTCCTTCACCGTCGTCGTCCTTTATTTCTTCTTCTTCAATATGCTTATCATGAACATCTTCCCCTTCCAAGTTACCATTCTCAACTCCCGACATTCCGAAATGAGCAAGTAAGGATTGGGCAGAAGAAGTGTCTAAGTATATAACACCATTTTCGTTAGTAATTGCATTGCTAGCTAAAAGCTTTTGGAGTGATACGGCTCTGCTAGAAGCATCATTACCACTCGGGCTTTCTTTATCTTCCACCCTTTCTTCATCACCTTCTTCATCATCGTCACCATACCTTCCTAGACCTGCACCGCTTCGCATATTAGATAATCCGCCAAACATTGACTGCGCACCATTAGTTCTCGAATTTTGAGATTGTTGACCGATTTCGTAATATTCGCCATATATTTCTTTGTATATTTGGCTATATGGACCCGAGATAGGACCATAAGATTTGTTGGCATGATCGCTTTGAGAAATTTCCACTTTCCTGATAATCTTATCATACCAGTCTTCTAAAGTCTCATTCTTTTCAACATCCAACAAGGCGACAATAGCAATGGACATATTATCGCAACCAATACCAGAGCCATCACTAGTTGGCGCACAACATAACTCCATAATCTCTTCACAAATTTGCGTGAATGATTTGCGTTCGTAAATACCTCTTCTAACACATTCAACACAATTTTGAGAGGTCAAACAATCCCAAATCCCATCACAAGCTAAAATGACAAATTCATCATCTTCAAGATTCAAGTTGTGCAGTATCACATCGGGGTAACATGTCACAATTTGTTCTTCGGCTGGTAAATCCATGTTTTTTTTGAATTCGAAATCACCAATACCTCTTGATAAGGCTAAATTACCATTAACTCTACCCATATCGACATATCCACCCGCAGAGCATATCCTGGCTTTCTCACCCTCATTCGAGGGTTTGTGGTCATAAGATAAAGCTTTTGAAAAGCCATTGCTAGACAAAACAGTTCTCGAATCACCTGCATTACCGCAAAATATCTGGGTTGAGGTGATAAGAACTGAGGTTGCAGCACATCCACTGTCATCTTCCCTCATATCAAAATCTTGTAAAATGGCTTGGTCACAACTTAAAAAACCCTCCTTTAAAGCATTGACGTAATCTTGGCGCTTGAACGCGTCCGTAGATCTAATTAAGTCATGCAAATGTTCTCCAGTAAATATCGCAGCTTTCTCACCCCCATGCCCATCATAAACACCAAAGAATGCTATATGACTATCATTATGAGTCGGTTTATTGTTTTCACTATTCCCACCTTCTTCTGAGTCATCTTCTAGATCGTTAATGTTTAATATTGTGCTGTGTGCGTCTTCCATGTTAATTCTCCAACCTTGCATACAAGAGATACCATAAGCAATACGCTTGTCCTTGTCAGACTCAGAATGCTTCTCTGTGACTGGCAGTGAAAGAATTTGACCCATGCCTTTGTTTTATTCTTGAATAGACTTTCTTTGCTGAGTTTAATTCACGAACAGTTGATCTCGAAACGATATCGTTGGACTTTTTGAATATCAAACTACCAAAATAACTGTAATACACACTGATCCCTATTTGAAAAATGACTTTTGTATATATAAAGTCGATTTACTCGATTGTCGCCTTCCTCTCTTTGCGAATGTAATTTGCTGCTTTTAGCTATGTTGGTCACAATTACTTCTTGATTGAATACTTCTTTCTTTGATTTAAGCAACCAAGAATTATGTTCTTCAAGTGAAATCAATCAGCTACGTGAAAATTTTCGTTGACGTTGAACAATATTACTTCCTTTACATATAAGTCATTTTTCGAAATATGGGTGCCATCAACGTCGATATTTTTCCTTTCTTTTCTCGATTTTGTGTCATATTTGTTTTATTTTAAACTTTAAGGTAATAGTGATCCAATCACTACACTGAGTTGATTGAAACTACACTTACGGACACAACTAGTTTCCTCAGTATTATGTTTGGTTAATATAAAAATAGTGATTTTATTCTCATTTGATAATGCGAGACACCAAGCTTTGAACTACACATATAGACTTTAATTGTTCTTTTTCACACTGAAATTTTCACACTGATTTTTTCATTATTGAAGTTTTCTTGTATTCGAAGGCATCAGTAAACTCATTTATTATGTACTGAACTTTTCAACTCTAATTTCTCAGCTTTATGTATAAAACATTCAAAGTTTATTCGATGTTTGAGCACTATAACGAAACTAATATATAATAGCCGCTATAAGTGAATCAAGACAAATAAAAGAATTGCCTTGAGCTGTTGTCCCACTTTTTGAGCCATGTCTTCTCGATTTCCTCAAAAGGGATGCCAGTCACTTCGAGGTCAAGCTCCCCTTTTGCTAAGTGCTCCACAGTTTTTTTCAACACTTGTGAAGCTTGCCCAGGAGTGAACGGACCAAGACCGCTTCCAATGAGGTAAAAGTTAGTACTTCTGAAAAATCCTGGTTGAACTTTGGCGTCATTGCCACCTATCAGACCGATTTGGACCCAATACAAAGCGGCAGCAGAATCCTTCTTTGATTTTATCAAGTTCGCGATAAATCTTTCAGCGGAAACACCCCATAGATAGTCTAAGGCTACATCTACTTCACCGATATCTACCTTCTTGATGATATCCTCGTCACTTTCCTCTAGCGAAATTACCTCATCTAAAAGTGGCTGCGATTCCCTAAGTTGATTCAACTTGCTGAGGTTTCTACCAACTCCAATAACCCGTTTAGCACCGAAAATTTTCTTGCTGATTTGAATGGCTAATTGACCTGCAGCACCAGTGACTCCAAGAATAAGAACCGTATCAATTCTAGCATTTTCAGGTAATCTAGCACCAAAAACGAAGTATGAAGACATGACACTATTGGCTAAAGCAGCAACTCGGTAAATGTCTTGAATTGAGCTGTATCCCTGGGGAAGCAAATAAACATCTTCCTTATCAACATTAACAAATTCACTGTAAGAGCCATCTGAAGGGCCAAAGGTAGTATAGTATGCGAATTGATCTGATCCTTCAATTTTACCTACCCCATCGACACCAACAAGGGTATCTCCTTGTGATGAAGAACTGGAGTAATGAGCACCGGATGCTCTTGCTTTCACTAAATGGTGGTAACCAAGAGCCACGTTTTTGATAGTAACTTCGTTTAATTTGGGCTCGGATAACTTTATATCTTTCAAGGTAATGAAAGATCCATCACCTTGCACGACTGCAGTCTTGTTTAAACCTGACATCTCTTGAACAAAGAAGCTGGAAAATAGCAATCAAATTAAATCGAAGCCATTATGATAAATATATCTAAATTCCTAGTACTGCATAATGCTATTTGTAATATTCATGTAATATTGGTAAACCGAAATTAGACAATACTCAGTTACATACGGTCTCTCTGATTGGAGCCTTGTCAATATATTACTTACTCATACTTGGACGCATTCATTGCTTGTGAAATGAGTATTACTCGATATCGATAAGCTATGCGCATTTATCTACCCCAATACCCCAATACCCCAATACCCCAAACTTTGTATTTTATCATATTGCGTGAAAAATTCATTTTCTAGAATTTGTGTAGTGATAAATAACTCTATAACTCATTATGTAGTAACATATATACTAAGATCTGTTTCAAGTCTTATTCGTATTTCATTGCAATAACGTTAATCATATGCTCAACTAGACGATGATTGATCGCCTCGATTCGTATGCTGACAAACCATTTGCATTATATTCATTCTTTTGAATATTTCTTTCAAAATTTTTGGATAACATTTTGAGTCCTCTTTTTTTATAGGAGAGGAAAGACCTTTAAGAATACTGCTTTCAGTAAATTTATTTACTCCGTTATTCTTTTGAAACTGCACTTTTGTTTTCAATGCACCGAATAAGAAGTATGTAACAAAAAATAGAGCGGCACATCATTTTAGTCTGTCGTAACAGTGACATTAAACATAAGAAAATTTTTGCATCTCGAACAAACCTGATAGTTTTCTCGAGCAGTTTTCAATTACAGAATAGATTCATTATCATAATCGTTACTCATAAACATAAAAGGCATGTCATGAAGTTTCTGAAATTCATTTACTTAGGACCCCAGATTCCCAAAGAATTATCATAATTATTGGAATTTGTCAAATTTAAGGTATGAAACTGATTGTTCAACAGGCCGTTGGCAATGGGGCTGTTGTCATCCACGTTATTACCCGTGGACTGCTGCTGCAAAGACGAGAAGCTTCCAGACAAGTGGCTATTTGCGAATGGTTGAAATCTCGAAGAGAGATCACTATTCGCAAGTGGAGTTGACGGTTGAGAACTATTTTGAAGCGACTGCCCCTGAAAAAGATTCTGGTGATGCAGATGCTGCTGGGGGATTGGTGAATCCATCATTGTTTGCTGCTGCTGCGGCGGCTGCGGCTGCGGCTGGTTGAAATTGTTTGCCAACGGAGGAGTTGATCTGACATCAACATATGATCTATTATTAGAAGATCTTAACAAAGCCGCTGCACTTGAACCCATGGTAGGAGTACCCATTTGACCAGCCCCTTGACCCGAGTTACCCTGTTGCTGTGATGACTGCTGGTAAATATTGAATGACTGTATTTGGGAGAAGGGTCTTGTCTGTTGTGAGGAAGCCAAATTGAGATTTACTTGATTCTGCAGACCATATTGTGGAAAACTTTGTTGAATAGGAGTTGAAGCCTGTTGTCTAATCCTGGGCAATGGTAGAGCTGATTGTGATTGCGATCTTAACAAGTCAGAATTCCCTTGAGCGTTCAACTGAGTATGTTGATTCAAATTCATCATGGATGTAGAATGCGAAGGAGGTTGGGGCGATTGAGTGGTTCTGTTCAAAATACCTTGTATAACATGTCCCGGCTTTCTTCTAATGATGATAAGACCATTGTCAAATAATTCCAATAAGTTCAAGTAGTTGCACAAGACCGACAAGATTTTCTTCTGACCCATGCTCAAATTCGACGTCGAGATAGCTAACTCAAAAATGGACTTAGTAGTATCATCCCGGTATAAAACCAACTGCGTATACAAATCTAGTGTGTCAGGGTCATTCAAATTCAAATCCATCGGTGGAGCACTAAGGTTGCCACAAACGGGTAATGTTAAGAGGAATCTCTCCGTCGTATTTGAATTTGCGTTCCCATTAACACTTAGATTCTTGGTGGCAGCTGTAGTGGAAGCAGCAGACAACAAAGATGCTAAAGAAGCATTTGACGTAGAGCGATGCTGCTCCTCTAATTGACCGCGCTTCTCCTTTTTCTCTCTCTCGATTCTTTCCCGTTCTTGAACAGGTAACATTTTCTTATATTCTACCCTTAGTTTTCTGCCACCGATTTCTCTTCCATTTAGCTGAGTCACTACTAGTGACGCCTCGTCTGTAGATGTGAAGTTGGCGAATGCAAGTCCTCTGAATACACCATTATCAAAGTGATAATTGAATGCATAAGGCAAAGGTAAACTCAACTTCGTCATCACATCTAACAACTGTTCCTTTTTGATCGCAAAAGGAATGTTCTTAATAACAATAGCGGTGGGAATGAGTTCATCATCCTCATCTTCA
The DNA here is from genome assembly GCA_001599895.1 of Priceomyces haplophilus. Taxonomy (NCBI): domain Eukaryota; kingdom Fungi; phylum Ascomycota; class Pichiomycetes; order Serinales; family Debaryomycetaceae; genus Priceomyces; species Priceomyces haplophilus. Next base: position 1,154,438 of record BCIF01000002.1, on the reverse strand, counting down.
TCGTTACTACTATTGAATCTTCCACCCACATTATTATTGTTGCTCTCTGATGTTTTTTCATTGACCGAAGAAGTAGTCTCATCAATGTCAACATTCTTTGCTTTTTGCAAACTTGTGCCAATGGTCTTACTGTCTAAAGTATTTAAAGTGGACTGCTGTTGTTGCTGTTGTTGCTCGACCCATGGACCAACGCTTGTTGCTTGAGCATTCAGATTGTTTCCAACTGTTTGCTGATTTAACCATGAGTTTTGTAGATTGATGCTGTTCTTGGAGCTAGAAGTCAATCTCAGATTTGATAACTGTGGGGTACCATTGCCATTGTTGTTGCCGCCGCCATAGCTGGAAGATGTGTATCCGGACGTAGACGACAATGAAGACAACGATGGTCTGCGCTGAATAGACGGATCCAACTGATTCGGAGTCGATGATAAGTTTCTTAAATCCATTATTCAGTTTTATATCTGTACGATTCTTAATGTCCTACGATGCTGGTTGTAAAGTGCTTCACTGTTTGTGATTTCGAATCCTTTTATGCCTTTTGGCGCTACCTTGTGTGAACAATTTCCACTGCGTTCACCTTGTTCACTATAATCGTTCCTCCTGTCTTTTAAACCTGAGTTGATTCTGTACTGTTTACAGGTAAGTTATTCAGCACGGCTTTCAGTTCAAGCTTCAATCTCTCAAAGCTTTGCAGGTCGTCAGAAGTATGCTTGATAAAGGGCGATTAATAGAGAACGAAAAAACTTTCTCTCTGAGAATCTAGATCAGTATGCAGTTTTTATTATTTACACAAAATTACCTACGGTGAGGCGGCAAGCTGACACAGAGCGAAAGTACGCCCACAGAGTCACTTGTAGTCAAATTTCTTTCGGCTGCCGATAATGGCTCCTTTTTGCGTGATGAGCATAGATGTTACTAGTCTAGAGAGAATGCTTGAGTGTTCACTCAAGCGGTTTTTAATTCCGGGCCGTGAAGCTTTTCTCGACGTAAACGTCAGAGATGAAATCTTTTAATGGCCGGAGTCCCAATGTAGTCCGGGGTGGGTTCACACACTAGCAAATACCGGCGTGGCTAATGCACCCGCTACCAAGATGCTCGCTAGAAGCAAAAGCCCCACTGTTGCGCGAAAAATCAACCTGCCTGCATGTAATGGAAATCGTTACACAAACTCACCCTGATTTTTCATCGCTGGTAGTTCAATTGTATACGTGTGTCAAGAGAAGAAGAAAAGCTAGTACAATAATTCATTTATCAAAATGGTAAGTATATGAGTACTACTACGAATAGTTTGAGTTTCACTAACATAAGAAGTCGTCAGCACCAGGAGGCTTAAGAAGCGCAGCCAAAAGAAAGACTATTGCCGACAAAAAGGCACAGGCAGGCAACTCACAGCCATTGTCCACTAGGGCAGCAGGGGCTGGTGGCTCATCATCTACTATGATGAAGCTTTTTACTGATGAAGCACAGGGTTTGAGGGTTGATCCCTTAGTGGTATTGTTTTTAGCGGTGGGTTTCATATTTTCGGTAATTATCTTACATGTTTTCGCCAAGATTACTGGCAAATTTGCTTGATAAAACAAAAATTGATGTGTATGGGTTCCTACCGCCAAGTATCCCAAGTATTTCGCATGCCAAAGTGAATATTATATTCAAAAACTATGCGTATGTACATTTAAATGAATAACAAGTTATAAAAATTCTATTCACATATCTTTTAATAAACATTTAACTACCTCAACGAACCCATCAATATGTACAAGATGTTTTAAATCATTTCCATTTTCATCGTATGTTACTTCCCATGTGAATGTGTGATTGCTTTCGTGAAAACTTTTCCATGATACCTCTTCTGTGTATCGTTTTCCCCTGACTTCAATTTCAATCATAGGAAAATCCCTTCCCAAAACAACTGCCAAGGGTATCCCAACTAGTTTCGAATGATTTATTTTTTTGCCTAATCCCACCTTCTCTCTGTTGTCTTTTCTGTAGTCAATATTATGATGGTGCAATAACTCGTAAAACTTAGTCAAAGGTTCTTTATAACTTGATGCCTCGATTATAGTAACTTCCCAAGGAGCGATAGCTGCCGGCCAGACAAGACCTTTTTCGTCTTTATTGATTTCTGCGACAGCAGCTATAATTCTGCTGATCCCTATACCATAACAGCCCATAACTACAGGTCTCTTTACCGTTTGTCCTTTGTCGTCTGGAATCTCAATCGTGCAATCCAAAGGTCGTGTGTATCTATCCCCAAGATAGAACGTATGTCCTACTTCAATAGCTCTCTGGGATGTTAAAGTGCCCTCTTCGCACTTACCACATACCTCTCCATCAATGGCGGATACTATAGGAACATCGGTAAGAGTTGTCATTAGGGACCTATTGACGAATTTTACAGGAAAGTCTGGAAAGTTCGACCTTGAAGTTAGCCTTGAGTCCATTATCCTTATCATTCTCTTTGATATCAAACTATCTTCATCAGAAAATTCTGCCAACACTTCTTTCTCATCAGTATTGAAGGTATCAAGATCGGCGATCTCGTCCAAGATGAATGGCACATGTAACTCTCGATCGCTTGGGTAATATGCACAAACTAAAGTGGTTTTGTCGTGAGTCATGAAGTATCTTACTGAAACTGAGGATACATCTTCAACAGCGGCTGGATAAGACAGCGTCTTCTCCATGTTAGAGATCAGACCGCAATAGTTACATGTGAATAAGGAATCCTCTCCAGAGCTATTCAAGTAATGCCATTCATGACTTAAAGAGCCTCCCATGCTTCCTGAATCAGCATCAGCCTTGACGTATGAAAGCTTCAAATCATCAAATATTTCATGGTATGCTTTGATTACTTTGGTGTACGTTTCCAATGCGGTGTCTTTGTCAACATCAAACGAGTAGGCATCTTTCATGACGAATTCTTTGCCCCTTAACAAACCACCTCTCGGCCTCTTTTCATCTCTGTATTTCTTTGTGATTTGATAGTATTTAAGAGGTAATATCTTGTAGCTAGTTAAACCATTTGCCACCAATTGAGCTATCTCTTCTTCGGCTGTAGCGGCTAGGCAATATTCATGATTCATAGAATCTTTCAACTTGAACAACTCATTGTTATTCCATCGACCAGACTTTTTCCATAATTCCGAGTTGGATAAACTTGTGAGACTCGTTTCCTCAAACCCTGCAGCTTCCATTCTATGTCTTACTATACTTTCAAGCTTTTTGAGTGTAAATAGTCCCATTGGGAGCCAATTTACAAGGCCAGAATTTGGATGTTGAACAAACCCCAATTTTGCTAGTATCTCATGCGTAGGCAACTTATCGCATTTTAGCGACTCTAAATTATTACAGTGTAGCTTTGGCACCACCCTTGTCAGTAAAAGCCTTCGAAATGACATTTTGTAAATGCTGAATCCATATGTCCATAAAAAGTCGGTTATCGATTACTCGGGAGTTTTTAGAGATCGAAAATTCATGGCGTTCAGGACGGCATAAAATAAGTAACGATTACAGTATATTTCTGCCGCCATCATCTTTACAATACATCCTATCTTTTGATAGTATGAACCACTATTTATCAATCTAATTGACTATTCCATAATATACTGGCTATTTGAAATTTGAACAAATATATAATGCCAAATCAGATATGGCTGACGAATTACTTGGTACTGAAGGTCAGTTTGACCCTCTTGTTGATATCATCTACAATATCGTCTCCGAATGACTTCAAATTTGACAACGAGCTATTGAAATCAGCTCTTGCACGATTTAACTTTTCCTGTTTGTTTGGTTCCTGGGACTTTGAGAGATTTGCAGTCAATTCTTCCAAATTAGCCTTTGCCCTTTGGTAGCTTTCAATAGCACTGTCCCTGCTCTCCTTGTAAGTACTGGTGAATTGATTCTTGGTTGACTCCAATTGATCCTCGAACGAGCTCTTTTGTTTCGTGGCTTCGTCTTTGGTGGCTTCGTAAGCATTCGATGCTTTCTTTTGCACTTCATCAGACTTCTTGGAGCTCCAATTAAGCCATTCGTTTGATTGCTTCTCTGCCTGCTTCTTCTCTTTTTCTGCTCTATCTTTCAATTCATCACTTTTCTTGCTTCCCCAGCTGAACCATTCATTTTTCTTGTTCTCAGCATCTGCCTTTGCTCCATCAACCTTCTTCTGAAGCTTATCATCGTGTTTCTGGAACCAACTGCCCCAAGCAGATCTTTCCTCCTCAAGCTTCGAGACAGGATCAGGGTCACCAGAGGCCTTTCTACCAAGATTATTAACGGCATCAATGTACTTAGCAGCTCCCCTGACAAGAAAGTTCTTCTCCGAATCTGGAGTGATACTTGCATTTGCCTCTTGTTTCCATTCTTCTGCACCCTTGGAAATGTTTTGATATAATGAAGATTCTTTGATTTGCTCTCCAATAGAAGGCTGTTTTTGAACCTTCTTTTGAGTTTCATTGATTTTCTGAGAAAATTTGTCACTAACCTTAGCTTGCTTCCTGTCCAACTTCTCCAAATCGGCCTGAACCTGATGGCTCCTAGGGAAAATTGGTTGCACATTCTGGTCGTAGTAGTAAGCACCACCAATGATGGCAGCTGACCCAAGTAGATATCTTCCTGCTGACATTGTACGTTTTACTTTGAAATTGATATGACGTTCGCTAAACTCATAAAGAATTAAAATCTGATCACGGAGCTGTTTATATATATATTAACGTATAAAGGTTGCTATTCCGATTTCCGATTTGGGAACGAACATGTGAGAAGTCATTAGAAGCAAAATCATGGCAACAAGAGCCAGCTATGTCATGCAGGTGCGTAAACCTCTGAGCTGAATTTGTAGACACCATCAATAGGTTGATGATTGACTTTCTCTAAAGGTCACTCACAAGCCTACGTTAGTCCGCTCGAGCAATGTTGTGACAGTTTGTATGGAATGGCCCCACCATTCTGCGAGCCCCTTTTCGCGACATCTCACGACACAGACCAAGTACGCTGGCGATCAAGTTTTCAAAGTTAAAATGGCTGTTGGCGTTACCACATAAACACTATTCCCCTAAGGTTTCGCTGGCGGAGAATCTTTCCACTAGTTGCGTTGGCCTTTTTACAGTTGAGTGGTGATAGTCATGGGTTATGTCGCGACTTTGGCAAAACCTATCTTGTGTCCACGAGATTTGTCGTAAGACAAGCTATCCAATGTCGCAGTAACCCATAAGCAGTAGACATTCTGTTGCAACAGTGACTATGACCCTCCCCTACTACGGACCTTGCAATCCACTTCGGATGTAACTATCTCCACTGATCATCTGAGACGCAACTGTCCTTACTCTAAACATAGTGAGCACCATTACAGCATCATTCTACGGCTGATAGTACTCAAGACTCAATAACTATGTGAAGAAAAAATTTTACTGGAATCGGGATGCATTATTCAATATGTTTCTCGTAGATCGATGGTGTTTTCATCTTATGATATGAGTTATTAATTCTTGCGAGGGGTCGCCTGAGCGCTCACTCGTTACACATCGGTTCCAGAATCACGTGTTGCTCTCGGATCATGAGGTGCAAAAACCTGTCAGGGAGACATTTTATGTGGTCATGAAAAATTAAGATAAGTTGGTCCAGCTACAACACGAGGATTTTTTTTTTATAGATGACACAGTAAAGTATATGATCTCCGGTGAAGGACAAATTTATTGAGAAAAATATAGATCCCACTCAACGTCTAAGGCAGCGAAAGTGAAGGGTCACCTTAGAAGAAGAAAAGAAGCCAAGATAATAAGTGGTTTGGCGCAAGCATTTCAAGGGCAGCAGCCACTACAGAAGGTGGAAGATAATTACTGAGGGCGCCTTCCTGCCACATCATACCAAGGCCACGCTAAGCGATTAGACAAATAAGTTCTTGATCTAAGAGTTTGGGCCCCGAAAGCATCAACCTAGTCTTTTGTTTAGGTGTTAGAGATATTGTAGTAACACCCATTGTTACGAAATGGGATTAGCTGTACTCGATTCATTAGATTTATCGTTGAACTACAATTCTGATTTCGAGCTTGCTTTGATAAAAATTTGGAAACTAACCAAGGACGATTTGGTACACTTCAAGTTTTCCTCATCTGAGCGCTTAAATAATCGCTCTTGGAGGTTATTAAATAGGAAGGTATTGTGTGGGGATCATTGCTCTGATAAGGGATTTGAAACCATTGATATTGATTGTATGATGTCTGGTCTTTCTGGGGATATGTTGCTGGATTTGAAGCCGAAATCATCTCAATTTTTGTCCAATAGACTTCTGGCTAACTCTCACAGTACCTTATTTTCACATAGCTCAAGGTTGAGCTTGAATTGTAATACACAGTCAAATAAGACTTTAGAAGACAGCCCGTCTTCTGATGAAATTTCTGACATATCTGAAGAGGATGACAGCTTTCTATCAAGTGATGAAGACGATGATTACAATGATTTGAATAGTATAAACGTTCTGAACGACGAAATATGTGCAATAGTTGAGAAGAAAAAGAAAAAGAATGACAGTAAGAAAATTTCAGTAGTGAGTGAGTTTTCAGTGTCTCCGACATCCAATGTAACGAAGCCTATACCGACCAGTCACCACTCTGAAAACCATTCTATAACGAGGATTGTGACAGATCACTCAAACAAAAACATATTTTATATAGGCAATTCCCCGGAGTCAGCTGAGAAGCAATCTGAAGATTCGCCGCAGCAAACGAAATCTGCAGATGTTACGGAGAGTAATCCAGTCCCAGAAATAATTCAAAGGCAAGATTCCCTTTTCAGTAATCGTCAGCTGGGAAGCAACTTGGAGGAAGTTGAACAGTCTGATTACTCGTCAACTGATATATCCGAAGTTGATTCAGAAGATGATGATTCAGATCGAGATTTGTATGATGGAGGAAACCAAGAGAAGAAAAAAGGACATGATGCAGGTTCTGAAGGTTCTAGATCACGTAATGGCAAAACAGATGATGATAGCGAGTGGTTATCCGTTTCTTCTGAGGAGGAAGAGTCTCCCAAGACAGACCTAAGTCTCTTAAAATTTGATAAAAGAACCGAGTTCATTCCAGTGAAAGCACCATCACATGGAACTTTAAATGATAAAAACACTCCAGAATCGCTGATGAAGCCGAGATCTCTATTATCTAGTTTGTTTCTCAATCAGATGAATATGGAAGCTAACAAACTTGAGGCTAGCAGTGAGACATCTGGCAAACCGATTTTAAAAAGGTCATCCACGACAGGTATTATAACAGTTGACCAACGAAGACAGAACGGAAACAGACCCTACCAAACAAGACCTTCGATTTTGTTTTCCAAAAAGTGTAATTCCCTAAGTGATATATCGAAAAATTATCCTCATTATCAAAATACGCTTGTAAAAGCGGACATTTTGAATGATGCAAATGAGCAAGATGAAGACGACAGCTTGATTGGTAAACAAAAGTCAATAGTAGGTATTTCAGACTTTAACGTAACCACAAAGTGTCTTTCGTGCTCTAGCTGCCAGACGGAACCACGATTTACTACAACCCATAGCCATGAAAGTCATCGTGACATACTATCTTCGAGCTTGAGTAGATATTCAGGCACTAAACCTATGCATTCTTTTAAAAATCTACTATCAAAAAGTTCATTGAATTTAACAAGTCTTTTTAATGGCGTCAATACTAAGTCCCAAAGCACGAGGCTGATAGACGGCATCGGAAAAACTAGCAACCAAAGCAGTACTCCCTCTATCGCAACAAAGGAGAAGGAGAGGCCTTCTTTTGAGATTGATGTGTCTATTGATGCGTCAATTGACTACAAAGATGTCCCATCGCAGGGGAAGTCGCCTAAGTCGTTTACTTCGTCATCATCGTCCAATCAAAATGTATCGGCTCCAGTTTCTACGAGTTCGAAATCCACTAAGTTGTCTCCCAAAAGTACAAGACGCTCTATGTTGTCGACCGAGTTAAGTAAATCTTTAAAAGAATCGATTATAATTGATTATAAGCTTGGTAAAATTCCTCTCCCCACGAAGGTTGTTCAAAATTCGGAGAACAGCAAATCCGGGGAAGTTGACGATTTAGATGACTACCACTCGAAGGGTTGGTGAGCGTATTTATTTGCTGTGCTTCATAATTTCTAATTATTTCTATTTATTTAAATGTATTAATTAATTTCCATTATCGTTATCGTTATATGGTTTCGCAAAGTTCATAAAAAAAAAATAATTGCAGATTCTAAAATTCAAGGTCATTACGCAATCACAATATATGAAGACTTGTTATTATGAGCTCTTGGGGGTTGAGGGTTCTGCAACTGATTCCGAACTAAGAAAAGCATATAGGAGGAAGGCCCTACAACTCCACCCAGATAAAAATATTGATGATGTTGAAGGTGCAACAGCTAAATTCGCTTTAGTAAGAGCTGCTTATGAAGTTCTTTCGGATCCACAAGAGAGGTCATGGTATGATTCACATAAGTCACAAATTCTAAAGGATGATTTTGATGATTATGATTATAATACTGAAATGGTGATACCGAGTATATCTGTGGAGGAAGTCATGAAGTACTTTGACTCTTCTCTCTACAGTAAAATGGATGATTCCCTTTCTGGGTTTTTCAATGTTGTCGAAAGATTTTTTGAGAGATTAGCTTCTGAAGAGGTTATTCATGGAAAATCACAAGGTTTGGAAGAATACAAAAAGTTTCAGGATGATGCAAATAATGTTAATGTTCTTGAATCATCTGCATTAATGTATCCACGCTTCGGTAATAGTGGATCTGATTACTTGACAGTAGTGAAGACATTTTATAATTCGTGGCTATCATTTCTGACGATCAAATCGTTCAACTGGATGGACGAGTATAGATATTCGACAGCTCAGGATCGAAGGACCAGACGACTCATGGAGAAAGAGAATAAGAAAGTGAGAGATGTAGCGAGAAAAGAATACAATGAAGCAATACGAAACTTAGTTTCCTTCATCAAGAAGAGGGATCCCAGAGTCAAGAAGGGTATTAAAGACTTGGAGTCTTTGAAGAAAAAGAAACAAATTCAAGCCGCTCAGGATCAGATTAAACAGCAGCGCGAAACCACCCTCAAGAAAGTAGCAGAAGACCATAACTTCGAAATACAAGATTGGCAAAAACTTTCTAACGAGGAAATCGAAGAATTGGAAGCGATGTTGGAGCAGGAATACAAGACGGACTCTGATAGTGAATTCGATGAGTATGAAGACCCAGAAGATTTGAATGTATTTGAATGTGTCGTTTGCCTGAAAATATTCAAGACCGAGAAACAGTTTAAAGTTCACGAAAATTCCAACAAACATAAAAAGCTTTTGAAAAGACTCAAATGGGAAATGCGGAAAGAGGGTATTTATTTAGGAATTGATGACGGGGCCGGGCTGGATATCGACTCTTACGAGACGGCCTCAGGTGGGAACGGCTCTTTTGAAGAATTCGAGCCTTCGAACCGTCCACTTAACAACGTTGATTCCTACGTTCAGCCAAAAGAAAAAGAAACTACTGACAATATAAGTTGTAAAATTGATATTGAGTATGAGGTTGACAATGATATAGAAAGTGATATAGAACTTTTGTATGATCGGAAACGGTATACTGCATCTGCGAAGCAGGGGAAGAAAGAGGAAAAGGATCGAAAGGATCCCGATTATTTAGATCATTCTCGTGACGTTAAACTTGAAAAAGAACTTGCGAATCTCACCAAAAATGTTAGCTTAAAGGACGATAACAACGAAGAATGGCGGTTTTCGAAGAAAAATTCTAAGAAGCAAAAAAAGAAAAGTAAGTGTGATACAATGACATCACGTTCTGATTCCCCGTCCACTGAAGACTCTATCAGTTTGGGTAACATTGGTAGACCACAAACGTGTGCTATTTGCGGTGAAACGTTCCCTTCGAGAAATACATTATTCAAGCATATCAAGGCGACTGGTCATACCGGACTTGTTAAAGGCGTATATGGTAAGAGAGGAAAAAAAAAGAATGATTCTTAGATTTTTGAACCTATGTATATGTATTACAATAACATCAACCAAGCCCCGATTTTGATTTCTTGACTTTTGCAGTAACAGGTGTATTAATACCTTTGTTACCAAGCGCACCAAGACCTTCACCTTTAACCCATCCCAACTTTTCTAACAACTTTCGACCTATATTATCTTGATCTATCTCGGGAGCATTAGCACCAACAATGTCACCTTCTTTTATCTGAGCACCATTTTTCTTTACTTTCTCTTTCTTAGTGGGTGCAAATAAGTTGCTTTCAATATTCTTTTGGTCAATCCTTTTGAACACCGGTCTCTGTTTCAAAATTCTTCCGATCTGATCATGCCTGGGCAAGTAGTTAAACGTTCTCTTTGTTTTAGAGACCCTGATAAACTGGTATTTACCAGAAACGTATTTCTTGGATTTCAAATTGAAACAATCGGCCATCTTTGATATGGTCTTGTTACCATGGGGATCTAGTGGAGGGAAGTTAACATCGTCACGAGAAACATCATGCAAAAATTCGTCGAGTTCATATTTGATATCTTTAACATGCAACTGGAAGGGATATATTATAAATAGGTCTTTAGTTCTTTTTCCGTTTTCAATTATTGCTTCCTCGTGTTCTAGCTTTTTCGATTTTTTAGACTGTCTTCGTATTTGATATTGCTCTTGTAATGATTCTCTCATCTCATCCAAGTTGAAACGATCTAAATCTAAGCGTTTATTTCGGCCAGAGCCCATACTCTGTATTGTATGAGTCTCAATCAAGTCACCGTTATGGCCGAATCTCAGATTCTGCGTAAAGGAAACTAGATCTTCTATTCCATCGTCGCTATCGCTATAAACGTCGCTTTCATGACCGTCTTCTGATGAGTCAGAAATATAAACATCAGCTGAGTCTATGTCCAGGGAATTCGCCTTTTCAATTAAATCTTTAGCTATGAAGGCAATAAAGCTTTCAAATCTATGCTCTTTTACTCCTTTCAGAACGACAAACTCAAACAATTCATCTTCATCTGTCCAAACAAAATCGTCCCCTGTCAACTCTGAAGATCTTACAAAATACTGATTTTTGATACCATATCTTATGTTAGAAATTGTTATCGATGACACATCAAACTCATAATCATCGGGAGAGAAGCCGTATTCGGGATCTTTGTCTAATTCGCCTTCAGGCTCCATAAAAGATTCGCCTCGCTGATACTCATCAACAGGCTGAAACGAATCAGGTTCATACTTTGCACCTTCGAAAAGTAATTCATCAGATTGATACTCGGCATCTTTAGAGTTGCCATAAGAAATATCGCTAAGTTGTTCCTCAATGGACAAAATTTCTTCTTTTACTGGACGTTTAGATCCAAAAACTTCACAATACTCATCATCATCACCTTCTACTATGTCTCCAACCAACGATATTTCTGTGCTGTGTTCTTTTGAGTTACTCAGTGAAGTTTCATATGTGTCTCCATCAGAGCTTGAGCCCGCAAGATCATCAAAAGTTTTAGTTGTTTCGACAAGAATATCGCTTCTATTGTCGGCCAAAACCAAGTTACCCTCTACGTCATCAAGATGTTCGTCTTTTGTTTCTTTGTCCTTCTCTGCTGCTTTTAATAACTCTGAGCTAGGATCATACACTTCCGTTGCTTTGACAAATTCAACCGGGACATTTCTTAATTTTTTTTTGAACATATCATCCATGTTAAGACTTGTGTAGTAAGCCTCGTCGGTAAGCTTTCTAGGTCGCCTAGATAAGCTCTTCATAGACATATCAGGTATATACACATTGTCACTTAGATCCATCAACTCTGGAACATCGATGCCTGTTGTTTTCTCTCCTCGGTGATTGTTTGATGTTCCCTTGCTTTTTCTCTTCTTTCGATTGTTCACCCTGAACCTGTCATTTCCAGAACGCCTAGAAGAGGCCTTGTTTCTACCTCTTGAGCCCCTAGGCATACTTCAATCTCGTTATTCCTCTATAATTTTCCAACCAACGAACACGTTCTTCATCATCAACGTAATCTTGATAGTAACTAAATTACACAAAACTTGTTGATAAAGGTACCTGAGGGCAACGAACTAACTTTCATATATGAACAACACATAATTCACAATATTGTTATGAAATAGAATATGACTGGCGGCAACAAGGCTGTAGATGAGAAACGTACGGAGAATGAAAATGATAACACCAATGCTAATCCGTTGAATTTTTATCTGATTTGGCAGCAAGTTTCTTCTATCAATGATAATACTACCGACAAAGACATAGAGCCTGTCACGGTATTAGGTGAACGGTTCGTGAAGTTGTCTGAGTTTGAGAAACACTTAAAGAGCAGGGTATGGATCTCATATAGGTTTGGGTTTGAGCCCATTCCTAAGTCAGAAGATGGACCAAGTCCTCTCTCGTTTGTTCAGTCTTTATTGTTTAGCAAGAATCTACTAGTTAATGGCTTCCATAACATCACTAGTTTGATGGAAAATGAATCTTTCACAACGGATGTTGGTTGGGGCTGTATGATACGAACTTCACAGAACTTGCTAGCTAATTCTTATTTGCGGTTAGTCAAATTAGAAAAAAAGGAGATAATCAAACTATTCACTGATAATTCGAAATCGCCTTTCTCATTGCATAACTTTATCAAAGTTGCTAGTGATCTGCCTCTTAAGGTCCGTCCAGGACAATGGTTTGGTCCTAATGCTGCGTCACTATCTATCAAGCGATTATGCGATAGGTTACAATCTGACTCTCTCGGCATACCAAAATTGGATGTCATAATTAGTGAAAGTTGTGATCTTTTTGATAGCAGAATTGAAGAAATACTAGCCAAGCGTGAAACCACTGCGCTATTAATTCTTTTGCCGATTAGATTGGGAATCGATAGGGTTAACAAAATTTACCACAGCAGTTTGTTTCATTTGCTTTCAGTAAAACAGTCTGTGGGAATAGCAGGGGGCAGGCCCTCCTCAAGTTTCTACTTCTTGGGGTTTCAAGGACATGAACTAATTTATTTAGATCCCCATTTTCCTCAGGAATACAGAGGGGAGATTAATATTGAATCCTACCACACTTCAAATTATTCAAGACTCGATATTAGTGATATGGATCCATCAATGGTTGTTGGGATTTTGGTGAATAATATCGGCGATTACAGAAGTTTCAAAGAATCTTGTAAAATCAATGAGAACAAAATTGTCAATTTCCATGATTATGAACAGGTAGATTTTAGAAGTGGATGTAAAGTGGGTCTTTCCGACATGCTGCAAGTTGCAAGCAACAGTCATGAAAACGATGTCATCAGCATAAACAGTGACCAAGAGCATGATGACTTCATAGATCTTGGTGACACTACCAAAGAACCTAAAAGTTTTACGTTAGGAGGTGAAGAATTTGAGTCAATTGATGGTGAAATCGGTGGGAAACCAATGTCAGAATCACTTGGTAGTTGTGTTGGGTCAAAAGAAGATATTGTAAGCATAAATAACGAGATTTCGGAAATCTATGAAAAGGTGGATTCTGTGATGCCAGAGGGTAGCACTAATTGACATCACTTATTTGACATCACAAAATGTGGAACTTCGCTCGCAATATCCTTTTAGGTTATTTGACAATTCATTTGAATAAGCTTCTGTCGTTAGTCGTGTGCGGTCTAATAAAATAAAACTTAAATGGTAGCTTCATTCAATACCTTTTAGCATTGATCTCAATATATAGTTGTATATTCTTGGCTAGTTGCTCATTGCAGTTTTCAAAAGGTCGGCGTTATTTTAGATATCCGTTTATTTGTACTTCTTTCTCTTTTTTTTGATTGATCCTCTAGTCAAACTAGGTTCATCATATTAGCTGTTAAGAATGGTGACTGATAGTTTGAAAATATGTACCGTATGTGCATCTAACAACAACAGATCTATGGAATGTCATAAACAATTGAAAGATGCAGGGTATGATGTGAAATCGTTTGGGACTGGTTCTGCTGTGAGACTTCCGGGTCCGTCGATTGACAAACCTAATGTATATGAGTTCGGCACCCCATACGAAGATATTTTCAAGGATTTAACCTCCCAAAGTTCTCGCAAGATGTATGAATCAAATGGGTTGATTCACATGCTCGAGAGAAATATGAAAGTCAAGAGAGCTCCTGAAAAGTGGCAAACTAACTACTATGCTGGAAAATTTGATTTAGTAATAACATGCGAAGAGAGATGCTTTGACAGCGTCTTGGATGATCTCATGTACAGAATGTATGCTAAAGAGGATATTAATGACGTTAAGCAAGTAGTTCACGTAATAAATGTGGACATTAAGGATGATAACGAGAATGCGATGATAGGAGGTAAGGGAATATTAAAATTAGTCAATATGATTCACGAGTTTAAAGAGACCAAAAAAGAGGATCAGGGTGATAAGTCTGGTGCGCTATTAGAAGATCAGATGTTGAACCTTCTTGCGGAATGGCAAAAAGAACATACTCACCTTCCAACTTTATATAGTGTGAGCTATTTTTGAAATAACTCAACAATGTGGATTAAGTCGATCTCACAATACACAATCAATAACGTACATAATCTATCTTTAGTAGTTCCACACATATATGTGAGCTAAAATGTTTGAATAAATTAATTACTTATCGTAACTTAACTTTTGTTCGATGCGACAAAAAAATTATGCATCGAGTAGTTGTTGGTACTGAGAATGCAGAAACGAAAGGTGGATAACTCTAAGAAATCAAGGCTATATAACAGTCGAACAATACGAACTCAAACAAGTGAGAGCAGCTTTGTGGATAATGAAAAGCTCAATATTCCAGATTTCTTGAATTCCAGAGCATTCGAAATAAAATCATTTGAGCTCTCTCAATTGAATACCAAGTATGCAGCATCTAACAGGGTATTTCAAAGCTTGCCAAGGACTCTCAGGAGAAGAACTGCGTCTCATAATGTGAAGAGGATTCCCAAGAGGCTTAGAAAGAGGGCGTTGAGGGAGATGAAATCCTCTACTAATGCTGATGATCAACCCAAACATCAACACCGTGGAAGAAGGGACCTATTCAAACTTCGAATGACTAAAAAGTTATTGCGTCTAGGGACAAAGTTGAAATTATTGAAGCATACACCAACAGAAGATGTGTTTAATAAAAGTTTACGTGTCAGAGATCGAATCTCGCTCATTAACAAGCAGATCAAATCACTTGATAGTCATTCTCCTCCGAAACTAAATAATATTTTGGGTTCTTATGATGATACTTCTATAAATGAGCTATCAGAGAGACCAAAAGGAAATTTGAAGTATTTCAAAAGACAAGCCAATCATGTTTGGTTGCCAACTCATATATGGCATGTTAAGAGATTTCATATGATTAAGCTGTATGGATTTCAAATTCCCCTTTCACCTACCCAAAAATGCTTTAGAAGTATGAATCGAGCTAAAAAAAGAGACTCGGTTCTCTTTGATACTTCTTATACCGGAAGTTTGATCTTGGAAATACACGATAAAGCTAGATATCATGATCTCATTTTACAAATTACAAAATTCAATAAGCGAGTTCCTAGGAGTATTCTTCAGGGCCATAAAAGCTATGATAACTGGTTGTTTGTTAATAGCATAAAAGTAGGAAAGTGTTTTCTTTATGCTAATATTGACTTGAGCAAAATATTGATCAGAGTTCATCCATCACTATACACAGAACTTTTCGAATACTTGAAGTTGCAACTTTTGTTTGAGGACAAGATTCATGATTGTAGGTATTCATTAGCCAGCATGGAGCTTGTTGGCCCCAAATCTATCAACGCTCTTTCAAACATTTTGCATTTAGATCCATCTTATGTACGTTCTAACCCTGAAGCTTCTAGTTTGTGGTTTGAACTATCACATTCGAATGATTACAATTATGTTCCTGTTGGTACCACATTCAGTTTTTATGTGGATGATCCTAGGTTTTGGAAGAATCCAGTTTTACCCAAACGACTCGGAAACGTCTTTACTTTAAATGATATGATCGTGGGTTTATCCGGCACAAATTTGATTAGTGAGAAGGCTTTGTATTCTCTTTTAGATGGTGAGGAAAGGAACAAATCTTACGAAAATCAAAGTTCTTTAAAACAATTGAACTCGGGATTTGCAAGAACCAACCCGAACTCAAATGTTTTGCCACACGATCCGAAGAGAATTCCTGTATTAATCTCTAAGTCTTGTTCAGGTAGTTGGACCCTCATATTACCATGGTTTTGGCTAATGCATTTTTGGTCCAAAATCGTGAAGTTGCCTCATTTAAAAGTCGGAGGGACGAGTCAATTGAAACAATTCAATTTCGAAAGATCTGTGCCAACTTTCCCTATGGATTATCAATTTTTAAGAGATGGCTGGATTTATAACAATGCGTTAGGCTCAATCAAGGAACAAAAGTACGAAAAATTGCCGAAAAGTATGCAAGTTAACTACGAGCTGTTCGAGCATGGAATTAATCCATTTAAATGTGATTGGATGTTTTTAAAGCTACTTGTCTTTGGTCAAAGCAAGGCTAATAAAGAGCTCAAAGATTCTAATGGGTATAGTAACTACAACGAGGATGGTGTCAGAAATATCAATACCATAAACGACTTAATTCAAGTTATAAAAGCAAATATCAATGAAGGAAAGGAGAGCACCATTCCAGTGGAGTTATACGATGAAAATAACAAGTTTCACCAATTATTCGTTATTGGTAAGTTTGACTTCACAGATAGTGTTGACTTTCCGAGACTCCCAGTAATTCAGATATCTTTACAAATCATAGGCTCTGGATCAATAAAAGATAATGCAAGGCTATACCAAACGAAAGTCACAAATGACAGCATCACAAATTCACAAAACTCAGAGACTCCTAAAGTTCTTGATTTGATTGGATTTGCGACCAGCGGTGCGTTCAATTTGGATGTCGGCAAAGATACAGGTATTGCTCTCATCAGAGCAGATTACAATGAGCCCTATTTATTGCTTAGAAATTCTTGTACTTCTAGTTTTCATTACTGCTCGTGGAAACCTTGTTAATTATTTGGCATATATGTATATAAATTAGTAAATTTTATAAAATTGTGTAAATATTGCACCCTTTCAAATGAATCATGAGGCTCGAGAGAGACTCAACATCAAAGGCTTAGTTCATGAAAATCCCAATAATTACGGTCGTTATGAATAATAGATAGGGTGTGAAAGATTGCCTTTTTGCAACAATGATTCATCTTTGAAAAGATCCGTACACGACCAATACAACTATAAATTTAGATCGCTCAGTTCATAAATCTCAGATTTATAAAATTTTTTTTCTTCATACTTACCTCGAGATGTTACAGGAGATCAAGTAGTCTTGTGACCGTGGCTCTTTAATTGCATTGCACTACGCTATAAGGAGCTTCGCCAACTTTTCCATTCATGTGGGGAAGTGTGGGTCTTTCAATTTTTGATTTCTCCCAATCAATAATGAGTATGAACTTCTTCAATTCATTAATATCTTTACGCAAGTCAAGCCCGGAGGTCTGACTTTCGTTAAAGTTATTGATGGATTAGAAGTCAATGAAAAATGTAGAGAATGTTGCTTATCATGCAAGTAGTGATATGTTGCACCATCGCGTCGAAGGAAGACGTCTACAGCAAGAAGTTAAACAGAGATCTTGAGTAAAATTATTACACAGCTCTAGTCTCATAGTTTAAGTTATTATTACAATCACACGTGAAGTCAAAATTCAATTGTGCCGGGGTATCTGACTCTTTCAGGCCCTTGGGAGAGTGTTTGTTTGAAGTTCTCAGGGGAAAAATTACATTCGATATGGGTAGTGCTGGTACATACGCACATGGTGAATATCTCGGTGACGATGTAATAACAAATGAGCAAAGCTGCATGTAAGAATTTGAAACGTCCCTATTGAGCTAAACCTTTTAGGCCCAAAACTACCTCTTTGCGAGTGAATGTACATCGATAGGGCATCTAAGCAACAAAGCAGATATAGAGCTGCGTGCAAACCGGAAAGTCTTGAACCCGGAATGTTGCGCCTAGGCACATCGTCCGCAGGTTATTGTCCCTTATTGACGAGATAGACCTGCACACAGTAATTTATCTCCTGTTCCCGAACGCCCCTGCCGCCGTAGCACAAAGATGCCGCAGGGTCAAAAGATTAGCTATCATAATTAATCCCAGACCGCGGAGTGTTTTGGAAGAGAGCACGTTTCTTTCATGATAAATCAATCAAAAGTTTGGCGAGAAAGTATGGAGGATATAATATGTTCCATCGGTCTAAGTTTCATTTGCCTTGTGGGTTCTCCTAGATCTCGCAATTCATGATGAAAGGCTGGCTACAATTCAACTTATTGGCGGGGGGGGCCAAGCCGCATCCGTAAGTTCATTTACCTTTTCCACATAGGGACAAATATTCCCTACACCAGGATAGAGCTCAATGTTTTCCTCGAGTAAGCAAGCCTAGCTTCTGCACCTTTAGCGACCTTGATGAGCAACGCATAAAACAGACGAATAGAGTTGAGGGTTTTATGCCCGGAGATGCATATTGCGCCACCATCGCTCAATTGCCCTTGTATTTCATCTAATTTCTTATCATTTTAAGTTCCGGGCTCCACCGACAAATACTTAGCGGAAGGCCGAGGTACAGAACTGAGATGATAGAATGTCGATCGCTAAGAAATGTAAAGGCATCACACGTGAGGCATAGGGAGTCACCGACATTTCATTTTATTTATAGAAATCCTCGTGCCTATTACGGCAATTGTGTTACCTATTTCATAAAAGGAGGGATACGATGTCGCATATTTATCATCGGAATTCCCAATTAGGGCGGAGAAAATTTTTTTTGTTGCCTTACTCCCTAAATCTCATAAACACCTGGCTCAGGGAATCTTATATAAGGTTAAGTAGAATCCCACAAAGGTTCATGTAAATTTTATAATAGTATCTTCAAGAATACAAAGTCGTTCGCTTTAATACAATAATGCAATTCTCCAAGGTTTTAATCGCAAGCGCTTTGGCCGCTGCCGTCTCTGCTTCTGAGAACGTCACTGTCACCACTGACATTGTTGTCACTGACTTCACCACCTACTGTCCTGGTCCAACCTCAGTTGTTGTCAACAACAAGACCATCACTGTCACCGAAGCCACCACCTTGACTATCACTGGTCCATGCACCATCCCAACCACTTACGTTACCTCATCCGTTGCTGCTGAATCAACCCCAGCTAAGTCTACTGTTGCTGCTGAGTCTACTCCAGCTGTTTCAACTGCTGAGAACGCTGCTGGTAAGGTCGCTGTTGGTGCTGCTGCTGGTGTTGCCGCTGTTGCCGCTGCTCTTTTCTAAATGACTTAGAACATTGCATGCTTTGCGGCTTCTAATTTTAAAGTATAATTTCAGGGATGTCCATGAAAAGATGGACTATATTTAGAGTACAACGCCATAATCTGGCGTAAGGATCTATTTGAAGTTTCTTGTATGCCGTAATATGTTTAGTTTCGACTGTATTTTAATGCAGAGCTTTTAATATAATATACACTGTGTGTGCTAGTTATTTGTAAGTGGGAGAAATTACATTTAGAGTAGGGGATTTTTATGAATTTTATTTGTGGAAAGGGATCACGCAACTAGTGTGAACGGGATGTCGATAATTCGTCAAAACGCTCAAATGCAAATTGGATGCTAGTTAGCTTGAAGTCATGCCACAAGATGTAAGGGAGATAAATCTTGAACTCTAGCCTCTTAGGTAACTTGGTCAAGTGCACGCGGTTAAAATTTATAGAGAGAAAACTATTATCTGTGCTCATATTCTACGTTGTTGTGAATGCACCTTCATTATCAGCCTATGCTCAAGAATGGCCATAAGTCAGAGGAATTGTGGGTAAAAACTAAAAACTAGATTATGATGTGAGTTGACAGAGGCAATATTTTAATTTGTACAGGCTTATGAATAGTTCAATGTCGTCTTATTTGGCAATATTTTGTTCAAGTAGAATCTCGTTGCCAGTGCTTATGCTAGTTCTTGTTTAAGTAAGGTTAAAAAAAGTGTTTTACTTAGTCTGTAGACGCCACAGTCTAAACCTTCTGGTAAAACAATATATATGCATTCTTAGAAGTCTCATCACTTTCCCCGTCTAAAACATCTTGTTGATTTATAGATCGTATGGAAGTATCGTCTATTCTTATCCATTCGTCGTTATTTTGGCTATTTTCGTCGCCACTTGTGAAACTCTCGTTTGCTCGATCCTTGAAATTAGCACTTTTCAAGACATCACTTGTGTAGTGTCCCCCTTCTGCACCAGATCCATGATGGTAGACAACAGCAGTCAATTTGTATTCTGAAGGATTCAGCAGGGACAAAACAGAGGAAGGAATGACTAAATTGTGGCCATACTTTACCTTCTTTTTGATTTTTTCGATTCCGGTATCCTTATCCTTCAAGTAACTGAACCTTTTCAAATGAATTATTAAAATGTTAGGCGTATTGTCGATGAACGTTTGCTTAGTTATGAGAACTTCCTTGTTGGAGTTATTGAACGTTATTTGCTCCTGCTTATTTAAGGCCAAAAATGCTTCCTCTATTGTGTTTGACTCTGATATATCTAGTTGAACGTCACGGAATGGATCCATAGTGATAGATCTTTCGTTTTTAGTAGAGCCTTTGGGCATGGTCAAGACAGACTTAAACTGACCTCCAAATAAGTTCGCTATAGGGGTTGGCTCAACATCAACCGTCCTTTTTATGCTGATTTTTTTGTTATTTGAACCTACTTCAGACCACTCATGTTCATGTTCATGTTCTTTGGCGTCATCTTCTTTGGACGTGTTATCAGGCGATTTCCTCACAAGTTTGATGGTGTTTTTTATTTCCGTTTTGATTTTGTTCAATTTGTTTGTGTCCTTGACTGTGCTAGAGTAGCTTTGAATCAAATGGTCAACATTAGGGGTCGTCAAAAGTCGAAGAGAGTGCAAAAACTCTTCATTCAACCCGTCCAAGAAGTATCCCAAAAACTCTTCAGCATCTTCTTGCTGGCCCCATTTCAAGTGATGAAACTTTTTGTGTGCAATAAGACTCATATAAAAATCCTCGGGTGAAAGGGGTCTATTTGCGTTGGTCTTATTGACAAATTCTTTGAAAAAATTGATAGTAGCATCTAGTAATGGTGTAGGGGAAGTCTTACCGAGAGAACCGATCGAAACACTCTCGATTAATTTTAACAACTTGTTAAAAGGCTCACAAAATAATAAGACTTGCAAAATGGAATTCATGTAACATATGTTTCCAGTGTTCGTCAAACCTCTGGCTTGTGCTTTGAATAGTGGGAAATTGCTGTCCGTCTTTAAAATAGAATAATTTGCATCAAACATTACTTTTAATAATAAAACTCCCAAAGGTTGTACCTCTTCGTCGTTAACATTGAATTTGGACTCCTCGAAAGAGTGAGAGGACTCTTTGTTGGGCACAACATTCAAGTGTGTAATTGGTGATGGCTGAGCATTCGAAGTGTTTGGGTTACTTGCCGCAGATTTCGGCCTAATCGTTGGCTTTTTGAGGGCAGCACTTTGCAAGACAGATGCCCAATTAGACCCTTTTGGCCTGTCTCCAATAGTTTTGATTCCACTGATTGAAACATTGTCATCATTGTTCTCATCGTTATGCGCGTTGAATCTTTCATTCGTGATAATAATTGAACTAGAATTGTAATTGAAAATTTTGACATTGCTGGTTGCAATTAGTAACTGCTTATTCTCATCGTCCTGGTTTATGATTAGTTTGTATAATCTTTCATGCTTCTTTCTGTTTAAATCTTTTCTGTTTTGTATTTCTAGCTCATGATGCTTTGAAAATTCTTCAAGATTAGAATTGAAAAAAAGAGGGCAGCTAAACGTCCGCTCTTTATCTAGAGTTTTGTGATTGTTAGACACATCCTCATCAATTGACCGAACACTTTTATTCTTTTCTGCAGGACACTTTTGATCACCGGAAGGCCTAACAACCGAGTCATTGATGTTCTTGGTTAACTCTTCTTCCTTTCTCTCAGTCAGGGACTCAGTCAGAGGAAGAGATGATGACAAATTACCTGGCACTGTAGGACTAGTAGAGCTTACAGCATGCATTATATGATTAGCAGGACTTGCTAGTTTGCTGACGCTTCTTTTTTGAGTGCTTCTAAGTCTTTGATTATAGTTCATATTACCGTTAAGGACCGGATTATAGTGTTGCTTATAGCTCGTATGTGGAGGGGGAATTTGGTAACCACTATAAGGATAATAAACGGAGGCCGCAGCGGCTGCCGTAGTATCGGGGTGGTAACCGCCAGCAGGGCTATTCGGCATCATATAATGCGGCATATACTGATAAACTTGATTTGGCATCACCGCCCCTGCACTGGGATATAAGTATTGATTGTAAAATTGTTGCTGTTGTAATTGTTGCTGGAATATTTGTTGATTGATCACGCTTGGTGAATGTGGGCTAGGTGAGAAACTAGCGGCATCCCCACGGAAACGATTGGGTCCTGTATTGGCTGGTGTATTAGATGATGATGAAGTAGACATAAATAATCAACTGAACATTAAAGTTCTTAATCGCTGGTACTGTTAAAGGTTTCAAAGTAGATAAGTCTCTCTTTTCCTTACTTTTGGATTGAGTATTTTAGTCCTATCAAAATCCTGTTCTTTTTCGCTGCTTCGAGGATGAATGAACTCCTATGCTTGCTTCAGGATATATCAAGTGAATACCTTGATTTGATATATTTTTATTCCGTATCTAACGATCTATTAGTTCGGGTTGTTTTCTAAGAGCTTACACCAAATCATAGTCGTTCGTTCTAGTGGCCAAACGGCAGGAAAAAAATTTGAAAAATTAAAGGATTATGTAATCTTAAAATTAGTCAATTTCCTTATCTAAAGGACTGACGACACATCTGTAAACTTCGAAACAGTAAAATTCAGACTCTTCCTGTTGTAGGCTAAAATTAGGACAGAAAGAATATGTGCACATAGAGGAATAGGATTAAGATGTTTTGTAGGCGAATTTTTGAGTAACTTCGTTATAATGTCGTCTTTCGAATCATAAACTGAATACCTAGCAGCTATTTCTTGATAGGTAAGAACTTCAAGAATGTTTGTATCAGACAAGTCAGAGGCATAGCATTTCTGATATTCATGACAAGAACAATACCACGCGTTCAAATCCACTATATACTCACTACTTTTCATTGATTTGGGCCCAAAGTTACGGGGTAAACCCTCATCAGTCTCAACACTAACAATAGCAAGGTCCTGATCCCATATATGACCAAAAAAAGTGTTCAGGAGGTAATTTTCAGAGTCGAAGTCAACACCCTTGCTTTTAGAAAACTTCTTTAGTGCAATATAGGCCAATCTGTGAATCATGTGTCCATCATCGTCATTCTGATCACTTAATTTGGGTTTCTTATTTGCCTGATCTATCCCCTCAACTACATTTACTTTTATAAAAAGCATGCTAGACTCCGTGAGACTCCTGGTCTTGAGATCGTCAAGATACAGACTTACGAACTTTTGGGGATCAATGTCACCTTGCGGGTCAATCACAATAAATTTTATGCCTTCTACGCGGTCAAAAGCAGCTAAGCACTCGGAAAACATTCTTCCAAGCATGAGATGCAACAACATGGATTTGTTTTCATCAATGAGCAATATTTTGTTGCTTTCCGATGATAATTGCAATCTAGATAAGTGCTCGATTTCTGTTTTCGAGTGTTCTAAGCGACGTCTCCAGTAAACATTTGCCTCTGACATGATTTTATCTTCAACATATCGCAAAAGAATTCGCAGACTTGATTCGTAACGAAAGAGATCTTTAAGTAGCGAAGGAAGTACACTCAAAATCAAAGAATTTTCATGCATAAGATCAGTGGTTATGTCCTCTGTCTTTGGGTCCTCTTTTGACGGCGTCATATGAGAATCGCCACCCGTCATAACATTAGGCTTATATCTCTATAATTCACTTCAATAGCAGGCTCCCTATTGACACTCAGAATTAATAAATACCTAAATTATAAAATTGTATACATTACCAAATTGATGTTCACGACGCCAAAATTTATATCGATCTTGTTTTGATATTTTTCAATTTTATAAAAAACAGAACTTATGCCTGAGTGGATACTGGATCTTCCGCTAGATCTTAAGGATCGGGTCACTTCTATACTTTCACAGAATCCAGATAATTTAGAAACCTTGACTAAATTGTATCATTTTTTTAGGAATGGCGAACCAAATGAAAAGAGAAGAAAAGTTGAAACGGAGTCCTTGATGGACACACCCGAAGTACTATACTCGAGGCCCATAAAGCCCGATGAGATAATATTTGAAATTATGCAAGTGTCATTTCAGTCACCAGTGCGGAAGAAGTTAAGCCTAACTTTTCATTTAATAGCTCAAGATGGTAAACCCTCCCCTGTTATGTCGATTGTGAATCCCACAACGAACATCCCGATCCTTTCAATGCTTGATTTATCAAACTCGATAAAATTATGCATTGTAATACCGATTTTAGGGAACTCCACTAATCCCCTGAAGAAAAATACAGTATCATTTTTTTTTTGGATTGATGAAAAGTACGTTGAAGATACCAACAAGAACGATCCAATCATTTTTCAAATTAATTTGGATGTTATCAAGAAGCAGATGATCAAGTCTGGAAAGCTTCCAGCAAATATTGATGATCAGTTGAGTCAGAGTAATGAGGCAAACAATTTGTACCTAAACCCAATTCAAGAGAGAATCATAGATTATTTTCAACGACAATTCAGACTATGTGGTATCAACCTCATCAACTACCTTCCATGTAGCAGTTTGTTTCACAACAAGTACACTTTGAATACTGACACAGGTCTTGCTTTGTCAGTTGATTCATCAGAAAAAAATAGCTTCCTATTGATTGACGCCCATAAGGGCTCGAAAGAGGGTGCATTAGTGTTTTTAACCTCAAATCAGTTCAATGAGTCATACATATTGTACGGATTCAAAAAGCCAGTTGTTCTTTACAAAGTTTCGAAGATTAAAAGCATTTCCTATAGTAACATAACTAGAACAACTTTCAACGTTCTTCTCACGATAATCGACAAGAATGATGATGAAAAGACAACAGAGTTTAGTATGATTGATCAAAATTTCTTCCAAGTCATAGATAGCTTCGTAAAAGCTCAAAGTATAAACGACAATTCTTATGATGAAAAATTGAGAGAAAAAGGTGAAGTTAAGGGAGCAGAGAGTGACGTAAAGAAGGAGGAAACAGACGATGAAGAACACGAAGATGAAAACTACGAAGGTGGCTTCGAAGAGGAAAGCGAAGTTGACGATGAATACGATAGCAACGCAGGTGAGAAATCTGACCAAGATGAGTGCAACGGAGAAGATGACAAGAGCGTCTTCAGCAAAGCCAAAGAAGAGGAAGAAATTGAATTATAGTTCACTTATAATATAATACTTTGCTCTTTTTAACAGTGACTAATTATGTTCATTTCGTACCTAGATGAGTATAAATCAAATATATATCAGCGAAACCCGAGAATGTGATGTAATATGAAATTGTATGTTTGTTATTACGCCCGTTTCACCAATATGCCTATCTGTAGCTGGCGCCATATTTGTCCAATAATGAGAAAAATTTACCTCTCTTGGGAGCAGTTAATCTGTGATCTGGTTCATCCTCAAATTCAAAAAATGCATCCTTCTTTGCTCTCTGTTCTTGTAACAAAGCCAATCTTCTATCCAAAAGCTTTCTGTTATTTTCAACAAGACCGCTAGCAATCAAGTACCCACCAACGAATAAACCTGACGATAATGCATACCCTGTGACTCTACTCCATGATCTCGGGTAGGATTTTCCAACAATGGAGACCTGTAGCTTTCTGGTTAAGGCGCCAAGGAAAGCGCTCATTATAAATCCCGCAGTAGTAGGCATCGTATGTGCTTTGAATATAGTTGGTCACTAACTCTAACTGCTCTTCCAGTCAAGTTTGTTATTGAGCACTTAATTGGTTCGGGAAACTACTCTTCAGAAAATTATATAATATCTTATATAATACAAAATTTAATCATATGCCTGCAAACTAATTGATGCAGCAAGATTGATTGAACACTATATTGCAAGTGTCACTCATGGAATTCGAAGCTGTTAATGTTGCAGACGAGAGAGAATACCTACGCCTGTCTGCTTACAGGTGAATATTTCAGTTTCATGAGCGTTATTATTACACATGTTTATTCAAGGAATATAAAACATAGATAATCAATACCACCCGATAAAGACTGTTTCATGGCGAAAAAGGAGGACATATCATGAGCACAACTTCTAATGTATAATTCACACCATTTCTTACGTGCTATCGGTGGACAACTTTTGCTATATCAAAAACGCACGTGACCTCAACCAATATTGACGAGCATGGCTTATCGAAACCCACAGTTAAATCTAATACTTTAACCTTCTTGAAATTGCCTTGCTATCTGTTGAGACCATGAAGAAGATCAATTTCTTCAAAGGGCACCCCTCTAGTGATCTTTTACCTAGAAAAGAAATCAGTGATGCTTATCAAGCTGTTTTGCTTGAGTCCGATTATCTTGAGGATGATCCACTAAATAGATTACCATTGAACTATGGTACAGATCCTGGTAATCTTGAGGTCAGAAAGACGTTGAGTGATTGGAACAACAAAATATTCCACCGTGAAAGTGCAGCCCCCGAGAAGATCAACTTGACTGCGGGGGCTTCATATGGAATTGCCAATATTCTAGCTTCTGTCACTGATGTTACGAGTGTTACAAAGAGAGCTTTTGTTGTTAGCCCAACTTACTTTTTGATTAATGATACGTTTTTAGATCAAGGATTCAACGGTAAATTGACTGCCATAAATGAAACTCCGGGAAAATCAGAGGATATTGATTTGGATTACCTTGAATCTCAATTGAATAAGTACAGTGAAGGATTGGAATCGAGCGAGGGAAAAGAAATTAACGTAATAGAAGATCCGCATGGAAAGCATAGGAAAGTTTTTCGATTTGTCATCTACGTGGTTCCTACTTTTTCAAACCCTGGTGGCTTGACATACTCAAAGGAAACAAGATCTAAATTGATAGAGCTTGCGAGAAAGTATGATTTACTCATAATCAGCGACGACGTTTACGACTTACTTGATTATACCGGCCGCTCCATTCCCGTCTCTCGGATAAACCATCTAGATGAAGACACTTTACCTTCCTACAAGAAATACGGGAATACAATATCGAATGCTACTTTTTCAAAAATAAGCGCCCCAGGTTTAAGAGCTGGCTGGCAGGAAACCCCAACTGATAAACTCGCAAAGCAGATTGCTTCTACAGGTGCTAATATGTCAGGAGGAAGCCCTGGTCACTTGTCAAGTCTTGTTATTGAGTACCTCATTAAGACTGCCAAATTAGATCAAATAATCAGAAACTTGCAGATAGTTTATTCCAGAAGAGCACAAGTACTCAGAGAAGCGGCGAAGGAACATTTACCAGCAAAATCACAGTTATTTGGGGGTGATGGTGGGTACTTTTTTTGGGTCAAAATACCTGGAGACATTAATCATGACGAAGTGGTCACTGAGTTAGAGACAAAACATAATGTGATACTTGCTTCAGGTAAGCATTTTGAAGTTCATGGGGATCACAAGGGTTGGGGAAGATCATCGGTTCGTCTTGCAATAAGCTATTTGAGTGAATTGGAAATTGAACTTGGAATTAAGAAATGGGGAGAGCTTTTGAAAGACAAATATCCTCTCTTATACGAATGAGGTTAGTAACAGTTCTTATAAGTGAAACTTAATTGAAAACCATAGTTTAATTTTATTCAGCGTAGATCTTGGTGTAAATTTTGTCTATTCTCATATGAAATCGATAATAGGCGAAACGTTCTCATCCTTTAAAATTAACCTTTGGTTGTTGGTCAGTTAGATAAACTTACATCTGAAAAGAAACAACTCCATTGAATTGCTCTGTCAATAAGAGATTTCAGTATGATGAGAAGAAACATTTTCAGGCTGAGAATTTTCCAATCCGAAGCTTATTGTCGCAATTAGTGCTTACCCGCAAACAAAATTCTGTTTGCGGCAACAAGGAATATATAGGTTTTAGGCAATGGCCAACTGCAAATAGTTGAAGAAACACAAGAAAGTTGCTGGAATGGTAACAGAAAATGAGATTCTACTTGAAAGACCTGTCGTTCATATATAGAGGTCACGAATTCTCAGCCTTATCATTCTATTCATATATATTTGACTGGATTCTTTACAGTTCCATTATAGTCCTGTTCATAATCTATGGGTCTGCAGTTCCTCCCAGATACCACGAATTTCTGACCAATGATATATCTTTGATGCATTCATATAAAGAAGAAGAAGAGACGGTTATTCCTATCCCTGCATTGATTTGGATTTCAATAGTATTTCCCATCGCTCAATTTGTTTTTTGTTCTATTTTCAGTAATACAACGCTATCAAGATCAAGACAACTTTGGGACATTTTCATCGGATTAACTTGCCTAGGAGGTGCAATGGGAGTGCAATTGATGATTACTTGCATTCTCAAGAATGTGTGCGGACTTCCAAGGCCGGATATGCTCTCTAGATGTGCCCCCATTGAAGAGACCAATTTGAACGGCTTTGTATTGTCCACAGTAGAAATATGTTCAGCACCAAGCACGCATATATTAGAAGAAGGTTTTAGATCGTTTCCAAGTGGTCACCTGTCAACTGTCTTTTGTGGCATGGTGTTGTCCAGTTTTAACATGGCTGCGAAACTTCAAGCACTTGATCAGAGGGGGATCTCTTTCAAGATTATATTAGCAATACTTCCTGTCATAGTGGCCTGGATAGTATCCTGTACTAGGATAAGCGATAACAGACATTTTTTGAGAGATGTGATTGGTGGCGCATTGATAGGGACGTATGTTTCGGTATGGTTTTACAGTCAGTATTTTCCGAGTGTCTTCGACTTAGAAAACGCTGGAAGAGCATATCCACCTCGACGAATCGGAATAGCCAACTTTTTCAACAACGTTGGTGGTTTTTGGAAAATTGAAGATGTGTTATCAGGTTCATATAACAAAAGATTTTTGAATACCGAGGATGCGATCGAAGAGCTAAAAAAAATTGAAGCTCAGGAATTCGAGGACTTGAGTGACCCCAATTCTACTAAAAAATTGGTGAATGTCTCTTATAACATCAATTTCCTCAATGATTTCGTGAAGAGGCTCGGAAGGAGGTATTATAACTTGAACAATACAGACAAACCAATTTTACCTGTAGATGTGTGAGATAATTCAACCAAGTATATCTCAGACGTGCATGTTGCAATACATTTGACCAGTGAAATAGTTTATCATTACCTCAATTATTTTATAGAATATCTTTTGCTTTTTTCCTCGCCCGGTGAATTTTATCGGTAGCGGAATCGACTTCTTGAGCAAACGAATCTAATACTTGGTTCTGTTGTTCAACTTCATCATGTATCAATTGACCAATCTCTTTTTGTCTCGCTATTATCTTCCGCAATTCAAGTAATTCGCTATCTTGATTTTTTTGAATCTGTATTTGGTGTTGAAGCAACTCCTTACTGCTTAGAGCAATCGTTTCGTTAGTTTCTTGTGGTGGCCCACCAAAAACTCTTCTACTTACATTACCTTTAGCTCTTGAAGTATCAGTAATTTGCCCTCTCGTAGAATTGACAATATCATTTAGTGACTTCAAATCCTTTTCAATTGATTTTAATAGCTTTTCTCTACGAATCGATTCTTCATATGTCATATCCGAGGAGAGCCTCTTCAAAGAGCAAAACATCTTACCGCATACTGGTGTCAAAAGTCTATTTATGGTGTCAAGTACGTTGATTCGAATATTGACGGATGAATTCTCCGAATACTGTGTGGTAAGGTCTTCAACTTTAGATCTCAAAAGTCTCAAGAGCTCCATCCAATTGTCTTTGGTAATTAGAATCTCATCAATATTGAGATCTAGGTCTACATTGTTATCACTCTTGAACATAGCTGGGCTGAATTTGAAATGGCCAGGGATCTGTAAAAAATGGAGTACCTCGTTACTGTTTTGCAATGTCTGATCTTTTACAATAAAATTCAAGAATTTTTCCAATTGGGACCTTCTGTTTTCTATCACATCACCTCTATTCTTGAATAACAACGTTTTAGGGGGGAGTTTGTAAGGGAAATCGTTATAATTTATTCCCAATTCATCACTTAACCGCAGCACCAAATCCTGAAACTCAGAGTATCTCTTTTTGGTTGTGAGTGAGCGAAGTGGTAGTTTAATCGAAATCACATAGAAAGTAGTTCCATCCAGGACGTACGTTTCGTTGATAGCAATCACATCCGAACCCATTTTTTGAATGTTACTTATGGTCTTACGCAGTAGATTGCATGTTGGAGTCGATTGATAACAACAAAATAATCCCGCACGTGACTGAGTGCGGCAGATGGCTGGGTGTCATCGAAACGCTACTAACGTTGCTAATTACCTAGATTGTCTTGCTAAATGAACTATGTCGTTAATAGTAGACAATTTACTTCCATAAATTCATTTTCTTAGGACTGGCAGTCATAACTCACACAAAAGAGAAATATATCTAGATTTTGACAACCTTGGACTCTTGTTGAGACATCTTACAACTATCTGCTACTACGATTAGATCATATCAGTAATCTGACTGATATAGAGGTTTTTGGATATGTCCCTGAATGAGCAGAGAGAGAGCTCAGCAGAAAATGTCAGTAATCTTCCTATAAAGCAAAGTCCCACTATCACGGAGCCCTCTTCTCAAACAGGAACAAGTGAAATAAGGAATTCAGATACAAGTAGTTCGGACTTGGAAACTCAGCCATTGCTTGCAGACAGGCATGAATACTTGGACCCTGATGACCCTAAAGTTTCCCCTTTGAATTTGAAGAGGGTCAAATTGTTGAGGTACATTTTACAAGGCTTGGTTATATTCAATTCAGTATTCTTTTTCGCCTCGCTTCTTTCTGACTTCATCTCGATACCTGGTTTGAATAACAGAGGTAAGTCGTTTTTAGAACTTGATTTACTTCTATTCAATGTGCTAACCGGATTGATAACATTGTGGATTTTCTCCGTTCCAGCATACTATGAACGTATTCTTGGTTATGTGACAGCAGTATTGGTTCTTCTTGACACGATCATCCTTGTCTCGGTACCATACACCAGAGGTCAACTAGGATTACTAGGTACATTTATACTAGTATGGACCCTAGCTAATGTTTTATTCACCTGTTATATTGATTATGAAGTAGAGACCGGAAGAAAGTTCCAAGAAATC
Organism: Priceomyces haplophilus; assembly: GCA_001599895.1. NCBI lineage: Eukaryota > Fungi > Ascomycota > Pichiomycetes > Serinales > Debaryomycetaceae > Priceomyces > Priceomyces haplophilus. The sequence goes on along the minus strand of BCIF01000002.1, from coordinate 1,123,079 downwards.
AGATACACCGGTCGAGTCGAGAAGAGAAGATCAATTTATGAATTGATTGTGATCTTCATTAAAATTATATTGAAAATATTCTTGTTGTGGGTCATCTGGAACATAAGCTTGACCACCTGGCTAAAAGCGTTTGATTCTCACCTGAAGCCATGGGGAGAATTGGTTTCAGTGCAAGCAGGAGATTATAAGGTGCACCTTTCTTGTTCTGGGGACACTTCCACGAATGCCAGTAGCCAACCAATTGTCCTTTTAGAGGGAGGTCAGCTAACCTCGTCTGAGGAGTTCCTGGTATGGGTTGAAGAGCTCCACCATTTGAACAAAATTGACAGGTATTGTATTTGGGACAGGCCTGGCTATGGATACTCTGATAGCGCCCCCTCTCCTGTTTCAATCAGCTTAATTGCGGAAGTGCTTGACGAGGCACTTAGAGCAAAAGGCATTGATGGCCCATATGCTCTCGTCGGGTTCGATATAGGAGGCTTGTATTCTAGAGTTTTTGCATCCCGAAATCCTGGAAATATTCAGTCATTATTGCTTGTCGATAGTTGGCACCAGGACTTGTTGAAAAAGAGTCCATTCAACGGGCTCAGGCCAGAGAAACCGAAGGCATTCAAGGGTCTGTTAGAGCTCATGACTACCAGGACGGGCCTCAATCTCTGGTTGAGAGGTCTCGTGTCTCCTTTGGGCTTGATTTCCAACATCCATTGGTTTTTTCACCCCAGGAGATATTCTTCAAACGAGAGAATATACGGGAAGGACATGGAATATCAGCCCAAGTATATCCGTGCTCGTCTTCAGGAGCAGACTACGTCTTCAATCTTGTCCTACAACGATATCAAGGGCACTGATATCCACAACGTGCCCCTCGGTGTGATTTCTTCAGACTACATGATTAAGGTGTCCTCAAATTGGGGCAAATGGCAGCGTGAATTGACTAAACTCAGCTCAGATGCCGTAGAGTGGGTGATAGCCAAGAGCAGTAGCCACTACATATGGAAAACCACCGGCGGGAAAGAGCAGCTTCAAGAGCTCCTATTGAGGTTGATATCGGGAGAAGTCGCCAGCAAGCCGGTGAATAGTTACGTAGCCTAGACATATCAATCCCAACACTAGAGCCTCAGTTCATACTCACACGACCGCACCAAGTTCTTTTTCTTTTTCGTCACATTTCAATTCTGCGCACAGGTTGAAACGTGTTGCTGAATCTTCCTCAAAAGGGCTTTCCGGAAAGACGAAAATACCGAGCACTGTCGCACAAAAAAAGATCTTGTAACGCTCGTGCTGGCTGGAGAGCCCAGAGAGGAGAAACACAATGAGTCTTCGTCTTCATCGTATCTACTGTAGTAGCTTCAGTAAATTGTATAGAAACATCCGCTCTTTTTCCTACTATTTTGTAGTAAGGTTTCGTACTATTACAGGACAAAGTTAGGGAGGTCAGTCGGTACAGATCAAAGTGATCACGTTAATTCCCATAGTGATCAGATTTTGGACTACTATCCCCTTTTGATGATTTTAGTTGAGTGTTAGGCTGAGAAGAAAACATACAACAAACAGCAAATAATAAAAGCAAACACGAGACGTAACCTACCTAGGTCAGCAAAGGGATACGTCAGTCGTCGAGAAGAGCATACAAAGGGGAAACTGAGCAGGAACAAGTAAACAAGGTAGAACCTTGCCTAGTTGGAAATGGGTGACTTTCCTTTATTTCAACAGATTCCAGAGAGTTTGCGGATGAACGCTGCATCGAACAAGAGCTCGCCTGGGGCGTCTCCGTTCTCCAGCGCACCTCAGTCGCCGTCAGTTGGGCCAATGAACGGGTCAGAAGGTGTGGAAGGCGAACGGGGTAATTCGCTGGCCCTCAACGTCCAACATACGAGCGCCAACGACTCAGGCTCCGATACCAAGCATGAAGGCAACGTGAGTAATAGTAGCAACGAGAGTGGGTCTAGAGCGGATAGCCACAAGGGAAGCAGCACTGCCACTGCCACGGCTAGTGTCCCTTCCACAGCAGTTCCAGCGTCTTCAGCATCCACAGCTCCCTCGTTTGCTCAACCGCCCAGGCGGTCATCATTTGGACTAAACTTTCTCAGTTCTTTCACTAGCACCATCAGGGGAAGTCAGCCAAATGGAGCGCTGTCTCAACAGCCACCTTCTTCCGCAAACCCACACGCGTTCATGTCAAACAGTCCAACAATAGCGAATTTGAGCGCTTATGCAATGGTGAGTGATGGTGTGATCAATCAACACTCTTTTGAAGAAATAGGAGGCACGTATTCTCAAACTGATAACGTGCCACTGTCAAGTGATAGTGACGTAGAACAATTGACCAATGACAATCTACAAGCAACTAGTAGCCAGGTGATCGATGGTACTGGATTACCGGCATCACAAGCCTTCGAAGAAAACATAGAAAGCAATGACAAATCATTTAACGGGATGGATAAACATGGCTTTTTCTCAGTGAGATTAACGCCCTTAATTGATCATTCTACGTCAGCATCAGGTTTGTATTTCGCTCCTGTCATAAGAAAGGTGAAACCAAGTTCAAAAATATCAATCGGACGCTATACCGAAAAAAACAAAGCTGCAGCTCATGCTCCACAAGGATCTTCTGCTCCGATAGTTTTTAAAAGCAAAGTGGTTTCCAGAACTCATGCCTTATTTCAATGTAATGATGACGGTCAATGGTTTTTGAAAGACTGTAGATCTTCATCCGGAACGTTTTTGAATCATATAAGGTTGTCGCCTGCATCGCAAGAACTGACAATGATGCCATTGATAGACGGAGATATCATACAACTTGGAATGGATTATCGTGGTGGTACCGAAGAGTTTTATAGATGCGTGAAGATGAGATGTGAATTCAATAAAAGTTGGCAGAGAAAAGTGAACCAATTCAATTTGGAGATACACAAAAAACTCAAAAACTTACAAATATCAAATGAAGGAGTTACAAATCCTTTGACTGGGATTCCAGCTGCAAAGGATGAGCTTTCTGAGTGCGCCATTTGCTTATTGAAGCTAGAGCCATGCCAGGCTCTTTTCATAAGTCCATGTTCCCATTCATGGCATTATAAATGCATAAGACCTATCATAATCAAAAGCTATCCTCAGTTTTATTGCCCAAATTGCAGATCCATGTGCGATTTAGAGACTGATATTGAAGAAGAGGATGAAGATGATAGCTAGTCATTTGAATCATGCTATCAACCAACTCAATGACATCAACAACTCGTTGTCGGTTGGATATTTGAGAATGAGTAATTAAATGTTAAGAAAACGGCCCTCGACGTATTTAGGAATCTATACAATATAATTCTTTAAATAGGAGCTGGATGGCATTTATTGCCTCTCAGAGTATCGCTTTCAAGGATGTCCGTAACGCCATACATCGAATCGCCTAACTTTTTGATGTTTAGCTCGTATGTGTGCTTGTATTCACTTGGCTTAATATTTCCGGTACTAATGTACAGGAACGCTAAATGAAATAAACGAGGCATTTGAAGAGTTGATGTTCGATTGATCTAGTCTATTTGAAGATGCCTCATCTTGTAGGTATTGAAGATATCCAAAGTATTGAATTACTTGAATGTTTTCAGTGTTGGATATATCCAGCACTGTTGCAAGTTCTGGTCCACCGATAACTTCAAGAGTTTCAAAGAAAAGCTTTCAAAAAAAGAAGACTACATCCCTACGTTCAAGAGCTGGATGTCTTTCCTGTCGTAGGCGGAGAAGAAAGTGTGACGAAAGGCACCCAGTATGTGGTGCTTGTCAGGACAGAAGTGGTAAATGTGAATGGCAAATGATGGAGTATGTACCAAGTAATATAACCAAAAAACATGGGTATTACAATAGCTATAACTGTATAAACAAAAATGATGATGTGGACGATGATAACGATGATAATGAGAATAATGAGAATGACAATGGAAGTGAGAAAACAATAGCTAAATACAGCGACAGAAACGAAAGAGCAGGTGATGATACAGCAGTTGGGACGTTGTCGACGGACACTTCTGTTGCTGCGGCATCTCCTGCAAATGCTGATAGAACTAAATTTCTTCTGAATAATGAAGAACTAGAATTCGAAACCTTCTTTGACCTCAGCTTTTTTCCAATGCTTTTGAAATCGCCCTTATCTACATTTACCATATATTTGGATGAGTCTGGCTTAAGGTTGCTTAATTTTTTCGAAAAAAATGTTGCTCAGATATTATGTGTTTCACCTGAGTCCTCTAACTATTTTTTGAAGACTTTTTTCACTGTTGCATCTACTGAAGAGTCCATCCTGAATGCTCTTGCTGCTTGGGGCGGTGTGTTTTCTGATGGCCCTCAGAGTGAACTGGTCTCGTATCATTTGAAGAAGGCAACAGAGATAGTAGCTGAACAGTTTCTCAACCGTCAGGAGAAGACCAAATACGAGTATTTCGTTGTTTTCTGCTTTTACTTGATTTCTATTGGAGTTCATGTTAGCTCAGGGGACACATCTTTGTGGTATCGCTTCTTCAATGACTGTGTTTCACTACTAAAGGAGTATGGGGGTATTCTGAAGTTTGTTAAAGACTTCGAGTATTCTAATGACGTTAAATGGTTGGTTTCAAACTTCCAGTTTTATGATATAATGTCGTCGATGACATTAGCTAATGGCACTTCTTGTTCTATGTCAACATATAATAGTCTTTTTGACAAAGGTAAGTTATTAGATAAGTTGGAGTATGGTGTGGATCCTAACCAAGGATGTATTCAACCTATCATATTATTGTTAGGTGAAATTATGAATACCAGTGCATCCCTTCGAAGAGAAAGAATTGAGATAAGGACCGAATTGGAGAGTTCCACTCTTGGATCATCTTATTTGACCCATTTGAGGCTTCTACACTTTCGCAAGGTAGAATTGAAGTTTCTAGATTTGCGAGATAAAGTGTATTCATGTAATCTCAACAAAGTACAACTTTCTACTTTGGGTCATGAAGAGGTTGAGAATCATGTAAATCTTTTCAAGTTATACCAACTTGTGTGTGAGTCATACTTACTACTTTACATCAAACAGACCCAACCAAAGTCAAGTGAAGTTCAATACTTGACCATTAAATCATTATCAATCATAGATCGGTTGATAAAAACGTCTGTTGCAGGTTCCTTAAAGATGCCTTTACTAATATGTGCCATGTCTTGTTGTAATAAGTATGACAGAAGCATTATGACTGATGCGCTCAACCGGTTTTATGAAGTTTACAAAGTCGGTAATGTAAAAAGATTATGGGACATCATAAATATCTCTTGGCAAAAGAATCCTACTGGCGATTCATGTGTAGACTGGGTTGAAGTGTGTGAAGAATTGGGTTGGAAACTCTCTGTCTGTTAATAGCAGTTTCGGAATTCTCATTTCGAGTCTTCGGATATTTTAAAGCTGCTAGTACTATTGTTACTCTTCCTTTAATAAGCAATTGTCAAGATACAATTGTCTTTACAAATCAAAAGGCTTTACCCAAGTAAGACATCGATTATTAAGGTCGCCGTCACCGTCAAGCTGAGTTTGACATCAATAATTAAGGTCGCCGTCAAGCTGAGTAATCAATTTCGATATATCGAAAGGTTGCAAACAATGGGTTTTGTAAAGAATCATAAGAAGAAGGCGACATGTCCCCTCTGACTCATCGCTATCTCATGATATTTATGGAGTGGCCTATACCTGGCCATAATTACCAAATGAAGTTTACAGCCGTAGCAACCCCAATTTTTATTATCGGGTTTACCGGATTTGGACAATAGCCGAGTAGCACCAATTGTTTGCAATAACATGATTTTTCGAACACTATTAGTAAGGTCTCATGGCTAATAACGTATATATAATGAGGGTTGATCCCATGAAAGGCTTATTCTAAATTTAGAGCTAAGCCCATTTTCTTGACATCTTCAGAGTGTTCGTTACTTGAAGTCGACTGGACTACTAATTTATGAGCATGGTACAAGCAAACTTTATAAGAGATAGTTTTTTGGGAAGGATTCTTTATCATGTGTCAGGAAGAAAACTTTGCAAGCATCCGGAAGAGCAGCCTGGGTATGTGATTCCCTCCAAATATTTGCCCTCCGATCACACAGAGAAACATAGCGACTCAGCTTCTGAGTTCCTGCATGATGTCGCAGATAATAGTTCGTCAAATAACAAAGATGACTCGGTAAGCTTGAAGAGTAATACAGATCAAGTCATTGTAACTTGGGACTCGGATGATGATCCAGATAATCCATATAACTGGCCATTTTGGAAGAAGGTTGTGTTGACTTTGGAACTTATGTTCTTGACTATTTCTGTTTATATGGGTTCTGCCGTTTACACTCCTGGTATTGAGGAAATAAGGGAAGAATTCAAAGTTGGTCGTGTTGTTGCAACCCTACCGTTGACGTTATTCGTCGTAGGCTATGGTATTGGGCCGATGGTATTCTCTCCAATGTCGGAGAATTACAAATATGGGAGAACATCTATTTATATTTTGACTTTATTTTTGTTCTTCATTTTACAAATTCCAACGGCGCTAGTCAAGAATATTGCCGGGTTGTGCATTCTTAGATTCATTAGTGGTTTTTTTGCTTCCCCAGCATTGGCTACAGGAGGGGCATCTATGGGCGATATTATTACGATGCCGTACATGCCTCTTGGTCTCGCTTGTTGGGGTGTGTCTGCTGTCATGGGTCCATCTTTTGGGCCTTTTTTTGGTTCCATCTTAGTCGTGAAGCGTGATTGGAGGTGGACGTTCTGGTTCATGGGAATGGTGTCGGGATCAGCCTTTGTGATATTAGGAATTTTTTTGCCTGAGACTTACACGAATACACTTCTCTATCGTAAGGCAGTGAGGTTGAGAAATTTGACAGGCAACAACAACATAATAAGTCCAGGGGAAGTGCAAGATGGGCATAAATCTAGAAAAGAGCTTTTGATTGAGACTTTGTGGAGACCGATAGAAATTACTATTCGTGAGCCTATGGTTTTTTTTATCGATGTTTTCATAGCCATGTGTTACTCTATCTTGTACTTGTGGTTTGAGTCCTTTCCTATTGTGTTCGTTGACATTCATCGATTTACATTGGTCGAGATGGGTATTTCATATCTCAGTATCATTATCGGGGTACTCATTGGTTGTGGACTTTACCTTCCATACATTCTCAAATCTTTTACGAGAAAAGTTTTGGATGGGAAAGAGGTTTTCCCCGAAGTTTTTCTTCCACCAGCAATTGCTGGTGCTCTTCTTTTGCCAACTGGTATATTCATCTTCGGCTGGACTTCTGCTGCAGATATTCATTGGATAGCTCCTATGATCGGGGCTGCAATATTCTGTGCAGGTGCATTTCTCTTGTTCCAAACTTTGTTCAGCTACTTGGGCGCTTCGTTCTACAGGTACTTGGCTTCTGTGTTCGCCAGTAATGCATTATTCCGTTCGGTAGTGGCGGGTTGTTTCCCTCTTTTTGCCAAACCATTGTTCAGTAATCTTCCAAACAAGAGGTTTCCAACTGGGTGGGGTAATTCTGTTCTCGCGTTCATCTCACTTGCTATGGTTCTCATCCCTGTGATTTTCTACTTGAATGGTCCCAAATTGAGGGCCAGGTCTAAATATGCTGGTCCAGGTACATAGGATAAGGCTACGTGTATACACTTCACTTCAGCCAAATAAATGTCGTTTTATGAACACACGCTTTGTAATGTAGTCTGCGTCCACTTTTCAAAACCCCACAGAAAATTGTCTTTACTAGGAGTGCACATGGGCTAGAAATTGCGAATCCCTAATTGCGAATCCCTAAACCGCGAATAATTTGCAACCTCCTTCCCATTTACAAAATTTTCCAAGTGTCAACTTGCCCGAAATAGGTAATTTTCTGTTCCTTTGAACGTCTGTAAAATGGCCTCTAAAGGAGTGACAAGAACGGGACACACTCGGAAATTTCGCGGGTGCTATTGCGGAAACGTTCAGAATAGATGTACTTAGCAACAACTGGTAACCATGTTCTGCCCCCCTTACAAGTGCATGATTCCAAGCTACTTTTGGTTATTGAAGAGTTAGTCAGTTCTGGCTATTTGGCTTAATTTGCGGGGAACTCCCACCTCGAGGTAACTTACTTATCCTATTGAAGCTAAGTCTCTGGGTGATACCGTCATCTACATGTTGCCATTAAGATGTTGCCCCTTATTTAGTTAATTTTAGTGGGTCGTGTTTCTGGAGGAGGCCTCACTGACAAATGGTGGCCCTGTCTCAAATTCGAAACACGACGCGATGCAGCTTTTGCAGCAAAACTCTTCTCTAAGAAAAACTGAGGTAACAACTGATTTTGGCAACAGTACTTATAAGGGAGTATATCCGTTTAAGAGTTGAGTTAGGTTTGTAAAGTAATACACACTCCTTGGCCAACTGTCTTCGCTCCTTTTACCACAGTTCCAGAGATGTCGTCCCACATATTCACTTCAATTCTTTCATTTGTCTTTTTGGCGTTTACTGCCTTTGCCTTCGATATCGATGCTAAAAACAACGTGGCCGTTTATTGGGGCCAAAATGCTGGTGGATCCCAGCAACAGTTAGGCGAATACTGTGATACGACATCTGCAAACATTGTTATACTTTCATTTATCAATTCATTCCCTTCGCTAAGCTTGGACTTTGCGAATCAATGCTCAGATACTTTCAGTGATGGCTTGTTGCACTGCTCGCAGATCGGTAAAGATATCAAAAATTGCCAAGCTAAAGGTGTCAAGGTTTTAATTTCATTGGGTGGTGCTACCGGTTCGTACGGCTTTGACTCGAATTCCGAAGCTGAATCTTTCGCTACCACATTATGGGACAAATTTGGTGGTGGGTCTGATAACGAGAGACCATTTGATGACGCTGTCGTAGATGGTTTTGACTTTGATATTGAAAATGGTCAACAAACTGGATATGTTTCCTTGGCCAACAAATTGAGGGAGTACTTTCAAAGCGATTCTTCCAAGTCTTATTATCTTTCTGCAGCCCCTCAATGCCCTTATCCAGATGCATCTGTCGGTGATTTGTTATCTCAATCAAAAATCGACTTTGCCTTTATTCAATTCTACAATAACTACTGCAGTCTTGGTAATAAATTCAATTATGATACGTGGGCTGATTATGCTAAATCGGCTCCAAACCCTGACATCAAGTTGTACGTCGGGTTGCCAGCCTCTACTCTGTCTGCTGGTTCAGGGTACGTTGACACTACTACTGTGTCTAAATATTTGAATCAATTCGAAAATGATTCTAATTTCGGCGGTTTTGCATTATGGGATGCGTCCTCCGCATGGGGGAATACAAATGATGGAAAAAATTATGCACAGCAACTAAAGGACCTCGGCTCATCTGGCCAATCATCCTCAGAGACATCGGAGCCATTGCCTTCCTCCGCTTCATCTACCTCATTGCTTAATTTTAGCCCTGATACTTCCCCTGTCACATCTAACGGTAATGTGAAATTTAGCAGCGCTACTCTTTCATTAGACACCCAGGAAAATTCAGAATTGCAGGCTACAGCTACATCCACATCTGTTTCAACGTCAATCCCTGCAATCAATCTCTATTCAAATGTCCTCGCGCCAACTGCACGATCTGAAGATTCTACTGTCACTCCAGTGGCCCTTGTGGAAGAGCTAAACGTGATACACACGAGCGATATCGTGACAGTCACTGTAACAAATCTTCATACCGTGTATATACAAGGAAGAGATCACAACGTCGTCAAAAGAGGGTATGAAAATGTCATCAAAAGCGAATATGAAAATAGTGCTCAAACAATTAAAGCAACGATTGCTTTACCTATTGTCTTTATGTTACTTCTCTTCTTATAAGAGGTGATATAGGTGCTATCTGATACGTATAAATGCATACTGTAATGAAGTTCTTTGTTATTTTGAGGTAAAATTATATCATTGAGATGACGCTAAGTAGATTCTTTTTTCTGTTTTCTCCACCTTGGTCCATATATACAGAGAATCACAACGAATGCAACGCTGACCAAATTCAAGAGCGCCAACCCTGTGAAACACCACCCAAAGCCCATTTTATCCACTAGCTTTTCAATGATTAGTGATGATATAGCAGCTGCTAAATTTCTCATCATGTTGCCTAATGCAACATTGGTTGCCGGTTGTCCTGCGGTACTTTCCGTTAAGTATGTAGTATTGATAACAAATACCCATGTCATCCCAAAACCAGCCAAATATGAAAATATGAACATAGCACAAACATTGATATGAGTGTCTATACTCCACCCATACCCTAGAAGGCCCACAATTGCCATTCCCAAGCCAATCAATTGTAGAGAGAATCGGTTTTCAGGTATGTAAGTTCCTGTATGTTTTGACATCATATGATGCCCTAATTTATCCGAAAGCCTTCCCCCGATTAGAGAGCCCAATATAAGCGATGAACCTGGACAAATATAGGCTACACTGGTCTGTAGCCTTGTAAAGTTGTAGTTGTTTTGAAGCACCTTAGTAAACGTTACAATCATTGCGTAAAAGGCTGCGAAAAGTAAACCCGCAATTACGGAACACATTAAGACTGGTTTGAATTGCATGACGACCCATATTGACTTAAGACTGGGCCTCTGTGGACGAGGGTACTTTTCCTTTTCTTCGTTTTTAATTAACACTTTCTGGAATAATTTGGGCCGAACTAACCAAGAGTGTTGCAAATCTTCACCGCTACCAACTAAACACCTCAACGTCTCAGGGAGAGAAAAGAGAATGATTATGTAAACAACAAATCCAAATATTGCTAAAAACCCGAAAAGCCATCTCCAAGCTCCCGATACTGCAATGATGCTAAGCAAGGGTCCGAAGATTGGTCCTAACTGAGGTCCCAACATAAAATAGGAAATTGACTTCGCTCTGTGTCTTGGTTTGGTAATATCAGCAATTGTACCTGCACCAAGTGACATAACACTTGATGCACCAAATGCCTGAGCTGCTCTTAAAATGTACACCGCCACGATATTTGCAGGAATGACGGCCAATAATATATTTGATAAGATGAATATCGCCAACGATAATAAATAGAGTGTTTTTCTTCCTCCATAATCAGCCCAGGATGCCCAAAGTAAAGGTGCGACTGCAAATACTAGCATAAAAACAGAGACTGTCCCATTTACGGTGGTAGCAGGAGCATTCAATACTTCTTGAAATAACGGCAAAACTGGAATGTAGATATTCCCAGAGACTGGACCTAAAAACCCTGCTAATGTTACTGTGGCCACTATATACGCTTTGCGCTTCCTGGAAAATGACGAATATGGCTCTAGTTTGGCGGGATCTTTATCGTTGATAGTGAAACCTAACTCAGCCGTTTTTTCTGCTGCACCCAATTCATCAGAGATGCTGCTACGCTCCATAATAGTGGTTCGTTCTGTCGTCCGATCCATGTTTGACTTTTTGTAATACATGGTGAGTAGAATAACGCAGGTGAGCAAATTATATATATCAGATTAGTCCATAACAAAAAAAATATAGTGCTCTGCTTTACATTTGACTCTTACTTCTTAGACTTAGCTAGCTTCAATCTTTTGGTGCCCAAATTGAACATACAAAACTATTTCAAAGTTTGGTAAATTTAAGCTTCAACTGTAGAGGAGAAATTGGTCCCGCTGAGGTGATTTTATCTGCCCAGTTTGGATCAAGCTGAATTCGAAAGCGGCTCACAACGTCCTTTATCAAGACTTTTGTCTCAAAGAGCGCAAATTTCTCTCCAAGACATGCTCTTTTCCTACCATGGAAGGCTGGAAGTCTCGCAGTACTCTTTGAAAAGTTGTACATTTTAGTCACATCGGCCATGGAGTTTCCCCATCTATCAGGACGAAAAACATCTGCATCGCCTCCCCAGATATTTACGTCCCGTCCAGTTCCATAATTATTGTAGCCTACATAAACCCCTTTGGGAATTTGAATATTTTTTCCCAAAGTAACAGGTTGTGTGGTGTACCTATTGATAATTTGACCCAATGGTGGGTACATTCTCAATGTTTCAAACAAAACTGAAGTTAAGTATGAGCCATCAAGCTCATCTTTTCCTGTGTCGTGTTTCAATTCTTGCCTAATCTTATCCTGAACATTCGAGTATTTTGCGATTACGTAAAGGAGTGATGTTAAAAATAACTGAGGATTCTCATGTCCAGCAACCATGATTATTACTGCATTATCCGCAAACTGTTTTTCTGTAATAAGACTTTTTTTGAGAGCCTCTGTCAACGCATATCCTGCTGATGATTTATTCACACTCGAACCAAGTTGTGCCTGTTTGATTATTCTGCAGTAAAATCTGCGAAAGCTCTTCACTGCCTCTCTGGCTTTCGTCCTGCTCGGAATGGGGAAGCGATCAAAAAATGGGAAATTCATGTAAAAAGGTTTGAATATTTCAGCCTTTACTACCTTTAATCTCTCATGTAAGTCACAGTGATCAGCCATAACATCAAAATCAGCACCAAGCATTGACTCACCAATGTTGCCTAAACAGAATCTTTGAATGATGTCGCTCACAGGAAATGATCCTTCGTTTTTTTGAATCTTCAAGTCAATGTATTTTACTACTAACTTGGAGTTCTTGAACACAGGAGCAGTATCAGGAAACTGAATTCCATTCGTAATAATTGATCTGTAAAGTCTCCATGTTTCTCCGTGAGCACTAATGACGTTATCACCAGTATAATCGGATAAAACAGAATACCAAATTTTTTTGTGATTGCCTCTCTTTGCAAAAATATCTTCGTTTTTGAATATTTGAGACAAAAGTACAGGACTTGTAATAAGAATGTTCCACCTTGAAGCAAAATATATTTTAACGGCACCATATTTCTCCAACTTTTCTTTTAAATACAACTGATATATCTCACCCTGATCTAACTGGGTATATGCTCCTAGGAAGGAGACATAGAATGGAATTGTTGGTATATTTTTAGGAAAATTGTAAGGTGGAAAAACTATAGATGCAATAAAGTAGGCTATGATTATTGCAAAGCTAAAAGTGGTGAATTTCATCACCAGAGCCCAGCTAATTTGCTCCATGGTTTCTTTTAGTATCATCATAGTACTAGAATTGATAAGCTTCTAATCGCGAAAATGACTCCCAATTATTTAAGTGATTAACAGCTTCATTTAAGCATGAAAAGTTTCCCCCTTAGCATAATATTTGAAGGACTCCGAGTGAGGTCTTAAGAAGTCTTCGATTAGAACAACTTTGTGCTTCATCAACCTTTCCAATAATCTGAGTTGCTAATCAAAAAGACATGTTTTTAAAGCCATTAAGCCTCATGTTTGATAGAAAATTACATGAACTGTTTCAGTGCACCTCTTTAGTTGCAAAAAAAAGACTCTCACTCTCAGTGCATATAGTTTTGGCAAGTAAAAGAAAATTGCTGAGTGTGCGATGTAAGAAGCTATTCCTTTGTCAAATCAAGCTCTTTTCGTATTGCTATAATTTCAATATTTCGCAGCAATTGTACGAACTTTCTTTTACTCCTAGTTTTATTTATCACAAGAGACTATAAGGGAAAACAAAGGGCGATGTTACGGAGAGTGAAAGATAGATCCGGGAGTGAGGATTATGATAAAACCGTTGTTTTGCTCTTTTAATGTCAAATGGAGAAATACTATATCTAACAACAAAAAAAGCTTACGACAATTAAAAAATGTTAATTTTGTGTATAATTATAACACTATGTTTCTATCAAATTGAAGCATTCTCAAACGCTCCAGGCCTTTTCAAATCACGTATGAGGCTTTTAGAACAGCATAAATGATCAGTTGGCAGCTTTCTTGAGCTCAGCCATAACCTCAGGTTTCAAAACTGTTTGATCTAACCCTGGCTCCCTCATCTTCTTGAGGGCAAAACCAACATGCTCAGAAAACCCCAAGTGTGCATAGGCAAATGCAACATATGCCCAAACGTTAGCAGCATCTTCGTTATAAAAGGTGGAAAGTTTAAGATAGTAGAGTACTCTAATAGCAGTAGAATAATCGCCGTTGAAAAGAGCTTCTTCAACTTCTTTAAACCCCAGTTCGGTATCCCCAGTGCGTCCAGTAACAGCACTGTTTGTAGTTGCATCTGCAAATGATATATCGAAACTGCAAGGGTTTTTCTTATTTGGAGCGATCTTTTTACCTGCTGGTAATGGATCGGGTCTTGCCTTCACAGAACCGGGAACACCTTGATTGATTTGGGCCTTGAAGTTAGCTGGAACGGAGCTCATGATTGATTTATCGAACTTGTATCAGTTTTGTCTTGGATTTATACGATCAGTTATTTTGATAATTCATATTCTATCCCAAGATTGCCGAAGTAAGACAAATATGCCCTCCCAAACTCCCTGCATATAACAGAGGATAGAATTTTCTCATCAAAATGCTTGTGTAAAATTTCAAGCCCAAACGCATAAGTGCATGAGGTTGTGGTGCAATTGCGTCGTAAGATGTAGTATCATGCTATGATGCTAGTGACTGAAGAAAAAAAAATGGAAAGGTAACTTTGAAGTTTAGATAAGGCGAGTAGCGAAAATATTGGTTGATCTGATGTTCGGGATATTAGTTGGTACTTAGATGATATCTATAACTAATAATGCACTAAGCTATATACTAATTAATTACCCAAATAACTTGATTGAGTTCTCCTCAACTGATATGTCATCTTTTTCTTCCTCACTGACATCTATAGTTTCTTGCTCATCCATGTTGACTGTTTGACCTAGTAAAGAGGAGAAAAATTCATCAATTTGAAAATTGTCCCATCTCAAAGAATGTTTTGGAGCCTCAAAGTTGGATAATTGTTCCTGAACATGATACCTAAGTTTACGACCCTTTGAAGCCTTGGTGTCAACATTTTTGAGCTTTTGAGATTTCTGAGCGGTCCTGAGATTAATAGTGAGGCCCGAAGTTGGATCGCTACTGTGTACCTTCTTGTCCACTAAATCATTGAGTAAAACTCTGTAAAAATCATCGTCGTCATAAATTTGGTCGATTGATTCATCCTTGTTCTTTTTCTCATCGGGAATATCAGTGTCTATCAGTTGCAGTTTAAGTTCTTCCTCTTCTTTATTATGCTTCAAGTAGATATCGACTCCAAGCGGTCTTATAAGTCTTCGATTGATCTTGGTTCTTTTTACCAAGCGATCCATATCGTTCAAATTATTGACAACCTGCTGCTCAGCAGATTGGTTTATAACTTTGAACTTTCCAGCATTCAAAGCATTCGATCCTGAAGAATTCTGGATTTTTGCAGACCATTTGGTTAGTGCAGAGCTTCGGAAACTATTCAAAATATCATCATGTGCATCGGAAATTTGCTTGAACTGATCAAAGGTTCTCTTTTTGGATTTCATCTTTTTGTTTTCCTTGAATATAGAATCTTCAATCAGCAATTTGCGTCTTAATGCAAAAATACTCTCTAGTAGATCGAAACATTTCTCTTGAGCCTGATCTAAATATTTTTTTGACTTTTTTGAGGCCATGTTCCCCTCCTTCATCGTAATCAGATCGAAAGGTAGCATATTCGAGCTTGTTAAAGATTTCTGTATTTTCAAACGAGCTTCCACAATCTGCTCGAAAAGTTTCAGTTGCTGCATAATAGCAAATCCTTTGAGCGAATCACTCGTCATCGAATTAGACAATCTATTTACAACATGCTTACGCTCGTTACTCAAAATTTTTCTCAATCTTAATTTCTTGCGTTCTTCGTCTTCAACTTCGCTTTGATCCCCATCTACATTGCCATCCTCATTGTCATCTTCATGGCCATCTTCATTGTCATCTTCACTGTCATCTTCACTGTCATCTTCACTGTCATCTTCACTGTCATTTTCATTGTCATCTTCACTACCGATGTCACTGCGATCCTGCTCAACATCGCTATTTTTTTTTGAATAAGAGTCTTTTGATTCTATATATTCATCGGACTGTGAGTAGCTTGAGTATGACCCAACCTCAGCTATATCATCAGCGTCACGATCCGAGTGAGAGTCGGATTGAGGTTCGGATTCAGAGCCATCTAACTCACTTCTGGCCACGACATTACCACTGTATGTTTTGGGAACGGCTTGTTTCTTGTTCATGCGTAAGTTAGATCTTGGCATGTCAATGTAATGCAGCCTTTTTAATTCTTCATCTGATTCATCAGAATGAAAATCATCATTGTTCTCGTCTAACGCATTTCCTTTCAAATCAGCATCTTCAATGTCGAAGCTTGTTTGAGGTTGACTGAAATCGAGAAACTGTTCTGCTAATGACTTTTTCACCATTTGTTTTGAAAGTTATATAGTATTACTAACTTACTTGCCAGATGCTTCAAAAAAATACACTGATGCTCATCTCGCAAAAAAAGCCGCGACACAATCAAACCACGACATTCTGTTCAAAATGTTCAAGAGATTTGATTTGGCATACATGCAGCGACCAACTGGAAAGAGAAGAGGGACCGAATGTCAACCGGAAGCAATTATTGAGAACGGACGAGAGTAATAGTCTTTATTCGTTTCAATTTCACGCTTGTCCCTGTAATAAAAGCACACATTGATCTGCAGGCATAGATGCGTATAAGTGCTTAGCATTGCAGGGAGCCTCAAAAAAAAGATTGAAAGTTTGTCGCTACAATCGACTTCAAATTGTGCTTTGTTTGAGCGTAGATGCTTCCACTGCAAAGAAGGATCGTAATTAGAACATCAAAGGGGTAGTTTTGAGCTTGGATTTTTACTTTGTGTGCTTCACGCTCAGAGGCTGTTCTATAGTACTCACGTGATCAAAACTGACCATGGTCTTACTCGTCAACAAATAATTGTATTGAATATTATTGCTATTCTTTCTGTTCAAAATTAATTTTAGTGAAGGCAGTTCATCTTAGCTTTCAATATCCTTACCTTGCCTAATACACGGAATATTGCGATACAGGTGAAAAGATCTCATTGGACTCTCATTTTGAAAAAGTAGACTTATTTTAACAAGATCACAATGAATTTGATACGCATATTATTGGGGTTTGTGACTCTAATTGGTATAGCTTTGGGAGGTTTACAAGGTCAAGGTCAAGGTGGTCAAGGTGGGGGCAGAGTTACTACGTCAATATCTGTCACTTCTGTTTATACCACAATCACCACACATGGAAATCCAGTTACGATTCAAACGCTTTACAAGCAAACATTTATCAAGACTTATACTGAAGCTACAGGAGAGCCAAAGTCAGGGGAGGTTGGACTTGGAACTCAACTGGGAACAGTTGGCCATATACGCACCTATGACCAAGTTACAGTGCTGTCGTCAGGTGAGGCTGGTGGATTACACCATGGAGCATATGCGGGTATGGTTGGTAGCTTATTCATTCTTTTAGGCATCATGTATTAAGTGTCATAATCCAATGGATTGGAAATGTACCATTAGGCCCTGGTGGCGAGCCAAAACGATGAAGTAGTTGTCACATCACCTGTATATTATCAAAACTATTTTTTTATACTTGAAAACAAAATTAGGTAAAACTTGAAGACAAAACTACGAACACTCATAAATTAAAAATCACACTTTGGTATCCGTTGAACTCTCTCGTTCAACCGATAATAGAGATGTAAATAATGTTTTTGAATGCTGGTATATGATTTACTATACTGGCTTAATTTAATTAAAACTACGTTCTGATACATACGCGCACATATCATGTAAATTTTTTGCCTAAACACATCGTCAAGTTTGTGGATTTGAGTCGAAAAATCATTTTTTGAAGTTCTATTTCAAACAATACAGTGGCAGCTCTTTGAATAAAAGAAACCTTAAGGTATGTGCAACCTCTTTTATCGAACGATCTGGGTCGGAAATATTTTAGCGAGACTCCTGAATATTCAGCTGTTATTGCGAAAGAAACCCCAGTAAAGAAACATCATTGCGGTCGATGTGGGCGGTTCCTTTAAACTCAAATACTAACAATTGCAGAACCATGTCTGAAGAATTAGCTAATAAAACAGAGGAAATTTCTTTGGAGAATAAGGAAACTGTTTTGACCAACAGAGAGGAGTTCACCGTCAAACACCCTTTAAATAATAAATGGACGTTGTGGTACACTAAGCCTCAAGTTAACAAGAGCGAAAATTGGCATGATCTATTAAAGCCCGTCATTACTTTCTCATCCGTTGAAGAATTCTGGGGAATTTATAACTCTATTCCACCTGCAAACCAATTACCATTGAAGTCCGACTATCATTTATTCAAAGAAGGTATTAAACCAGAATGGGAAGACGAGCGTAATTCAAAAGGTGGAAGATGGCAATATTCCTTCACTAACAAACGTGAAGTCGCGATCAATGACTTGTGGCTACGTGGTTTGTTGTCGGTAATCGGAGAAACTATTGAGGATGATGAAGACGAAGTAAACGGAATTGTTTTGAATGTTAGAAAACAAGCCATTAGAATTGGTATTTGGACCAAAGACTGTGACGAGTCAAAATTAAAAACTGTTGGAGAAAGACTCAAGAAGGTCTTGAAGTTGAGCGATGATCAAAAGGTTGATTTCATGTCACACGATGACTCGAACAGAAAAGGCTCAGAACCTCAAATTTTACTTTAGTTAAGGCGACAGGACACTAGCTCGACATTCTAGCATCAACTTGGCTTCTAAATTGCCTTCTTTGTGAGGTTTGAAGCCAATTCAACGAGGTGGCTTTGAATTTCGACTTTGACTCCACATTAATCTGTGAGAGATAAATTAATTGGCTATTTCTTGAACGATTTTTAGGGTTATATTTGCTACTTTTAAAGTTTCCTCTTTCATTACTGATATGATGCTAACCCTTGTATACATACAATATAACGCCAATTTTATGTACGATTTTTTTTACTCTAACGAGAGGTTAACGAAAAGCCGATATTCATTCCACAGTCTAATATCCTACAGGATTTATCTTTGTTTGTATAAATCGATGAACTATATCCCAGTATTCTGGTTGTATGACCGTGTCATTGTGCATGGAGTCTTCAAAAGTGTGAAATGTTTTTTCCAGGCTTTTCGAAAGCTTCAACAACTTGTCCATGTGCTCCGGGGGAACAATCTCATCACAACGTGCGCTCAACATAAGTAAGGGAATAGTCAGAGGAATTGTAGGCATGAGCTTCTCCAGATCCCATTTTTGGTGTACGAAAGACGTAAACCATTTAAGCCATGGAAAAATATGTGGTACTGTCTTCCTAATGGAAAGAAATGTATTTTCTAGAATGATCGCGTGAATTGATGAAGACATCGTAGCTCCAATGAATATAGCAACAGCACCACCTAGGGACCTTCCGTATAGAACAAGGGAAGACAGCAGATACTGCTCGTCCTCTGTAGTTAAATATTTCATCACTCTCTGTGCATCTATCTTCAACCCTTTTTCGGAGGGCTTACCAGTTGACTTTCCGTATCCCCTATAAGAGTAAATAAACACGTTGTAGCCAAAATTCTTGTAAAACATCGATACAATAGGTAGCGCATGGCCAATGTTTCCCGCATTTGGTGATAATATCAAGATCGTTTTGTTTGCATATTCGGGGGATAGAGGGTTCTGCTTCAACAGGTAACACTGCAATAACTCTCCATCTTCAGTCTTTAGCTCTACCAAGGCATAATCAGCCATGTCGTATTCATCAGGCGTAGCACAATAAGCATGTCCATCGTTCAAAGAAGCTGGGTATATTAATGTTGTCTGATAAGTGTACAAGCCCAACAAGACCAAAGCCCCTAGCGAGATACCCACTTGAGCAACCATTTTGACGTATTTGAGCAACTTTGCTATCAATATTCCCAGAGCCGATATCATAGCACCATATACAACCTTGTGGTCAATAAAGGTGAAAAGAGAAAGATGATTAGCTAAAAATACTCAAATCTAATTTTCTCAAAAGAATTACAATGTAAGAATCAACCAGAAAACAACTACTATCTATCAGACATATGTCGAGCCAACCAAATGCTAACCATCTGAGCTTGGCTCGGTTCGCATTCAATATATATGGTGCATTGAACCAGTCGTCACCCGCTGACACGGGGTCGTCACCTAATTCGTCTAATAGCTCTATTCGATCAAAACGAAACGAATTATCATACGACAGAGACAAGGTGATATTTAATAGCGATAGGGAGGTTTCGTGCGTGTCATGTATTCAACATCACTTGAACTCACCGTTACATGACGCAGACAAACTTTACCACCCCATTTTGGGCGGCAAAAACTACTTGAAAATACTAGTGATGAATCGGGAGCAGAATCAAATTACACTGGAAATTAACGTTCTTGAACAGGCAAATTTACCATACTTCAATTCTAGAGCATCATCATCAAACAAATTGAATAACATTAATACCGTGAAAGCTTGGTCAGATGTCATCGCATGTGGTTTGTCTAACGGAGGAATTTCAATTTACAAAGTAGCGCAAGACACAAGAATTGTTCTTTTGCATAAGTTCAACGATCACAAACGTTGTATCAACTCGTTAGATTTCTATCCAAAGTCTGATGGGCAAAATTTATTCATTTCAGGTTCACAGGATGGATCTATCAAGCTTTGGGACTTGCGCTCATCAAACAATCGACCCGAGGTCACCGTTGTACCCGGGACCCATTCAGATCCCGTACGAGCATGCCAGTTCTCTCCCCATTCAACTGCAAGAAATAAATTGACCGTATTGTCCGCTCATGACTCGGGCACGTTGTGTATGCACGATTTAAGGGCACCGGGAGTGGGCAATCAACAGCAACTTCAGCAACAAGGGGCTCTTACCCACAACCCAGAACGTCGCTGGGCATTTCACACTGGACCTGCCTTGTCTTTACATATTCACCCAGAGAAAGAGTACGTCATCACTGGAGGCAGGGACCAAAAGCTTTGCATTTGGAACTACGCCAGGAACACTAGTAGTCATAAATCTAGTCCTGAATTTGTGGTCAATACATATGGTCCAGTGATGAAGGTGAGATGGTCACCGTACCCAACCTCTTATCGGGGAATTTATGAACACAATCACGATTCGAAAAGAAATGAAGATAGATTTAATATCGAGGAAAGAGATACTATTCATTCGTCAAACTCAACCAATGACCCACTATACAACTATGACTTTGCATGTCTGTACTTAAATGAAGATCCCACTTTAGCTGTATTCAATCTCAAAAGAAGGCATATTCCCAAGGAAATAATCACATCTAACAAACCTTTTCAAAATTTTATATGGGGATCAAACTATCAACAATCGAGAAGAATGTGGACTATCACCAAGTCAAATGTTTTTGTCGCGTATAATTTTAGCTCAACGAAGAGCCAAAACGACATTTTCAGACCGTTAGATGATCTTCCTAACGTATCAGCAACATGGAATAACAATTTCAGCGACTTCAGCTTCGCATACAACGACAAAGATGAGTTCGAATTGGGAGCTGAAGCAGATAGCTTACCCGAAACTCCTATAGAAGATACATTTTATGGTGAATACGGTGGGGGCAAATCAGTGAACGAAGAGCATGATTATGGATTCTCTGAACTTTCATCCAGCGATAGCATGGTATTACACAATAGTTATAAATACCTGGTGATTAATGGCTCTCCATCTCAAAACATTTCTAGTTCATTTAAGGGTGAAAAACCCCTGTTTCAGAAAGTTCCGAGTTTGCAAGGTAAAAAGCCTTCACCGAAAGTCTCAAATCGGATTGTGTCAACATCTGGCGAAACACACTTGCGGCCAGAAATGGATCGCACTATGTCCCAATCCACTGTGGGATCTATTGGATCTGTCGAATCTCCGTCAGTATCAAATCTCAAGAAGAAGCAGGCTTCCGCGCCCATGTCAGCTTTTATCACTCCTATCTCTCTCCCGTTGGTTTTAAATGATGAGCGTGTTTTTGAATACTTATCAACCAGTTACTTAACATATGTGCCAGACGGATTTACATTGTATGAAGTATGCATAATGAACGCAAATGCTGCAGCTGTTGTGAACATGTTCAGATCGTGTCAAGTCTGGAAAATACTAGCTGTAAGTTTAGACCTGAACTTCAAAACGGGAAACAAGGAGCAGGTTCTGGAGCCAGAAGAAGTTCAGAGAGATGAAGAGGCTGGGTCAATTCTGTCCGAACTTGGCAACTTCGTTGGATCTTACAACTCCAACTCCACTCTGACTACGAACTACGGTGACACTGGTGTCGCTGAGATGAGCGTAGAGTCGCTGGTGAAATCCGGCTCTGGATATCATAATGTAGGATCAGTTTATCTGGAAAACAGGAATTCATCAGCTACGAACATCAGTTTACGGGGAGGTAGTTTTTCCCACAGTACAAATCCCACTGCTAATGCTGTTTTCAAGATAAAACCATCTGAAAGCAATGAAAGCGTTATAGAAAATGCTGAAGAGGAAGAACCCCAGAAGAGAAGTAAACAGAATAGCCCTACTAGATTAGAAAAAGATGATCATAATGCTGAAGAAAAGAAGAGGTCTGATTCTTTTTCAAGACTGAATAGAAAAAATCATACAATGAGACACAAATACTCCATTGGTTCCTTCACTGATGAGCTAGGAACTTCACCTTCGTACGCATCGAACTCTTCTACTCATGTCGTGGGAGGTTTTCAGAGAACAGGGACATCACCAAGAAATAAAATACTGGCAAGCAAACACCACTTATTCCAGAGACCTATGTATCAGAGGTCACACTCTAAATACCAAGTGGGAAATTGCGAAGATCTTGATGATGAAAATTTTAACGTTAACAAAGGATCTTTTGGTTCATTTTCCCCACCGGTTCATAATGAGGTAGGAAACTCTAATGTTTTTAGCTCGGGACATCACTCATATAGCTCGCACAGCTCGATCCCAAATCATATCCCGGTTACTATGGAATCTTTACTGTCCCGTGGAAGCATTTATGCTTCAAATCAGGAAAGACTGGCTAGGTTACAGACGCTCCATAGGTCTAATACTTTGCACGAAGTAACCGAGTTCGAAGAGCGAGCTTCGCAAGAGAAGACAATAATACATTCAAAATTAACGAAAGCTATAACCAATGCTGACAAGCCCAAAGACGCAAGTAAACCGTGGGAAACAGAAAATTTACTCTTCAAAGTTTTGGAGTATTCGAGTTTGCAAGGTGACGTTGTGCTATGTTCAACACTCGCGATGTTGTTTTATAATATCTTTGATATCGGCAAACAAAGAACTTTGGAATGGGTTTCCCTATACTTAGAGATTTTACAAAGCAGAAGATTGTTCGTGAACATGGTTAGCATTATGAAAATGGCTCCCCACGAGTTGTCTTCTGAGCTAGCAACAAATAAGGATAGCGTTATTAGGACATTTTGTGCTCATTGTGGAAACTTGATAGTAAATGAAGATTCCAAACATCGCCCACAAGGTTTTTGGTATTGTGACAACTGTTCTAAGGCACAACTAAACTGCATTTATTGCAACGAACCGAGCACGGGATTGAATGCAATCGTTAGTCTACATTGTGGTCACAGAGGTCATTTTGGTTGCTTGAAGGAATGGTTTATAGATGGAGAAAACACGGAATGCCCCGGTGGCTGTGACTACTCAATCTTATAGACAATGCAAGCTTAAATTAAAATGATGTCGCCCAATTCTATATATCTTTTCACCAACTTGTACTTCACCACGTATATGCCATTGCTCACTATTTCAAGCTCATCCTCATCACCGTCACCACTTCGTACTATTATGGGGTCTCTAATCATAGATTTTATGAACACATGAAAGTCGAGGTCTGGTTTTGTTATCATGGATTGCCCACCGCTTGTGTCATCCAAATACGTTAAAAACTCAGGCATTTTTTTCAAAAAGCAGTTGTTGTAAAGATCCGTCAATAGCTTAAAGTGCTTATGCATATAATCTGATTCTTCAGGGGATAAAATAATCTCAGTTGTCTCATTTATGTAGTGTAATGCAAACTTGTCTAGTTTCGAAAGTCTCGTTCTGAGGTAGAGCCGTACTAAATAGTTAATTCTTTCAATGTCAGTTTCTATAATCATTAATTGTAGTTTAAAATCACCAGAGACAATCCCCAGTTCAGCGTTAAGATCACCATACTCGTGTGAATCGAGCAAGTATTGCTGCTGATCAGACAAATGAGTCAAAACATTTTGCATCAAGTCTTTCTTGTAAGGTAATACTTCTGGAGCCATCCTTTCATTTATCATGGCCGTGATTAAATCATTGTATAACGATCCATGACTCGGGCCCAGAATTTTAGTTGACGTTTTTCTTGCATCAGCGTCGAACTCTTGCAAGATGTCATCAATCTCCATACCTTTCTCCATCGTTAGTGGCGCTTCTCTAGTTTGATCAAGTTTTCGATTTTGTCAGATTTGAAGTGTACTCAATTCAAAATACGCGTAAATATCAAGCAAATTAAAGGCCAAATCAGAATAGAACTTCGACTTGAGAATGGAGTCAGAAGAGAGAAAGACGCTTCTCGAGAAAAAGAGGCAGCGGCTTCAGGAGCTCAAAGATAGACGTAACTTTAAAATCAACAAAGATGATTCTGATATCGACCATTTAATAAGCAAGCTTAAATCAACTAGAATAGAAACAAGAAAGGTAGATATAGCAATTCAAGTTGATGCGGAACCCGATCACATAACAACACCCATAAATAGCGAACCTATCGAGAAGGAGCGAAATACTTTTGATAAAGGTATTCAAACAATCAATTCCTTCTTAGATGAAGGTAGAGATGAGATTGAAAAAGATGCTTTTGAAACTAGAGCAAGAGCCGCGATGAGGCCCACCAGTGCTTCCGAACGTACCAGAGAGGAGGAGTTTGATGTCATTGACTTGAATATTCTGATCAAAGAATGTATAAAAGTACTCAACAAGGTCATAGTTGAGGACACCATTGATACTACCAACATTATGGATTATGGTATGGTTCAGAATGAGCCTACAACAAGTGGAGACAAATCAATTTCTCCCTTCACAAGATGGTGTAAAATCAAAGACCAAGAAGGCCTATCAGTTACAGCTCTTGATACCTCACCACACTACACTGAACTTATCGTGATAGCATACACTCATTTACGAGAAGATAAAGAATCAGGTCATATTGCAATCATCTATAATGTCAAAAGTTCCAATTTCTTTCCAGAGTACTTTTTAGCATCTTCTACCCAGATCACTGAAATAATGTTCGATAAAACGAATTCTAAAAAGATCATTGGTGGCCTCATAGATGGTAATATTGTGATCTGGGATCTTCTGCATCAATCCTCTACAAGAGTCGAACTTATGGTTCTGATAAGTACACCAATCTTCAATCAGTATCACAAGCTGGGTATCTCATCAATAAACCAGGCATCTGATGATATGAGCAGTATTTTGGTATCAACATCATACGATGGCTCTGTTAATTTTTGGACAACAAACTTTTTGGAATCACCAAAGTTCAAGACCACTAAGTTGTATACCTCAGGTAGAAGTGATGAGCTTACAAATATTAAAGGAACGTTGATAATACTGGAAGCGCTTCTTGTAAACCACAAATTATTGGCAAACAATCTCACTTTGGAGGAGAGGCTTTTGAGTATGCTAGTAATAGGAGACGAAAGTGGAAGGCTCTACAGTGTGGAGGATAACAAAAAAGTGTTTGAAATAGAACCAGGAAATGGAACCGGTCACTGCAACTGTTCTATTTTAACATGCATGCTGAAACTAGGAGATAGATTTGTTATCTCATCTCATTTAGATTGGTGTTTACAAGTTTGGGATTTGAAATCAAAACAAGTAATAGCAAAAATATCAACGAATTACATTATATGGGGAATAGCAGTAAGTCCTGCCAATCCTTATCAATTTATAACTTATGGGACATGTAAAAAATCCATAATAGAATTTTGGGATATGAATCAAAAACTATGGAACCCAATAGCTAGAGTTTTCACTCTGGAAGACATCCCTACATCAGCTAAATTCTCTTCAGATGGGGAGAACTTGGTTGTGGGATTCAAAGACGGTTCTACAATAGTATGGTTAATAAACAAAGAGAGTTTAGAAGAAGTCATTCAAGCTAACTCTAACAAGGAGATAGACGGTGGACTATGGTCGTACTATGAATCCGTGCAAAACGATTCTACGGTGATATAATTCCCGATTTTTGTATAATAATGCGTTATTTATTTGATGTATGAATTTCTACATGAAGCTACTAAAGATCCTATCCCTTGCTCTTACATTGATGTTACCACCAAGGTCCCTTTGATCCGTTTCTTGCGATAATGATACGCAATCTTGGGTTGCGAGGACCAAAAGCTCAAAAAAACATCGCGATGCCTCAGTCCTTTGATTGACCGTCTTCATTCCGTTAGGATCGATACTTACTCCTAGAGGATATGTCTCTTGATTGTTATCATGTATCGATAAGTCTTTCCTAATTATATCTGTAAGAGTGGTAACTCGGCTTGTTTCAAATGTATCTCTGAGCTCCACCGCAATCTGAGTGGTAACACGCACAGATTGACCAGAAGAGCCAGTATCTTCTGGCTGTGAGTTTGCAACTTCATCTTCATGAGGCCGCTCATCAGACAATCCTGGAAGAGAGAAGTCAAAACTTAAATCGTCTTCATAGTTTTCAAACTCTTGGTTGAATTGTAGGTCATGTTGATCATCTAATTGCTTTCGTTCCTCTCGAGATAACTCTAAGCAAGCTTGTTTTAAATTATCATCAATTTCAAAAATCTTTCTTTTCTTGAAACACGGAGTCGCCAACTCTTGGATTAATTGAATTTTTTGGGCTTCTGTCAACGACAAAGTTATATAATGGGTCCGATTGAGAATATTCATCTGATTATCTTTTAGTATTTGTATTGGAATACCATCCATTTCATTCGCGTCATCTATCTTAAGTTTCCTTTTATTTGTTATTAAATGTCCCTCCTCCGTGATACCAGTTCGTTTGACCCTCACGTGGGATAACGGTACAGTGCTTTCAAGATCCATAGCTCCGTCGGAGTTATCAGCTACAGCATGTATCTCATCACCAACTGTTGCATCAATGGGCAAATCAAGATCTAAGTCTAATTCTTCGCCAGCTTCTTTTAGACCATCTAAGATAGAAATTTCGGGGAAGTCAGGTCCATTGACACCATCTCTACCAATTTCAATTGAATCATCGTGATTATAGTGATCATCTTGTGCGATATCTAATTCAAAGTCAAGCTCCAAATCCAAGTCATTTCCAGAATTATTTAAATGATCTTCGTGAGTCTCATTGAATCTAGGGAACTCTATAGATTGATCAAATGTGAAACTATCCTCAGTATTATCTATGTAGTTAGAATGACCAAACACACATTCTTTTATAGGCTGATCCAAGTTCAAGTTTTCTTGGTATAATAAATCCATCTCCGTAACTTCATCTTGCAAGGTTATGCTATTTAAGTTTGAAACTGTAGTTTGTTGAGGAGGCACATTTACCAATCTGTTTGACAGGCCCAAGATTGTATCTCCACTTGCATAACGAAAGGAATTTTTTAGCCGAAGTAATATGTCACCCATATCTTCAAGTAAGTATCGTGTTTTTCTAGAATAAATCTTCACTATTCCCAACAACAACTGCCCGGATAGTCTAAGTGTGATTGCACCACCATTGTCATTCGATTGAGACAGTGGGCTCCAGCCACTAATCTGAGTCGCGGATATTAATTTAGAGCTGCTGACAATACTGGTGTTCATCAACTGTTGTTTTGTGAGTTTCTTTTCGTAATTAGCTGCTAGCCATATATGACCTAAAGGTCCCTCCTTCGAAAGTAATTGTTCCGACATTCTGCTCGAGGATTGAATACTGAGTACTTACTGAGTACTTGCTTCAACCGATCGATTTTGGTTAGAAAGCTCTTGGGCTTTTGGTCAAAAAATTATGGTCAATGAAAGTCAAGCTGCGCTTAAAAAACTTAAGATTGATTTTAACGCGATGTTTATAAACAGAGATATTTATTCGCGTTTTGCGTCTCGGTGAAAAGTAAATATTCACGTGCCTAATCACGAGCTTTGGCGGATGTTTCGCACATGATCCAAATCTCAATATATCTGAAAAGAAGTCCTCACAGTTTTCGACTGTCTCATACTAACTCCAGCGGGCTGGTCGAGGATGTCAAACTTAGAGAACAAGCTTGATCTGTCATTTAATGAGATTCTAAAAACAGCTGGTTACATATTTGAGTTTATAAATAACAACAAAAAACAAAGCAATATCATTACAGGAACTAATAACCAGTTGATAACTCATAGCATTACTGTACAACTTTCAAACAGTATTGCAAAGCTAGATGATATACTAGACGAAACTGTATCCAAGCTCAATGATGCAAGATGGTGCGTTGAGCAGATTCTCGAAAGCAAACATAAGCAAGAAGAATTAATGCTTAAAGAAGAGGAGGAACGACAGAGGAAGCTCAAAGAACAAGAAGCGAAGGAAGCCAAGAAGAAGGCGAGCGACGAGGAGCGTGCCAGAGCAGAGGAAATGAAGAGGAAGCAAGAGCAAGACGCAAAAGAGAGGGAAGAAAAGAGAAAGAACCAAGAGCAAGAGGAGCAGAGGAAGAAAAAGGAGCTGGACCAGAAACCATTCTCAATGGACAACTTCATGTCCCCTGCTTTCGATTTCGACGAACTTCCCGGCATGATAAGTGAAAATCAAAACTCAGATGGGATACCTTTCCCCTCAGACATTTTATCATCTATCAATTATAAGGATTTCAATGTAGATACCAAGTTAGACGAAGGAAAGGAGGGAGAAAAAGGAGAGACAACTAAAGATTTAGACCTCGATATGAACAACCTACTTGGTAACGATGAGCTGCTTTTGGATGGTTTGAATATGACTTTACTAGATCTGGCTGGTGATGGAACAAATAACCCGGTGGTCCCAGATGAAGAGTTCGATGTAGACAGCTTTTTGAATCAATTTGGGGACGGTGACTAACAACAATGACCGATCTTGAGCATTTTATTGAACGAACTCAAATCCCACGAACATAACCTTATAAGATATTAATCATAGGAAACTATCTACATAGTCTGATTATGCCCTAGACTCACGGGAGCCTACTTGAATTTTTCGGTTGTGTTTTTCATCATCCCTGCGCGTTCCTATTTCAAAGCCGTCAGAAGGAAAATAAAATATTGCACCGGGATTGCTGCTTAATAAATTATGGTCACTTTCACTTCCTGAATTCCCAATATAAGAGTCTGAGGTGCCTTTATTAAAAAGGCAACCTAAACGAAGTGTCAGTTCATTTCGCGAATCTCTTTTTATAATCATCCAACACCTCAGTCAGCAATAAGTTTCACTACAAGGTTTTAATTTGCAACGCGAAACGTGGAGTTTCTTTCGTTTAGTAATAGTTATTGATGGTATCCGCTAGTCGTTCAACTATGCCTTCAAAGTTCATTCCTACATATAATCATGTAAACCTTTAGAGAGTATAAATTTTGTACTATATTTCCCAATAGAGAAGTCTACAGTTATCCAATAAAAATTGATAGTTGTGCGAACTTGTAGTTTTTCAATCGGGGATCGGTCAAGAGACAAACCATCTTCAAAGGTCAAACTTTTAAGTGCTGTAGTATTTTTCATTAACTACATAAGCAAGAATGTTTAGACAAACCTTACGTCAAGTTGCAAAGCAATCATCTAATGCTGTTAGAAGAGCCTATGCTACCGAAGCCGGTGCTTCTGATGCATTGAAGTTATCGTTAGCTTTACCACATCAAACTTTGTACTCGGAATCAGAAGTTGAACAAGTTAACTTACCATCTATCAATGGTGATTTGGGTATCTTAGCTAACCATATCCCAATCGTGGAACAATTAAGACCAGGTTTGTTAGAGATCATTTCCAAAGGCGGAGAGACAGAACAATATTTTGTTAGTGGAGGCATTGCTACCGTTCAACCAGGTAACAAGTTGACCATCAGCGCCATTGAAGCATTCAAACCAGACCAATTTGACTCACAAGCAGTCAAGACTTTAATTGCTGATGCTCAAAAAAGAGCTTCCTCCTCTGATGAGGTTGTTGTCGCTGAAGCTAACATTGAATTAGAAGTCTTAGAAGCCTTGCAAACTTTTGCTAAATGATTTTAGAAGCCAGGCTCGCTCTATTTTAATGCATTTAAAAAGGAAAAAGAGAAAGAAAAGAGGCTCAAGCTGTAATGGCTGAAGGATATCAAGCAAATCCGGTAGCCTGATCTTTGTTTCAAGAATAGAATGAAAGAAAGGGAAGTATATATCACATAGTTATCTGAATAGATTATCCAGTATTATAATTATTGTAGAAGCTACTTGAATTTGGCAGGTGGAAGACGGTTTCCAAAATTTGTCGCTCACCTTATTTTCGATGTGTATTGGTATTAACATCGGAAAGATTTTTGGCTTAATTTAAACGTAAGTAATATTTAAAGAGGCAAATCTTTTATGGAATTTTTGACTAAAGTTATTATTTCTTTAAAGACGCAATGACTCTCAATCCCTCTCTTGTTTTGAACAAAATTGATGACCTCAGCTTCCAAGACTTGGAAGTTCCTGAGATCAGTGAAGCTAATGAAGTTCTAGTAGAGGTTAAAAAAACAGGAATCTGTGGTTCCGATATTCACTATTATGCACATGGTAAGATTGGAAACTTTGTTTTGAACAAACCACTAATTATGGGCCACGAGTCCGCTGGTATTGTCGTTAAAGTGGGCGAGAAGGTTAACAGCTTGAAGATTGGAGATCACGTTGCGATTGAACCAGGTGTTCCATCGAGATTTAGCAATGAGTATAAATCGGGCCATTACAACTTATGTCCCCACATGGCCTTTGCGGCAACACCTAACAGTGATGGAGATAACCCCCCCGGAACATTATGTAAGTTTTACAAAAGTCCGGAAGATTTTTTGGTCAAATTACCAGAACATGTTAGTCTTGAACTAGGTGCTTTGGTTGAGCCATTGAGTGTGGGTGTTCATGCCGCAAAGCTTGCATCTATCAAATACGGCGAAACCGTGGCTGTTTTTGGTTCTGGTCCAGTTGGAATGCTATCAGCTGCTGTTGCATTGAAATTTGGAGCTAGAAATGTGGTTGTTATTGATATTTTTGATTCAAAGCTTGAAACCGCTAAAACTATTGGGGTTGCAACTCACACCTTCAATTCTAAGTCTGGAGGTAAATTCGACGACTACCTTAGGGATAGCAAACTCACTGTTGATGTTGTGCTTGAATGCTCGGGAGCTGAGCCATGTATTCAACTTGGAGTTGGCTCATTGAGAGCTGGTGGTCGATATGTTCAAGTGGGTAATGCAGGGGGATTGGTTAAGTTCCCAATTACTGATTTCTCTACGAAAGAACTTACTCTCTACGGTGCTTTTAGATATGGATTTGATGACTTCAAGACTTCAGTCAGAATCTTAGATGATAACTATAAGGATGGTAAAGAAAAGGCTTCCATTGATTTTGAGAAATTGATCACCCATAGATTCAAATTTCAGGATGCTATCGAAGCATATGACATTGTCAGGGGAGGAAACGGATGCATCAAATGTATCATTGATGGACCAGAGTAAACCTTTAATATGTAAATCTTTGTAAAGAACAATTGGTTGATAACCTATATAAAATAGCACAAAATTCAAAAATTTTTCATTTCGCTAAAATACGGAATTAGAAGTTAGTGAAGAGTAGTAAATCAACAAGGCAGCAAGAAAAGAATGACACTTACACCAAAAGAGGCGTTCGCTAGACTTCCACAGAAGTTGCATAACTTTTTCATCAGATACCCTCCAAAACCGTTTAAAGAGTATGCTACTAAATCTTCTACAATCACAGATTCAAAGATGAATCCATTTTTACCGAACAAAAATCCAGAAACAGGAAGATGGCACGAACCTAGATACTCTTTAAGAAGATCAGCAGATTTGTTTAAAATGGCATACAAGTTCGGCATTCATGATTTACTCCCCCCTCTTCCACAGAAGAAGTTTTATAAAGATAAGTATGATAACAAGAACTGGATGAGAGGTGTGTTGAACCATAAAAAACACAAGTGGGAGAGAGAATTACCCGAGAAACTCAAGCGGAGAGAGGAGGCTATTGAAAGTATGGATGAGATTATTGTCAAAGCTAGACCAAGATACAAAAAGCAAATTGCTAGAAGGGAACAAAGAAAAAGGATCTGGTGGTAACGCAATCGATATGTTTATGTTTATATAGTTTACTAAGTGCTATAAGTATCTGTACATAGTTCAAGTGCAAAGGAGTCGACTACGACAATCAAAACCCTCTTCCACCTACTCTTCCCGTTCCTCTTCCACCTCTAATCGGCCTTGGCCTACCCTTTGTTACAGTTGTAGTATCCTTCGATCCAGGACCTGATCCCTGTCCTTTGATTTTC
Source organism: Priceomyces haplophilus (assembly GCA_001599895.1). NCBI lineage: Eukaryota > Fungi > Ascomycota > Pichiomycetes > Serinales > Debaryomycetaceae > Priceomyces > Priceomyces haplophilus. Next base: position 1,090,667 of record BCIF01000002.1, on the reverse strand, counting down.
ACAACACTTTTTGTTAAGATGCTATCTATATTGATATCATCTGGCAATATCACTTGACGTATTTGATTGCCTCTTATATTCATAAATTGCAATAGCTGTGGGTCTTGATGTAATTGTATCAACTTAACGTTTTTGAGTGATAAGTTCATCAGTGGTGAGCAAGATAAAATTTGTCCATTGACAGAGCTTCCGTTTTTCAACTCCACTGTAACAGGTTGATTTGTTGAGTTAGGCAAACTCATTAAGAATCGCACCAACTTCATCTATTCTCTTTTTGTGTTTCCAGTATCAATTTCGATAGTATGAACTATTAACAAATAAATCTTTGATGAATATTTTCGCAACGTCAATAGATTCAATCTATTGTGCTGAAATTGCACTTTACTGATCATAATAATTTAAGTGTAAGCTAAATATAAGGCAATGAATAACCGACCAGTGAGTCTTGCTGATAGCATTAGGGACATTCCCCCAGTAACAAGGTTTTTCACTATTTCCACGGTTATTGTATGTTTCGCAAACTCCTTGAATATAGTTCAGAAAGAAGATTTGATATGCTATCTCCCTATATTTCTAGAAAAGGTGGCGTATGCAAAGGTTGCGATGAGCAACGGAGGATTTGTTAGTCTAGTGGTGGCCGTTTCAGGGCTTCTTCTGCAATGTTACAGATTCTTCACAGCATTTTTGATTCCGTTAGGAATCATCACGGACCAACCATTTCAGGCTATACTAGACATATACTTTTTCTACACATTTGCAAATCATTTAGAGAGCCACACAGGGAAGTTCAAGGGTAACTTTCCAGATTGCCTCTGGTTTACGTTAATAACGGGAACCATCATCGGGTTGGTAACTATCGTCTATTACTTCATTGACTCCACACACTTTCCGATACATCATCAGATGATGCTCTCATGTGTCACGTATCTTTGGTCTCGGTCCCTGAAGAACACCTTAATCAACTTCATGGGCATAGTTCCCATCAAGGCATACTACTTACCATTGTTCAATTTGTTTTTCAAATTGATTGTTGATGGGTACTCTTCTTTGATTGATTCCTTGATCGGCATTTTGGGAGGGTACCTCTACCAGTGTATTCAGTCAGATACTATTCCCATTTACAACTTGTATCCTGGCTCCTATGCTTCGTTTTTGACAGCTACCGATAGATCTGGTAGGAGGGTTGGTATCAACCACATGTCTTTCGACCGAGCGAACTCCAATGATTTCATTGATGATTCTATATTTGATAAGGGATACCTAAAAGCACCCCTCTGGCTCTACAAGTTGTTGCAATACCCCATTGGTTCTACAAAGAGGACTACAGCCTTCTATCCCCGACCTCAGCCTAGACAAACCATCGTTTCGTCTTCAGGTGGTCCGCAAGTGCTTAGGACAACCGATGAGCCACATATGTCTTGGTTTAGTAGCAAGAATGGTGCCTTTAAAGGCAAAGGTCACCGTTTGGGTAGTTAAAAAATTAAATAGTAATTTGCAGTATAATTAGTAGCGAACCGAATTCAAACATGACAAATCTTATTGTCTTATCTCAAATATTTTGATACGCAACAAAACCAACAACACGCCCAACAACCCGGGCTTCAAGATGTCCAATACACCCGACGAAGGACACCTGAATCACCAGAGTAACTTTGTTCACTCACCACGCCCAAAAATAGTATCAATTCATGAAGGCGAATCTAGAACGTCTAGTCCGGGGTCAGCTCCTTCGCCTAAGGTTAAGCCTTTTGGACAATCTAAAAAGCATAACACCAGGCCACGCTTACGGAGGTTACCATCTTCGCATAAGTATTTGTTCTCGGTGGATGATGCCATCAATGACATAGGATCCGATGAAGAGATAGAATTACAAAATAAAGAGAAGTATATAGCAGGATACAAAGATGCTTTGAAAACGTTGTATCTGAAAAAATCCAGGAATTTTAGCTCCCAGGGCCTTGGATCGCCCGAAACATATGAAGAAGCCAAACTGAAGGCCCATGTAGAGCAAGGATTGTTGAAGTGGAACAATGAGCCCAGTATTTCTAGTAACCTTCTGGTGGGTGAAACTGGTTTGAGGGCCTTCGATTCCATAGATAGTCACCATTCTACCATAATTGAAGAGGATGAGCCGGTTGATGTTTCCCTTTCCAATGAGGATGGAGATTCAGTTCACTCATCTGCATCAATTGACACCATTGAGTCGTTGAATTTGAGAGAAAGACAGGATGCTATTAACTCCACCCATCCCTTCGGTATAAAAATTTGGAAACCGTCACTTTACAAGAAAAAAAGGTCTGTGGCAGCGCAGGCAGAGGAGGATATACACGACTTTGATCCTCGAAAGCCTACAGGTTTTACTTGGGCCACTAATTTTTTCAATACATTGTGGACTTTGACCTTTGGCTTGCTCCTTTGCATCATTTGTGTGTTTGGAGCCGTTATTGTTTTCATGTTGTCTGGATTTGGTATCAATAAACATCTGAGGCAATATGTAAAGTTGTTGCTTAAAGTAGCAAAGTACTGGTTGTTTCCGTTTGGAAAATTTGTCATATTGAATAAAGATTCAAATTATTTGAATGAAGACGTGTTAGATGGAAGATCCATATCGGAGTTCCATAGATGGAGGTCACAGGAGGAAGGTAGATTGTTTTTTGCACCTCCTAGGAGATATAACAGTGGTGTTTCAGAATCTAGACCTTTAGTGAAGGACCACAGAGGCAGACCACTTGGGGACGCTTATCCCTCTTTAGACAACGATGCTGATTTCGAGGATACAGGATTCGAAGGTGGAACGAAAGTTAGACGTTTTTTTGGTAGAGGAAATTGGTCATCAGGTCGATTGGTTTTCTACATATACTTTTATGGCGTTTTACAGCCAGTCACATACTTGATCGCGTCAATATGTTGGTTGATCGTATTCATTATTCCGATGGCCAATCTCTCGACCATCTTGTGCGACCATTTGAGACGACATCCCTTGGCATTGGATTTTGAAATGGAGAAAGATTATTATAAAGGAAAAAGAAAAACTAAGCATCTGATATTATTATGTACCTATAGATGCTTCGGTTTGCACTACTATAAGTACACTATTGATGGTACCAACATTTTCTTCATAAATTTGCTAGTTGCCACTGGATTTGTGATATTAGACTACTATCTTTTGAAGGAAAGACTCGGGTGGGATAGCTGGTTTACGGAGGCGACGTTCTTGTTTTGTGCCTGCTTGTTTTCAATTATTCCTTTGGCATATTTTATTGGCCAAGCTGTTGCATCTATATCAGCTCAATCATCTATGGGTGTAGGTGCTGTCATCAATGCTTTTTTCTCCACGATAGTGGAGATCTTTCTTTACTGCGTTGCATTGGGATTAGGAAAAGGCAAATTAGTTGAAGGATCTATGATAGGGTCTATTCTAGGCGGCGTATTGCTCCTTCCAGGCCTATCTATGATAGGAGGTGCCTATAGACGTAAAACGCAAAGATACAACCCCAGGTCTGCTGGAGTGTCCTCTACCATGTTATTGTTCGCTATGGTTATCATGTTTGCGCCATCTATGTTTTATGAAATATATGGTTCTTACGAGATAAGATGCAAAACATGCCAAAACACTTTTGATCAGGATCAGTGTACGGAATGTCGTTTCATTCAACCGAGGTTCCCCTTAGACAAACTATACTACAATATTATCAGGCCATTTTCAATAGCAGTTGCAATAGCGCTTTTCTTAGCCTATATATGTGGTCTTTTCTTTACGTTGAGAACCCATGCATCTTTAATTTGGGCTACAGCATCACATGATCCGCTAAGAAAGGAAGACTTGCAGTCTCCAAGTATGTTGAGTTTAGATAATACAAACTCCAAGCAAATCAATCCTCCTACGGCTACGCCTGAACTTAGGCCAACTATATCAAGACTTCCATCTACAACCGCAGATTACTCAAAAACACGCAGCGGAAAGGACAAGGTTACCTCGACAAGTTTGACGAGAAATACAAGCCTTACAGAAGAGATAGCTGAACAAGGAGAAGGTGGACATGATGCACCTAATTGGTCAAGAAATAAATCTATAGTCATTTTGTTGGGAGCTACACTTTTGTATGCGATTATTGCAGAGATTCTTGTCAATAATGTGGACTCTGTCCTTGCTGATTTCCCCATAGATCCTAAGTTTTTGGGTTTAACAGTCTTTGCTTTGGTGCCGAATACAACAGAATTTGTTAATGCTATATCGTTCGCAATCGGAGGTAACGTTGCTTTGTCAATGGAAATCGGAAGCGCCTATGCATTGCAGGTTGTGTTGATTCAAATACCAAGCTTAGTTGTTTTCACCATTGTGAAGGGGTTCTCTGATGTCGATAAAATGTTTACTATGGTTTTTCCAAGATGGGATATTATTGCGACCTTGATTTCAATCTACTTGTTCACGTACATATATGCAGAGGGAAAGTCTAACTACTTTAAGGGGGTGATACTAATCTTGATTTACGTAGTAGTGATGATCGGTTTTTGGTTCAACGATAAAATGGAAGACATCGATGATGGTTATAGTCATGGTCCATTATCGCCTCCGACTTACGTCCCCAGTTGGTAATCTAAACTATATAACATCAGAGGATTGCAAATTCATTCAATAATAGCCATATATGTATACCCGAAAGGCGTAAATAGACAATTTCTGTAATACCCTTGCTTTGTCTAAAAGATTTTACAATTATGATTGCAAATTATCATTCTCAGTATCGTGCGAAATCAAGTGAGTCAAGTTTTCACTCGAGATAAAATTGTAAGGCTGATCTTAATAGGTGCAAAGTGATTGATAGAACATGACAATAAAGACTTTCACAATAGTCATTAAACTAGGAACTTCGTCTCTCGTAGATGAGGTAACCAGAGAACCGAGAATAGCAAATATGTCGCTCATAGTTGAAGCCGTGGTGAAATTACGACGTCAGGGACATAAAGTCATAATTGTTTCCTCCGGTGCCATTGCTTTTGGAATGAAGAAGATCGGTATTGATACGAAGCCTGCAAAGCTCTCCGAAGTTCAAGCTTTGGCATCGATAGGCCAAGGTGCTCTCATAGGTTTGTTTGATGATTTGTTCGGACAACTTTCCCAGCCCATCGCACAAATTTTGATCACCAGAAACGACATTATGGATTACACTCAATACAAAAATGCAATTTATACGATGAATTCTCTTTTGGACATGGGGGTGATTCCTATTGTGAACGAAAATGACACCTTGTCTGTTGCAGAAATCAAGTTTGGTGATAATGACACTCTTTCTGCTATTACCGCAGGTATGCTTCATGCTGATTACCTTTTTTTGATGACAGATGTAGAGTGCCTTTACACTGCAAATCCGCGGACCCATCCAGATGCCGAGCCAATATTACTCGTGGATAAGCTCGACGAACTCTCAGCAAACACAGACACAGAGGGGGGAGCCGGTTCCCTGGTCGGCACGGGAGGGATGACAACCAAGTTGATCGCTGCAGAGCTTGCCACTAACATTGGAATCACTACCATAATAACGCTATCATCGAAGCCGTATTTGATCCCTAGCATAGTCGACCATATAATCTCCGGTGCTGAAAGAGATTTAAGTGTGGACAATCAAATCAAATTCATGAAGGAAGAAATCAAAAAGAAGAACATACCTCTTCATACAAGGTTCCTAGGTCTTCCTCGTCACTCGCAAATAAAATCAGATAAACGGTTTTGGTTACTACATGGTATAAAAGCCAAAGGATCTATCATTATCGACCAGGGCTGTTTCAAAGCGTTAACTAGAAAAAATAGGGCTGGTTTGTTGCCTGCTGGAATAGTTGGGGTAGAAGGGGATTTTCACGAAAGCGAGTGTGTATCTATAAAAGTAATTTCGTCAAATGATTCGTCAAGGAAAGATGCCACGGAGATCGGTCACGGCAGAGTCAATTACAGCGCAATTGAGATTTCAAAGATCAAAGGTTTGCAGAGTAGCGAAATCGAGGATGTGTTGGGTTATGCTGATAGTGAGTATGTTGTTCATAGAGATAATCTTGCTTTCCCCCCAATATCCCCCGTTGACAGTAATTGAACAATTGCCTAAGTGAAACTAAACTGCATACTAAACATACATAAATTTTGTATATAAGTCTCATTTTAAAGTTTGATTGATCAAACCAGTATTAAATTGATCTAGATAATAAAGAAGCCAAATCGCTAGCATTTAGTTCTCTAGGGACCAAGAACAGGTATCTGTGACTCGTATGATAAAGGAACAATTTAGAGTCAAGGGCCAAGATGACGTGGATACTGTTTACAAAGTTGTACAATTAATAGATGATAATCAGTCTGGCGATTTTGAGAATGATAGTATCAGCTGTATCTCTGCGTATAACAATAACATATACATTGGCACGTCGCTGGGGAAAATACTACACTACCACAAGTTTGAAGATGCACCTAACTTTATGCTAATATCTCAATTCGAGTCATCCAGTGATGGAAAACTGGTATCCAAGATACTCATTATGAGCGGCATTATGAAGGCACTAGTAGTTTCCGGAGGAATTTGCAGCGTTTACGATCTTCCGGAGTTGAGTCCCTGCAGAGTAGGAAAGCTAAAGCATGTTACTGACGTTCTGATCCTTGCATATTCACTGCGTGTAAAAGTGCAGACGAACGAAACCACTTTGCCGGGAAATGATAAAGTCATAGTATTGAGTCCGAACAAGATCAAGATAGTACAGGTACAAAATGATCAGCTACGACTTCTCAAGGATATAAACTACCCCAATGCTATCAAGGGGATATCTTTGTCCTCTTCTTTATCCGCAACCTATAGCAATTTGGGTTTGGTCGCAAATAGTGTTCGCTACGATTTACTAGATTTGAAGATGACAAGAAAAATCCCACTTTTCGAATACAATCCAAAAGGAGATTCAATTTATGAGGTGCCTCCTCAAATTCTTTCTTTCCTCGCTAAAGACAAGGACAGTCAAGAAGAGTACATGGTTACAATAAGGTCAGGTGATTCGGATACGATAGCTATGTTTCTCAATTCAGCGGGTGATGCTACAAGGGGTACACTCTCCTGGATGGGATGTGGCTATCCAAGAGATGGCGTTATTGTGCGATGGCCGTACGTTATTGGCCTATTCAATTATCCTGAACAAAAGAGCAAATTGATCATAAGCTCTCTTCTAACCTTAACTACAATTTACACAGAGACTATACATCAAGGGAACAAGAAAGATTTCAAATCTTCAGATGCTTCTAAAGGTATTCATTTGAGTGAGAACTTGGCATCGCCAATTTCACAAAAAAATGACACGTCGGAAACAAATATAAGCGATGTCGCAAAGGAAGGAGTCATGGGTGAATCTGAGCATGGATTCAAAAGTGATATATTGAAGAGTGAAAATGGTCCTAGTATATCGGAACCATATAACAATAAATCATCTCTTCGAATTGTCGATGCCTCGATGATCGAAGTATTTGATGATGAACTAAACAAAGTATTGACCAGTGTAAATCCAAAATCAGGGAGAACCTCAATTAATGTAAAAAACTTAGTTCTTGATCCATTTATTATACATTCCGATACTGAGATATGGCTTTATTACAAACAGAGCTATGTCATTGATATAACCTCAAGGGTACAAAGAAGATTCAATGGTATAAATTCGCCTAATATGGAACGTGATTTGAAGAAAATATATGATGAAGAAGTGGGAGAAGTAAAAAAGTACGTTCTTCTACTTCTTGTATTCACTTTGCTCGAACAGGGAAAATATGAAGAGTGCTTGTCGATTGCCAGTGAAGTAGATAACGGCGAACTCAGATTGAACCCAAGATATGTTTTAATCTTATTCGAAAATAATAGCTTTGAAGAAGAGTTTTGGGATGATTTTGAGTATCCATATGGGTTGGATTGTCTCATAAAGAAATTGAAATACAATGTGACCACAGAGTTTGGGGTTGACTATTTGATAAAAGTATACGATTACTTATCTCCTCCGCTTCTTTCCATGGGTCGTTATTTTATATATACTTCAATGAAAACAAAAGATAAACTTATCTCTTTTGTCAATGATAAAGACCATGAGTCGTGGAAATCCATTACCGGGGTAAATGATAGAATATTAAGTACCTTAGAGAAAAATGGTCAGCAGTATGTGATCATTCTCATTTACTTTCTCTATCTAAAGAAGGGGAACATAGATGCTTCAATCTCCGAGAAGTTGTGCTACCTATCGCTCGAGCTATTATCTACTGGTCGTGTCAAAGAAGACAACGAAAAGGAAGTTCATTTTTTGTTGGATATTATAGTTGATCAGTTGAGTTTTGGGTTTTTAGATGAAAAAATCTATGCAAAATATCTTCTTGAGTTGTTGAAGGTAGCCCCTAACGTAGGAATCAACTTCATAAAAGAGAATAAGAGTGGAAAATTCAAAGAGACACATAAGTATATTCTTGACGACATATCCGATGTTCAGTATCTGAAAATATCATCATTGAGAATAGAGTTGTTGGAAGCAGCATTTTTGGATAGTATGGATGAATGGAAACCGTTAAAGGAGTTGTTGATGGAGCTCGCAAAGTACATTGTTTCACAGTCAAGCAATACGGAACAAAATACGAATAATTTCAAAATACTTCAAAATACTTATAAGATTGAAAACAAATTGAGTGAGGATATCTGGCCCAAAATATGTTGGGCGGATTATCTCAGCATTAACAAGAAAAGAAGTGAGTGTGAGGAATTCATTGATATGTATTTGAAAATCTACGAATTGCTTTTGTTTAACTCCAGAGTCAAACAACACGAACTACCTGAACAGTTCAAAGAATTGATCGGAAGTAATCCGATCTTTGACTACTATAAATTATTAATTGACGCCGATCTGCCTTTGATGAAGCTTTTGGAGTTTTCTGATTTTTCATCTGCTGAGTATTTCAGTTTATATGGTCATCTCAAAGCCCCAAAGAACACATTTTATATAAGGCCTGGATTTGAGCCATCAAAACTTCAACGAGATATCATCGAGTCTAACCTAAAGCAAATATTACATTACTATTTGGAATCCAATGATGACAAAAAGGCCACCTTTTTGGCATTAAAGCATTTTGTCTCTTGTTATGGTTCATCATTTTTCAACGCAAAAGAGCTTTTGGAGTTGATTCCTGATAATGTTCCATTATTATATATCCACGACTATTTAACTGATGTACTTACTGAAGTTAGAATGGATCAAACAGAAGCATTCCTCAAGAAGGCTGTGAGCAAAGCAGATACTAATTTTACTGCAAGACTTTACAAAGACCTCTCTTCATAAATATCACGGTCTATCATTAACTATACCAACAAGCATAAATTTTATTGGCTATAAAAAACCAGATAGCTTCAAAATGTAATCTATAAGCATGCCAGCCCAAAGAACGATGCCTGTAGAAATATTTCCAGTAAAAAAAGCCCAACAACTCTTTGGATTATCCAAATCAACCTTTTTAATTTGAGTGAACAACCTGTAGAATCCCCATGCAGTGAAAATGTAAAATCCAGGGCCCATTCCGTTCATCACACCAGCGAGTGTGTGTACTGCAGCTTGTGCTGATGCTATACTGTTGATAATTGTTCTTGAATTTTCTTTCCATGCCAATGCAGTAGATTTTATACCAGCGGTTGCGTCAAATTCTTTATCCTGGTGAGCATAGATTGTATCATAAGTCATAGACCAAAGAAAGTTTGATAAAAAAAGAGGGCCCGCAACCCAGGGATTGACCACTGCTCCAACAGCTGGAAATCCCAACATACAACCCCAGCTAAAGCACGTAGAAATCATCGCTTGGGGATAGTACGTAAATCGTTTGAACAATGGGTAAGTGAAAATGAACGGAATGGATAATGCCCCCAAAAGTAAGCATTCCAGAGGTAACGCTAGTAAAACTCCAAGCCCTGCAAAACATTGCACACCAAGCCATGCAATTGCCTGAGGTACAGTCACACGTCCACTAGTGATTGGCCTCTCCATGGTTCTAGCAACCTTATTGTCTAAATTTCGATCCAAAAGATCATTTATCGTGCACCCTGCTCCTCTCATTATGAATGCCCCTACAGTAAATAGTGCCATTGCCGAAGCAAATGTTGAGAAAGTAGCACCTACTCCAAAAGATGCCATTGTAATACCCCAATAAGATGGAATCATTAACAAGAGAGATCCAGTAGGCTTCTCAAGTCTCAGAAGTTCAGCATAGGGAATCCATTTCTCTGGCAAAAATTTGAGCTTCTGAATGGCAACTTCTCTTGCTATTCTTCCTGCTTCTAGCTCTTCTGGGGAGAATCGATTTGGTATTGTAGCCTTATTCTGCAAGTTAAGCTCACCTTCGGTAGAAGCACTGTCCTTCGCCAGAGTTGTTGATGATAATGATTTCAAATGCCAGAGCATCGTACTTTGCCCTATACGGGCACGCAGTAATGTCTGGATCTGCACTATCATACCTCTAGATAAATAGAATGATGAATTCATTGTGCTAACCTGTCAATTGTATATAAAGCCCTCGGTTTTCAATTTTCACATCATAAACTCATAATATCTCGGAGATATTTCAGATAAAAGCGAATTGAGATAGAAACAGTATACAAAGAAACCTTTTTGATATACAAATATATGCTAGAGTGACGAAGGAAATGATAGTTACGATGATATATCTTTGATATGGGGAACCTCTCCAAACCCCTTTTATGTGACAATTATGAGGTAATTACGATGTAAGGCCGTCACGCGTGACCGTAGAACAGAAGAGTTCTATTATAATGCAATGCAGATATTATAATCAAACAACCAAAGCGGTTTTTTTATGTAACCATTGTCTTAGAATTTCGTTTGTTGCTGTGCAATGTAAAATTTCATAGACTCATTCTTCGCCAAATGTTTCAAACTCCTGCTCACTGTTGTTTTCCATACGTAGCCTCATCACACGATGGCTATCTATAAGTGCTTGTAGATTGGTCATTTCTTCAGGCATTAAGATATCGTCTGATTGCTTGTATGTGAAAACTTGTCTACACATTGGACAAAGACCCTTTGAGGTATCTTGTTCAAGCCATTTGAGTATGCAATGCAAATGAAAATTATGGGTACATCCAGCGCCAAGTACCAACGGACACTCATCCCCTGGATATTTGCAAGAAGGACATGTTCCATCAAACGCTACGCGGCAGATTCCGCAGAGCTCATCTATATAACCGCTGTTGTCTGCATTATCCTCAGCCAATCTCCAATGCCATGTGCTGACGCCGTGCCAGTCAACAATTTTCACCTTCATAACACTTAGTGTGTGTCTCCTTAAATCCACCTATATTGAAACCTTTGAATATAGAGATTTAGCCGTCGCTGAGAGTATATTATTATGGAGAGAGGTGAGATATTCTTTTTAATGGTAAATGTTTACCAAATACTGATCAATCATTTGTTTATATACAGGATTGTCAAAATAGGTGAACTCTATGACTTTTTATATACTAAGCCTCTAAAAATATCAAAAGAGTTTCCGTCCGGCTGAAGCTCTAAAACATCACCAGTGTTATTATCTTCAGCAATCAACAAGCCATAGTCTGGAGTTATACCTTTGATAGTGCAAGTTCTTTTGTTGTTCATTCCATCGGTATCTAAAGTAACTAACTGGTTAGAGTGAAACCACCTTTTGTAATATAAAGCTAAGAACGGTTTGAGGCCCGAATGCTTGAAAACCTCAAAAAAGCTGTCCATCGTGAATACCAACTTAGCAAGTAGTATTTCGTGAGTATAAGGCGGTAGTTCCGGTAACCCTTTTTGGGCTCTGATTTCATTGAGCTTTTCGAGGACAAAATTTAACGAAGTTGTAGGTGCTTCGTTTGAGACATTGACTCCAGCACCCCATACAAGATAAAAATTTCCATTTATGTACTGAGAATTTATGATAGAGCCGGATACCTTTGCGTACCGCTCCTCGTCGCCCTCTATTGTTTTTGCGGGCTTTTTGTTATCATCTAGCTCCTTGAAGTATTCTGGTTTCAAAGAGTAGATATCGTTCGGCCATTTCAATTTAAGCGGCATGTCCTCATAACCGGCGCCTTTACCAGGCTCCGTACTACCATAAGCTAGTATCAGTTCTATCATGGCAATACTGCACAAATATTGTAGGGTAACAATTGAAGCGGAATTCTTCATTCCAGAAGGCAACTTAAGTAGTATAGACAGTGCCATAACCCCCTTCGGATTGATCCAAACATTTCCGCCACGGCCTCTACCTGCAATCTGAGTGGTTGCAGTCAACGTAAAACCGTGAGGAAGATGCCGAAGCCAAAGGGGATTTTTATCAAGCAAGGTGCTAGTAGACGTTACTACTTCGCTGTAACCTAGTATCGATCCTATCTGCGGAACTGACGACTTTTTGGATAATTGGGCAAGGTGATAGAAGTATATTCTCATGTCGAAATAAGGTGTATCTTTGGGATCAGGCAATCCACCCGATGTCATGAACTTGAGTTGTTTCAAATCATCAACTGGATCAGCATCGCTTTCCTCCATTAAATCATCGTTCTCTGTCTCATCGGATATTTTGAAGGTGTCATTATGGTCTTCAAAAGTGTTACCGTTCACAATTTCGAGCTCCAGTTTCAAAGTTTCTAATAGAGCTTTTGACTTTCCTGGAGACAATTTGGATGACAAATAGATAGGAGTCGGCCGAGGAATGCTTATATTTATATCCTCATTAACCTTTAACCCAAGCTTCTTCAAGCAAGCATTCAAAAAACGTTTTCTACCAGTATCATGATCTGTGAGTGTTTCGTGAAGCTCGAGAAAGCCATCCTCTCCATCACATGGCTTGAGGAGTGTGGGGGAGAACTCAGGATGTGTGCCACTGAGCAAGACATCTCCCTTTCCGACTTTGCAATATACTACAGCAGCTTTGTCTTCACAATCTATGGCGAGAGGCTCTGTGTATCTAGCCAAAACCTCTGTATTCTCATACGACGAAGCCTTCAAGAACACACCTCCGCCATTGTAGTAGTTGTAGACTTCATTAGGTGTGTTTTTCAAAGCATTTGTATTGACACTCAAACGTGCTGCTCTTGCGCCTTGGTGAGACTCGTATACAAAACCCTTGAAAGCACAGCCCTTTGCAGTACCCGCAAAAAAGCCTAGCTCTCTAGGTCCAGACACTTCCATTTCTAGATTACCAACCTCGAACTCACAACGAGCTGCCGAATAGTATGCCCCAGCACAAAATCCCATGAATTTTCCTCCTTTCTTCACAAAGTTGGAAATTTTTTGATTGCCCTTTCCGTTTAATGTCTTACAAAATGGTAGGTCTGCCCCTCCAGGAATCACCAACATAGAAGTCTTTGCCATCCAAGGATCATTCAAAATCGCTTTCTCTGTCACCGATACAACCGCATAGTATGGAGACAAGTGAAGTCGAAGTGTCTCCAAGCAATGCTTAACGCTCTCTTTTGTCGTCCCTGACCCCGAATACACAAGCACGTTCATATTTGCAGAGGTATTTCGCAAGAAGTTTCTTACGAACAGCCTGGTAAGAACTTATATGGGAAAACGTATAAATAAACTTTGGGCACAGATTGTTGGTTTTCGTTGTGACTCTGAGTCAACCTAATGAGCACTACTTTTTTTCAACCTACGTTGAACAAAGGTAAACACCAATGTACTTACTTGCCAAAAATCACAATCTTTCTTGTGCAGTGATAACTTTCATTCAGCAAACAGCTCCTTTTTTTTTTGTTGTCTGTTTTCGGTTTAAAGTTCTTTCGCTCGTTCCAAAATTTCAGTAGAAAACACATCGATCTCTAGTAGAAAGGCACATAATGGCATCAATAGAAGAGGTGGGTAAATCCATTCAGCTAAATCCTACTCCCGGGTTTGTAGTGAAAACAAAAATTTTGGAATCTTGCAATGCAAGTCTTCAACCAGTAAATATGAAGGTTTTCATCAACATTTGTCATGATAGAGAGGTTCCCAAACCGAAGCAAAATTTTGACCCTACTGTGGTCTTTCCATTGATAGTCAATAATGAGTGGGAGATCCCGATAATTTTGTCAAAGGAAAAGTACAGTCATGACAAAAAGGGACTTCCTTCGTTGGTGTATGATTGTTGCATGAACTCTCTCTGCTTTCAATGGTGCCAGGTCAGTGGTGAATTAAGATCCATTGCAATAGAGTGGTGTATCGAAGCTGTCGAGCTCCTCTTTGAACTCACTCTTGAGCGAGACTACAGTATCCCTAAGATGCTATCCAAGGGCGAGCTCTCGCATACAATTGTTCGTGCCGGCGACTTGGACGAATCGGGCTTTCAGAAAAGACTCCAACAATTGAAGGAAAACGAAGCGAGAGGACTCATTGAAGAGTTGAAATATAGCGAAGAAGATGGCAACGCGTCGGGAGAGAGAGATCTACCACCATTAATGAATATCAGGGCAAAGCCTCCTCTTATCGAAGAAATCGATACAGAAGTTGTGAGCAAACCAAAGACTAAACCCAAGCCAAGGCTGAAAATGAAGGAAATTGAATACGTGACACAGTTTCAAAAGGTCACCAACGGGCATCATATACTAGTCAAGCTAGAATCACCTCAACTACAGGCAGACTCTATTACTTTGGCTTATCGTCCATCCAAGCGTTCACTAATTGTCACTTTAATAGATAAAACGATGAGATTCGCGGGGGGCACCCAAAACTATCTAGAAATTCCTATCCCGGCAGATAATCCCGCTTCTGGCGGTACCCGATTTGAATGCTTTTATCTACGGCCTGAAAAAACATTTTATATCTACCTCTAAATATCGCATAGAGTTACGTAATCTGGAAGGTGAGGCTTAATGAGATAAAGATATAAATTATAGTCAAATAGTCAGATCATTAAAAATGAAGTTCCTTTAACAGGCTGATGCAGAGATGGATGAACAAGCACCATTGTTGAAAGCTGTGCCCGATCAGGAGGCAAATATTGATGTAAAGAGCCTACCACCAATTGATGCTAAGACCGAGCTGCGATTTATACTTAAATCCGCTGCACCTTTGGTGATAACGTTTTTCTTTCAATACTTGTTATCGATTACTACAATATATGCAGCCGGCAGGCTTGGACCGAGAGAGCTCGCGGCCGTTTCGCTAGCAGTATGCACCTTTAACATCACAGGGTTGGCCATCTATCAGGGTATGGCCACCAGCTTGGACACATTTTGTCCTCAAGCATATGGTTCTGGAAATGTGACTCATGTTGGATTATACTTCCAGAGATGTTCCTTGATCGCATTTTGTATTACTTTATTCCCATTGATGTTTATTTGGTGGTTCTCTGGGACCATATTGAAATGGATAGTTCCTGAAGAAGATGTAGCGATGTTAGCACAGCAGTTTCTCAGATACAATACTCTTGGAGCACCTGGCTTGATGCTATTTGAAACTGGGAAAAGGTTCTTGCAGGCTCAGAATATTTTTAATGCTGGGATTTATGTGTTGATTATTGTCACCCCATTCAATTTTCTTTTGCACTGGCTTCTTGTTTGGAACGAGAGTACAGGTCTTGGTTTTAAAGGTGCACCCATAGCGCTTGCGACTACTTACTGGCTCATGAGTTTTCTCTTGTTGTGCTATGTGTTGCTAGTGGAAGGAAAGAAGTGTTGGGGCGGATTTGACAGGAAAGTTTTCCAGAACTGGGCTCCTATGTTAAAGTTGGCAGTACCGGGCACTATCATGGTTGAAGCTGAATATTTAGCTTTCGAAATTTTGACAATTTTGGCGGCCGTATTTGGAACTAACGCTTTGGCTGCGCAATCAATTGCATCTAATGTTGCATCTTTACTCTACCAGCTTCCGTTCGCAGTGGCTGTAGCATTTTCCACGCGAATCAGCCACTTCATAGGTGCTAAGGATGTCAGAGGTGCTAAATTATTGGTACGCATTTCTAGTCTTCTGTGTTTAATGATATCAGCATTCAATTTTGGCTTCATCTTTTTTCAAAGGGAACGATTAAGTCGTTTTTTCACCTCCTCAGAAGAAGTCATCCACTTGAGTAAGCACGTCCTTATTTTCACATCTATAAACCAACTTGCTGATGCCTTCAACGTTATTGGTGCTGGAATTTTGAGGGGTCAAGGAAGGCAGAGAGTAGGTTCCATTTTGAATCTTATCTCGTATTACGTGGTCGCTCTTCCCGTAGGTTACTTTTTCGCTTTTACAGTCAACTTCAAGTTACCGGGTTTATGGGTTGGATTGATCTGTGGAGTCGTATTCTTAGCCCTTTGTGAGTTCTTTTGCATTTGGAGGAGCAAATGGTCTCAAATATTACTTGAGAATGAAAGTAGGTCAGATTAATATAGACAAATTTTGTGTAACACTGGAGATCACCTCATCGATTTTAATTTTTTTGAAATTTATAGAATATGATTGTAGACGGTTAAGTTGGTAAGAATGCCTAGAAGAAGGTTTGATAAAAAGTCTGCTACTACGTATAGTGTGGTACATCGATCCCATGATGATATTTTGTACTATGACGATGAAGCATCTCAGCACGTTTTAGTGCCAGCTCCATCTAAGGAAAAGACCAAGGGTAACAAAAAAGTTTACAATTTGAATGCATTGAAGGAAGAATTAGGGGAAGATCAAATAAAGACAGTCAGAGCAAACGAGGGTCTTGCAGCGCAGTATGGAGTTTACTTTGATGACTCGAAGTACGACTACATGCAACATTTGAAGCCTATAGGCCAGGGTGATATTTTCATCGATGCAAAACCCGGGAAGAGAAAAGAAGCTAAGAATATAGAAGAGCTTTTCGGTGACCAGTTACCATCTGAAGAGAAAAGAAGGGTAGAGTTCGATGCCTCTGAAAATATACCTGAAGAGTTACAAGGTTTCAATCCTAACTTGGATCCCAGACTCCGAGAAGTATTGGAGGCTTTGGAAGACGAGGCTTACATAGCAGATAAAGAAGAGGATAATTTCATAGAGGATCTCATCAATAGTGGGGGATTAGAAGATGATGGTCATGATTATAAAACTGAAGAAGACGAATGGGATCTCGATAATTATGATGATATCAGCGATCAATTTGAGGAGGAAGAAGAAGAAGCAGAAGAAGAAGAAGAATACTACCAGGAAGCAGATTTGCTTTACAATAAAGGAGAGGAACCATCAGACTTGAAGACAAATTACGTACCTCTCGTAAGCAATGCATGGGAAAGGGATTACAACAAGTTCAAAAATCAAACGAAGAATAAAGTTAATGCATGGGACTCTGATGATGAGTTCGAAGAAGACGATGATGTTTCTGAACTCCCGATGAAACTGGAAAACTGTAAGAAAGCTTCAAAATCAAACTCAAACTCAAAATCCCGAAAGAAGAAAGGGGCTATGACAGACACCACTTCCTTCTCGATGTCCTCGTCTGCTGTTTTTCGTACGGAAGGGCTCACTTTGCTTGACGACAGATATGAGCAGCTCGCCAAGAAGTTTGAGAGCATCGATGAAGAAGAGGAAGAAGCAGTTCACAAACCGTTTTCATTGGATGATGAAAGAGACGACTTCGAGGGATTAATTGATGATTTCTTGACCAACTACGAACTAGGACTGGGTGGAAGAAAACTAGTGAAGAAAGATGTGGAGACAAAGAGATTACAGGAAGCTGCTGATTCTGTGTCTAAGAGTAAACTTGCGGCAAGAAGAAAGAAAGAGAAAGAAAGTGTATCCAAACTCGGTGGTAACTTTGGAAATATGGTTCTTTAATGAAATATGTCACGTGTTTTGCCTTCAGGAGGAAAATTTTTAGTTACGAGGTATATAATACTAAACAAGCTAATACAGCAGTGGTCGTTAGGGGGCTACGTTTAGGTGCATCATTCGGTTCTTTCACAGAGTATCGGTTTTATCCGTTGTATTTTCTTGCTACTTGTACTTTTGCTATCGATCAATGTCTTCTGATCAGCCTGTACCATCGGTATCCAAGGTTTACACGAATGTTTTGGCTTCGAGCCCCCAATCATATTGGGATTCCGATAGCTTGATCATTAAGTGGAATTCACAAGATAACTATGAAGTGATCAAAAAATTAGGCAGAGGGAAGTATTCTGAGGTATTCTTGGGGGTCGACTTAACTACAGGAGAATCTTGTGTTATTAAAGTTTTAAAACCTGTTAAAAGGAAGAAGATCAAAAGGGAGTTATCCATCTTAAAAAACCTCAAGGGTGGTCCCAATATCATAACACTATATGATGTAGTGAGGGAACCTCTGCTGAAAACCCCAGCATTTATTTTCGAGCACGTTAATAACATCGACTTTAGAACTTTGTACCAAGTTTTTACAGATAATGATATAAGGTACTATATGTATGAATTGTTGAAAGCTTTGGACTACTCTCACTCAATGGGTATTATGCATAGAGATGTGAAGCCTCATAATGTTATGATAGATCATGAAAAAAAATTGTTAAGGCTTATTGACTGGGGCTTGGCTGAATATTATCATCCTGGGACTGAATATAACTCAAGAGTTGCTTCCAGGTTTTTCAAAGGACCGGAGCTTTTGGTAGACTTTAGATTCTATGATTATTCCTTGGATTTATGGTCCTACGGATGCATGCTTGCATCTATGGTGTTTAAAAAAGAGCCTTTTTTTCATGGCAAATCTAATACTGATCAATTAGTGCAGATTGTGAGAGTATTGGGCTCTGATGATTTGCATAAGTACTTGCAGAAATACCAGCTTACATTGAGTGACGAATACGAGGACCTAGGTTATTACAATAGAAGGCCGTGGAAGCGGTTCATTAATGAGCAAAACCAACATTTAGTAACAGATGAATTCGTGGATTTTTTGGACAAAATACTAAGGTATGACCACCAGGAGCGGCTTACCGCAAAAGAAGCCATGGCACATCCGTATTTCGATCCTGTGCGAAGTCAAAGTTGAATTTCCTATTCCTTCAATGTAGTTGCTCATTAGCTATCAACTTTTAAAGTTCTAGTCGTACTGTTCCGTAGGCTCAACTTTGCAATGTTCCAGAAGATAGGCTCGCGTTGACTCTGACCTTTCAGTTGAGATGCAGTAGGCGAGCTCAATAATAAAAATGATTAGAAACCCAATCCTCTACTCTCAAAGGTATTTCATGAATTAACATGTTTGTAGTAGATGATTCCATAACGCATCGCACTTTGTACTTTCGCATATAAAATAACGACTACACGAAACTAGATCTATCCCATCCATCCATGGATGCAAATTTAAGATCCTGCAGGAACTTTGGATTTTTCTAGAATTAGTATATGTGGTTGACTCCATCATATAAAAGTCGACTTGTTAACTTATTGTTGACGAGCTGTTTAAATATCACAATCAAACAATGTCAGTCGAGAACAAACGTAGCAAAGTTTTTTTTGATATCACCGCTAACGGAACACCAAAGGGGCGTGTAATCTTCGAGTTATTTGATGATATCGTTCCTAAGACGGCTGAAAACTTCAGAGCATTGGCCACTGGAGAAAAGGGGGAGTCAAAGGAGTCGGGCAAACCCCTTAGCTACAAAGGATCTATTTTTCATAGGGTGATCAAGGATTTTATGGTTCAAGGTGGAGACTTCACTCATGGAACCGGGGTTGGTGGAGAATCCATCTACGGTGAAAAGTTTGAAGATGAAAACTTCAAACTAGAGCACGGTGAGCCATTTCTTTTATCAATGGCCAATGCCGGCCCAAATACAAACGGTTCTCAGTTTTTCATTACTACAGTCCCGACACCGCATTTAAATGGCAAACACGTCGTCTTTGGAAAGGTAATTCAAGGAAAAGGTGTGGTAAGAAAAATTGAAAGATCAGAAAAAGATTCACAGGATAAACCGGTTGAAGAGTGGATCATTTCTGATTGTGGTGAGCTCACCGATGATCAGATAGGCCAAGCCGTGGCCACAGATGATGGCACTGGTGACATATATGAAGAAGTCCTAGGAGATAATGACTTTAACATCCATGATCCTGCGGAAGTATTCAAGGCGATTACCACATTGAAAGATATTGGTACCAGGTTTTTCAAGGAGAACAACTTGATCAAATCATTGGAGAAGTACACCAAAGCTGCGAACTATTTGGAAGATTATTTCCCTAATGATTTATCGGAAGAAGATTTGGATAAATTGTATACTTTGCAACTTTCCACTCATTTGAATGTCGCTTTGGTTGCCTTGAAGTTGAAGGAAGGAAAGATAACGATAGATGCAGCTAATAAGGCACTTAAAGTTGAGAAGTCGGACGATAAATCCAAAACCAAAGCTCTATATCGTAGGGGTATGGGGTATTTGTTGTGTAAAGACGAGGATTCAGCAAAACTGTCACTTGAGGAAGCTTTGAAACTCCTGCCAGAGGATGGAGCAATCATCAAGGGTTTGCATGACATTAAAGCTTCCAACAAGATTCGTCGTGAAAAGCAGAAAAAGGCTATGTCTAAATTCTTCTCTTAGAAACATGTATACATTTGAAATATACTGTAATTTACCTGTTGTCATAACATAATGCGCATGTAACAGTGTAATTATCATACTGAAGATTTTTCGCTCGCCACTTTGAGTGCTCCGATTTTTCAAATTCAAACTCAAAATAAAGTGAGTTCAACACATTCAGGCCTTTCGACATTCCATCAATCGGACCTTTTCCTCAACCTGGGCATAATAAGAAAGGACGTATTAACTTACCAGTGGATACATACTCACTCTTATTAGGGAAGAAATAGTGGTTGTAAATATCGAGCACTCATTTATTTGATTGCTTACAATTCCTTGAAGGAAAACTATAGAGACAATTTTCATCACAAAGGGTATTTTTATTTATACATATACACAAAAAAAATAACTCATTCAACTTAATACTTCAGTTTGGCCCACTTCATTTTTGTAAAGGTAATTTGTTACACGGAAAATAAAAAAAATCATAAGATAATAATATATTTCATCTAAGAATGAGTCGTCAGTTCCCATACTCAAGTGCCCCACTCAGGTCAGTCAAGGAAGTCCAGTTCGGATTACTTTCTCCTGAGGAAGTTCGTGCTATTTCGGTCGCAAAGATAGAGTATCCAGAGACTATGGACCAGGCTACTAAAAAACCCAGAGAAGGTGGTTTGAATGACCCAAGGTTAGGTTCCATTGATCGTAATTTCAAATGCCAATCATGTTCAGAAGATATGGCTGAATGTCCAGGTCACTTTGGTCATATCGAATTAGCAAAACCTGTTTTCCATATTGGTTTTATTGCTAAGATAAAAAAGGTTTGTGAGTGTGTTTGTATGCATTGTGGTAAATTATTGTTAGATGAAAACAATCATACTATGGCACAAGCAATCAAGATAAGAGACCCCAAAAAGAGATTCAACGCTGTTTGGAATTTATGTAAAACTAAGATGGTTTGTGAAACTGATGTAGAGGGTCAAGAAGGCGTAAGCAGAGGTGGATGTGGTCACACTCAACCAACCGTCCGTAGAGATGGTTTGAAGTTATGGGGTACATGGAAGCAGAATAAGAATTTTGATGATGGTGAGCAACCAGAGCGTCGTCTTTTGACTCCATCAGAAATTTTAAGTGTTTTCAAACACATTAGTCCTGAAGATTGCCATAAGTTAGGCTTCAACGAAGATTATGCTAGACCTGAATGGATGTTGATTACTGTATTACCAGTTCCACCGCCACCTGTGAGGCCTTCCATTTCCTTCAATGATACAGCAAGAGGTGAGGATGATTTGACCTTTAAGCTTGCTGACGTTATCAAGGCTAATATAAACGTTCAGAGGCTTGAAATGGATGGATCGCCTCAGCATGTGATCAATGAATTTGAGGCTTTGCTTCAGTTTCATGTTGCCACCTACATGGATAATGACATAGCTGGTCAACCTCAAGCACTTCAGAAAACCGGACGTCCTATCAAGTCTATCAGAGCAAGATTAAAGGGTAAGGAAGGAAGAATTAGAGGAAATTTGATGGGGAAAAGAGTTGATTTTTCTGCACGTACAGTTATCTCAGGAGATCCAAACCTTGATTTAGATCAAGTTGGTGTTCCTATTTCGATTGCAAGAACTTTGACGTACCCTGAAATTGTTACTCCGTATAACATCCATCGTTTGACAGAACTCGTCCGCAATGGTCCAAATGAACATCCAGGTGCAAAATATGTCATCAGAGATAATGGTGATCGTATAGATTTGAGATATAACAAGAGAGCAGGAGACATCGCTTTGCAATATGGGTGGAAGGTTGAACGTCATCTTATGGATGAGGATCCTGTGTTATTCAATAGACAGCCATCTTTGCATAAAATGTCAATGATGGCTCATAGGGTCAAAGTCATGCCTTATTCTACATTCAGATTGAATTTGTCTGTTACTTCTCCATATAACGCGGATTTCGATGGTGATGAAATGAATTTGCACGTTCCCCAATCGCCTGAGACGAGAGCGGAGCTTTCTGAAATATGTGCTGTTCCTTTGCAAATTGTTTCCCCCCAATCTAACAAGCCAGTTATGGGAATTGTTCAAGATACTTTATGTGGTATTCGTAAAATGACATTACGTGATATTTTCATCGACTACGAGCAGGTTATGAACATGCTCTATTGGATCCCCAATTGGGACGGAAGGATCCCTTCACCTGCAATCATAAAACCAAAACCTCTTTGGACGGGTAAACAAATATTATCTATGGCTATTCCAAAGGGTATCCATTTACAAAGATTCGATGATGGTATGAATCTTTTGAGTGCCAAGGATAACGGGATGCTCATCATCGATGGTGAGATCATTTTCGGTGTTGTCGACAAAAAGACGGTTGGTGCTACTGGAGGTGGTTTGATTCACACTGTGATGCGGGAAAAGGGTCCAAAAGCATGTGCTCAGTTATTCAATTCTATTCAAAAAGTTGTAAATTACTGGCTTTTACATAATGGTTTCTCAATCGGTATTGGGGATACAATAGCAGATGCAAGTACGATGAAAGACGTCACTAATACCATTCAGGAAGCCAAGAAAAAGGTTCAAGAAATTATTTTGGATGCACAGCAGAACAGACTTGATCCCGAGCCAGGTATGACTCTCAGAGAGTCATTCGAGCATAACGTTTCCAGAGTTTTAAATCAAGCTCGTGATACTGCTGGTCGTTCAGCAGAGATGAACTTGAAAGACTTGAATAACGTCAAGCAGATGGTAGTCTCAGGATCTAAAGGTTCTTTTATTAATATATCGCAAATGTCTGCATGTGTCGGTCAGCAAATTGTTGAAGGTAAGAGGATTCCCTTTGGATTTTCTGACAGATCTTTGCCACACTTTACAAAGGACAATTACTCTCCGGAATCAAAGGGTTTTGTTGAAAATTCTTACTTAAGGGGCTTAACTCCTCAGGAGTTCTTCTTCCATGCGATGGCAGGTCGTGAAGGTCTTATTGATACCGCTGTTAAAACTGCTGAAACTGGATACATTCAACGTAGAATTATAAAGGCTTTGGAAGACATCATGGTTCACTATGATGGTACTACCAGAAACTCGTTGGGAGACGTCATTCAATTCCTTTATGGTGAAGATGGAATTGATGGTACTCAGGTGGAGAAGCAGTCTGTGGATACTATTCCTGGATCTGATGTCAATTTCGGACGTAGATACCGTGTCGATGTCCTTAATTCTGAAAACTCTATTGCTGAATCGTTATTGGAATCTGGTAAAGAGATAAAAGGTAATGTTAAGTTACAAAAGATCTTAGACTCTGAATATGATCAGCTTCAAGAAGATCGTAAATATTTGAGAGAAGTTGTATTCACTAACGGTGATTATAATTGGCCGTTACCTGTCAATTTGCGTCGTATCATTCAAAACGCTCAAGAGATATTTCACAGTGGTCGGAACAAGGCTTCTGATCTTCGCTTGGAAGAAATTGTGAGCGGAGTGAAAGACCTTTGCACCAAACTTCTTGTTATCAGAGGTGACAGTCCCTTGATGAAGGAAGCGCAGAGCAATGCCACTTTGTTATTCCAATGTTTGGTTCGCTCCAAGTTGGCTTCTCGCCGTGTCATCGAAGAGTTCAAATTGAGTAGAACATCTTTTGAGTGGGTTATGGGTGAGATAGAAACTCAATTCCAAAAATCCATTGTTCATCCTGGCGAAATGGTGGGTATTGTTGCAGCCCAGTCGATTGGTGAGCCTGCTACTCAAATGACCTTAAATACGTTCCATTATGCTGGTGTCTCTTCAAAGAATGTGACTCTAGGTGTTCCACGTTTGAAGGAAATTTTAAATGTTGCAAAGAATATCAAAACCCCTGCTCTCACAGTTTATTTAGATAAGGAACTTGCTTCCGACATCGAGAAGGCGAAGGTGGTGCAATCTGCCATTGAGCATACAACCTTGAGAAACGTCACCTCATCGACCGAGATCTATTATGACCCTGACCCAAGAAGTACTGTCATTGAAGAAGATTACGATACCGTGGAAGCTTATTTTGCTATTCCCGATGAAAAGGTCGAAGAGTCTATTGAAAAGCAATCGCCATGGTTGCTTAGACTTGAATTGGATCGTGCAAAAATGTTAGACAAGCAATTGACGATGTCTCAAGTAGCCGAAAGAATTTCTCAAAATTTTGGGGAGGATCTATTTGTTATTTGGTCTGACGATACAGCTGATAAGTTGATCATTCGTTGTCGTGTCGTCAGAGATCCAAAGTCCATGGATGAAGAAGCTGACGCGGAAGAGGATCAAATCCTCAAGCGTATTGAGGCTCACATGTTGGAGTCCATTTCTTTGCGTGGTATTCCTGGTATCACTAGAGTGTTTATGATGCAGCATAAAGTTAATACAATTGACACTTCTGGAGACTTCATACAGGAACAAGAATGGGTTTTGGAAACAGATGGTGTCAACTTGGCCGATGTCATGGCAGTTCCAGGCGTTGATTCTTCCCGTACATACTCCAACAACTTTATTGAGATTTTGTCCGTTCTTGGTATTGAAGCAACTCGTTCAGCTTTGTTCAAGGAAATTTTGAACGTCATTGCTTTCGATGGTTCTTACGTCAACTATCGTCACATGGCTTTGTTGGTCGATGCTATGACCTCCCATGGCCATCTTATGGCTATCACACGTCATGGTATCAATAGAGCAGATACTGGTGCATTGATGCGTTGTTCATTCGAAGAGACTGTTGAGATTTTGTTAGAAGCTGGTGCTGCTGCTGAGCTAGACGATTGTCGTGGTATTTCAGAGAATGTTATCTTGGGACAAATGGCACCTTTGGGTACTGGTGCTTTTGACGTTATGGTAGATGACAAGATGCTACAAGCCGCCCCATCGGTGAGCTTGAATGATGAAGATGGTGGTGCAACTCCATATAGAGATTATGAAATGGAAGATGATAAGATTCAATATGATGAAGGTGCTGGTTTTTCTCCAATCCACACCGCTCCCGTATCAGAAGGGTCAGGCTCGCTCACTGCTTATGCAGGACAACCGACATCCCCATCCGCTACTTCTCCTTTTGCTTACGGTGGTACTTCTCCAACTTTCGGTGGTGCCACTTCTCCAGCTTATGGTGGTACATCGCCCACATATGCCCCTACCTCACCTACGTACTCGCCTACTTCACCGAGCTACTCACCAACATCACCAAGCTACTCCCCTACATCACCAAGCTATTCACCAACTTCCCCAAGTTATTCACCAACTTCCCCAAGTTATTCACCAACTTCCCCAAGTTATTCACCAACTTCCCCAAGTTATTCACCAACTTCCCCAAGTTATTCGCCAACGTCCCCAAGTTACTCACCGACGTCCCCAAGTTATTCTCCTACATCACCAAGTTACTCACCGACGTCCCCAAGTTATTCTCCTACATCACCAAGTTACTCACCGACGTCCCCAAGTTATTCTCCTACATCCCCAAGTTACTCACCAACATCTCCGAGTTACTCACCGACGTCCCCGAGTTATTCGCCAACATCCCCAAGTTACTCACCAACATCTCCAAGTTACTCACCAACTTCTCCGAGTTACTCACCAACGTCCCCAAGTTACTCACCAACGTCCCCAAGTTACTC